>OU342740.1:46134024-46833919 GCA_910589775.1 Avena eriantha | reverse complement strand
AACCACACATGGATTCACCAGTGTCATTGCATGTATGTTATTCTCATGAACCACACATGGATCCACCAGTGTCATTGCATGTCTGTTCTTTTCATGAACCACACCAAGTGTGATTGCATGTGTGTTCCTCTAAACAAACCACATAAGGATCCACCAGTGTCATTGCATGTATGTTATTTTCATGAACCACAAATGGATCCACCAGTGTCATTGCATGTCTATTCTTTCCACATACCACAAAAGGATCCACTAGTGTCATTGCATGTCTGTTCTTTTCATGAACCACATATGGATCCACCAGTGTGATTGGATGTGTGTTCTTCTCATGAACCACACATGGATCCACTAGTGTCTGTGCATGTCTGTTCTTTTCATGAACCACACCAGTGTCATTGCATGTTTTCTCCTCTAAACAAACCACATAAGGATCCACCAGTGTCATTGCATGACTGTTCTTTTCATGAACCACACATGGATTCACTAGTGTCATTACATGTGTGCTCTTTTCATGAACCACAGCTAGAGTCATTGCATGTGTGTTCTTCTAAACAAACCATGCATGGATCCACCTAGTGTGATTGCATGTCTGTTCTTTTCACAAACCTCACATGGATCCACTAGTGCCATTGCATGTGTGTTCTTTTCATGAACCACAGCTAGAGTCATTGCATGTCTGTTCTTTCCACAAACCACACATGGATCCACCTAGTGTGATTGCATGTCTATTCTTTTCACAAACCACACATGGATCCACCAGTGTCATTGGATGTGTGTTATTCTCATGAACCACAGCCGGTGTCATTGCATGTATGTTCTTCTCACAAACCACATAAGGATCCACCAGTGTCATTGCATGTATGTTCTTCTAAACAAACCATATAAGGATCCCCCAGTGTCATTGCATGTGTGATCTTTTCATGAACCACAGCTAGAGTCATTGCATGTGTCTTATTCTAAACAAACCACATAACGATCCACCAGTCTCATTGCATGCGTGTTCTTTTCATGATCCACACCTAGTGTCATTGTATGTCTGTTCCTCTAAACAAACCACATAAGGATCCACGAGTGTCATTGCATGTCTGTTCTTTTCATGAACCACACATGGATCCATTAGTGTCATTGCATGTGTGTTCTTTTCATGAACCACGACTAGAGTCATTGCATGTGTGTTCTTCTAAACAAACCACATAAGGATCCACCTACTGTAATTGCATGTCTGTTCTTTTCAGAAACCACACATGGATCTACCAGTGTCATTGCATGTGTGTTATTTTCGTGAACGACAGCTAGAGTTATAGCATGTCTGTTCTTTCCACAAACTACACATGGATCCACCTAGTGTGATTGGATGTCTGTTCTTCTCATGAACCACACATGGATCCACCAGTGTCATTGCATGTCTGTTCTTTTCAAAAATGACATAAGGACCCACCAGTGTCATTGCATGTTTGTTCTTTTGATGAACCACATAAGGATCCACCAGTGTCATTGGATGTGTGTTCTTCTTAGGAACCACACATGGATCCACCAGTGTCATTGCATGTCTGTTCTTTTCATGAACCACACCCAGTGTCATTGCATGTATGTTCCTCTAAACAAACAACATAAGGATCCACCAGTGTCATTGCATGTATGTTCTTTTCACAAACCACATAAGGATCCACCAGTGTCATTGCATGTGTGTTCTTCTAAACAAACCACACATGGATCCACCTAGTGTGATTGCATGTCTGTTCTTTTCACAAACCACACATGGATACACCAGTGTCATTGTATGTGTGTTCTTTTCATGAACGACAGCTAGAGCCATTGCATGTGTGTTCTTCTAAACAAACCACATAAGGATCCACCAGTGTCATTGCAAGTCTGTTCTTTTCATGAGCCATAGGTAGAGTCATTGCATGTATGTTACTTCCACAAACCACATATGCATCCACTAGTGTCATTACATGTTTGTTCTTTTCATGAACCACAGTTAGAGTCATGGCATATGTGTTTTTCTCATGAACCACAACCAGTGTCATTGCATGTTTGTTCTTCTCACAAACCACATAAGGATCCACCAGTGTCATTTCTTGTTTGTTCTTCTAAACAAACTACATAAGGATCCACCAGTGTCATTGCATGTGTGTTCTTTTCATGAACCACTGCTAGAGTCATTGCATGTGTGTTCTTCTAAACAAACCGCATAAGGATCTACCAGTGTCATTGCATGTATGTTCTTTTCATGAACCACACCCAGTGTCATTGCATGTCTGTTCCTCTAAACAAACCACACATGGATCCACCTAGAGTCATTGCATGTCAGTTCTTTTCACAAACCACACATGGATCCACTAGTGTCATTGCATGTGTGTTCTTTTCGTGAACCACGGATAGTCATTGCATGTCTGTTCTTCTAAAAAAACCACATAAGGATCCACCAGTGTCATTGTATGTGTGTTCTTCTCATGAACCACACCCAGTGTCATTTCATGTGTGTTCTTCTCATGAACCATACATGGATACACCAGTGTAATTGCATGTGTGTTCTTTTCATGAACCACAGCTAGAGTCATTGCATGTGTGTTCTTCTAAACTAACCACATAAGGATCCACCAGTGTCATTGCATGTGTGTTATTCTCATGAACCACACATGCATCCACTAGTGTCATTAGATGTCTGTTCTTTTCATGAACCACAGCTAGAGTCATTGCATGTATGTTACTTCCACAAACCACATATGGATCCACCAGTGTCATTGCATGTCTATTCTTTTCATGAACCACAACTAGAGTCATTGCATGTGTGTTATTCTCATGAACCACACATGTATCCACCTAGTGTGATTGCATGTCTATTCTTTTCACAAACCACATATGGATCCACCAGTGTCATTGCATGTCTGTTCTTTTCATGAACCACACCGAGTGTCATTGCATGTATGTTCCACTAAACAAAGCATGTAAGGATCCACCAGTGTCATTGCATGTCTGTTATTTTCATGAACCTCACATGGATCCACCAGAGTGATTGCATGAGTGTTGTTTTCATGAACCACAGCTAGAGTCATTACATGTGTTTTCTTCTAAACAAACCACACATGGATCCACCTAGTGTGATTGCATGTCTGTTTTCTTCACGAACCACACATGGATCCACATGTGTCATTGCATGTGTGTTCTTTTCATGAACCACAACTAGATTCATTGCATGTCTGTTCTGTCCACAAACCACACATGGATCCACCTAGTATGATTGCATGTATGTTCTTTTCACAAACCACACATGGATCCACCAGTGTCATTGCATGTGTGTTCTTCTCATGAACCACAGCCAGTGTCATTGCATGTATGTTCTTCTCACAAACCACATAAGGATCCACCCCTGTCATTGCATGTCTGATCTTCTAAACAAACCACACATGGATCCACCCAGTGTCATTTCATGTCTATTCTTTTCATGAGCCACAGCTAGAGTCATTGCATGCCTGTGCTTTCCACAAACCACATATGGATCCACCAGTGTCATTACATGTCTGTTCTTTTCATGAACCACACCCAGTGTCATTGCATGTTTGTTCCTCTAAACAAACCACACATGGATCCAGCTAGTGTGATTGCATGTCTGTTCTTCTCATGAACCATACCCAGTGTCATTGGATGTGTGTTCTTCTCATGAACCACACATGGATACACACCAGTGTCATTGCATGTGTGTTCCTCTCATGAACCACACATGGATCCACCAAGTGTGATTGCATGTCTGTTCTTCTCACTAACCACACATGGATCCACCAGTGTCATTGCATGTCTGTTCTTTTCATGAACCACACCCAGTGTCATTGCATGTCTGTTCCTCTCCTAAACCACACATGGATCCACCAATGTCATTGCATGTGTGTTCTTCTCATGAACCACTGCCAGTTTCATTGCATGTGTGTTCCTTTCACAAGCTACACATGGATCCACCAGTGTTATTGGATGTGTGTTCCTCTCATGAGCCACATCTAGAGTCATTGCATGTGTGTTCTTCTCAGAAACCACATAAGGATACACCAGTGTCATTGCATCTGTTCTTCTCATGAACCACAACTAGAGTAATTGCATGTCTGTTCTTCTCACAAACCACATAAGGATACACCAGTGTCATTGCATGTGTGTTCTTCTCATGAACCACAACTAGAGTCATTGCATGTCTGTTTTTCTCACAAACGACATAAGGATCCACTAATGTCATTGGATGTGTGTTCCTCTCATGAACCACACGTGGATCCACTAGTGTCATTGCATGTCTGCTCTTTTCATTAACCACAGTTAGAGTCGTTGCATGTGTGTTCTTTTCACAAACCACATATGGATCAACCAATGGCATTGCATGTGTGTTCTTTTCACAAACCACATATGGATCCACCCAATGTGATTGCATGTGTGTTCTTTTCACAAACCACATATGGATCCACCAGTTTCATTGCATGTCTGCACTTTTCACAAACCACATATGGATCCTAATTAACCTTAGGAGAGCCCTAACCTTAGCCCCCCAATGGGTGGCCGTTAGACCGAGTCTTCTAGAAGGCATGCCCTAACACAGTTGTTCTACTTGATGATTGTTACATACCGTTCGATCGGGGAGCATGGACGATTGGGATGGTCTTCGTGAGAGCGATCCGCAAGTAGGCTGTTCTGCGGCATGATTGGCCACGATTGCTCTGGACAAACTGGCACCACCGGGTGCTGCCATGTTGCGAGTGTCATGACTCACGAGTTCAGTGGGCCATATCCCAGTGTCACGTCCCCATTACATCTCTTCCTCCCTGTACTTCTCTTCCTTCCCCTCGAAGCCACTTTCCCCACTTCACTCCCATCCTGCCATAGCCGCAAGACGACGGTGCCTCCATCCCAATCCCCTCTCCGGCAGCCACCCCCCTCCCCTCTCACCATGGGATCAAGGGGAGACAGCGAGGAAACGCGTCGTGACGACAGGGTTAAATGTGAGTCATCTCATCTCTATCTCTATCATATGTGGCCAGTTATCTATTTTTTGAGCTAGATCTAATATGTTTACTCATGCGCGTATGATGTGTTAGGCCAACCAGACGATGTATGAATCCGACTATCATGGTTTAGCGGATGAAGACAGTCCTCTACTATGTAAACATGGATATGTGCCCACTATATTTGTAGCGTTCGAAGGACGAAACGCATGCAGGAGGTTTCTACGGTGTCAAGGACATCGTGCAATGATGCAAGGTAGAAGTTGCGGTGTTGTCAAATGGGTAGATCCAGAGTGGCCCAAATCGATGCAGAAAACGCTGGACAAACTATGGGATATGACTATTGAGTTGAAAGAATCCGTAGTCAGCTCACTTCTTGACAGTGCTGAGATGAAGCTATGGGACCCAGTTGACACGACCAAGCTTAACCGAGATCTCAGGAGGGTGCAAGACAAGGTTAGCAAAGTCGAGAAGGAGAGGGACATGGTGTTGGCCCTGAAGGCTAAAGCAGAGCAAGAACTGACTCAAGCAAGGAATGATCTTCACTAGGCCAAATTCCTGCAGTTCACAACTACGAGTATTGACAAGTGCATGAGGAAAAATGCAGAGAAATAATTGAAGTTGTGTAAAGAAGATGCTAAAAGGAAGGAGCAGACGATTCGATCCTTGCTCTCGCAGGAAGATGCGCATCGGGCTAAGATTAGGAAGATCAAGGAGATGTGTGATAACTAGTTCTATTTAGCTTAAGCTCCATGCCTTTTTAAGTTGTAATAGTTGTACTTGTTGACCTAGCGGTCTGAACTCTTGGCCCCGGAGTCCTGGGAGGAAAAAATTGGTCGCCCGTTAATCTGTCTTAACCCTGCATTACTTCCTTTTGTTTGACCAATGCCCCTTGGATATTCCGCCCGTCGCTTCGTCGTCCTCGTGTACAAATAGGAGGCACCACAGTGCATCGCTTTGTCGTTTATCCCCTCGTCGTCTCCAATCTCCACCGCGTCGTCGCTTCGTCGTCCATCCCCTCGCTCCCTCTCCAATCGCCACCGTGCCGCCATGGAGATGCCCGCTCTGAACTTCTACGAGGCGGTGATGTTCGTGCACTTCGACATCCTCGCACCGCCGGCCGCGACGGTGCCCCACGGATGGCGCATCAGCTATGCGGGGGTGCCGGTGGCTCTGCTCCCTGGCCGAGCCGAGATGGAGAGCGACATCTTGGTGCTGCGCCGCCAGATGCCCGCATGGAAGAGGGCGCTGCACCGGTACGCGGCGGCCAGCCCGTACTGGCTGATGCTGTTCAAGAAGGAGCGGTAGGCAAAGATTGGCAACTGCATCGTTGACGGGCGCGTGGTGCACCGGGATCTCTACAACCGAGAAGGGCGGGAGAGGTTTTGGTCCATCCCTGGACGGACCAAGTGCACCGTCATCGCCGCCGCTCGCCGTGAAGAGGTGCTCCATCTCGCGAAAATGCGGAAATCGTGGAGGTTCTGTCCGACGATGACGAGCAAGCCGACGGCTCAGCGGAAGTGAAATTGTTGACTAGTGGTTGAATTAATGTAGGATATGAAATCGCACCTTTGTTTAGAATAATTTGTGGTTGAATTAATGAAATGCCTCGATTTAGATCTCTATCTCGATTAATTTGTGGAAGAATTTGTGATTTAGATCAATTTCTGCCTCGATTTAGATCTCTGTCCTGGATTGGGAACGTGACCGTGGACCAAAGACCCTTTTCTACTAGTGTATTCTAACATTGGTGGTTTGTTTAAACATAATCTACGTGGATTGTGCCGTATGCAAATGGCACAAACACAATTTATAAAGTGGAAGCACGTACACCCGGTTACTAGAGATCCGGGAGCTTCGCCAGATGCAGGGGATGCAGGAGCAGAGAGGCGGTGAGATAGACGGACTCAAGATTAGGCCAGAAAGTGGTACCGATTTCCTGCTCATCTAGGCATTATCGGTTGCCATTGTTGTTTATGTTGCCACGTCATTGTGCAGCATCTGAAATAAGTTGCTGCTTCATGGAGTGTGGCAGCTTAAATAATTTATTTCTGTGCCACTTACATTCAGTCATATTTGGAGACCTCCTACCCCTCAGCAATCGTGGAACCGGTGTTGCGTGTTTTCAGATAGCAGTGGCACAATCACAATTTCGGATTCTACTACTGACTCAGGCGTTTCCAAACCCTAAGCCGCGCTACATTTTACTCAGAGAACGTGGGTAGATTGTTTCGCCCAGCAACGTGCCACACACAGAGCTCCAGAATTTAACAGAATTACATATATAGGTTCAAGTTCAACACATTACTATGCATCCTCATTGCCAGCATCCTTCTTCCGCAACCTAGTGCCAAGCCTTCACGTCCACTAGCTTCTTCATTTCCTGCCTTCTTCTCTTCCTCGGTGCCAATTTTCATAGCTTCACCTACTCTGCATCGCCGGGAAAATGGGCACTAGAATCGTGTCCAACATCATCTTTCCACTCATTTTTAATATCTTCGGACATCAAAATGACTGACCTGACAGTCATGTTTCTAACCTTGCGGTGCTTCCTGTCAAAGAAACAAGACTATTGCATAACTGCCCAATATCTACAGAGTAAATAAAACAAAAATTACAATTCAGCACAAACATGTGATCCCCAAGAGACCTTTGCTTACCAGGAGCTAATTGGGTTCAAGCAACCACCCTTTCCAAGAATAGAAGGGCGACTCCTAGTTGCAGCAGCTTCCACATCATAATTCAGCTCAAACATGCAAGCCGAAGCATACCTTTTCATCAACCCAATTAGCTGACTGTCACACGTTAGAGGAACCATGATGCCACGTTCATCCATGAAGCTAAACTTTGCAGTTTGCTTCGGCCATAATTCATCATGATTACGCAGAGCAGCAACCATACCAGATATAGTGCAGATCTGCGCAGACGCTTCTTCTATCGTGATACAATGGTGTCCATACCACTTGCCCTTAGAGTCGTATCTGAAGAGGACTACCGTAACCAGGTAAGGGGGTCCGCGGAGATCCCACTTGACAGAAAATTATGGACAAAATATGTTTGTTAGCATTGGGCTAACAAACAATTTGAGGTTCAGTAGCCAGCTAGCAGTTATAATTAGTGTGAATAGCAAAGAGAAGGGTAGCTCACCCACTGGTAGACAGAACTTCTTCTTCCTTGATAGTAGGATCTACCATCCTCCGAGCTGCTCGGCTCGTGGCGGAGGCGGGCTAGAGCCTCGCAACGGCGGCTACAGCATGCGCCATTGGAGCTCGGGATCAGCGACTGGGCGTAGCAACTGGACGCAGCAACTTGGCGCCATAAGTCAAATGTCTGAAGGGATCGTCCTGCCTGGAGGGTGGATTCCGACACCGTCGGTGCTAGGGGAAAGGTGGGAATGGATTTGTGAAATTGGTCAACGCATCCAATCCACTTAGCTACTCGATTTTCCTAAGAGGTTGCCGCGTTGGCGCTCGCGTCACGGACAGATGACCGACATGAGGGTTGATACATTGCAAATGTATCTATAATTTTTTATGTTCCATGCTTGGTTTTATCTACTTTCTTGTGTTTTGTCCACACTTTGGAGTACTTTTCATATGATTTCTTGTACTAACTTATCAACAAGAGCCACAGTGCCAGCTGCCTGTTTTCTACTGTTTTTGGTTCCAGGAAAGTCGAAAAATGAATATTCTCGGAATTGGACGGGACAAAAGCCAAAGTGCCTATTTTTCCGGAAGACATCTGAACCCAGAATACGAGACAGAGAAGGGCTGGGGGCCGACCACACCACCTAGCCACGCGGCCAGGCCTGACCCACGCCAGGGGGTGGTCTGGCCGACCCCAGCACCCCCTCGGCCTCTCCTTCCGCCTATATATTGCCGTTGGGACCAAAACCCTAATTACCCGATCAAAAATCCATGAAAGAGTCTGTAGCCGCCGTCATCTCCATCCCTCGATCGGGAGGGATCTAAAGCTCTTCCCGGCACCCTGCCGGAGAGGGGGATTCAACTTGGAGGCCTTCTTCATCATCATGCAAGCCTCCGGTGTGATGCGTGAGTAGTTCATCTCCGGACTACGGGTCCATGTAGTAGCTAGATGGCTGGTTCTCCTCCTTTGTGCTTTCATGTCTAGATCTTGTGAGCTCTGTTCATGATCAAGATCATTTATTTGTAATTATGCATGTTGTGTTTGCGGGGATCCGATGGATATTGATATGCTATTTTAGATTGATTATTGATTCTATCATGTCTTTGTTATTTGTGATCTTGGATGCTTTCCGTTGTTAGTAGCTATCTTGGCCAAGTAGATGTTAGCAACTCCAAGAGTTAGTATTTATGCTCGATAGTGGGTTCATGCCTCTGGTAATCTGGGGAAGTGACAGAAATCTCTAAGGTACTAGATGTGTTCTTGCTACTAGGGAGAAAACAACAATACTTTGTTCATAGAACAATTGTATTGTTTACATTACACGCAATTTGTAAAGCAATAATCTGTTGCTTGCAACTTAATACTGGAGGGGGTTCGGATGATAACCTGAAGGTGGATTATTAGTCATAGATGCAGTTGGATGGCGGTCTATTTATAATGTTGTAATGCCCAATCAAGTTCCAAAGGAGTCAAGATGATTAGTATATGCTTGTATGCTTTCTCGATGTTTGTCAATTGCCCCGCTGTAATTTGTTCACCCAGCATGTTATCTATCTTAAGGAGAGCCACCTCTAGTGAACTATGGACCCCGGTCCTTTCTTTTACATACAATCTACAATCAAACTGTTTACTGCTTTGTGTTTACTTTCTGCAAACTATTACTTCCTTCCATTCGATACGTGTAATCCTTTGTTTTCAGCAAAACCGGTGAGATTGACAACCTCATCGCAAGTTGGGGACAAAGTTCCGTGGTTGTGTTGTGCAGGTCTCCACGTTGCTACTAGCACCGGTAGTGCGCCCTGCCAAGGCTTAGCTAGCAACACCTTTCGGATGTTTCCTTGCTCCTACTGGATTGATAACCTTGGTTTCATAACTGAGGGAAACTTACTGTTGTGCTCATCATACCTTCCTCTTGGGGTTCCCCAACGAGCTCGTTAATACACGCGCCAGCAAGGGTCCCAACCATCTACTTCCTTGGGCAGTTTAACGAAATGTTTGAATTTGGCAGGGGTGAGATGAGTTTGCCTCAAAATGGCCCCTCTCAATAGTTGGCGGCCCAACATTTCGAAACGCGGCAATTTTAGGCAACTTAGGTACCGCCATGCGCTGGCCTGCGAACTTTGGTACCGCAGACGAACAGGCCCCTCGAATAGGTCCCCTACCTGACCACCAGTCCATCCAGAACATGGTGGCTTGACCATCACTCACTAGATGTTTAGCACCAAGCTTGAACAAACATTTTAGTTTCTAGAGGTTATTCCATAACTGGGAGCCTTTCACTAGCGCATCCAAGAATAGATCCCTACTGTTTAGATACTTGGCCCTCAATAGCTTAGACCAAAGGTCTTGCTCATTCTATCAAAAGCCTCCATATCCATTTGAGGAGGAGCGCTTTATTCATCAGTTTCGTGTTGAGGATATCTAGACCTCCTAGGTCTTTAGGTGAACATATAGTGGCCGAATTCACCCAGTAGTATTTTCTGTCCTCACCAACACCTTCCCAGTAAAACCTACACCTACGCTTGTCCAGCTCAGCGTGTGCGACATCCCCCAATAGACACAAGCACATGACATGCTGATACGTCCATTTTGCATCACTATTCTATGTCTTAATTCACTTTTATTCATTGATATATTTCGTATTGAGAGGTGATACTTATGTTATTTTATCTGTTTTTGCATGGTTGATGACTTTTGGAGCATGGACCGCTGCAGTCAGAATTCTGATGGAAAAGGTGCTGTTTGGAGGCAAAATTCACGAAGATCAGAAAATCCGGGAAAATATACGGAAAATTCTATTTGTCCAGAAGACTCAGGATGCCAGAAGATGGAGTGGAGGTGGGCCACAGGGGGCCCACACCACCCCATGGCGCGGGCAGGCCTAGGCCGCGCCTGGGGGTGGTGTGGCCACCCTGGCCCACTCCAGCCTCTCTCCTCTGGCGTATATCATCCCCACGAAACCCTAAGACTCGGGGAGCGACCACAGAAAGATTCTGCCGCCTCTGCGGGGCGGAAAACACCGAGAGAGAAAGATCTCTCCGGCAGATAGATTTATGCCAGGGGAATTCCTTCCCGGAGAGGGAAGATCGTCGCCATCAACACCACCATCAAGCTAGACTTCATCGGGATCATCATCATCATCATCACCACCATCATCACCTTCAGCGCCATCATCACCATCTCCATATTGCTGTAACAATTGTGTTGAATCTTGCTATAGTTCATAGGGGAAACTTTCTCGGTGTTGATTACTCTTTGTAGTTGATGATATTGAGTGAACCATTGAATTATTGTTTATGTTCAGATTGTTATACATCATTATTCCATCTCTGATCATGATCCATATGATGTCTTGTGAGTAGTTCGTTTTGTTCTTGAGGACATGGGAGAAGTCTTGTTGTTAGTAGTGGAGTTGCATTGAGAAAGATTCAATAGATTGTTATTTAAGTTGTGGTGTACTTCTTCTAGTTGTGTCATGTGAACGTCGACTACATGACACTTCACCTATAAGGGCCTAGGGGAATGCATTGTGTATTTGGCTACTAATAGTAGGGGTTGCCGGAGTGACAGAAACCGGAACCCCCGTTAGGAAACCATTGCACAAGGGACGTAAGGGTCTTAGAGTTTAAAGCTATGGTTAGCTTTCTACCTTAATTACTTTCTTGTACTTATGGATGTTTGCAAGGGGTATAATCACAAGTATGTATTAGTCTTGGATGGGGCGGTACATTAGCACAGGTTCACCCACACAACACTTAGCAAGCTAGAGAAGATTAATCGACTATATGAAGCGAAAGCACTTGACAGTCTTCCCATGTGTCCTCGAGAACGTTTGGTCATCTATAGAAATACAACCGGCTTGTCCTTTGCTGCCTAAAGGATTGGGCCACTTGCTGCATTTATTCTTACTGTCTTTTATTTACTCGTACTTTGTTTACGTGCTTTATCAAAAAACCCTAAAAATCCGTTTGCTAAGTATTTGCAGAGAATTCCTGATCTGTACCACTGGCCAGCACCTTTTGCTCCTCGTTGGGTTCGACACTCTTACTTATCAAAAATACTGCGATACACCCCCTATACTTGTGGGTCATCAAGACTATTTTTTGGCGCCGTTGCCGGGGAGTGAAGCGCTATTGGAGAGTGGAACTGGTAAAGGAAACTTCTACTGTGAGTATTTTTTACTTCTTCTAGTTGCTTTATTTTCGTTATGGATAATTCACTGAGTTTCTTATTTGGTAATGCTACTACCACTGCTAAGGTAGTAGATAAGCCACCACCTGCTGAGAAAGATGTTTTCAAAATACCTACAAGAATTATTGATCGTGTTATGGATAACTACTATGTTGGGGATGGAACTGTCCATCCCGGTGATCATTTACTCTTTATACACGAATTATGCGGGTTGTTCAAGTGTGCAGGTATTACTATAGATCAAGTTAAGAAAAAGTTATTCTCATTATCACTAAAAGGAAGAGCTGAGGAATGGTATAAGCTGCTGAAGAATTGTCAAGCTCTGGAATGGGAGGAAATAGTGCCTCTCTTTTATTCAAAGTTTTATCCTCCTAGTGAGATTCATAAAGATCGGAATCAAATATACAACTTTCGGCCTCTTGATGGAGAGAGTACAGCTCAAGCTTGGGGGAGATTGAAGTTACTAATGCTCAAATGTCCCATTCATGAGCTCCCCAACAATATTATTATCAACAACTTTTATGCAAGGCTCCCTTTACATGACAAGGATTTATTGGATGCCTCTTGTGCTGGATCATTCACTCGTATGGATGAATAAGTTAAATGGGATCTTCTGGACCGTATTCAAGACAATGCTGAAGCTTGGGAAAATGACAAAGGTAGAAAGTCAAGTATAAATTATGATTATGAATGCATTGAATCTTTTATGGGAACTGATGACTTTCAAAATATTAAAAATGCTTATGGTCTAGCCTCTCAAGCTATTGCTTCTTATTTTAAGGCCTTTGCTTCCTACATTGAAGTGCCTAAAAAGAAGTGGAATAAGTATCATGAACCTTATAAAGATATTGCTAAGAGTGTTCCTGCAAGAAATACTGAAGTTTATACTGCTAATCATGTTTTACCTGAACCTTATATTGAGAAAATGCCTTTCCCAGTTAAGATAAGGGAACATTCTATGATAGCTAGTATGGTTAATGAAAGTATGAATAAGGCTGTTGAACCTGATAAACAAATGGTTGATGAACCTATAATAGCAAATGTGAAAGACTTTTTCACTAAGTATGAGGAAGAGGAACACACTATCCTTTGTAAGGATACCTCTAATTTTGTTTCACAAAGTAGTGTTATGAGAGCTACTATTCCCGTGTTTTCTGTGAATAAGTGATCATTGCTATGATAGTCCTTGTGATAGCTATATTGTTAAGTTTATGCATGATACTGATAGTTATTATGACAGAGGGAAAAGTGTTCATATGCATCTCAATAATATCAAGTTTCCCCGTTTTATGCTGAAAGTTTCTATGTTGCACTTCTTTTGCCTTCTTATGCAAGTTGCCTTTGGTTTCAACAACTTGTTTGTTTACAAAATTCCCTTGCATAGGAAGTGGGTCAGACTTAAATATGTGTGTGTTTTTGTTTCTTAATGCTCTCTTTCACTTCAATTCATATCCCTATGAGAGCTTCTTCAAAATTATCATGCCCATCTTAATGGCTATAAAGAAAGAGCTTTATGGGAGACAACCCAATTTGTTTTTGCTTTTAGTTTGTTTTTGTTTGTTTGAGTCTTGGAAGTTATTACTTCGGTCATAACCACTCCTTATCCGTTTTGTTTGGTTTTTGTGTCAAGATCAACTTTTAATGAGAGAGAAGTAAGATTTGGGGAAGTTGCTGTCCCGAAACAGATTTTTGTGCTTCACCGTAAAAATTCGTGAGAGACCTCTGTCTGTCGGATTGAGCTGTAATTTTTTGTGCTTCTGCCCCAGGTTGTTATTTAACTTTAATTAGTTTTGCACTTTTTGATTTGAGCAACAGAAGAGTTTCGAAAAAATTGATCTTTACCTCCTGGTCTATTTTGACAGATTTTGCCAATCTTGCATTTGCTTCTTTATTCGATTTCCTTTTTGAATTCTTTTTGGGTCTTCAGAAGGATTTGCTACAGTAGCTTTTGTTTTGATGGTTTTAAGTTGAAGTTGGACTCAAAAGGTTTTATCACTTCACTTATACTAATATTGCTAATGAGAACTGTGTGAAGTTTTGTGTGAAAGAAATTTCCTGGAAGTGGAGACAATGGTGTAATAAGGAAGAGAAAGGTTTTATGACTCAAGTAATAAGTGTATGAAGATGAAGATATTGATGTTATTCAAGAGATGACTCTGGAAGAATTTACTAGATACCAAGTTCAGAGACCTACAGAGTCTATTTTCAAATAGGTAACAGTTCTGGTAAGAGAAGTTCCGCGAAAATACAATCCAACTATATTTTTGCACTTTTCAGTCAATAAGGAAAGCTACAAAGCGAAAAAGGGACGGAAACGGAGCCAGGGTGGCCCACACCACCCCATGGCGTGGGCCCACCCCTGGCCGCGCCACCAGGTGGTGAGGCCACCCGGGACTCCGCCTCCGACTCGTTTTCTCCTAGTACCTTCCTTTTGATATGAAACTCCGTAATATATAACCCCCTGGATCCCCCGAGGTTCGTATATCGTGTTTTCTTCATGTTTTTGTTTCGATCTGTTTCTGTCAGGACATACTCTTTGAAAGTTTAGAAGCACAATGGTGTCTGCCAAGGATAAAGGGAAGGAGCCCATGGAGGAAGACCTCCAAGACCCCGGGAAGGAGAAGGAGATCAAGAGTGAAGGTGCAGAGGAGCAAGGCCAACATCCGCACACCGGCACTACCATTGCAAGCATTGGAGTGGTGGCGAACCCTGCCAGGATCAGAATGACTGCACAGATGTCAACTGGAGGGAAGCCTCCGCGTCACTACTTGGCACCACGGACACCTTCTCCGAACACCAAGAATACCTTCCATGCCTTTATCCATAACCATGCAGGAAAAGAACACTCCAAGTGGGAAGAGTGGAAAAAGAATCACAAGAGCTGGGATCCACAAACTGAAATGATTATGGGCTGTATTGAGCACAACTCGAAGTTGATTTGTACTCTCACCTTCGAGATTGAGGACTTTGGGAAATTGATCAAAGAGCTCATTGAAAGGATACCACCACCACCTAAGGAGTAATTCGTCATCAGGTTTGGCATCCCCTTGGTTTGTTCCAAGCTTGGGGGAGTGCCGCGGTATCATATCACTATCTTCTATCTTTTTACCTTATTAGTAGAGTCATATCATGAATAGAGGAGTTATTATGTAGTATGGTTTGCATTATGGAAGTGTCCCCTCTCTCGTTAGATATGTATCCCTTGGTGTGATTTTCCGTTATGGAATATTAATGAGAAGTTCTATCATCCACTCTTTTGCATAGCTTATATTAGTTTTCAATTCATGGTTATTTGATTGATCTTGTTGTCAGTATTGGTATCACTTTGGGATCATTGAGTTAATTTAGTTGGTTTTGGCAAACCTGGCTCGGTCAGTAGCAACACCTTTTTGAGAGTTGAAAAGAAAAAGATAGAAGTACTCTAGAGAAAAATAATTTCATCATCTTTCTTTCTTGATTTGCTCATAAGTTTAGTATTCTCTAGTTAAGATCTTTTGTGCTTCCAAGGAAGATTGCATGTTTGTCTTTATCACTTGTATGTTTGTTTTTTTCATTCAACTCTTATACTTGCTACCCAGCCTTGCTAGCCAAAAACCTGTACTGAGAGGGTATTCTTCTCGTGCATCCACCTCCTTTTTAAACCAAAACCCACGCCATTTGTGTCCACCATACCTACCTAGTAGCATTATTGCTATTCCAAGTAAATTCTTGTTTTATCTACCTCCCAAATTAAACTTGTTATGTGAAAATTAGTGATTAAAGCTCTCACGAACTTGATGGCACACTTTACTTTCCTGCATTTAATAAACTTGAACCACTGGGTCCTTCTTTGTTGCGTATATGCTTGCGCTTTATGAGTTGAAGTTAGCCGAACCATGTATCATGGGGACCGCTTTCGACACTTCATTGGTACTTGTACCTAGTTGATATCATGTTCTTTTGCTTATGGATCCCGGCGGTGTGAAATAAAAGTGGAACTTGTAATATCATGGAGTTTATATGTGTGTTAGAGAAACGCCTGGGCCGCTAGCCTAAGCCATGCCTAATCATGGTGGAAACTTGCATCATAACTATAGTGAGCATTCTATGAAGCATCCTCAATAAAAACCTATGCAAATAGCAAATAAAAAGATCGCTGAGATGCTCACTATCTGCTTGCCTTGTCATTTTGATTATGGGATAACTCCTGTGTCATGTGCAAGGGGTACCACGTTGGCGGTTCTCAATGATACGCATATGTTTACAATGACAAGAGCTTGCTTGTGACTGAAGTTGAGTAGCATGAGGATCAGTACTCATAAGTAAGGGGCATGAGCTTTCAACTTATAACTTGTCAAGCATATCCTCTTAGTTGTGTCACTTTAACCTTAATCACCTAAAGATGCCTATGATAGGGGCAATGAGAGCTGAAAGCTAGTAAGTATCATAATTTTTGGGAGCTCTTTATGAGACTTGCAATCCCTGCTTCCCTCTGCGAAGGGCCTTTCTTTTACTTTGTAGTTGAGTCAGTAAACCTATTCCCTTCTATCTCAGCAAGTATTTTGAGTTGATGTGTTTCATTAATTCATATGTTGATTTATTCAATCATGTTCTTATGTTCCTTGTTTTGCGCATTGCTCTTATCTTGATGATTACTACTTTGAAAGCTTTCATTGAAAACCAGCTATTTGTGAACTCCAGCAAATTATCAACTATTCTTCGACCAAGAGCTAAGTTTGCCATTACCAATTATGATTTACTCTATGTATCTTTATTGTGTTTCCTTTACTCATTGCAAGTTGAGTTATATAATAGTGAGTTGTCCTCTATTATGATCTATGTATTTGATGAATGTGCTGCTTCTTGTCCGTATTCTTTTATCGACTCTTCACTCGATAAACCTGAGGCCATGTTTATTGAGCTCGGTTTCGCTTGGGGACAAGCGAAGTCTAAGCTTGGGGGAGTTGATACGTCCATTTTGCATCACTATTCTATGTCTTAATTCAATTTTATCCATTGATATATTTCGTATTGAGAGGTGATACTTATGTTATTTCATCTGTTTTTGCATGGTTGATGACTTTTGGAGCATGGACCGCTGCAGTCAGGATTCTGATGGAAAAGGTGCTGTTTGGAGCCAAAATTCGCGAAGATCAGAAAATCCGGAAAAATATACGGAAAATTCTATTTTTCCAGAAGACTTAGGATCCTAGAAGATGGAGTGGAGGTGGGCCACAGGGGGCCCACACCACCCCATGGCGCGGGTAGGCCTAGGCCGCGCCTGGGGGTGGTGTGGCCACCCTGGCCCACTCCAGCCTCTCTCCTCTGGCGTATATCATCCCCACGAAACCCTAACACTCGGGGAGCAACCACAGAAAGATTCCGCCGCCTCTGTGGGGCGGAAAACACCGAGAGAGAAAGATCTCTCCGGCAGATAGATTTATGCCAGGGGAATTCCTTCCCGGAGAGGGAAGATCGTCGCCATCAACACCACCATCAAGCTAGACTTCATCGGGATCATCATCATCATCACCACCATCATCAATTTCAGCGCCATCATCACCATCTCCATATTGCTGTAACAATTGTGTTGAATCTTGCTATAGTTCATAGGGGAAACTTTCTCGGTGTTGATTACTCTTTGTAGTTGATGCTATTGAGTGAACCATTGAATTATTGTTTATGTTCAGATTGTTATACATCATTATTCCATCTCTGATCATGATCCATATGATGTCTTGTGAGTAGTTCGTTTTGTTCTTGAGGACATGGGAGAAGTCTTGTTGTTAGTAGTGGAGTTGCGTTGAGAAAGATTCAATAGATTGTTATTTAAGTTGTGGTGTACTTCTTCTAGTGGTGTCATGTGAACGTCGACTACATGACACTTCACCTATAAGGGCCTAGGGGAATGCATTGTGTATTTGGCTACTAATCGTAGGGGTTGCCGGAGTGACAGAAACCTGAACCCCTGTTAGGAAACCATTACACAAGGGACGTAAGGGTCTTAGAGTTTAAAGCTGTGGTTAGGTTTCTACCTTAATTACTTTCTTGTACTTACGGATGTTTGCAAGGGGTATAATCACAAGTATGTATTAGTCTTGGATGGGGCGGTACATTAGCACAGGTTCACCCACGCAACACTTAGAAAGCTAGAGAAGATTAATCGACTATATGAAGCGAAAGCACTTGACAGTCTTCCCATGTGTCCTCGAGAACGTTTGGTCATCTATAGAAATACAACCGGCTTGTCCTTTGCTGCATAAAGGATTGGGCCACTTGCTGCATTTATTCTTACTGTCTTTTATTTACTCGTACTTTGTTTACTTGCTTTATCGAAAACCCCTAAAAATCCATTTGCTAAGTATTTGCAGATAATTCCTGATCCATACCACTAGCTAGCACCTTCTGCTCCTCGTTGGGTTCGACACTCTTACTTATCGAAAATACTGCGATACACCCCCTATACTTGTGGGTCATCACATGCGTAGGTAGACTCGACAGGCATGCATTCGTTAATGTAAGACGTGCTGCCGAGGAAAGATATTTGCCTTGCCATGGGTCCACTCTATGACCAAGCTTCCCTACCAAGAACTCACAGTCCTTAGCCGTGAGCCTCTTATTGCTCACCAGAATCCCTAGATACTAGATGGGGAAAGATGCTAGCTTGAAGTTAAGTAAGGTTGCAATCCTGATATGTTCCTCCGGTTCCCTACCCAACACCATAACCTCTCTCTTGCTGAAGTTGATCTTCAGCCCAGATATATTTTTTGAAGTATAGGAGAATGAATTTGAGATTGGCGATGCCCACATCGTCAGGTTGAATAAAAATCAGCGTGTCGTCTGTGTATTGCAGATGCGAGACACCTCCCGGGATCAAGTGCAGTACCAACCCTCTGATGTGACCCGCCATCCTAGCCCACTCCAGGATCATAGCCAGCGCGTCCCCCACAAAATCAAATAGAAGTGACGAGAGTGGATCGCCTTGGCGAACTGCACGCTGATTCAGAAAGAATGGGCCAGCTTCATCGTTAATGTTGATCGTTGTCCATCCTCTCGAGACTTATTGCATGATGCGATGAACCACACCTAGCTCCATACCCTTTATAAGAAGCACTATCCTCAGGAAACCCCAGTCCACCCTATCATATGCCTTGTCAAAGTCCAGTTTCAGGAAGATGCCCCCAGCTTCTTCACTGAAACTTCGTGTGCAATCTCGTTTAGTGCCAGGATCCCTTCATGAATACACATGCCTTTAATGAACGCAGGTTGGCTACAATCGATAATGCGGTTAGCCATAGGTACCAACAGCATTGCGAAAGCTTTTGCAATAAACTTAAAAATGACGTCTATAAGGGCAATGGGTCTAAACTGTTTGACATTATATGCGCCTATTACTTTAGGGATCAGAGTAAGAATACCATAGTTTAGGAGAGACACGTCAATGCGCCCAAGCACAAAGTTGTTAAGAATCTGCAGCACATATCCATAGCTAGGGAGAAAACCGTTCCTCTCCAATAGACCCCATTAGCTAACAATAAAACTCGTAGATATGCGCTTGGAGCTCTCATTGCCCTTCTATCATCCCTTGATCCATGATAAGGTCAGGTATAAGACATTTACGACTCTTCACATTGGCGATCGCGTGGAAGTATGTCGTATTGGCATCTCCCTTTAACAGTCACTTCACCCTACCACGTTGATGCTAATACTCCTCTTTCGCCATAGTGAAATCGATTAGCTGTTTCTCTAGAAAATAACTAGGGGTCATCCCTCCTCGTCCAGTCCTGAAGCATCTGACAAGCCATTCAACTGCTTGATCTGCTTTAGCAAATCTAGTTTGGTATCGCAACGCTCCTTCCCCAGTTTGGCTCCCCAGCCTTTGAGGAACAGCCTAGAGCCTCGGGACACGGACTACCAACTTCCGAGCGCACATAATTCGGAAAGGCTGAGGCCAGTAGCACCCCTATCTTGGCGCTCATGATTTCCCAAAGCCCATCACACCGAGGCACCAAGACTGGAAGAAAAACTTCCCCTTCCTAGGCATTGTCGCTTCCCCTGAAAATACCACCAACGGGGTGTGGTCCAAACTCCCAGGATGGTGACACAAACACCCCATCCAAAACACATCTTATCTGGTCTCTCTGTTTGTTGGTCCAGGTATAATGATCCCCCACTCTCACTAGTTCCCGCAACAAGACATTAGCTATAACATCGTTGAATTGGTGAATCCTGGCCCAATTGATGTTGGCATTGTTCTTATCTCTTGCCCCCGGATGAGGTTGAAATCCCCGCCCACCACAATAGGGAATTGGGCAGCGGCCACTACCGCTTGGAGTTCCGCAAGGAACCCATCCGTACACGAATGATCAGCCGGTCCATACACTACCATAACCCACCACTTTCTGTTTCTTAAGTTTGTGATAGATAAGGGAAGCAATGAAGAATTCCCCAATTCTCCACTCACCCACCTCAAAAACTTCATCCCTAATCCCCAACAACATGCCCCCTGAGTTCCTGCTAGTTGGGACCCAATTCCAAATGAAACAGCCCCACCATCCAAGCGATTCAACTCCACTAGGGTGAGGTCTTGTTTTATCGTTTCCTGCACCCCACAAAATCAATTTTATTCTTTTGTATGTATACTTTCAGTTGCGACTGACCTCTAGGACTATCAAACCCTCTGATATTGTAGAACATGCCTCTCATTTGTGAAGTTTGCGCTTAGTTGTCCCTTTATGCACGGTAAGGGGTGATTTCCTAGCCGTGGAAAATGGTTGAACCGAAAAATCTTGTTGGCTACTAGAAAAAACCGTATATAGAAAATATGGTTTGTGTAAACTGAAACAAACTAGCTCATGAGTTGTTTGTCTACTCAGTGTGGCTTCTCAGTGCCGCCAAGATGGCTAGTACAGATGGTGGCAAGGAGCAGATCACGATGGTGCAAGGGTACACCAACATTGGGGAGTGGTGTGAGTCGAACAAGATGAGTTAGTACATGATGACCTTAGCGACATGGGCGAGGTCCGCCTATGCCATGGCGTGGGCGTGGCCAGACGGCCCTGCGATGAGGTGGGTGTGGCGTGATACATTGCAAATGTATCTATAATTTTTGATGTTCCATGCTTGGTTTATCTACTTTCTTGTGTTTTGTCCACACTTTGGAGTACTCTTCATATGATTTCTTGGACTAACCTATTAACAAGAGCCACGGTGCTAGCTGCCTATTTTCTGCTGTTTTTGGTTCCAGGAAGTTAGAAAATGAATATTCTCAGAATTGGACGGGACAAAAGCCAAAGTTATTATTTTACCGAGGGACACTTGGAGCCAGAATACGAGATGGAGAAGGGCCAGAGGGTGGCAACAACACATGGTGGCGCGGGCTAGGCCAGGCCGTGCCAGGGGGTGGTGTGGGCCCCTCCGGCACCCCCTCGGTCTCCCCTCTCGCCTATAAGATCCTCCTGATGCATAAACCCTAAATCATCAAGCCTCCAGCCATGAAAAGTTCCACAGCACAGCCGCCACCGAAGGGGAGATTCGGGGGACAGAAAGTCTCTGTTCCGGCACCCTGCCGGGACGGGGAAGTGCCCCCGGAGCCATCTCCATCGATCTCCACCACCATCTCCATCGCCGTTGCTGATTCCCATGATGAGGAGGGAGTAGTTCTCTCTCGAGTCTAAGGGTTCTACCGGTAGCTATGTGTTCATCTCTCTCTATGCATGATCATATTGTGATCACGAGCTTTGTAATCAAGTAGATCTACCTTTCTACTCAAGTGCTTTAATAGATCTCTGCTCTCCCCATGTGTCTGAAAGTGATAGCGTGCACACCATGGTGGCACTTAGGCTAGAGATTCCAAATACTTGTTATGAGTTATATTTGGAGTTGGATGTCTTTATGAAATTGTGGTGTTTGTTGGAACCATCTAGTGCTCAAGGTGACAGTGTGGGGTTTTCTAGATGGGAAAGATGAACTTTGAGGTGTGTTGTTATAGCCCTACCAACGATTACAGTGTCCAACCGGAGAGTAGTTCAGCATAGTATCATAAAGAATAATATATTTATATGAGAGTGTTCACTAGAGAAAGTATGATCCCTAGGCCTTGTTTCTATGCATTGATACAGCGTTTGCAACTAGATCTGTTACATGTTTGCTTGCTTCCATATTTATTTCAGTTTGCCTTTAGTGTGGTGTGGGCCCCCTGGCTGGCCGCCGACCTTGCCTCCTTCGCCTATAAGAGCCTACCGATACCAAAACCCTAAGTCATCAATCATCCAGCCACGAAAAGTTCCGCAGCACCGCCGCCACCGAAGGAGAGATTCGGGGGATAGAAAGTCTCTGCTCCGGCACCCTGCCGGGACGGGGAAGTGCCCCCGGAGCCATCTCCATCTATCTCCACCACCATCTCCATCACCATTGCTGATTCCCATGATGAGGAGGGAGTAGTTCTCTCTCGAGGCTAAGGGTTCTACCGGTAGCTATGTGTTCATCTCTCTCTCTATGAATGATCTTATTGAGATCATGAGCTTGTAATCTATAGATCTACCTTGCTACTCAAGTGCTTTAATAGATCTCTGCTCTCCCCATGTGTGTGAAGTTGATAGTGTGCACACCATGGTGGCACTTAGGCTAGAGATTCCAAATACTTGTTATGAGTTATATTTGGAGTTGGATGTCTTTATGAAATTGTGGTGTTTGTTGGAACCATCTAGTGCTCAAGGTGACAGTGTGGGGTTATCTAGATGGGAAAGGCTTACTTTGAGGTGTGTTGTTATAGCCCTACCATCGATTAGAGTGTTCAACCGGAGAGTAGTTAAGAGTAGTATCATGAAGATAATATATTTATATGAGAGTGTTCACTAGTGAAAGTATGATCCCTAGGCCTTATTTCTAAGCATTGATACACCGTTTGTAATTAGATCTGTTACATGCTTTCTTGCTTCCTTCTTTATTTCAGTTTGCCTTTAGTCTTTTCCCACATCAACCACACGCCAGCAAGCTATTTTCTAGCACCGTTGTCGTATATCCATACCACTTGTATTTCACTATCTCTTCGCCGAACTAGTGCACCTATACACCTGACAAGTGTATTGGGTGTGTTGGGGACACAAGAGACTTCTTGTATCTTGATTGCGGGGTTGCTTGAGAGGGAATACCTTTGACCACTTCCTCCCTGAGTTCGATAAACCTTGGGTGATCCACTTAAGGGAAAACTTGCTACTGTTCTACAAACATCTGCACTTGGAGGCCCAACAACTGTCTACAAGAATAGAAGTGCGTAGACATCAAGCTATTTTCTGGCGCCATTGCCGGGGACTGAAGAAGAGAAGCTCCCACGTCAACCATGCGCCAGCAACTATTTTTTGGCGTCGTTGCCAGGGAGGTAAGGTAAAAGGTACTCACATCCTCCGGTGTGAGTGCTCGAAGTTATTTCCTTTAGATTCTGCAATTTTGTCTTTTTGTTTCTTGTTTTCACTAGTTAGGCTTAATGGAAAACAAACAAAAAAATTAGAGAGCTTTTTAGTATTTTTCCTAATATAGAACATGAATTGTCTGAAAAGAAAATGAAAAAACCCTTGGAACTTTCTTTGCATGCTAATAGCAATGTTATTAGTATGAATCTTTTTAACACCTTTGTTACTAATGCTATGGAAACGTCTAAGCTTGGGGAAGTTGGTTTTTATGAAAATGATATTTTTAATTCCCCAGCTTTAAAGAAGAAAATTTGCTCTAATGATACTTTATCTCCCATATGTGGTAATTCTAATGATACTTGTGATATTTTAAATCCACATACTGAAAGCATCTCTTTTAAAATACCTATAAAAATTGTTGAACGTGTTATGAACAACGGTTATTTGGGAGATGGAACTGTCCATCCTGGTGATCATTTACTCTTTATACACGAATTATGCGAGTTGTTCAAGTGTGAAGATATTTCAATGAACCAAGTTAAGAGGAAGCTATTCCCTATTTCACTTAAGGGAAAAGCAAGGGAGTGGTATGAGCTACTAGACGATCCTCATCATTTGGAGTGGAAGGAACTTGAATCTCTCTTTTACTCTAAATTTTATCCTCCTCATGAAATTCATAAAGATAGGAATTACATTTATAATTTTCATCCACATGATGAAGAAAGTATTTCCCAAGCATGGGGGAGATTGAAGTCACTAATGCTCAAATGTCCCATTCATGAGCTCCCCAGTAATATTGTTATTAATAATTTCTATGCAAGGCTTTCAGGACATTACAAGGACTATCTAGATACTTGTTTAGAGGGATCCTTCACAAGTAAGGATGCCAAAGCTAAGTGTGATCTTCTTGAAATAATTCAAAGCAATACCAAAGATTGGGATAACAACAAAGGTAAAGAACCAGGTATAAACTATGAGTATGATTGCATTAAGTCTTTTGCTGAAACTATTGATTTTCAAGAGCTTAGTGCTAAATACGTCTTGATCCTCAAATTCTTGTTGATTGTTATCGAACCTTTGCTTCTCATATTAATGCTCCTAAAGAAAAATGGGACATGTATCATGAGCCTTATAAAGACACTTGCATGGAAAATGAAATTGTTATTAATGATAGCAATAAACATGCTCAAATCTCTGAAAGTACTATTTCTTATAAGAATTTTAATTTTTGTGGAATACATAGACCTTGTGAGAATAATCAAATTGAAGAAGAATATTGTATCACCCACAGGAATGAAATAACTAGAATGTGGTATAGGGCTTTAAATGATCTTGGTAAAAAAGTATGTGCCCTTTATCCTTTCATTTGTGAACTTTGCTTCGAAGTGGGTCGTTTCAATTTTCAATGCTCAGGCCATAATAATAGCCCTTCTAATCCAATGAGTACTGCAAGTTTGTATTGTGATGACATGATCACTCCTAATCAGCATGATGAACTTACATTATTTTTGGGGTGTGAAGAATTATCAAGAAAAACTTCTTTGGTAGATATGAGTGCTTTTGATATGAATAGCGTCCTGCATGGTTGTCATCTTTATTGTGTTGATAATTGTCACACAAATACTTACATACAAAATATTATAGAAGATGAGATTTTACCAAAATATGATAGGACTAATATATGTTTTGGTCTTATTGATGAAAAGGAGGAATCCTCCAAAGTTTCTTCTATTGTCTCTAAAAATGAACCAGGGTATATGGAGAAGCTTCCTTTCAAGCCTCTCCCTCCTAAAGAGAAGAAGAAAAAGAAGAAGAGGAGGAGTAAAAGGAGAGAGGAAACGGTATTTTTCCCTAAGCATGTTGCTCCTATTATAGTTTTTGATGAGTCTAAACTCGATGATATTCCTATGCCTATTACCTATAGTAGTGATCATGATTGGGAAAAGCACACTACCTTTGATATTGAAAATCTCTTCGGTACCAATTCTGAAAATGATGATATTAATAATTGCTATACTATTAGTGCTATCCATGATCCTTCCAATGATGATACAAATGAACACACTTTGGAGGATAACTATTCTATTGCTTATGATGATACTATACCTCCAATATATGATGTTTTCAATGATGATTATGATATTTTCAGTCCACCTACTATTGATGAGGAAATTAATTATGATTACAATATGCCTCCTATCTTTGATGATTATGGTGATGAAAATAATAATGATAGCTATTTTGTTGAATTTGCTCCCACTACAATCAATAAGAATGACTATGTTTATGTGGAGAGTATTAATTATTTTATGCATGTGGCTCATGATAAGAATGTTTCTTGTGATAGTTATATTGTTAATTTTATTCATGTTGCTACTGAAAGTTATTATGAGAGAGGGAAACATGGTTTTATGTGTCTCAACAATATTAAGTTTCCCCTCTTTATGTTGAAATTTTTGAAGTTGCACTTGTTTTGCTTTCCTATGCTTGTTGTTTTGTGCTTTCATGACTTGTTTCTTTACAAGATTCCTATGCATAGAAAGTGGGTTAGACTTAAATGTGTTCTGAATTTTCTTCTTGATGCTCTCTTTTACTTCAATTCATATTTCTTACGTGAGCATCTTCTCAAACTAGCATGCCTAACTTAAAGGCGTTAAAAAAGTACTTATTGGGAGATAACCCAAAAGTTTTAGATGAGTCCTCTAATGAGAGAGAAGTAATGATTGGGAAAGTTGTTGTCCCGAAACAGATTTCTGTGCTTCACCGTAAATATTCGTGTACAATATCACTACGTCCTTTTGAGGCGTGAATTTTTGTGCTTCTGCCCCAGGTTGTTATGTAACTTTCATTAGTTCAACACTTTTTGATTTGAGCAACAGAAGGTCTTCGAAAAAATTCATCTTTACCTGCTAGTCTGTTTTGAAAGATTTCTGCCATTATCTGCATTTGCTTCTTGTTGGTTCCTTTTTGAGTTATCTTTGGGGAATTGAGCATTTTGAGGGAAGTGCTACAATAACTTGTGTTTTAATGAAAGTTTTATTAGTGTTGAAACTGAACCCAAAGACTTATTATCTTGAGTGCACTAATGTTGCTAATAAAGTTTGTGTGAAGTTTTGTATGAAGGAAAAAATTCAGGTATATGGAGAGAATGATGTAATAAGATGAAGAATGGACTAAATATCAAGCTTGGGGATGACACCCCGTGTCACCCCAAGAAATATTCAAGAGGTGCAAGCTTCAAAGCTTGGGGATGCCCAAGGCATCCCCTTCTTCATCAATAAAAATCTCAGGTTTCTTCCAAACACTTCATTTTTATTGTTTCATGTAGAGTTGTGTTGTTCTTGGAGCGTCTTCATTTTTTGTTTTTCGTTTTCATTTGCTTGGTTTTCTTAGTTTGCTTGAATAAATTGGTTGGACCCCCTCTTTCATACATTAGTTTTCAAATAAGTTGGTTTGGTGTTGGAAAAGAGTAGGAAAGTTCATGCTTAAGTGGTATAGCTTGTTTTTCACTGTGACTTAGACTTTATCATGTCATGCTTGATATTGTTTTGGCTTTATGCTTAGTGATTTTTGCTATAGCATGACATGTTATAAACAACTGAGATTGCTTAATGTGCCTTGAAAGAATCGTGCGTTGTTTTAGCATATTAAAGCATAGTATTGTGGTATTCTCCTTTGGCGGTTCTCTATGATACACATGTACTTACGATGACAACAACTTACTGGTGACTAAACTTGAGTAGCATGAAGAGCGGCCTCGTATTCAAGGGACATGAGATTTCTAACTTATACTTCGTCAAGCATATACACCATAGTTTGTTCACTTTAACCTTAATTACTTCAAGATGCTTATGATAGGGGCAATGAGAGCTGAAAGCTAATAAGTACCATAATTTTTGGAAGCTCTTTATGAAACTTGAATGTCTGCTTCCTTCTATGAAGGCCTTTCTTCCACCATTATATTGAGTCTCCACCTTCTACCTTTATGCACCTACTTTGAGAGCATAGTGGCCATTCTTAGTTCTATGTGCATTGTCCCAAGACTAGTTGATTGATGCATAACTTGATATTGCTTGTTTTAAACTATTTGTATCTAGTCACTCTTATGAACTTTGAAGGTGTCCTATGCATTTATATTTGCTACTCTATGAGGGACAAACTGAATGCTACTATGTTATGTTTTCTTTATGTGAAACAAACAAACGTCTTGCAAAGTATTGTTATTCATGAATCTTTTGTTTGTGCCTTTTCATGTTGCATCATAGTTTCTTTGTCTTATTGCTAGAACTTTGACTTTCATGTTATGATTGAAGTACTATGATCCCAGCTTTCAATGTTTTACAAATACTTTGATCAAGTTTATGATGGTGCATGTCAGCTCAAAAATTATTCTTTCTTTTTATCACTTACCTACTCGAGGATGAGTAGGAGTTAAGCTTGGGGATGTTGATACATTGCAAATGTATTTATAATTTCTGATGTTCCATGATTGGTTTTATCTACTTTCTTGTGTTTTGTCCACACTTTGGAGTACTTTTCATATGATTTCTTGGACTAACCTATTAACAAGAGCCACAGTCCCAGCTGCCTGTTTTCTGCTGTTTTTGGTTCCAGGAAGTCAGAAAATGAATATTCTCGGAATTGGACGGGACAAAAGCCAAAGTTATTATTTTACCGGGGGACACTTGGAGCCAGAACACGAGACGGAGAATGGCCAAAGGGTGGCCACACCACCTAGTGGCGCGGGCCAGGCTAGGCCGCGCTAGGGGGTGGTGTGGGCCCCTCCGGCACCCCCTCGGTGTCCCCTCTCGCCTATAAGAGCCTCCCGATGCATGAACCCTAAATCATCAAACATCCAGCCACGAAAAGTTCCACAGCGCCACCACCACCGAAGGGAAGATTCGGGGGACAGAAAGTCTCTGTTCCGGCACCCTGCCGGGACGGGGAAGTGCCCCTGGAGCCATCTCCATCGATCTCCACCACCATCTCCATCGCCGTTGCTGATTCCCATGATGAGGAGGTAGTAGTTCTCTCTCGAGGCTAAGGGTTCTACCGGTATGTCAGGGGGATGATCCCCAGGTACCCCAACCGAATAAGAAACAAGACAGTCGGATCGTGTCCGGCTGACCAGATGCAGCTGGACAGGGCAAGACAGGCCGGCTATCCCCCGGTAGCCGGATCAGCAAGAGGCAGCCGGATACGGCGACATAGCCGGACTCAATCAATGGGACAGGACGACGTGTGTATTAGTGCACGGTACGCCCTGTACAGTAACAAGACTGGCAACCACCCGGCCATACCGAAGACTTTGCGTGGATGACGTAGGAACAGTGGCCTATGCTGACGACAGGCTCGCACGGCGTGCACTATGCCTATGACAGCCATACCGCTCATACTCCGATAAGACAAGCCATATCATACACTGTAGATGACTAGTCGGCAGGGACCCGCATGTGGGGCCCGCCAGTCGGACTAGCCAGTGAGACCTTTGCCTCTCTGCCTATATAAGGAGAGGCAAGGCCTCAGTAGAAAGGGTTGGTCTTACAGCATTTAAGGCAGTAGCTAGCGTATACAGCTCGAGGAGCACTTGTAGTTCGAGTATTCCACATAGTCAGATCCGGCAGGAGTAGGGGCTTTACCTCACCACGAAGGCCCCGAACCTGGGTACTTCTTGCGTCCCGCTACGCTCGCTAGTATCCAATCCCGCCTGCGGACGCCGTCGATAGCTTCCCTGCTAGTCCCCACACCTCTATCTAACCTCCTCAGGTACTGCCGTTCCCAATACAACGACAATTGGCGCCCACCGTGGGGCATGATGACTTCGACCGGAGTCCCATTCCGCAAGGGACCCCGCACTTCGGCCGGTGAGCGTGTGGCCTCCGGCCTAGTGCTCACGCTCGGCAAGTTCGACTGCGTCATCGACAACGCCTCCTGCTTCGCCGGAACCTCCTTCCCGGCAAACGGCACCGTCCTGCTATTCGGCGACCTCCCCATTTACGTCGCTACCGTCCTGGAGCGTTTCCCTAGGGAAATCGTCTCTGTCGCGGAGCTGCCGTGCTCAGGCGGCAGCGCCTCCGCCGCGTCTCGTGGCGTAGAGGTCATGATGGCCGGTTCCAGTTCCCATCCCCGCCTGCCGCGGGAGCGAGGCACGGACAAGGTCAGAACTTCCGCTCCCCCGCAGCCTCGGAACCCGGTGGAGGATGCCATTGATCGACTCCTGACGCCGGTTAACCTCGGGGATAACCCGGAGGAAGCGGAGGCCAACTTCAGCATGGAGAGACAGATCCTCCTCCATGAGGCCATGGAGCTAGCGGCAGCCCGCAAGCAGCTCGAGATCACCCGGCGCGAGTACGACCGCGCGCACAGCCTCACTCCGGCTACCGTGGAGCCGAGCCGGCGCAGCCAGGTACGGCGTCAGGGCGGCGAGCTGGGCGATAGGATGGAAAAGGATGGGGAACCAGATCCCACGCCTGCCCTCACACGGCCCACCTACAGCACGCCCATCAAGAACTTGCACGCGGCGCGAGCCGTGGCAGAGGAACTACCCAGCCTGGAGGGCGAGGAGCGAGCCCGCCAGCACGCTCGCGTGCAGGAGCTCCTCCGTGTCACAGATGAGCAGGCCGGTACCAACCGGCAGATGCAGGAAGACCTTAGCTACTCCAGGGGGAGTAGGCTACCTGCCAACAGCAGGGGCGCACCACGCGACACCTAGCAGGCGTCCTCCCCTCAGCCGCCCAGGGCCCGCAGTAGGCGTCGCAACTTCGGCAATAGGGGCCAGCCGCGCCAGGAGCAGACGGTGAACAGCAACCCGCCACCTCCCCCTCCGCCAGCCGGAGCACCCAAACCAGCCGGTTCCCGTCTATCGGGCCGGGTGGGAGCATCCAACCCGGACTATCTGGATGCCCACGACCGCATCGAGCTCCTCGCTCAAGCGCGCGTCACGGAGGAGGAAGATTCTACCAGTCCGGTTTGTTTCGGACCTCGCATCCGGAACGAGCCGTTTCCGGATAAATTCTCCCTGCCTAGGGACACCCCCAAGTATGACAGCAGCATGAAGCTAGAAGACTGGTTGACCGACTATGCTACGACAGTCGGCATCGCCCACGGGAACAAGCGCACAGCCGTGCGCTACGTCCCCCTCATGCTAACCGGGTCAGTGAGGACATGGATCAATAGCCTCGCGCCCAACAGCATCAACGCCTGGCCGGACTTCGAGAAGGTGTTCGTCCGCAACTTCAACGGCACGTACAAGTGCCCAGGGCACCCGCGCGACCTGGCCTTGTGCGTCCAGGGCGACCACGAGACCGACCGCGAGTACCTCGCCAAGTGGACGGAGCTGCGCAACACCTGCGAGGGCATCCTAGAGAGCCAAGCCATCGGTTTCTTCATCGAGGGTTGCCGAGAGGGCACCATGCTTCGCCACCGGCTACTGTGTGACGAGCTGAAAACCATGGCGGAGCTCATGACGGTTGCGGACCAGTACGCCATGGCGGATGCCGCCATGAAGAAGCCCCTCCGAGTAAACGCAGACGGACGTCCGACTCCCACGGAGCCGGCTCGCGACCGGCCCAGCAACCCGGCTGGAGAAGCCAGATCCTCCAGGCGCCATGGCAACGACAACCGGTTCCATGGGGACCGCTAGGCCGGACATCAGAAGCCTTGCTACCACGCGCGGCAGGTCAACGCTGTGGAGGGCACGCCCGACGGACCGGCTAATGAGACAAGGAGGCAGAAGCCACGGCTCACCTTCGACCAGATGTTCGATGGCCCGTGCAAGTGGCATAGCGGTCCCTTCAAGCCGGCTACGCACACCACCCGGAACTGCAGCTGGACCCGCCAGCTAAAGGACCAGGGCAAGCAGCCTCGTCCCCCACCTCCCCCACCGGGTGGACCTCCACCACCGGCTAGGGGAGCTGGTAATGATGGTAACGGTGGCAACAACAACAACGGCTACCCCCAGCCGCACGCCGCCTACCATATCTTCGGTACGGAGTAGGACGACAAGCACAGCCGCAGGCGACGCTCCAAGGATGTCAATACCATCGCCTCTTCAGTCCCCCAGTACCTGAACTGGTCGGAAACCCCCATCATCTGGAGCCGGGCGGATCAGCCTGAGGATCTACCGACTCTCGGGGGCTACGCCATGGTGCTCGACCCTCTCATCGTCCCCAACGCGCGCACCTGCCGATTCTCGCGCGTCCTCATCGACGGAGGCAGCAGCCTCAACCTCCTCTACAAGTCCTCGCTAGAGAAGCTGGGCATTCGCGAAAGCGACCTGCACCCGACTACCACGACGTTCCACGGCGTACTGCCGGGGCCAGCCTGTGCCCCACTGGGGAAAATCCAGCTGGACGTCATCTTCGGGACCGAGGAGAACTTCGGGCGCGAACCAATCTGGTTCGAGGTGGTAAATCTGACGAGCTCCTACCACGCTCTCCTCGGGCGCCCTGCCCTCGCCAAGTTCATGGCCATCCCCCACTACGCCTACCTCAAGACGAAGATGCCGGGACCCCACGGCGTGATCACCGTCGCCGGCTGCTTCAGGCGGTCGATGGAGTGCGCTTCAGCCCGTTCCAAGCTGGCAGAGGCCCTCATCATAGCCGAGGAGAAGCGCGTGATCATGCGCAATGTGGCCATGGCCCAGCAGGACATTCCGGCTAGCAGCAAGCCGGCTGGAGAAGGAGCCTTCCAACCGGCAAAGGAGACGAAGAGGATCCTGCTCAACCCCTCCGATTCGACCAAGTTCGTCACCATTGGCGCCGGCTTGGACAACAAATAGGAAGGCACGCTCGTCGACTTCCTCCGTGAGAATCGGGACATCTTCGTGTGGTCCCCTAAGGACATGCCGGGTGTGCCGAGGGAGTTCGCCGAGCACTCACTTCACGTGCGTCCGGATGCCAAGCCAGTCAAGCAACCTCTGCGCCGGTTCGTAGAGGAGAAGAGAAAGATAATCGGTGACGAGATCACCCGGCTCCTTGCAGCCGGGTTCATCATGGAAGTGTACCACCCGGACTGGTTGGCGAACCCAGTCCTGGTGCTGAAGAAGAACAAGACCTGGCGCATGTGTATCGACTACACCAGCCTGAACAAGGTGTGCCCGAAAGACCCCTTCGCCTTGCCCCGTATCGATCAAGTCATCGATTCCACGGCCGGCTGTGATTTGTTGTCTTTTTTAGATTGTTATTCCGGGTACAATCAGATCCGGTTAAACCCGGCTGATCAGATTAAGACATCATTTATCACCCCCTATGGGGCTTTCTGCTATTTAACCATGCCGTTCGGCCTAAAGAACGCAGGCGCCACCTATCAGCGATGTATGCAGAAATGCTTGCACTCACAGATAGGCCGAAACGTGCACGCTTACGTGGATGACGTGGTCATCAAGACCAAGGAGAAGCGCACCCTCCTCGAGGACCTGGGAGAGACATTTGGCAACCTCCGCCAATACCAGATGAAGCTGAACCCAGAAAAGTGCGTCTTCGGAGTGCCGTCCGGCCAGCTACTCGGTTTCCTCGTTTCACAATGAGGTATCGAGGCGAGTCCGGAGAAGATCGCGGCCATCGAGAGGATGCAGCCGCCCAGGAACCTGCTTGGGGTCCAGAAGTTCACCAGATGCCTGGCTTCCCTCAGTCACTTCGTCAGCTGGCTGGCGGAGAAGGCACTCCCATCGTACCACTGATGAAGAAGACAGACAAGTTCTCCTGGACTTCGCAAGCCGACACCGCGTTTCACGACCTCAAGCGCATGCTATCCACAGCAGCGGTTCTAGCCACGCCAGCTAGTAAGGAACCAATGTTGCTCTATATAGCAGCCATTAGCCGGGTCGTCAGCGTCGTCCTGGTGGTGGAGCGCCTCGAGGAAGGCAAGGCTCAGCCAGTTTAGAGACCCGTCTACTACCTCAGCGAGGTTCTCTCCCTCTCCAAGCAGAACTACCCCCATTACCAAAAGATGTGCTACGGCGTGTACCTGGCATGCAAGAAGCTCAAGCACTACTTCCAGGAGCACCCGATTAAGGTCGTGTGCACTGCACCCCTTTCGGAAATCATCGGCAACAAGGACGCCAGCGGACGAGTCGCCAAGTGGGCCATCGAGCTTGCCGCCTACTCCATCTAGTACGAGCCCCGGCTCACGATCAAGTCGCAGGCGTTGGCAGACTTCCTCGTCGACTGGGCCGAGACCCAATATCTCCCACCGGTTCCGGATTTGGACCAACGGCGGATGCACTTCGACGGGTCGAAGATGCTCGGGGGCTTGGGAGCCGGCATCGTGCTCACCTCTCCCAAGGGAGACCGGCTAGAATACGTACTGCAGATCCACTTCAAGGCCTCCAACAACATAGCCGAATACGAGGCACTAGCGCACGAGCTCCGGCTGGCCAAGGAGATTGGTGTCAACCGGATCCTGTGCTTCGGTGATTCGGACTTGGTGGTACAGCAGGTATCCAGAGAATGGGACGCCAGAGATGCAAACATGGCTCTCTACTGGTTCCACATCCAGAAGCTTAGCGCCTCCTTCGATGGGTGCGAATTTCACCACATCCCCCGCGTCAACAACGAGGCAGCCGATGGGCTCTCCAAGATCGGCTCCACCAGGCAGGCCATCCCACCAGGGGTCTCCTTGGAGCACCTGCGCAAGCCATCCATCAACCCGTCGCCAGAATCAGATTCCATCGTCAGGGCAGGAACCGTTCCGGCTGACAGAACGGCGGAAGCGGAGCCGGCAGAACCACCAAAGAAGAAGACCCGCACCAATTCTGGCCAGGCAGTGCCTTCCGGCTCGCAAGACCCGGGGGCTGCCGGCTCGCCTAGCGGCTCGAGGGCTGCCGTTCCGGATACACCATCCGAACGACTCCCCGACATCCGTCAGCCGGAGGACATGAACGTCCTCGTCATCCGGGAAGTGCCATCCTGGGCACAGCCCTTCATGAGCTACATCGCCGATGGAGAACTTCCGGACGACAAGGTGGAGGCCAGGCAAATCCGGCGCCGTGCGCACACGTACACCATCATAAACGGCGAGCTGTACAAGCGCAGCGTATCCAGTATCTTCCAAAGATGTGTCGATGTGGACACGAGCTACCGGCTACTCAAGGATATCCACCAGGGCGAGTGCGGGCACCACGCTTCGTCAAGGGCGATAGTCGCCAAGGCGTTCCGCCATGGTTTCTATTGGCCCACCGCCCTCGAGGACGCTGAGCAGCTGGTCCGCGCATGCAACGGGTGCTAGCGCTTCGGGCAGCTCAGGCACATGCCAACTTCGGTACTCAAGACCATACCGATCACCTGGCCTTTCGCGGTTTGGGGCCTTGACATGGTCGGTCCCTTCAAGCGAGCACGCGCGGGCATGACCCACCTGCTGGTGGCGGTGGACAAGTTCACAAAGTGGATCGAGGCCAAGCCTATCCGGAAGCTAGACGGAGCGACAGTTGTGACCTTCTTCACCGACATCATCAACCGCTTTGGCTACCCCAACAGCATCATCACTGACAACGGCACGAACTTCGCGAAGGGGGCCTTCGCCCGGTTCTGCAGCAACGAGGGCATCCGACTGGACCTCGCCTCCGTCGCGCACCCACAATCCAACGGGCAAGTCGAAAGAGCAAACGGCTTGGTTCTAGCCAGCATCAAGCCACGCCTCATCGAGCCGTTAGAGCGGTCACCTGGATGTTGGATCGAAGAACTTCCGGCTGTGCTGTGGAGCCTCCACACCACGCTGAATAGGTCAACCGGCTACACGCCATTCTTCCTGGTCTACGGATCGAAAGCCGTCCTCTCCGCCGACATCGAGTTCGACTCCCCTCGCAAGCTCCTCTACAACGAAAAAGCCAACCAGGAGGCGCGGGAGGACGGAGTGGACCTCCTGGAGGAGGCCCGCGAGCTGGCCTTGTCCAGATCATCCCTGTACCAGCAGCGACTACGTCGCTACCATTCAAGCCGGATCCGCCCAGTCGCATTCCGTGAGGGCGACCTGGTTCTCCGGCTGGTGCAAGACACGAAGGGCATGCACAAGCTATCGTCACCCTGGGAGGGCCCCTTCATCATCAGCTGAGCGCTGCCCAACGACTCCTACTACCTCATCGATGCGCAGCAGCCGCACAAGAACAAGATGGACAAATCGGACGAGGAAACCGAGCGTCCCTAGAACACGGCCCTGCTGCGCCCATTTTACACCTAGTCTCCAGGTAGTGTATGTATCCCGAAAACCCTATGAATGAAAATGCAGACCCCCACGAGAATCTCGGGGGCTCCTTGCTAGAAATGTGTATACATCTGTTTTCCGGTTCTGATTTTCCGGCCCCGGCAACCCCTACCCGGGGGCTCGCCGGCTGGCCCGACCTGCTAAGTCAACAAACCGGCTGAGTACTGTGCGACGATGTCAGAGGCCCACTCTTCGTCTCAGCAACAGACCGCAACCCGGCTGTCCGGCTAGCAAGAGCAAAAGCCCAAGGGATCCCACACGAAAAACGGAGAGGAGACGCGACAGATCGGGTGTCCCGGCCCTGCAACTAGCTCGAACCAATCCAGCTGCTAAGCCATTAGTACCGTGTGCAATGTACTGTCAGCTCCCTTCGATTCCGGCTGCCCAGCAAGGACGCAGCGAAAACAGCAGAGCGCACGGGAAAGCGACTAAGTGTCTAGAAAGGGACAAGCCAGTTTTTGAAAAAAAACAAGCCGTTTTCCAGCTACAATTTGGCAGACTAACCTAGTAGCCTATGTGGACATGTGAGTATGCGTATGTACATTTTGTCCGACTACCTAGAGTCGGAATTTAGGAGAAGGAAAGAAGATTCGAAGTCCTTGCCTTCATCAAGCGCTCCGAATCTCGGGGGCTACACCCACTGGGTGCGCTCGCGCGCCCCCAGTGGAATCTTGTGGTTCCCGACCGGCTAAAGGCGTTTAGCCGGCCGATCGGAGCCCAAGTGAGGGCAAGGGCGGGATCAAGAGAAGACAAGGAAGATTCGAAGCACTTGGCTACGCCAGCTACTCCAAATCTTGGGGGCTACACCCAGTGGGTGCGCTCGCGCGCCCCTACTAGAATGTTAGTTCCCCCGGCTGAAGGTGTTCAGCCAGCCAAAGAAACCGACTGAGATGAGTCTAGTCAGATAAAGATAGAAGAGTTGGGAAAGAAGAAAGATTCGAAGCACCTGGCTACGACAGCTCCTGCGAATCTCGGGGGCTACACCCAGTGGGTGCGCTCACGCGCCCCCACTAGAGGTGCAGTTCCCCCGGCTAAAAGTGTGTAGCCGGGCGAAGTAAGCCGGATAAAGTTAACCGGCGAAGTATTGAAAGAAAATTCGAAGCACACAAGTTGAAGGAAATCCAAGCAAGGTCAATATTAACAAACAAACGAGAGACGAAGCTCCCATAAGTTACCCGGCATCAAAGACGTCCGGCACAAACAGACAAGGTTCATGAGTATGTAACTGAAGCAAGACAAATACACCTGGCATTCCGGGGCGACAACTAGACGGCGGGACCCTTGCCACGGGGGAGTTCTTGGCCGGCAGAAGCTTCGGGCGGCGGTGGAGGCGCGGAGCTTGATCCGGTTCCGGCGCTGGCAGGCGGCGGCATCGGGACCTCAACATCAGGAGTACCGACGGACTCCGAGTCGGTGAGCACCTCGTCGGGATCCACGTAATCGGTGATCTTGATGGCAGATCCGCGGAGCTCCAGATGGGCCTGGCGGATGGCGGCAAGATCGGCTCCGGCACGGAAGCCACCGTCGATTTTCTCGACGCGGGCGTCCTTGTACCAGGAGAGCATGAGGGCCAGGGCCATCTCCGCTTCGGCCCACGCCGCCAAGTCTTGCAGCCGGTCCACCGCAGCCAGCACCTCCCCCACCTTCGCAGCTAGCTGCGCCATCGTCTCCGGAACCGGAGCCTCCGGCCACACGAAGGAGAAGACGTCCCGCGCCACCTGGCGAAGCTTGGCAGCTTCCTCGCCAAGGAGAACGATGAGCTCCTGGGCCGTCGGCTGCGCTCCCGGCCAGTTCTCCTGCAGCCGGTTGTAGGCCAGCAGGTCTATGCCGGGGTAAAAGGCTGTCAGAAAAGAGAAGTCAGATCCGGCTACCGGATCCGGAAAGAAAGGAAGACGGGAAAAGGACTCACCCTTGGCAGTGTGGCCGACCTGCATCAGCTCCTCCACCATCACCTTCTCCTTGGTCGCTAGCCGTTTGATCTCCTTCTCTTGGTCCTTGTTCTGGGCCTCGAGAAGGGAGAAGGCTTCGGTCCGGCTAGCGAGCGAGGCGTCGCGCTCCTTGATGGTGGCCTCTAGACCGTCCACCCTCGCATGCCAATCCTTGTTCTGTAGCCGTAGAGTAGAATTGGACTTGCTCAGCCAGTCGTTCGCTTTCTTCAAGCGATCGATCTCACGCTGAGCGCACACGTGGATGGCTGCAACAAAACCGACTATCAGTACCCAAAAAAAAGAAAAAAAGAGGCAAGCTGGGTGAAGCGAACTTACTCTGGCAAGTCCCGTTGGCGGCAGCGAGCTTCTGCTCCAACGTCCGGTTCCCGCCGGCTGTGGCCTCCAGCAGCCGGATCTCCTTCACCGCCAGCTCAAGCGTGGCGTCGAGGTCTGACAGCGAGGCGGTGGAGGAAGCGTCGTTGTCCACGGCATTGACGGCCAAGGACTCCTTCGCCGCGACCACTGCCGTCTACCATTCCTCCCCAGGCTCCTCATCGGAGTTGTCGTTGCCAACGACGACGAGCTCCTTGCTGGCAGCCCCCCGCGCGCCCGTGGTGGAGCCTTCCGGCTGGGAGGACCCTGCTTCCGGCTAGGGGACTTCTGGTTGGGCGGAGGCAGTCGGCTCAGCCCGAGGGGGAGGCGAAGGCTGCGCCTCAGAAGAAGGAGGGGCACTGGTCGGCGCAGTCGGGGCCCGAGGCGGCGACCCGGCTGGCGCGCGTGCCGGGCTCGTGGCTCTGAAGGAAACCAGCGTGCTAAACAGAAAGAGGAGAAGACAAGAGCAAAACAAAACAAAGTCAGAAAAAGAAGAAGAAGGGCAAGCAGACAGAAAGCGCCAAAAGAAAAAGGGGGGAGAAGGAACATACCTCGGCACAACCGGAGGCGGCCCTTTCTTCCCGCCAAGACGGCTCGGTGGCAGGGCGCCGGACCGGCTCCTCTTGTGAGCCGGCACCTCCGTCGCAGGCCGGCGGGAGCCGGAGCGACTGGAGCTGCTCCCGCCTGCCTCGCCGTCCGTCGCGGAGTGCGTCGCCGGCTCCGTGGTCGGTGCGGCCGCCTCCTCGTGCACCTCCGGGTGCGGGTTGGCGGCCGGCTCGTCATTCCGGCTGGGGATGGCATCGCTGTCCCCATCTGATTCCTCGCCAGACCGCCGAGCGTGCCGCTCGGGCAAGTCGGGCGTGAATTCCTCGAGGGGAGCCGCGCCCTCCTCGCGGATGATGCACGGGAACATCTGCCGAAGACAAGAGATCAGCCAAACGAAAACAAGGAACAAGTACAAGAAAACACCAAAAATGCATCCGGTTAGAAGAGATTACTCGGGGCGCGCGGTTCTCCCGAGTATAAGGCGCCGGGCTGAACTTCCAGTTCTCCGGCAGCCGTTCCTCGGTGATCATCCACACCCACTCCTTTAGGTTGTGGTAGCGGGGATCACGGCGCGACTACCGGGTCGGGTCCAGCCGGCCGGAGTAGTAGCACATCTTGTGTGCTCGCTGCTGCAACGACATCATCAGCTGGGACATCCAGCTGAGAGTGACGTCCAGGCCGGTTAGCCGGCAGTGGACGAGCGAGCGCATGCGATTCAGCAACTCATCCGTCTCCGCCTTGTCATCGTGGAACTTCAAGTCCCAGTTCTGCCGGCTGGACTCGACGTCCTGGAAGGCCGGCAGATTGATCCGGTCAACGTTGGTGAGGTTCTTCACGTAGAAGTACGACTGCTGCCACAGTCGTACCGTATCATGAAGAAGGAATTTGGGGTAGCTAGTCTACGAGCGGGAGTAGATGGAGGCGCCACCGCAGACAACTAGTGGCCCCTGGGTGAATTGCACCTGCGGCCGGACTCAGAAGAGCCGGCAGAAGAGCCCGAGATCCGGCTGGATCCCGAGGTAGCTCTCACAGAATGCTACGAAGTGCGCCAACGTCCTGATTGCGTTGGCGCCGAGGTGGTGGAGGCGAAGATCGAAGAAAGCAAGGAAGGTCAAGAGGAACGGTTTCACCGGAAGGGCGAACCCGCGTGCCAAGTGGGAGAGGAAGATGACGTGCTCTCCCTCCGCCGGATGTGGCGACACCTCCCCCGCCGGCGCCAACCGCACCGCCACCTCCTCCGCCGGCGGGAGGACGCGGGTGGCGCGATACTTCGCTATTTGGTCTTCGGTGACGGCGGAGCCGCACCAGGCCCCGCGGTCGGCGGCCATTTCCAGCTGAAGGAGGGGAGCAGCGACGGAAGATTGGCGGTGGCCCGTAGCGTCGACGACGGCGAGCGAGCGGCACAAAGGGCAAGGGCGCGGGAGCAGAAGCAGCGAGAGAGGAGGAAACTGTAGCGGGGTAGCGAAGGAAAGAAACTGCCTCCCCCGCGGCGTCCCTTTAAAGGACCGGAAGAGCAACCGTCGATGGGCCACGTGGCGTGCATCTGGGCAACCCACACCCCAACCGCCGCCTAGATCCCGTGTGCTAGAGTAGGATGCGTAGAAGATCCTGGAGCGAGAACCGAAGCGCCGGACAGCAGTTCCCCGAGGCGACGGGACGTTACACTGCCCGCCGCAGAGTAATGATGGCGCGTGCGTGCGTGGCCGGCATCAGCACTGACGTCACGGGTAGCGCAACCGCTAGGCTCAGCCAGACGAAAATTCAAAAGCAAGAGGAAGCGCGCGCACATTTCGCCTAAGGGCGGAATCCACACGCGCTCGGGGGCTAGTGTCAGGGGGATGATCCCCGGGTACCCCAACCGAATAAGAAACAAGACAGTCGGATCGCGTCCGGCTGACCAGATGCAGCCGGACAGGGCAAGACAGGCCGGCTATCCCCCGGTAGCCGGATCAGCAAGAGGCAGCCGGATACGGCGACATAGCCGGACTCAATCAATGGGACAGGACGACGTGTGTATCAGTGCACGGTACGCCCTGTACGGTGACAAGACTGGCAACCACCCGGCCATACCGAAGACTTTGCGTGGATGACGCAGGAATAGTGGCATGTGCTGACGACAGGCTCGCACGGCGTCCACTATGCATACGACAACCATACCGCTCATACTCCGATAAGACAAGCCATATCGGACACTGTAGATGACTAGTCGGCTGGGACCCGCATGTGGGGCCCGCCAGTCGGACTAGCCAGTGAGACCTTTGCCTCTCTGCCTATATAAGGAGAGGCAAGGCCTCAGTAGAAAGGATTGGTCTTACAGCATTTAAGGCAGTAGCTAGCGTATACAGCTCGAGGAGCACTTGTAGTTCGAGTATTCCACATAGTCAGATCCGGCAGGAGTAGGGGCTTTACCTCACCACGAGAGCCCCGAACCTGGGTACTTCTTGCGTCCCGCTACGCTCGCTAGTATCCAATCCCGCCTGCGGATGCCGTTGATAGCTTCCCTGCTAGTCCCCACACCTCTATCTAACCTCCTCAGGTACTGCCATTCCCAATACAATGACACGGTAGCTATGTGTTCATCTCTCTCTCTATGCATGATCATATTGTGATCATGAGCTTTGTAATCAAGTAGATCTACCTTGCTACTCAAGTGCTTTAATAGATCTCTGCTCTCCCCATGTGTGTGAAAGTGACAGCGTGCACACCATGGTGGCACTTAGGCTAGAGATTACAAATACTTGTTATGATTTATATTTGGAGTTGGATGTCTTTATGAAATTGTGGTGTTTGTTGGAACCATCTAGTGCTCAAGGTGACAGTGTGGGGTTATCTAGATGGGAAAGGCTTACTTTGAGGTGTACTGTTATAGCCCTACCATCGATTAGAGTGTTCAACCGGAGAGTAGTTAAGAGTAGTATCATGAAGATAATATATTTATATGAGAGTGTTCACTAGTGAAAGTATGATCCCTAGGCCTTGTTTCTAAGCATTGATAGACCATTTGCAATTAGTTCTGTTACATGTTTGCTAGCTTCCTTCTTTATTTCTGTTTGCCTTTAGTCTTTTCCCACGTCAACCACACGCCAGCAAGCTATTTTCTAGCACTGTTGTCTTATATCCATACCACTTGTATTTCACTATCTCTTCGCCAAACTAGTGCACCTATACACCTGACAAGTGTATTGGGTGTGTTGGGGACACAAGAGAGTTCTTGTATCTTGATTGCAGGGTTGCGTGAGAGGGAATACCTTTGACCACTTCCTCCCTGAGTTCGATAAACCTTGGGTGATCCACTTAAGGGAAAACTTGTTGTTGTTCTACAAACCTCTACACTTGTAGGCCCAACAACTGTCTACAAGAATATAAGTGCGTAGACATCGTGGCGGCGTACGGCGAGGCGCATTCCTCGCCATCGCATGAGAATAAGGAAAACAACTTGGCAAGCACCTATATGGGTTGATGTGGCAGAGGATGTGATGGATTGTGTTGATCCGAGCGTAGTGGTACATGTTGCTGACGTGTTTGCTAGTCAGGGTGTCCCAGAACAGCGTCACTGATGCCCTCTTCCATAGCCTCTTGAGAGCAGTGTAGGTGATCTGTAATTGTTTCAGCAGCGGCGGGACATAGCTTTGCTTGTTGCCTGGTTGATCGTTCGTTCAGCCAGATTACACACAAAGAAGGAACGTCGAGACACGAAATTTAGAAATCTCTTTTGCCTCGTCCATGGTGACCATGGCCAGCTTCATCATCCCCATCGCAGACAGTGCATATGGCTCATCCTTGTTTTTTGTGTTGAAAATATAAGCAATAAAGCATATGATTTAATCCGAATAAATAATTGACAAAGCATGATCATACAAATAAACATTAAGTAGATCACGCAAACTAACAGAGTAGATGAGTAGATTACATCTAAACAAGACAAAACTATTACATCTATACCAAGCGCTAGAACTAGACAATCTAACATAATCTGAAAGAGATAGATTGATATCACATACGGTGTAGCGGTGGCAGCAGCAGCAGCCGCGGTAGTAGCTGCAGCGGTGGCATCAGCGTTGTCGCTCATGTTGAGGTTGTCGAAGAGGTTGGTGACGTCCAGGAAGAAGTCGTCGTCCGGGAACTCATCGTCGGAAGACGTTGTGGATGCAAGTAGTCGCGCTTGAGCGCTCCTCAAAAACCTGATCACCCCTCACCCGTATAGGTCCACAAGAGGCGGGGGTTCCAGAGGCCTACTGTCCTGATCTGTGGTGCACGCCGCAAGCCAGGATGGGGAAGAAGATTCAGTAACAACCCACATTCCAAAAAGTCTGGAAATAGCTGACTAATTAACATGTCCATTAATGACTCGTAATTAATCCATGATTAATTTTTCTGAACAACAAAAATAAAGCTCGGCTCGGCGAGATTCCTGTAACCCGCACGCGGGGGTGTCATGACGAGGCGAGGCGGGCAGCATCGGAGGAGGAGTGCGTGAGAGTTGCTCTTCTTCTTACACCTTAGTGAGTGGTAGAACAGCCTAGTATACAAGGAGGTGCAACTATCACTCAACTAGCACTGTGGGACTAAACTTTAGCACCACTAGCACACACATGAGCTACCACAAATAATGGTCCAAAGAGAATTTCAGAATTTATATTTTTATGTGCCAAAAGCCCACATGCAAACACCTCAAATTCCAACAATCCCCCACAAAGTCTCATTGGCACATCACATCACTTTCATTCCAGAATATTGTTTTGTATACCAGTGTGTAATGGACACTATTAAGTTGAACTTCCATGTTAAACTTCATGCTACACTAGCTAGCAACTTGAATAGTGGACTATGCCTTGAACTACAAGTTTTCTGCACACTAGTTTCACACAAAATCTAGACCAATACAGGGATGTCGCAGGACTTCTCTATGGTTTGGAGCTTATGTGTCATACTCCAGGGCCTTTCATGAGTTTATTAGAGAGAACCCAACTCTCATGGACTACGATGTTTGATAGTCAGACTCATGTAGGTGTGTTCCTCAATAGATGTTCTGCAAGACAATATCTCTGCTTAGAAAAGCTACTTAGAACACATTAAGATAAATATCAACCTGCCGTGCAGAATAAGAGAGTATTGCATCTTTATGGAGATGTAAATATAATATGGTCATACTCTATTCTCAGCTGATCAACAGCTTGTCTCCCAACTCTAATTCATGGGATCTCCGATCACATAGAGTGGGTTACCACTGCGAATAACTCATTGTGTGGGTCTCAAACCCATCTCCCTCGATGCATTATCTATCACATTACGTGATAAACCCTTTGTGAAGGGATCTTCCAAGTTCTTAGATGTTTGGATATAATCCAACACAATAACTCTAGAGTTTCTTAGTTTCGTAACAAATTTCAATCTCCTCTTCACATACCTTGATGACTTCATATTATCCTTAGAACTGTTTACTTTGATGATCACAATTTGATTATCATAGTTTATCAGGATGGTGGGTATTAGTTTTTCAACCAAAGGTAAGTCCATCAAAAGCTCATGAAGCCACTCTACTAAAACAGTGGTTATGTCTAATGCTGTGAGTTTTGCTTCCATAGTTGACCTCGTTAAGATGGTCTGCTTGCAAGACTTCCAGGAAACAGCGCCACCACCAAGTGTAAACAAATAACCACTTGTGGCCTTAATCTCATCAGCATCAGATATCTAGTTTGAATAACTATAGCCCTCAAGTACTCGTGGATACCCAGTATAGTGAATACAATAACTCGCAGTGCCTTTCAAGTAGCGCAAAACTCTCTCAAGAGCATGCCAATGATCATTTCCTGGATTTGACACAAATCGACTCAGTTTTGTTATAGCAAAGGAGATGTCAGGCCTCGCGGCGCTAGCTAAGTACATGAGCGAGCCAATAATTTGAGAGTATCTCAATTGATCTTTAGCATTCCTTCGATTCTTTCAAAGTAGCACACTCAAATTATAAGGAGTTGGAGAATACTTGCAGTCGCTATACCCAAATCGACTCATATCTTTTCCACGTAGTGGGACTGAAGCAGTGTAAGCCCACCATTGTCATCCTTCAGTAGCTTGATATTTAAGATTACATCAGCCACTCCCAAGTCCTTCATCTCAAAGCAGTGAGATAGGAACTCTTTGAACTCTTCAATAATAGTGAGGTTGGTCTAGAATATAAATATGTCATCGACATAGCGACACATAATAACTCCCTCGCCCCCACCATGGAGATAGTACACACACTTATCAGCTTCATTTACAAAAAGCCTTCAGCGGTTAAAGTTCTTTCAAACTTCTCGTGCCACTACTTAGGAACTTGCTTAAGACCATATAAAGACTTCACTAACTTACACACATTTCCTTCTTGACCATCTACTACAAATCCATCAGGCTGCTCCATATAAATTTCCTTATCCAGCTCTCCATTTAGAAAAGATGTCTTAACATCCATTTGATGAACGAGAAGACCATGTGAGGCAGCCAAGGATAGTAGTACTCACTAGTGGTCAATCTGGCTACATGTGAGAAGTCTTCACCTTCTTTCTGGGTATAACCCTTGGCCACAAGAAGTGCCTTCTACTTTTCAATAGTACCATTAGGTCTAAGATTTTCTTGAACACTCACTTATATCCTACAGGTTTGCACCCATAAGGACGATCAGTGACCTACCAAGTTGCATTAGCTAAGATGGAATCCATCTCGCTACGGACAACTTCTTTCCAGTACTCAGCATCTTGAGATGCATAGGCTTCTGAAAAAGAAGTGGGAGTATCATCCACAAGGTACATAATAAAATTATCACCAAATGACTTTGCAATCCTTTGTCCCTTGCTCCTTTTAGGAGCTTCATTGTCGTCCTCCACAGGTCATCATAGTGTTCTATCGGCATAGTGGATTCAGGAATTATAACAAATCCATGACTAGATGAACTTGTCATCTCCTGATTTGATGAGCTAGACATACCTTTCATGGGAAATATATCCTCAAAAAAAGTCACATCATTCGAATCCATAATCATACCAACATGCATGTCGGATACCTCATATTTTACTATCAAAAATCAATAGCCAATGCTATGAAAAGCATATCCCAGAAAAACACAATCCACGGTTTTTGATCCAAGCTTTCGCTTCTTGGCTATTGGAATATTGACTTTCGCCAAACATCCCTAAGTTCATAAGTAAGAGAGTTTAAGCCTTTTATTCTCCTATTCCTCAAATGGAGTCATGGTTTTAACCTTTACGGGAACACGGTTTAGGACATGACACACAGTCATTAGCGCTTCCCCCCACCATTCCTTGGAAAGACCTGATATATCTAACATGGTGTTAACCAAATCAGTTAGAGTGCGGTTCTTTCTTCCAGCCACCCAATTTGACCGAGGTGAATAGGGAGGCGTCCTCTCATGTATAATACCATATTTTGTACAGAATAAATCAAATTCATTTGAAAAGTACTCTCCACCATGATTCGACCTTAGCTGCTTGATTTTAAGATCAAGTTGGTTTTCTACTTCAGCTTTATAGATTTTGAAGTAATTCAAAGCTTCATATTTAGAATTCAGAAGATAAATGTAGGCGTATCTAGTGGAGTCATCAATCAGCGTCATAAAGTATCTTTGTCCACCTTTTGTCAACACACCATTCATCTCACAAAGATCTGAATATATAAGTTCTAGTGGTGCTAAGTTTCTCGTTTCTGCAGCCATATGAGACTTGAGCGGTTTCTTTGCTTGCACACAAACTTGGCACTTAGAACCTTTGACAGTGGTAAATTTCGGAGTTAAACTCATATTGGCTAGCCGCGTCATGCAACCAAAGTTAATATGACAAAGTTGTGAATGCCAAATATTGGACTCATTATCATTGCAAACATGATTAATAACTTTAGTACATGAGTCTGACAAAGATAAGTGGAACAGATCTCCGCACTCATGACCCTTTCCAACAAATTGTACATACTTAGAAATTACAACTTTATTGGACTAAAAACCAACTTAAAACCATCTCGACATAGAAGCGATCCGCTAATGAGAGTCTTATTGATGGAGGGAATGTGCTGCATATTCTTCAGTTGTACGGTCTTCCCCAAAGTAAACTTCAGATTTACCGTCACAACACCACGAACAGAAGCACGTGAGCCGTTTCCCATCAGAACGGAAGAAATCCTCGAGACCTGATAAGAATAAAACATTGAAATATCAGATAATACATGTGTATTAGCGCCCGTGTCTATCCACCATTCAGGAGAATGACATACTGAAATGATAGTAGGTAAAATAACGTACCCAACATCCTTCATCTCAGTGTCACTAATAACAACATTAGCGGTATTGCCGTTGTTCCCATGTTATCGCTTGTCAAAGAGATTAGGGCAGCTAGGATCCCAATGACCAGGATCACCACAGACGTGGCAAGAGCCTTTCTTCTTATCATTTTTCTTCTTAAAGTTGGTTGAGTCTGTGGCCTTAAACTTGCCACCAAACTTCTCTTTGTCTTCGGATTTGTTCTTATTCTTGAACTTGTGGGATTGAAAGTTTTTCTTCTGTACCAAATTGGCACTAGAAGCTCCCTCAAATCCTCGAGCACATGTGTCCTTTGCTCTCGCCTTCTCTTCCACATGAAGAGACCCATTGAGATCTGTAACGGAAAACTCTTATCTCTTATGTTTCAGAGAAGTAGCAACATTCCTCCACATGGGAGGAAGCTTAGCAATAATGCCTCCGACCATGAACTTGTCATCTAAGGTACACTTGAACTGCTCAAGTTCTTTGGCAAGTGATTGTATCACATGGTCTTGCTCAACAATGGAGCACTCATCAACCATCTTGTAGTCATAGAATTGTTCCATGACCCCAAACTTGGCCTCGAGCGCATCCCACTCATCTTTTCCATTATCAAATGACATGTATGGGTCAACAATGTTGTCCCGAAGAATACTGAACAGAGCCACCAGAAACATGGTATCGACTTTCTTAAAGGCTACTTCCGGCTCACAGGCAGGTTTCCTTCAGGTTTGCCAAGAGTGGCGCTATAGCAGTTTAGGTTTTTAAACCATAGAATTGCTCTCCCGCGCCATCTCTTATAGTGCATACCATCAAAATAAGGCAGCCTAGTACAAACGACTACACTAGTGGAATTCAGTTGTCTATAATCAAGTTTTGGATTGTTGAAAATATAAGCGATAATCCATATGATTTAATTCGAATAAATAATTGACAGAGCATGATCATACATATAACAGTTAAGTGGATCACGCAAACTAACAGAATAGATGAACAGATTACATCTAAACAAGACAAACATATTACATCTATACCAAGCGCTAGAACTAGACACTCTAACATAATCTGAAAGAGATAGATTGAGATCACATGCGGTGTAGCGGCGGCAGCAACAGCGTCCGCGGCGGTAGCAGCAACAGTAGCTGCAGCAGTGGCAGCAACATCGTTGCTCATGTTGAGGTTGTCGAAGAGGTTGGTGACGTCCAAGAAGAAGTTATCATCCGGGAACTCGTCGTCGGAAGATGTTGTGGATGCTAGTAGTCGCGCTTGAGCACTCCCAAAAAACCTGATCGCCCCTCACCCGTACAGGTTCACAAGAGGCGGGGTTCCCGATGCCTACTGTCCCGATCTGCGGTGCACGCTAAAAGCCGGGACGGGGAAGACGAAGGTGGCTGCGTAATAGCTGGAAGGAAATGTGTGTGATAGACAGTATCGATTAGGTTTAGTGCAGACGTTTATATAGTGCAGGTCAGGGGAAATCGTGGGAGTCAGCCCATGTCCGGGTCGGTAACAATCCACGTTCCATAAAGTCTGACTAATTAACGCGTTCATTAATGACTCGTAATTAATCGATGATTAATTTTTCCGAACAACAAAAATAAAGCTCGGTCCGGCGAGATTCCGGCAACCCGTGGCTGCGAGCGCATCGTGACGAGGCGGGTGGCGTCGGAGAAGGAGTGCGCGAGGGCTGCTCTTTTCCTCACACTATAGTGAGTGGTAGAACGGTCTAGTATATAAGGAGGTGTAACTCTCACTCAACTAGCAATATGGGACTAAAGTTTAACACCACTAGCACACACATGATCTGCTACAAATAATGGGACAAAGAGAATTTCAGACTTTGTATTTATTATGGCCCAAAACCCACATGCAAACACCTCAAATTCCCCGCCGCCGTGTGAGAAGAAGGAAAACGAAAAGCGCCTGGATGGCTGGATGTGGCGGAGGACGTGATGGATTGTGTTGATCCGGGCGTAGTGGTACATGCTGCTGCAGCGTTTGCTGGTCAAGGTGTCCCAGAACGGCGTCATCGAGGCCCTCTTTCGCAGCCTCATAAGAGCAGTGCAGGTGATCTATAGTTCTTTCAGCAGTGGCGGGACGTAGCTCTGCTTGTTGCCTGGTCCATCGTTCGTTCAACCATATTACACACAAAGAAGGAACACCGAGACACGAAATTCAGAATTTCTTTTGCCTCGTCCATGGTGACCTTGGCCAGCTTCATCAGCCCCATCGCAGACAACGCATATGGCTCATCCTTGTTTCTTGGACCTCATGACCCAGCAGGACAATGGAGAACACCATGTGCCCATGCCAGAGTGACATGGTTGCCTAGTGCCTACACAACGCAGCACTCCTGCCTTCCATGGCATAGCTTGCGGTAGCCTCCGCCGATCCATTCCTATCGTATAGGCGTCGGTGAGCAGACACGTCACCTCTCTGGCAGGAGTAAGGCCTAGGAGCATCTCTAACACATCCTCTATTCTTTAGAGGAGAAAACGGCTATGTGCCGCAAAATCGATCCCCAGTATTTAGAGGAGCAAAATTTTAAATTGGCTCAGACATTCTATCAAACACTTGCTATGCGCCACTTTTCTCCGCAGATGGTCTTCGCCGGCGAGACTCTGGTGGACTTCCGGCGCCAGCTCCGCCCTTCCCGCCCCACAGTAGAGGTAGCCCTACCTGTGCGGTGGTCGGGGTCCACCTCAGCTGGATCGCTGCCACTTGCAACATCGCGTCCATGCCTCCCCACGGACGAGCTCTGGGTCCTCCACTGCTTCCGGCGCCCCGCCTCCCCACGGACGAGCTCTCATGTGACGGTGGCAGCTCCGCCTCTTCCTGGCCGGCCTACAAAGCAAGAACCCATCGTCCACGCTGCTCCCTGGCCATGGGTCACCTCTTGTTGTCCTTCCTCGCGCCTCAAGGAGGACCGTCGTGGCGTCCGCGACCACGGGTAGCGACAGTAGCACGTGCTCTAGGGAAGCTCCTTCGGTGGTGACCATGGCCACGCACAACATCTCCTTGGACGTCGACCATGGTTGTGGTGGAGGATAAATTAGGCAGGGGAAGCGAGACGGTGGAGAAATCGGGCAGGGGATAGGTGTCGGCGATGGTGTTGGTGATGACCGGCGGTTGGGAGGGCAGCCGGTGGTGGGAGGGCGGCTTGCTGGTGACAGGGAGGGCAGCCGGCAACAACGGACGAGCGCTGGAAGAGGGAGTAAAATTATACGAGTCGGGTCTCTCGGCTCCTATATTTGTGAGTCGGGCCATTCCTAAAATTTTTGCTCCTCTAACGCTGATGCGGGATCGGTTAGAGGCGGTTATAGCCATTAGAGGACTATATTTGCTCCTCTTGCAGGAGATATGCCTTAAAGACAAATAATAAAGTGTATTGTTTGATATATCTCTTATATGTTCATAAACATTTCACATTGTGTTATAATTGTGTTAATACGAAACGTTAATACACGTGTGGTATGTAAACAAACCGTGTCTCTAGTTAATTCTAGCGAACTAGTTCATTGGTCATGAGGATGATCTAGAGTTTCGAGATCATGGGCATTTATGCCAATTGACAATAAGGTCATATCATTAGTTGAATGATGTGATAGACAAACATCCGACAGTTCTAACTTAATGAGATCTAGTTACAAAGTTCACCATTGATGATAAACATAGAAAACATTGCAACCTGATCCTTAGACTGAGATAATGCAAATCACCATTCTAGAGGGATCTTAGATGGCATCAAGCATCATCTCGTGATATGGTGATCAAAAAGGTGCTACTCGAATTTTCCAAAGGAACGTGTAGATAAGTACATATCAAGACCAGGATTTGCATATCCATGTAACAGATAGATACATGTGGCCATCTCGGTGATGTTGCATTAACAAAGCTTGCAAGCGTGTGACTTGATCAAGGAATGCAACGACATGGGAACGAGGAAACAATTTCATCGATAACGAGACCGAACGAAGGTATGGAGATACCAAAGATCAAGTCTCGGATGAACTAGGTATCAAGTGGCAAAAGGAATGGGAAACGACGTTAACGGTTCGAGCGATAACATTCGTAAAATGCATAGGGGTCAACATGGACATCTAGGTCCCTCTGATGATCACTGATATGAGAGAGGTCTCAATCATGTCCGGAGTGTTTCTGAACTGAAGGATGTTACGCTTAAGGGTGGGGACGCTTAGGGATAGATGCGGTATCATAGGAGAAATAGAGAGAGGGAGAAACTGGAATAGTTCCGGGTAACATCCGCTGTTGATCAGAGAGGGTTCGGAAGGAGTTCCAGAGTGAAGGAATATAATAATATATGTATTTTGTATTAATTATTGAACTAATATTAAAATATATATTTTATTTTATTTTTATAGGTAGCCCAGTGCTAATGGGCCTCACCCGAAGGGGAGGCCCAATGCACCTAGGGAGGAGGGCCAGCCAGCCAGGTCTTGGTGGGCCGCCCAAGTGGGGCCCACCTAGGACCGGCGGCTGCCCCTTGGTAGCCAGCGGGTGTAGGGAGTAGTCCCATACAGCCTGCCCCTTGGATGGTGCCCCTCCCCTCCCTCTATATATAGGGGTCTCCCCTCCCCTTGGAATCATCCCATTATCTCATTCTTTCTCTCTCTCTCTCTCATTTCCATTGAGGGATTGTCCGTAATATTGGAGAGGACCTATAGGGTTTTGAGTTCTCCACCTTCACACTACCATCATGTGATCTTCGGTCCATCATCTTCCTCTTCCGCTGCTTGGCTAGATCAGAGCCCGGGAGACGTCGCGTACACCGGACGTGTGTGGTACTTTGGAGGCACCACACTTAGGGTGCTTGGAGCTGCTCGTCTTCATCAACATATGACTTCCTGCATAAGGCGTTCCTGAATATTCAAGGGTATGTATATCGTCTTCCTTTTTCCATTACTTATGTCTACATAGTATAGATCATGGTTTTAGTGTTCGCGTAGATAGATTTTTTTTGTTTTCTGCTACGTAACCCTTCAGTGGTATCAGGGCGGGTCTATGGGTAGGCATGTCGTACGGATAGAACACATAGAAATATGTGGGCATTGATTTTATAGTTGCTACCCTGTTTTATGTTGTTGTTCATATCATTGCACTGTTTGATGAAGCAGCCCCCAGCCAACCTCATGTGGTGATTCACGAGACTAGTCCACAATTAAGTGGTTTTGGGGGCTGTTTGCCTCTACGGTAGTTGATATGGCATCAACATTGGAGGGCCCTAAAAAGGGAAGTAAAACGGCAATCATTGAATCCATGTTGTGGATCCACATTCATAGGTGGGAAGGGGTTCTACCACGAAATCCCTAAAGCCGCGTAAAACTTGCAATAGATAAATTAGAGGCATCTATATTTATTTTGCATAAGGGCAGGTGTTGTGACATGACAATGACAAGTTTGTGAAACTTTTCATTAGAGCTCTTGATGGCGATCAAGATGCTAAAACCACATCATGACACCTTACTTTATGAAGTATTACTTTATGCATCTTATTATGCTAGTATATTCAACGATGGCGTAATGAGATAGTCCCTCGCAGAATTCTAGTTATAGTATTCCCCTTGTGTGTGCACCACCAAGAAAGTTCTCCTATATGAGGCAGGTCGTGACGATCGGGTGCCAGGCATATCTACGTTCACATACGGTGGGTGTAAGCCATGTTGCACTAATGATATACACAAGTTTGAATTGGCGAGCCTAGCATGTGAAGACATGGCCTCAGAATACAAGAGACCAAAAGGTCGAGCATGAATCATATAGGATGTGATTGACATTGAGAATGTCTAACTTTGAGACTGCTTGACGGTCGTGACGATCGGGGGTGGAGTAGTGGATTGGGGTCATGTGATCACTAAATGAATGGAGGGATGTTCGTTTGAGTGGGAGTTCCTTTTTTTTAAAATTTAGTAGCATAAACTAAAACTTTAACTCATTATTATGAACATGGTCTAAACACTTTGCAAATCCATTATAGATGTCTCGCCCACCCACCTTCAACCTTAGCACGTTTCTTGAGAAGGGCAAGCTGAAAACTGATGGAACCAACTTCACTGCATGGTTCTGTAATCTTAGGATCCTCCTAGTCCCCTACAACTTGACTTATGTCATCGAGGCTGAGCTTCCAACCAAACCTGCAGATTCCGCCTCCCAGGACGAAAATAATGTCTAGAAATCCAAGGCGGATGATTTCTCCCTCATCCAAAGTGGAATGCTCAATGCCATGGAGCCAGAGCTTCAAAGGCATTTTGAGAAGATGAATACTTTTCAGATCATTGAAGATCTCAAGTCTAACTTTGCTCCATAGGCTCGGGCGGAGAGGTATGACGCTTCAGAGCTCTTCTTCTCTGCCAAGATGGAAGAGCATAGTAGTATTAGCGAGCACGTAGTAAAAATGTATGGCTACGTTAAGCGCTTGAATGCCCTGGATTGCAAAATCTTGGAGGAGCACGCGATTGATAGGGTGTTGCACTCGCTTTCCCCTAGCTACAAGACCTTTGTGATGAACTACAACATGCAAGGGATGACTAAGACCCTTGAAGTGTTCGCCATGCTCAAAACTGCTGAGGTAGAGATCAAGAAGGATCACACGGTGTTGATGGTCAATAATACCACCAACTTTAAGAAGACAGGACAAAAGGGCAAGGGGAAGAAGCCTAAGAAGGATGGCAAACCAGTTACCCACACCTCTAAGGCTACTAGGCCCGGCACCACGTGTTACTAATGCAAAGGGGATGGGCACTGGAAGCGCAACTTACCCAAGTACCTTGAAGACAAGAACGCCGGCAACATAGCCGCTAAAGACAAAGGTATATGTGATATACATGTTATAGATGTGTTCCTTACTAGCGCCAGGAGTAACACATGGGTATTTGATACCGGTTCTGTTGCTCACATTTGTAACTCACAGCAGGAGCTGTGGAGTAAGAGGCGCCTGAGGAAGGTCGGGGTGACGATGCGCATTGGCAACGGATCGAGAGTCAATGTGGTGGCCGTCGGCACTTTACCTCTATGTCTACCATCAAGATTAATTTTAGTTTTGAATAAATGCTACTATGTACCCATATTGCATATGAATATTGTGAGTGGATCTTGCTTGTTGCAAGATCATTATTCGTTTAAATCTAGAACAAATGGTTGTTCTATTTATATGAATGGTGTTTTCTATGTTCATGCACCTGTGTGTAATGGTTTATTCTTACTAGATCTTGATTGCAATACTCACATCCATAATACTGATGCTAAACGTTGTAAGCATAATGATGACAATCCCATGTTTATGTGGCATTGCCGTCTTGGTCACATTAGCGTAAAACGCATGAAGAAGCTTCATTCAGGACTTCTTGGATCATTGGATTTTGAATCTCTTGATACATGTGAGCCTTGCCTCATGGGCAAGATGACCAGGGCGCCCTTCTCCGGCATAATGGAGAGGACTATAGACCTACTAGGGATCATACATACGGATGTATGCGGACCAATAAGCATCTAAACACATAATGGTTATCGCTATTTTTTTACCTTTACTAACGACTTGAGTATATATGGATATATCTACTTAATGAAGCACAAATCTAAAACCTTTGAAAAGTTCAAGAAATTTCAGAAAGAAGTAGAGAATCAACTTAACAACAAAAATAAAGCATCTTCAATCAGATCGAGAAGGCGATTATTTGAGTTATGAGTTTAACATGCACTTGAAGGACTGTGGGATTATACCACAACTTACACCAGCCGGAACACCACAACGTAATGGTGTGTCGGAACAGCATAACCGTACTCTATTGGATAGTGTGCGGTCCATGATGTCTTTGACTGATTTGTCCGCATCGTTTTGGGGATATGCTCTAGAAACCGCCGCTTTTATTTTAAACCGACCACCGTCCAAATCCGTGGAGACAACCCCATATGAGATGTGGTATGACAAGATGCTAAGGTTGTCATTTCTGAAAGTTTGGGGATGTGAGGCTTACGTCAAGAAACTATAGCCTGACAAACTCGAACCCAAGGTGGAAAAATATATCTTCGTAGGATACCCAAGGGAAACTGCTGGGTATACGTTCTACAACCAAGCCGAGGGCAAAACATTTGTCGCAAAAAACGGCACCTTTCTTGAGAAAAAGTTTCTTCTTAAAGGAGTTAGTGGAAGGAAAATTGAGCTAGATGAGGTTGTTGATCCTTCTCTCCAAATTCTGAGTAGCGCAACGGAAATTGTCCCAAAAATTCCCTCCAACATGTAAGAAGAATCAAATGATAATGATCAAAACAACCACACCAAAACTACTGTGGTTCGCAAGTCTACAAGAGTTTGTGCCATTTTGGATTGGTACAGTAGTCTTGTGATGACTGTCATTCTGAATGAGCAAGAGGAACCTACAAACTACGGAGAGGCTATGGAAAGTGCTAATTCCGAGAAATGGGTAGAAGCCATGAAATCCGAGATAGGATCCATGTATGAAAACCAAGTTTGAACCTTGGTAGGTCTTCCGGAAGGCCGCAAGGCCATGGAAAATAAATGGATCTTTAAGAAAAAGATAGATGTGAATGGTAATGTGACCATTCACAAAGCTCGACTTGTTGCAAAAGGGTTTCAACAAATTCAAGGAGTTGACTATGATGAGACTTTCTCTCACGTAGTGATGCTTAAAGTTGTTCAAATTCTACTAGCAATTGCTGCTCATTTTGACTATGAAATATGGCAGATGGATGTCAAAACTGCATTCCTCAATGGAAACATTGATGAAGAGTTGTATATGATGCAACCGGAAGGTTTTGTTGATCCTAAGGATGCTGGAAAGGTGTGCAAACTTCAGCGGTCCATTTATGAACTGAAGCAAGCATCTCGGAGTTGGAACCAATGTTTTGATCAAGTGATCAAGGGTTTTGGATTCATCCAAAATCAACAAGAGTTCTGTGTTTACAATTCCTAGTAGTATATGTGGATGACACATTACTTATGGGAAACAATGTGGAACTTATGAAAAGCGTGAAAGCATATTTGAGTAGTCAATTTTCCATGAAGGACTTAGGAGAAGTTGCATACATATTAGGCATCAAGATCTATAGGGATAGATCAAGACGCCTAATTGCATTAAGTCAAAGTACTTATATTGAGAAGATTTTGAAAAGTTTCAAAATGGAGGACACCAAAAAGGGCTTGGTGCCTATGATAAGAAGCGGCACACTGAGTTTGACTCAATATCTAGCAACAGATGCTGATAGAGAAAGGATGTCTAACGTCCCCTATGCTTCAGCCATAAGATCTATCATGTATGCAATGCTAAGTACTCGACCTGGTGTGGCATTGGCTCTTAGTCTGACGAGCAGATACCAAAGTAATCTAGGAACAGGTCACTGGATAGCTGTGAAAAATATCCTAAAGTATCTCAAGAGAAAAAAGGATATGTTCCTAGTCTATGGAGGTAATGATGAAGCTCTAAATGTAACCGTTTACATGGATGCGAGCTGGAACTCAGATCTTGATGACTCAAAGTCTCAAACATGATTTGTGTTTCTAGTGAATGGTGGGGCGATAAGCTGGAAGAGCAAGAAGCAGCTAGTAGTAGTGCAGTCTTCAATGGAGTCTGAATACATTGTTGCAGTTGATGCGGAAAATGAAGTTTTTTGGCTAAGGAATTTCATCATTGAACTGGGAGTCATTCCAAGTGCGCAAGACCACGTGACGATCTATTGTGACAACACGGGCACTATTTCAAATGCAAGGGAACCAAGAACTCATTCCACGACCAAACACATCAAGTTACGGTTTCACATTATCTGATAGATCATTGACAAAGGTGAAATCAAGATTTGCAAAGTACACACGGATCTGAATGTAGTAAATCCTCTGACCAAAGCTCTCCTACAAGCCAAGTACGAACAACACCGATATGCCATCGGTGTTAGGTTCCTGCCTATTGTAGATTAGATTAATTTGTACTCTAGTGCAAGTGGGAGACTCGAGGAGATATTCCCTAGAGGCAAATAATAAAGTGTATTGTTTGATATATCTCTTATATATTCATAACATGTTTGCTATAACTATGTTACAACGAAATGTTAATACACATGCGGATGTAAAGAAATCGTGTATCTAGTTAACTCTAGCGAACTAGCTCATTGGTCATGAGGATGATCTAGGGTTTTGAGATCATGAGCATTTATGCCAATTGGCAATGAGGTCATACCATTAGTTGAATGATGTGATAGACAAACATCCGACAATTGTATCTTAATAATATCTAGTTACAAAGTTCACAATTGATGATAAACATAGAAAACCTCGCAACATGATCCTTAGACTATGAGATAATGCAAATAACCATTCTTGAGGGAGCTTAGATGGCATCAAGCATCATCTCGTGATAGGGTGATCAAAAAGGTGATACTCGAGTTTTCCAATGGGGCGTGTAGAGGAGTACATATCAAGACCAGGATTTGCCAATCCATGTAACGAATAGATACATTTGGCCATCTCGGTGATGTTGCATTAATGAAGCTTGCAAGCGTGTGACTTGATCACGGAATGCAACGACATGGGAACGAGTAAACAATTTCATTGGTAATGAGACCAAATGAAGGTATGGATATACTAAATATCAAGTCTCGGATGAACTAGGTATCAAGTGGAAAAAGGAATGGGAAACGATGTTAACGGTTCGAGCGATAAGATTCGTGAAATGCATGGGGGTCAACATGGGCATCCAGGTCTCACTGATGATCATTGATATGAGAGAGGTCTCAATCATGTCTGGAGTGTTTCTGAACTGAAGGATGTCACGCTTAAGGGTGTGGACGCTTAGGGATAGATGCGGTATCATAGAAGAAATAGAGAGAGAAACCGGAATAGTTCCGGGTAACATCCGATGTTGATCGGAGGGGGTCCAGAAGGAGTTCCAGAGTGAAGGAATATAATAATATGTGTATTTTATATGAATTGTTGAATTAATATTAAAATATATATTTTATTTTATTTTTATAGGCATCCCATTGCTAATGGGCCTCACCCGAAGGGGAGGCCCAAAGGGGCAAGGCGCCTAGGGAGGAAGGCCAGCCGGCCAGGGCTTGGCGGGCCGCCCAAGTGGGGCCCACCTAGGGCTGATGGTTGATCCTTGGTGGCTGGTAGGGGTGGGGATTAGTCCCACACCGCCTGCCCCTTGGGTGGTGCCCCTCCCCTCCCACTATATATAGGGGTCTCCCCCTCCCCTTGGAATCATCCCATTATCTCATTCTTTCTCTCGCATTTCCATTGAGGACTTCTCTATAATAATGGAGAGGACCTCTAGGGTTTTGAGTTCTCCACCTTCACACTACCGTCGTGTGATCTTCGGTCCGTCATCTTCCTCTTTCGCTGCTCGGCTGGATCGGAGCCTGGGAGACGCCGCCTACACCGGGCATGCATGGTACTCCACTTCCTGCCAGTACTCCACTTCCCGCCCGCTGGTCTCGGCCTTTCCAGCCTACGCCGCGCCATTTCCCGCCCGGCTCTCCCTTCCCGCTTGTCGTTCGCGCTGAGGCCCCCCTCCCCCGCGAATATAAAAAGGAGCCGGCCGCCGAGATGGAGCATGAACCCCTCCCTCGCCATGACGAACAGCCTCCCTACGACCTGGGCCGAGCTCATCAAGTTCACCCTCGCTACATACCCCCCCTTCTCTTCCTTTCCCTCCCGGCGCTGGTGAATCTTCGGAGGGCGATGAGGAGGACATGTGAGAGTTGGTGTCGGGCGAGGCGGACTTGGTGGCCGAGGCGGAGGCGGAGGGCGAAGTTGATAGCACAGACGCAGGGCACTGCGTCCTAGAGAAGTACGTATGTGACCTGTACGGGGCCTTCAAGGCCAGGGAGGCCGCTGGTCGGCAACCCGCCGAGCGGTTGCGGCTCGAGTCGGAGGTGGTGGTGGCCATCGAGGACTGCGACGAATGGGAAGCAAAAAAATCAATGGAGGTTGAGAAGACAACCCGGTTTGCCGCTAAGGCCACGCTGGAGGAGGAGTGGCAGCGGCAGGACGTGCAGGAGACAGCAGAGGCCGCGGCCTTGGACATCGTCTTGTCCAAGCCCACCACCCAACGGAAGGAGCTGGCGAAGGTGCGTGCTACGGTAAAACGGGAGGTGCTTGTGGAGGTGCACTCAGATGCAGTCGCCCTGCGTGCTGCGGTGATGGAGGCAGCCCAACGGGAGGTGCCGGTGGCCGCCGCCAAATGGGAGGCGAGAGAGGCGTGCAACCGCACATGCGCAACGGCGGCCAGGCTCAGGGAGGTAGAGTCCCTCGCGTGCCACCGTAGGAGGCAGGCAGCAAAGGCCCGGCGGACAAGAACGAAACCTTCGGCCAGGATGGGACAGATGCTTGGTAAGATTAGTTTACATAATGTTATTAGTACTTTTGTACGTATGACGCGCGGGCCAGATGCTTATGTAATGACAGCAAGTTATTTAGTAACTTTGCGTGTAGGCCCAGATGAGGACCACCCCGGAGGCACGGGTAGTCCGAGCCCCGCAAACCAAGCTCAACTTTCGGTCTGGTTTGCGCTGAAACGGATGGGTTCGGGACTAGAGGTCGCTTTGCGGGTGCGCGTTAGGCCGTGGCCTCGGTCCGGGAGGATAGGTTCGGACTCGCGGGGTCCGTTTACAGGGGGCGTTGGAGATGGCCTCACGGACGAGAGATGTCGGACTGAATGACTGGGAAGGATCAGCCACGAATTCAGATCACCGATTGATTCTTTTTATGGAACCGAGTGTTTTGCACAGCGATTGTGGACTTGATTTGGTTAATGGCGCTTTTCCCTTTCTAAAAATCATGAGGTTACCCGCAAAAAAATCATGAGGTCGATGATTTGTTATTGTCAGTGGCAAGTTCGGTTCAATTAAATTGTTGCATTTGAAATCTTAAATATTAAAATCTATCGGTGCAGATCTCTCTAAATGTAAGATCTAGAACGGTCAATCACTATTCCCGGAACATTCCCATCTTCTCCTCCACACACGTAAATGCGACTAGGGTTCATCGCCTCTCATCGGTGCCGCCGCCGATCTGCCTCGCTTCTATGGCCTCCAGGCCATGGAGGCGGGATAGATCTAGGCCCCCGCTGGCCGGAGGGCCCTGTTTTTCTCTCCTGTTTTTAGGGTCAAGTTTGTTGGAGCAGCGCTCAGGTGGTGACGGCGGCGTCTCTTCCAATAAGGTATCTCATGTTTCAGTCCCATCTCGACGCCAACATCGAGAAGCTTGTGGAGTGGTGCGGTCTTCGAGGGTTTCTTCTGGCTGTGAGGATCTTCGAATCATCAAAGAGTTTCATCGGTAGTTCATCATTTTTATTCGTCTCTGGAATAGATGTGGTCTTCTTGACCTGTTTGGCGACTTTCCGTCCGCAACCAACAACGCTAGGCCGGCCTAGAGAGGAGCATCAGCGGCAACGCTGACGCAACAATTCGTTATGTGGTCTTTCTTGACCTGTTCGGTGATTTTCCGTCCACAACCAACAACACCAGGCTGACTCAGGGAGGAGCGTCAGTGGCAACGCACCATGAACACGGTCTGGAGACGGTCTCGTTGTAATTTTTTCTTTTTTTGAGGTGTTTCATATTGTTCAGTGTTTATTTTAATGCTCTAATCTTATTCACAAAAAAATATACCGTGCATGGTCCACTTTCCTTGTTCCAAAGTATCAGAACCGATCCATCTGTGAGCATGCTTAATGTCCACTAGTGATCGTCTCGGTCTTATTTAACAAAAGTTGTAGGGAAAGCTATTCTCTCTCATTGTTTCTAAAAACGTACAATTTTAGATGAGAAAATGATATTACCAATTCACAAGTAGCTAAAATTGCCTCACAAAGATACATACATCCTTGCAGAGCAAAAAGTTGAGAACTAAGACTCTCAAATGGAAACTAAAATTAAATCCTACAGTAACAACAACGAATTGAAATGGTCAACCCCTCATGTCCTCCTCGCGTCATATCCTCAAGGAGACTGAGGGGCGGAACCCTAACCCCCCTCTGCTGCCATCTCCCCCTAGTTACCTCCTTCCTCTTGCCATCCCCTGAGGCTGTTGCCGACGAAGTCCTGCAGCGCTAGTGATGGGGGCAGTGGGGATCTGCTCAAAGCCCCTCCTAACGTGGACCTGTCGAGGCAGGCTGCCATGCGGAGGGGGGTACGGTCTCCGCCCTAGGAAGCTGCTCTATGGCCTCCTCCCTCCCATCCTCCTCTCTAACTCAGCCTCGCTGACGCTGGGCACTGGTTCCCGGTGGCTGGGGTGCTGTCCACCATGGTCCTAGCAAGGACCATGGGGGTAGGGCGGCGACCTTGCATGGTGGTGGCAGAGTCGGCCTTGCGGCATGTGGTGGTCATCGGTGTTTGTTGACCATCACCTTGGCCACCAGAGTGATGTGGCAGTGAATATGGTCATGGCGTAGAGGCTGTCTCGCTGACCTCTGCTCTAGATCTGATGAAGACGATGCACCATGTGATGGTGCTGATTGCCCACCCGCTGGATCTTATCTCTATGGATTTGTGTGTTGGTTTGGGTGGTTGGTGGTCGGTGGAGGTGACCAGGGAAATCCTTGGTCGGCGGACACGACGATGACCATGCCGCTGGTGTGGTATCCCTTCTTGGAGTCTTCATTGAGGTCACTCCCCCACATGACTCCACTGATGCATCCAGGTGAAAGCCTAAAAGAACATGTGTGCCCCCATGTGTTGCTTTGATAATAAGGACAATCTTTATGGACTTATGTTTGCGTTAAGTTTTACTTGTAGGATTTGTCCATAGGCAATGTTTGAACCATATGTTGGCTTCAAGGTTGAAAGAAGAAGAAAGTTAAGAAGATCAAGTGTTGACCAAGGTTTCAAGAGTAACCTGTATATTGGTCAAGTGAGAGTTGGGCGTATAGCAAGTGTGTCTTGAAGAATAAGATTGAGTGATATCTCTTGTGTACCTTTAAGAAACCAACATAATAAAGAAAGAAGAAATGAAGTGCAAGTTTAAGTTTAAGATGAGCCATCTTGAAGAGATCTTATGCTTGAAGCTTGCCATCCTTATGGTGATCATGGATATGTGAAGATATTCTTATAAGAGAGGCTCTCCGATAGTGGTGTGTGGGGGAGCAATTTGAAGTCATCGCCAAGCTAGCGCAATCAAGAAAGGTGTTCCATCTTGAGGTGGACAAGATCGGCATCATCAAGCTCAAGTGGAATATTTGCAAGTCAAAGGTATTATCTTAATAGGGTTTCTTTCTTACCGGTCTCCTGGTGTTAGTTGGGGACACCCATTTATAGGATAGGTAACCATACTATCAAGACGGGCTCTCGAGTTAGTAACTTGATCATATCCTTCGGAGAGAGCTCAAACCTTTGCATACTTGGCATCATCTTTCTTGGTTCTTATTTGGTTATTATCCATGAGAGGATTTAGAGCTTGTGTTAATATCCATGACAAGCTCAAGTTCATCGAAAATGGATTCATATGCATTATCTATTGCATTTTCCATATTGCAGGTTTTACCGGTTTGTCTTTATAGATAGCTTAAACCTTTCATAATTTGGTTCTATCCACCCTTTCTGGATTATGATGGTTTCCTGCATTATCTTGTAGATCTCATTACTATCTTCGAGCGATCCCAAGATCATCAAAACTAGAGTCCATATGCAAATATTATGATCGTTTTACTTTTGTTGTTTCTGCTAGTTTTTTAGGGGGCGGATTATCCGGCCCAAATACCCAAATATCTGGCCCTGATCTAGGGCTCGTGCAGCAAAGTATGATGGCTCAGGATACGTTGAGATTGTTGGGAACCCCAAGAGGAAGGTATGATGAGCACAACAGCAAGCTTCTCTCAGTTATGAAACCAAGGTTATCGAACCAGTAGGAGCAAGGAAATAACCAAAAGGTGTTGCTACCAACTTGGAATCCTGCACAACACAACCACAGAACTTTTCCCCAACTTATAGTGAGGTTGTCAATCTCACCGATTTTGCTAAAAACAAAGGATTAAACGTATTGTGTGGAAGATAGTAATTGCTTGCAGAAAGTAAACAGTAAATAGTAACAGTAGATAATAGATAATAGATCAACGGTAAAAGAATGGACCGGGGTCCATAGTTCACTAGAGGTGATTCTCCTTAGGATAAATAGCATGTTGGGTGAACAAATTACAGCGAGGCAATTGGCAGATTTGAGAAAGCATACCATGCATATACTAATCATCTTGACTCCTGTGAGATTTGATTAGGCATTACAACATTATACAAAGACCATAATCCAATTGCATCTACGACTAATAATCCACCTTCAGGTTATCATCCGAACCCCCTCCAGTATTAAGTTGCAAGCAACAGATAATTTTTTATTAAACAAAGTGTGTAAAGTAAACAATACGATTGTCCTATGGACAAAGGATTGTTGTTTTCTCCCTAGTAGCAACAGCACATCTAGCACCTTAGAGATTCCTGTCACTTTCCCAAATTACTAGAGGCATGAACCCACTATCGAGCATAAATACTCTCTCTTGGAGTTTCTAGCATCTACTTGGCCAAGATATCTACTAACAACGGAATGCATGCAAGATCACAAATAACATAGACATGATAGAATCAATAGTCAATCTGAAATAGCATCTCAATATCCATCGGATCCCCGCAAACACAACATGTAAGATTACAAATAGATGATCTTGATCATGAATGGAGCTCACAAGATCTAAACATAATAGCACAAAGGAGGAGAACCAACCATCTAGCTACTACATGGACCCGTAGTCCAGGGATGAACTACTCACGCATCACACTGGAGGCAGTCATGGTGATGAAAAAGGCCTCCAGGGTGATATCTCCCCTCTGACAGGGTGCTGAGAAGAGCTTCGGATCCCCCCAATCTAGGGATCGAGACGGCGGCGGCTACAGACTCTTTTGTGGATTTCTGATTGGGTATTTAATCGGGTACTTAGGGTTTTCGTCCCAAGAGGCTTTTATAGGCGAAGGGGCAAGGTCGGTGGAGCACTAGGAGGCCCACACCCCCTGGTGGCACGCCCCCCCAGGCCGCGCTGCCACCAGGTGTGGCTGCCCTGGTGCGCCACTTCGTCTCCCCTCCGAACTCTGTGTTGCTTCGGGTAAAATATTGACTTTGGCTTTTGTCCGGTCCAATTCCGAGAATATTTCCTTACTAGCTTTTCTGAAACCAAAAACAACAGAAAACAGGCAACTAGCACTGTGGCATCTTGTTAATAGGTTAGTTCCAGAAAATGTATAAAAATACCTCAAAGTATGAACTAAACATAAGAAAGTAGATACTAAACAAGCATGGAACATCAAAAATAATAGATACGATTTTGATGTATCAAAGTCCTTAGCCATTTTTCTGGGGGGGGGGGGATTATCCGGCCCTACGAGGGGCCGGAATATCTGGCCTGGAGGTTCCAAATGGTCATATTTCGTTGGGGAGGCTATAAAAAGTCCCTTCTTCCTCCTTGGGCTGGTGGCTTGCATCCTGTCTCTCCTCTATTGTTTCTACCTTCAAATGCTTGCAAATACTCTCAATCCATCCCATATTTCTTGAATCTTTTGGAGGGATTTAAAAGGGAATATCTAGATCTACAACTCCACCAATCCATCTCTCCTCTATGTGAGGGGAACATCTTGAGATCTAGATCTTGGGGTTTCTTTTGTGGATTTTCTCTTGTGTTCTTCCTCCATTATTCCCTAGTAGCTTTTATAGCTTTGGTAGAATTTGGTAGAGATAGACTTAAGCACTCCTTGTGTTCTTTCCATTGCATTTCGTGCGTCGGTTTGAGTTCTCGGTGAGGATTCAATTGGGTGAAAGGTGAGAAGCTTTTTACTCTTGGGTTCTTGGATCCCTAGACGATTTAGCTGTTTTGCAGGTTTGTTGTGATACTTGGTAGCCTCCAATTCAGTTGTGGATGTGTGCCCCAAGATTGTTGTAAAGGCGTTGGTTCTCGCCTCGAAGGGTACTGATAGTGGAGAAGTGGATCATGCCTTTTGTGACAAGGTCCATAGGAGAATAGGGTGAGGCCTCTTATGGTGTGGTGGTCTTAGTACCACCCACCCCTCCAACGAGATATACTCCCTCTATGGGAGGAACTCGGTAATACATCATCATCTCTGTGTGTCTCGGTTATTTCTATACCTGATCTATTTACATATGCACTTTACTTTGTGATAGCCTTTGTGCTTGAAGTCATATATCTTGCTATCACATAGTTTCTTGTCTTTCTTAGAATAAGTTGTTGGTGCACATAGGTGAACCATAGTTTATATAGATTTTATGCTTGACAAAGTAGATGCTAGTTTTATTCCGCCTTTGTTAAGCCCATCTCGTAAAAGTTTTAAACCACCTATTCACCCCCCTCTAGGCGGCATCTTTGTTCTTTCAATTGGTATTAGATCCTGGTCTCTCATTTTAGGCTTCACCACCTTGAGATTAAAGATGTCGACCAGGGGACTAGGGCATGATTCTTTCTATATATTCGATGGCAAAAATTATGATGTTTGGAAATCTCGTATGCTTGATTATTTTCAGGGCATACACCCAAATATTGAGGGAATTCTACATATGGGTTTTTCTCCTCCTATGGATCACCAAAATCAATCTTTGGAGGAGAAGATAAACTCTTATCTAGATGGTCAAGCTATTAAAGTTGTTTTACTTATTGTGAGCAATGTAGTTATTTCTTCTATCATGCATTATCGGAGCACTCATGAGTTAAGGAGAAAACTTCAAGATAAATATGATGTGTCCATTATTATTGACGATGGTAGTATTGCTTCCACTTCCGGTCATGATGGGTTCTATCTTCTTCCACTTCACCATAGTGTGGCAAGACACAAGGTAACGATATGGTGAGTGGTGGTGAAAATTGCAATGTTGATTACTATTGATGATTCTTCATCTCTATCTCATTACAATGCTTCATCTTTGGACTTAAACATTTCTAGCACTATATATGATTTACATGCTCGTGTTGATAATCCTTGCATATCATGGGTAAGTTGTTTGAATAAATCTCATGATAATATGCTTGATATTCCTTATTGCCATGATATAAATGCTTCTATTTCCTCTAGTTGGTGTGTTTCTAACAATGAGGAAGCTGAAGATTCTACGGGTCAATGCAACATCTTGAATGAAGCCTCAAGTAATTCTTCATTATCATCATCTCACGGTTCCCATCTATGCCTTATGGCTAGGCTTCAAAGGTATCTCCTACTTTGGAACCCAATACCTCTTGTGATGATGAGGATGAGTATAATGAGGAAGAAGAGATTGATGTTGATTTTTTTACATGAAAAGGGTGAGATTGTTTATCATGCTCTTGTTAAGAATAATATTGCTTGCTCTAAATTCGTTGAAATCTTGAGTTTTTCTATTGAGAGCAAAGAACGTATTGATAAGTTAGAAGATCAAGTTGAGGAGCATGAGAACACCATTGATAGAATCAGTAGCCTTGAGAGTGAGTGTGCTAATGATATTTCAAAACTAAATGAAGCTCTTGAAGAAGCACAAGCAATGAAAGAATCTCTTGAGGATACATTTACTCTAGAAGTGTCTAAAGTAAAGTAAACCCGTGATATAGCTCTAGAGGTGGCAAGTGATCTCAAAATAAAATATAATGAGATTTCCAAATTGTCTTGTTCTATTGATAATTATAATGATGCTTGTGCTATTAACTCTATTTCTTGTGAAGCATCTATTTTGAAGGAGAATGTTGAGCTAAAGGCTCAACTTCCTGTGCTAACTAGAAATTATGGGAAATTGGAAGAAAGTCATGTTATGCTATCAAGATCTCATGAGGATCTTCTAGCCTCCCATGATAGGCTAAAGTTAGCTCATGAGGCTATTGTGTCAAAGGTAACATCTAGTGAGCCTCATGTGGAAATTAGCACTATATCAACTACAAATGTCATACTGCCATGTGCTAGTCCTAGTAATTCAGCATCTCATATTATTTCTCCATCTTGTAATGAATTACATTCCTTGCCTTGTTTCTCTAACACTAAAGCTTCTACTTTATCTAGTATTTGTGTTGATACTAACCATGTAGAGTAAATCAAAGAGCTCAAGGCCCAAGTCTCATCTTTGAAGAGGGACTTGAAAAAGGGCCATGAAGGGAGGGCCACACTCAATGAGATCTTGAGTGTGCAAAAATTCCCAAATGACAAGAGTGAGCTTGGATTCAAATCCAATGTCAAGAACAAGTCCACTAACAAGAATAAGTTCAAGAGTAACAAGAAAAAGGGACAAGAACAAGTCACGAATTCAGCCAAGATTGTTTGCTTCAAATGCAAAATTGAAGGGCACCATGTTAGATCTTACCCATTGAAGAATAAGACTCTTAGTGACATGGGTATACCCTATAGGTACTCAAGTTTGGTATAAATGGTCTAGATAAGGTAGAAGCCCACGGTATTGCCAAGGCCCAATGGAGAATTCGAGTGGCCCATGGACTCTCGATTGCTTGCGAGACAAGAAGAAGCTTAAGATAGAAAGTTCAAAGGGAAAACCCTAATCTGTAACCGACTCGACTTGCTACCCGAGACCTGGCCTATCTATATAAAGGCTAGGAGGAGGTGGCGAGGAGGACAATCACAACCCTAGTTTCCACAACTCTTGCCAGATTGCATCTGTGCCCCTATAATCTTTGATTCCTTCATTAATTCCAAGAGCAGACAAGCAGGAGTAGGGACCTCTATGAGGCTTGAACCTGGGTAAAACTTGCGCCCCTGTGTGCTTGTTTGTTAGCCGATTGATGCCTCCAGCGCTCCCTCCTTCTCCAAACCCAAGTCCATAACAATGGTCATTGACGAGTTAAACCCTCGTCAATTGGCGCCGTCTGTGGGAACTGGGAGTGCTGATGTCGCGGCTTCTTTGGCCCCGTCAACCGCGATCTACAACTTTGCAACAGCAGAGATTCATCAGCTCTTCGGCATGTTCGACTTCACCATCCACAAGCCGGCCACTCGCCCGGCTTTCGAGTCCGTGGGTGATGGAATCAGTCTGGCGATTGGGAGCTTCCACTTCCAGGTTGGTCAACTGGGTACGCTTCGCATGCCTGACCAGCCAATGACACCCGCAATCGATTGCTCGTGGTTCCCGCCACCAATCGGCACCCTTAGTGATCTCAACACCTCAGCAGCAGCTGGGAGTATGGACATCGATAGCAGTCGCGGATCCGATCTGGGTGACCTAGCCATAGAAGATGGAGCCTACGGCTCCTGATCTAAAAATTGCTGGAGCAACAGCTTCCCAAACCACTTCATGTGCGCCGTCATCAATGCGGGCGACACCACCACCAATCGCGAAAACACTGGCACCGGATCTGGCACCGGACCGCCCAATGGTAGTACACCCAATGGTGGCATACCAGTTGTGAATAGCGGCCCCACCAACAGTGGTAACAGCACGCCCGTCAAAAATGGAACAGGGGGAGAACCGGTGCTCACGACGAATGAGAACACCGGCGAGCACATGCTGATCAAGATCAATGACAACGAGTGGGCCCGCTGTCGCGAAGCTCTACGGGGAAATCCTCTACCCCCAACACACAGTAGGACATGCTGATGGGCTACCATTGGATGATAAAGGAGGAATTCAAGTGCCAGCAGTAGGTGATCGCGCAACTCGAAGCGCGCAGAAAGGTAGCGGATGAGTCGAGCCTTCGACCAGCTGGGCTCTCCTCCCACGGAGGATCCTCCTCCAAGGGCAACGCGTACGTGGCCAACAAGAGGCGATCTCGACTGACCCATCTCACCGAGCAAGAACACGTAGAAGCTGCGAAAGTCCTCGACTTCAGCTCTATGACGGTGGATACGCGGGGCAACGTGCTCCCAAACCCTCCTCAACAACCAGCACCGGCTGGAGATCCGCAAGCTGCCATGCACCAATCTACGATCGCGGGCTTGGGGCTAATCAAGGCCGCCCTCGACAAAGAACCAACGCCAGAGTCGAAGAAAAGCAAGGCTCTGGAAAAGTACTACTCGTACTCCTCTAGTGACGAAAGTCATGATCTGTCACGGCGACGTTGCTCATGGCGGCATGACTGTGACTACGACGCGGGCGATGACCTCACGCAGCGCAAAGTCGACAAGATGCGGGCAAGACATGCTCGTTTGAGTGACTCAGAAGGAGACGAGACTGAGCTCTGCGGCACCAAATGCTTCAGCGGGGCCATCAAGCAGAAGCGAATGCCTAAGGGGTTCAAGCTCCCGTTAGAGAATCCAAAATTTAACGGCCTGCAGGACCCGAAAATCTGGTTGGAGGACCACATCTCCTCTGTTAGGCTACATGACGGGAGTCGAAGCACGGCCATGCAATGCATGTAGCTACAGCTACAGGGCGCCGCTCGCGCATGGTTCAACAACCTCCTGCGCGGATCCATTCGTAGCTAGGAAGATCTGGTCTATAGCTTTGTGCACAACTTCAAGGGCACTTACAAAAGGCTTGCATCAATCGAAGAACTAAGAAGCTGCCAGCAAAGATCTGGCGAATCGCTGCGCTCGTACATCCAGAGGTGGTCTATCATCAAGAACTCCACAGAAAACATCTCGGAGGACCGCGCAATCGATGCATTCAATGGCGGCGTTCGCCGTATAGAGCTCAGGCAAGAGCTGGGCCGCTCGAAGCCCAAAACAATCGACCACCTGATGGAAATCGCGAATCGGTGGGCTGACGGAGAAGACTCAGTGAAAGACCATACCTATTCCGATGGCGACGACGACCTTGGGTGCAGACACGACCACCGAGGCAAATGTCGGATGCGCGTCTATGATGACCGCAACAAGGACAATATGGTCGCAGCCGGCTACATTGACAAACGCGACGACAACCGCAATAGCGGATATCACAGTGGTAGATACCGCGACAACGGAAAAACCACGCTAGTGTGGCAGCGCCGCACTCACGAAGAAGCACCCGCAACATCTATCGAGGACAAACTGTCCGGGCCATGCAGCGTGCACTTCTATATCGACGAGCACGATGGCAAGAAGAAATCCAGCTACCTTCTCAAGGACTGTCGTGAGTAACTCAAACTCCATGGGGGCCTGGCCCGGATGAATCGCGACGCGGTCAACAGGGGCTATGGAGACACCCTAGGCACTGTGGCACATGGAGCTCCTCCACCACCGCCCGGACCACCACCTCCCATGGCCGCACCGGTCCATCATCACAGAGGCGAGCCATACCCACGAGCCGTGGGCAACATGGGGATGATCCAAAAAGGGCGCCCCTCAAATCGAGTACAGAAGGCCATCACTCGCCAAGTCAATCTGGCAATAAATTCTTCGCCCTCCACCACTGAGTACCTCAGTGGAAGCGACTCCTACATCACCTTCGACAAGCGCGATCATCCACGTCAAGTTCCTCGTCTAGGCCACTGTCCCCTCGTACTCGAGGCACAGATCGGGGGCTTCAATATGAGTCACGTCTTCATGGACGGCGGAAGCGACATCAACCTCATGTTCGCAAGTACCTTACGCACAATGAGGTCCCCCCCACTTGCCTGGAAGTCTCGGACACGATGTTCCATGGCATCGTCCCAGGGAAGGTCATATACCCCTGGGAAAAATCAACCTCGATGTCATCTTCGGCACGCCGCAAAACTTTCGGCGAGAGTGCATTGACTTTGAAGTCGTCGACTGGCCTTCACAATACCACTGTATCCTCGGGCATGTCACGTTTGCAAGGTTCATGGCAGTGCCACACTACGCCTACCAGCAGATGAAAATGCTAGGTCCAAACGGCATAATCATGACCAATGGCAACTTCGAGAGGTCCGACAGCTGCGACAGGGAATTCAACAGGATTTCCTAGTCCTTCGGCATGCAGAGGAACTCGCAAGATTGAAGGAGTCGACAGACAACGGTCTGCCTCCCCTGAGCAGGCCAAGTTCACCCAACCTGTCCTTCGACTCGTCGGTGCACACAAAGAAAGTCCAGGTCCACCCAACGGACCTGACTAAGACGGCCATCATCACCAACAACTTGAGTTCTACATAGGAACTCGCGCTCGTCGAATTCCTCCGTGAGCACTGGGAGATCTTCGCCAGGTGTCCAGCAGACATGCCAGGGGTTCCTAGGGAATTCGCCGAGCACTCACTCAACATGAATCTAGACGAAAGGCTAGTCAAGAAGACAATTCAGCGACTGTCTGAACCAAGAGCAAAAGCAGTTGGAATGGAGATCAACAGACTCCTCGACGCAAAATTCATACGCGAGATCAAGGAAAGTACTTGGCTTGCTAACACAGTGCTTGTGCCTAAAAAAGACACGGATATCCTGCGGATGTGCGTGGACTTCACCTCCTTGAATAAGCACTGCCCAAAGGATCACTTCCCTTTGCCGCGAATCGACCAAATCATCGAATCCACCGTGGGATGTTAGCGTCTCTGTTTCCTCGACGCCTACTCAGGCTAAAATCAGATTCGAATGAAAGAGGAGGATCAGGAGAAAACGGCGTTTACGACGCCATTTGGTGCGTTATGCTACAACACGATGCCCTTCGGGCTAAAAAATGCAGGAGCCACCTATCAGCGGTGCATGCAGGCTTGCCTCAAGAACCAACTTGGTTGCAACATCCAAGTCTACTTCGATGACATCGTCATCAAAACCAAAGAGGAAGCCTCGCTAATCGACGATCTACGCGAGACCTTCGCCAACCTCGACCGCTATCGGATCAAGCTCAATCTGGATAAATGCGCCTTCGGCATGCCATCTGGGCAGTTACTCGGGTACCTCATCTCTGCGAGAGGGATCGGATTGAACCCGAAGAAAATAAAGGCCATACTGGCCATGGAGAAGCTGAAGAACGTAAAAGGCGTCCAGCAGCTGGTTGGGTGAATCGAGGCGCTCAGTCGATTGATCAGTCGAATGGGTGAAAAGGCACTACCCTTCTACCAACTTCTCCGCAAAGCTGACAAGTTTGAGTGGACAGACGAGGCGCAAGAAGCATTCGAAGACCTCAAACGTCTACTATCCATCTCGCTAGTACGGGTGACTCCACGCGAAAAAGAGCCACTGTTGCTCTACATCTCCGCCACCAACCAGATGGTCAGCACGGTGCTTGTGGTGGAACGAGCCGAAGAAAACAAGGTCAACGGGGTCCAGCGCCCAGTATATTACCTCAGCAAGGTGCTCACGCCAACGAAACAGCGGTACCCGCACTACCAGAAGCTAGCATATGGCGTCTTCATGACAGCTAGGCGACTGTGCCACTACTTCCAGGAGCACCCAATCATGGTGGTAAACGACGCCCCGCTCGGGAACATACTCAATAATACTGATGCCACCGAACAAGTCGTGCTCTGGGAATCGAACTATCTCCATGAAACATAACATACGAGAAGCGCGGCACGATCAATTCGCAAGTTCTCCCGGACTTTCTCGTGCACTGGATGGAGAATCAGCTCCCCGACAAGCCAGATATGTCCTACCTCTGGACAATGCACTTCGACGGGTCCAAGAGAAAGGACGGAGCTGGCGCAGGTGTCATATTGACATCGCCCTAAGGAGACAAGATGATACATTCTGCGAATGCAATTCGCCGCCTCCTATAATGAAGCTGAGTACAAAGCCCTAATCCACGGGATGCGGATGGCGAAAGCCTGCGGTGCCAAAAGGATCATCATCTACGGCAACTCCAAACTGGTGGTCAACCAAACGATGCACGAGTGTGACGCATTGAGCGACAACATGATTGCCTATCGCGACCTCTACGACACAGTTGAAGCAGACTTTGGCGGCTGTGAGCTGTGACATGTGGGCCGCGAAAGCAATGAAGAGGTGGATCTACTCTCCAATATTGGCTCCACCTGCGCCCCCATACCACTTGGGGTATTTCTCGAGCGCATTTGCCAGCGCTCCATCAAGCCCAAGGCTCTAGAGAAGAAAACAAGCACGCCAACGGACTCGGGGACTACGCCACCCAATGAGCCAATGGTGCTCGACGACCTAGAGCTTGATACAAGACTCGAAGGACCAATGGACATCATGATGATCGAGCCATCTTGGACACAACCCTACATTACATACCTACTCCAAAAAGAGGCTGCCAGACGACCCGACTGACGTGCGGCAGATCGCGCGGCGATCCAAGGCATTCGCCCTCATCAACGGCGAACTGTAAAAGTGCAACATCACAGGAGTGCTCCAACGGTGCGTCGCCAACAGGGACGGAAGGGTCATCCTCCTCGACATCCACGAAGGAACTTGCGGGCACCACGCTGATAGTCGCGCCCTCGTTGCCAAAGCTCTACGAGCTGGATTCTACTGGCCCACGGCCATGCGCGATGCCAAGGACATCGTCCAGCGCTACAACGCTTACCAGCGATTCGCAGACAAACCTCACGCACCTGGCGTGGAACTCCGGCCAATACCATTGGCTTGGCCCTTCGTGCAATGGGGACTTGACATGGTCGGTAAGCTCCCAAAATCCTCGCCATGAGGTTACGTTTACCTCTTGGTCGTAGTCGAAAAATTCACCAAGTGGATCGAGGCCATGCCGGTGACAAATCAATCAGGGGCCAGCGCTGTCAAGTTCTTCGAGTCCATTGTCTACCGCTTGGGAGTGCCACACAACATCATCACAGACAATGGGATGAAATTCACCTCTAAGGAGTTCTAGGAATTCTGCGAGAGCCTGGGAATCAACATAAGCTACGCCTCGGTGGCTCACCCGCAGACCAATGGTCAAGTCGAAAAGGCCAATGGCCTCGTCTATGGCGGAATCAAGAAACGACTCCTCCAGCCACTGGATGCTAGCCAGACGAGCTACAATCCGTACTTTGGAGCCTGCGCACAACTCCAAATAGCGCCACGGGATACACCCCGCTCTTCATGGTGCACGGTGCTGAAGCGGTGCTACCCGCAGAAGTACGCTAAAAAGCCCCGCGGGTGGTCGCTTACAGTGAGCAGGAGTTAACTCTTTCACTCGAAGACTCCATCGACCTCCTTGACGAGGCACGAGAAATCGCAGCGTATAGATCAACGATCTACCAACAAAGCCTCCGCAACTACCACAGCAGAAGGCTACGCCCCAGATCCTTCGTCGAAGGAGACCTGGTCCTGCGACTAAAGCAACAAGGGCATCTCAAGCTCGAGTCCCCTTGGGAGGGACCTTACGTGATTACATAAGTAATCTTAGGTGGCGCCTATCGCCTTAAAGATTTTGAGACAGGAGTCACATACTCCAACCCTTAAAACATCGCGCAGCTGCGTCGCTTTTACCCCTAGTCATTTTTTACATTTACAAATAAGGCTATTCAGCCAGGCTACTTAGCCACACATTGTACCTCGTACTATTCTGCGGATAAATAAAGCTAAGTGCCCCAAAACTCTGTGTTTTCCTTATTTTTCTTGCAATTTTGTCACTCGGGGGCTGCGTCACCCTTTACACTTTCATTCTACGTACAAATCGCAGTATCCTGAGTAGCTGACACAACATCAATTGAACCCTTGATAAACACCAACCCAGTTGCAAACGCACCTGACAGGTTGGCAAGGTGCTGAGATAACACAAGTCTGGCTAATGAAATGGACCTGCAGAGTACAACACACTCGCAAAATATAAAAGCTAGCAAGCTCTTCACATATCAATGGGTATTACTTACACCCAACATAATTATACGAACTTTACAACACTTATACAATATGTGCAGGATACAAATCATGCTACTGCTGCAAAAGAAGAACGTGTGTTTGCTCCTTGAAGAAATCGACAATGTCCTCTGCTGGCCGATCAACCGCTTGATAGTGCGGAACCATGTTCCAGGTCATACCTTCTAGCACAAGCGGCGGCCCATCTGCAACAGACGCAACATCTACATCCGACCTATGCAGTCGCACCAACGACAACGCAACCTTAGCACCAGCTACTAACTACTATCGTACGCACTCGGGGACCGCACTCAAATCTTGAAACTTTGCCAGGAGAGCTAGCAGGCTTGAAGGGATAGCGTCCAACGGGAACATTGTTTGATAAATATGCCTAAGGCACGACTACGCCTTCTTCAAATAATGAAGTACTCGAGAAGCACGATCCTACAGGGTTGCAAGCGCGATCGCACGATCGTGGCCCACCCAAAAGTACCCACTCGCCTACAGTTGCTCCTGGGTCACGTCATTCATTAGAATGGCAACCCGGTCCTTCTCATCCTGTGGATGACGAGCACTGACAACTATACCAAGCAAAATGGCAAAGTGTGAAGACAAGGCATCGCCGCTACTGACTAAAAGAAAAGATGAGGGGGCAGAAAGCTAACATTTGAACTGCTCATTCAGTTGCGCCACTTCCTCCAAGAGATACTTCTCACGGGTGGTGGCCTTCTCCGCCTTAGACTTCCACACATCCGCGCTACCGCGGACGATGAGTAACTCGCGTTCCAACTGCTTAATGAGACCGCGCAATCACGAAAGCAATGATAGTCCCTCCACCTTCGAACGCAGTTGCGCCGTGGTTTCATCGGTGGGAGGAGAGTCACGAGGACCACTCGACGTACCCTATCACAATCAATCAAGAAGAAAATAAGGGACTAAAGATACATGGATAAAAGCATGAATGCGTTTAGGCACAACAAAAGTCTCGATAGGGACACTCCCACAAAAGCATAGTTTCAACAAAGGCAACTACAACTATTACAGCTTGGCAACTAAGGAGCAATTTGCTTCTTCGACCTGGACTTTGACTTTGGAGGCCTCATTGAATCTGTGGTAGCTTCTGATGCCACAGACTTTTCGGTGGTAGCCCCTGATGCTGCAGTCTTCGCCACCTTCTTCGCTCATTGCAACTCCACAGAATATTTTGCAACTGTGTCGATGAGCTGCGGCCCATATTTACCACAGCTAGTAGCGAAGGGAGCAAACACTACCTGTTGGACATCTACGCCGACGGGCATCGCCTTGGAGATTGCTGACAGATCTAGCTCCACGCCATGGGCCTGTGCCATCGCGAGTGCCATGGTAGCACCGACAGACCACTGGGAGTTCTTGAAGTCCATAGGAATACCCCCAACAAGGGATTCCACCAGGTCCTCAAGGTTGTCAATCAGCCCAACCTTGGGAGTTAGATCCTCGCGGATGTGACTAAGCACACCCTTGGCCTTTGTCAACGTCCCCTGAAGGGAACCGTTGCGGTCTTCGACTGCGGCCATGGCACTAGCCAATGCATCTGTGTGGCGAAGGGATTGGTCGTCGAAGCTCAAGCCACTGGCAAATGCATATATAAGGTGTTAGCACAGCAATATGACATCAAACACGGAAACAATACAACATCCAAGCTGGCAATCACCTGAGAGGGCCTTGGCAATCGAGAAAAGTTGTTCTTCCAACAACTTCTCCCTTTCAGCAGTGGAAGCACACAAATCCTCTTCGTGTTTTCGTGAATCATCCAGGACTGCGACTGCTTCGTCGCGACTATTTGCCGCCACAACAAGCGCCTTCTCGAGGGAAGCGGTATGACGAAGGAGTTTGTTGTGCTCAACTACAAAGCACAGGGTGTATCCTCAATCGAATCTAGAAATTTCACGAAGACAAAGACAAAACTAACCTTCGACAACGCGATGGCGATTGTCCAGCAGCGCATACTGTCGAACCATGACAAGGACTTGCTCCGCCAGGCGAGCAGCTTCCTTCACGATGAGCTGCAATCAGAAGAAAACAAAGGTTCATCGACATCACCAAGTATAAATTCGACTGCCAAAACAGCAAAAGGACGCTTACGTGATCCTCCAGGGACTCCGAAGATGACTGTCATGTAGTCATCCGGGCAACCATCTGGTGTTCCCCAGCATGCAGGGAACTCGACGAATTGTGCCCAGAGTCGACCGCCACTTGAGAAGGAGACCGTTCGGTCATGTCCTTGGCTTTGGAGTCTGCGACTCCAGACTCCTTCACAAATTGGACGTCGTCAGAAGATGACGCCGCCGCTTGACTATGAAATACATCCAGCAAAAAACTTTAGGAAAAACAACTCCAAAAAAGAAAGCAAGACCTATTTGCGAAGGCAATACTCACCAGTTAAAATTATCAAGGTTGAAGGATTCCTCCGACGACTCCTTCGGAAGTCACAGCTTCTTCCGAGCGGGAGGAATCATGGTGCACACAGGTATGGCGGGGATTGGCTCCTCTGTAGCAGTAGAGGGACCTTCCGGCATCGTCGAGGAAGTCGCGTTAGAATCCTTGCTATGGGAATGCTTGCGAGTGTCCTGGTCGCTGGACTCGAGGGCTCCCTCCTCCTCTTCAACTGGGACGGTCGATTCTGACTCGTCCTCTTCATCCACTTCATGTGGGATAACCCCTTCAGGATGAGGAGGCAAATTTGAGGACACCTTCTAGTCCTATAATCAGAATATACATCATCATGGAAGTCGAAAAAGAAAACTACTTCACAGTACAATTCTACCTTAGGAGGAGGGTTAGAGGCATCGAAAGGAGGCATGACTGGTTCGCCTAGGAGAACCTGCTTGGCGGTGTACTTGGTCACCAACCGCACCCTCCTATCCACCTCACCTGCAGAAATTCCCTCGGCAGATACGCGAGTGACATCGTTGATACGTCCAAAACGTATCCACTTTCCCGAACACTTTTGCTATTGTTTCTCCTCTAAACTTGTGTGATTTGGATACAACTAACACAGACTGACGTTGTTTTCAGCAGAATTGCCTTGGTGTCTACTTTTTGTGCATAAAATCAACTATCAGGAAAAATCCCGGAAAATATGCAGAAAATCCTATTTCACCCGAAGACTCCAGGAGCCAGAATACGAGACGGAGAAGAGCCAGGGGTGGCCACACCACCTGGCGGCGCGGGCCAGGCCAGGTTGTGCCAAGGGGTGGTGTGGGCCCCTCGGCATCCCCCCGGTCTCCCTCTTCGCCTATAAGTTGCCTTCTGACCTAAAAACTCCGGGGGGTTCGATGTTTTTCCATAAGGAGTTCCGCTCCGCCGCCACCACCAGATTCCACGAAACAGCACCAGAAACTCCGTTCTGGCACCCTGCCGGGACGGGGAATTGGAGGAGGTCATCGCCATCATCATCACCATCGCTTCTCCATCAACCATCCATGTTTCCCCCATCTATGAGTGAGTAATCCCCTATTGTAGGCTATGGGGATGGTAGGGATTGGATGAGATCATTCATGTAATGGCATTGGATTGTTAGGGCATGGTGCCTAGTATCTTTTATTAGTGCTTTATGACTTTGTTGCGACTTGTTGTGCTTAATGCTTGTCACTAGGGCCCGAGTGCCATGATTTCAGATCTGAACATGTTCTTGATTCATTATGATAGTATTGTTTTTGGTCTTATCTACAAGTTGTATACACACTTTGTTGTCCGGAACCAATGGCCCCAAAGTGACAAAAATCGGGATAACCGGAGGGAATGGCTTTGATGTGAGGATCACATGTGTTCACGGAGTGTTAATGCTTTGCTCTGGTGCTCTATTAAAAGGAGCACCTTAATTACCAGTAGTTCCCTTGAGGCCCCGCTACAAACGAACTGGCAGGACAAAAGATGTTGTGCAAGTTCTCATTGCGAGCACGTATGACTATATATGGAACACATGCCTAGGATTATCTAGTACTTGGATGTTTTATCTTATTTATCTGCAATTGCCCTATGTTCTGATTGCTATGTGAATTGTCTTGTCCATGCAACGCCCGTCCATCCATCCCTATGCCTACCGCACTCGAATCCTATTGTTTACTGCTATTGTTACTACTGTCTTTACTCTACTGCTGCTATTACTTTATTGTTCCTACTACAACACTGTTGCTACTGATAAACTGCTGTGAGCAAGATTGTTTCCAGGTGCAGCTGAATTGACAACTCAGTTGTTAAGGCTTATAAATATTCTTTGGCTCCCCTTGTGTCAAATCAATAAACTGGGTTTCACTTCCCTCGAAAATACTGCGATACACCCCCTATACTTGTGGGTCATCAAGACTATTTTCTGGCATCGTTGCTGGGGAGCATAGCTTTATTTATCAAGTTCACTTGGATTCTCTATTGTTCGCTGCTATCCATCCATCATGGGTAAGTCTCGTGATGGCAAGTTTCCTATTTTACCATCCACTACAAGAAGAGGTACGGTTCTGAACACCTCTGCTGCTCTTGATTCACCATCTGTTATAAGTAAGCTCGTTACACCACCACATACACATGCTACACACACTACTACTACTGCTGAATCTGAAACTTCTGATGCTTATGATGCTGCTTCTACTGTGCTTGATAAGAGTGGTTCATTAGGTTCTTTCCTAGATGCTACGATTGCTAGAACTATAGCTGGAAATACCGAAACTCCTAATGAAGACACTACTACACCTGTTAGTTCTCCTGAGTCTAGTGAGAGTTATGATATTGAAGATGGTTATGTTGAGATGACCGATGAATTTATTAAAGAATGTAAAAACACCCATGATAGGAGCGCTGCTAAGAGTCTCCTTGAGAGGCGTACTATTATACCCAAATTGTCTCCTATTTCTAAGTTTGCTGCTTCTCCCATAAAAATTATAGTTGAAGATTATGATTTCTCTCTCGATCTATCTTACATAGCTATTGTCGAGAAAGAACCTTTTTGTGGGACTAAGAATGAAAGTGCGGTAGCGCATATGAATGAACTTTCTACCGTGAGTGCCTTGTTTTCTGATGATATTAAGATGCGTACTTACTTTGTTGCTAAGATTTTCCCCTTTTCACTAAAAGGAGAAGCTAAAACTTGGTTTAGTAACTTACCTCCTGGATCTATTGATAGCCCTGAGTGCTTGATTAGTACTTTCCTGCAGAAATATTTTCCTCCTATTGCTAGACATGCTATTTTGCAGGAACTTTTTGATTTTAAACAGGGAGAAAAAGAGGTATTGCCTGAAACTTGGGGGAGGTTTAGTGCTTTGATTCATGCACAGGCTGGAAGTACATTACCTAAGAATGAGCTTCTTGATATATTTTATAATGGACTAACTAAAGAATCTAGGACATACCTAGATAGTTATGCTGATTGTGTTTTCAGGAATAGGACTCCTAAGGAAGCTGAGGAATTAATGGCTAAAATAAGCAAGAATTATGAAGATTGGACTCCTCCTAAACAAGCTATATTTGAAGTAATTGTACCTGAACCATCTATTTTGGTGCATATTCCAACATCAAAGAAGAGGGGAGTTATTGAATTAAATGATAAAGTGATGAAGGAAGCTAAGAAATGTCTTAAGGAGAATGGAATTAAAGCTGCAGATGTCAAGAATTTACCTCCTATAGAAGAATTATGTAAGCCTATTCCCTACTCATCCACTATTGAGGTACACTCTCTCCAACACTTTGATGAAGGTGATATCCCTTACTCTAAACCTCCTGATCAATGCTTAGAAGAATTCGATATCTTTATTATTAAGCAAGATAATTTTAATAAAAGGGTGCAAAATCATCTAATGGAAAACACTAGAGCTATTATTGAGCTGAAAGATATTGTGGAAAGAACCTTTAATGATGTTAAAATGATTGTTAAACACTTTCAAATGGTTCAAACTCAAATAGATCAACTCGTTAAAGTGCAAAAAGACTTGTTAGTTAATGCTGCTAAAGAAAAACATGCCTACGAAATTAGAACTATAAGTGGAGCTGCTACCTAGGATCCTCTATATCCTGAGGGGCATCCCCAAAGAATTGAGCAGGATTCTCAACAAGCTGAAAATAGTGGTTCTACTCGTAAGAAAAGGAAAAAAGAAACATAAAACTGTTGTAGAACCCTCTGAACCTGCTATGGATCTTAATAGTATATCTATCTCTGATGCTGAAACTGAAAGTGGTAATGAAGAAAACGAAGTTCCTAATGAAGAAAAAGTTGAAGAAGAACCTGAAAACCACACTAAGAATACTAAATACACTAAAGAAGATTTTATTGCTTAGAAACATGGTAGTGAAAGAGAACCTTGGGTCCAAAAACCTATGCCATTCCCTGATAAGAAACACAAGTCAAAGGAAGATGAACACTATAATAAGTTTTGTGAGTGGATGAAACCTTTATTCCTGCAAATTCCTTTGACTGATGCTATTAAATTACCTCCTTACTCAAAATATATGAAGGATATTGTCTCGAATAAAAGGAAGATCCCTAATGAAGAAATTTCCACTTTGCTTGCTAATTATTCCTTTGATGGTAAGGTTCCTAAGAAACTTGGAGACCCAGGGATTCCAGCTATCCCTTGCTCTATTAAAAATAGTTATGTTAGAACTGCTTTGTGTGATTTGGGAGCTAGAGTTAGTGTTATGCCTTTCTCTCTATATAAGAGGCTTCAACTAGAAAAATTAATACCAACTGATATATCTTTGCAAATGGCTGATAAATCTACCACTATTCCTGTGAGTATATGTGAGGATGTACCTGTTCAAGTGGCTCATAATTGCTTGATATTAACTGATTTTGTTGTGCTTGAAATGCCTGGAGATGATAATATGTCTATTATTCTTGGGAGACCTTTTCTTAATACTGCAGGAGCTGTTATTAATTGTAATCAAGGAAAGGTGACTTTCAATGTTAGTGACAAGGAACATAATGTCTATTTCCCCAAGAAGATTGAAAGGACTTATGGTTTGAATTCAATTAAACATGTTGAAGGCATTCAAGTTGGAGAAATATATTGTCCCATACCAAAAGAAAAATTTGAAACTATTATGATTGGGACTATTGTTGTCAAGGTTGAGGTAACATAATCATTAGTGGAATACAAAGTTTTGTTTCATATGGAATTGTTTTGGTAGCAAGACTTGAGCAACCTTGTTAACAAAAAGATTTCATTGAACAAAACAATGTTTTTATTATGATTATCTCCGTTTATTTCTATCCTATGCATTTTAGTTTTTGCTTTCGTTTAGTTTTCTTTTTGTTGTTAGTTGCTTGCATGTTAGAATGTCTTAGAACTTCTATAGTTCTAGCCTTGTTTTGTCCTTGCATCTTGTTTCTAAAAAAAATCTGTCTGTCAGAAAAATCATTCTTCTATTTCTGAAAATTACCCAAAAATAAGGTGTCTCGAAAAATTCCAGAAAATTCATTTGAAATTTTTGCATGAAAAAAGGGGCAGAGGAGTACCTGGGAGGTACCAGGGGGACCCACCAGGCAGGGACACCACCTGGTGGTGCGGCCTGCCCTGGGTGGCGCCATGCCCTGGTGTGGGCCACCCCTGCCCCCCCCCACTAACTCTCTCACCTGCCACTTTCTTCTCTCTCCCGAGTAAGCTCCAGTTCATTGCTCAGAATCGCGTTCTTGCTGTGCTTGCTCTCGATTTTTTCGATCTCCTTGCTCAGCCCATCTTTCTTGCTGAAATTTGGAGCATTTGTTCCCTGGTATGTGACTCCTCCCCTTGTCCAAGTAGATTTGTGTTTAGTGGATTATATATTGAGTATTTTGCTGTTGTAGGTGACTGGTTATGAGAGCTTGTAAGCTTGTTTAATGCTTAGAGATATAGTTTTGATGCATGTTTAGGCCTCTTGCAAGTCCCTATGAGTATAATCCTTCATTATATTTACTTTACAATCACTTGTTTAGTAGGTGTTTAAATTTCAGAATACCAAGCATGAACAACCATACTTTTGGAGAGATATTTGAGAGTGATGCACCTAGGAGGTCGAGGCCCTCAAGATCAGCCTCTCAGGCTAGACCATCATACAACGAAGATCTCATTACAACTCGTATTGGTAGTGAAAGGAATGAGGGGGATGCTCACCCATCCTATTTTCCTTGTTTTACTTTCTTACAAGCTGCAGGTATTCTTGATGATTTCTTGCTACTGATTGAGAGGGTTGGTTTGACCTCATATATGCAAGATGAGAGTGCGCAATACGCTATGCTCACCAAAACCTTTGTTGAGAGTTTAACGTTTACTAACACATCCTATCCGTCGACTGTCTCTTTTAAAATCTATAATCTGCCCTTCACCATGCCTTTGGAGAGATTTTGCAGTATTGTAGGTGTACGCATGACAGGGACCCTGAAGAAAATTCAAGGGCGACCCGCTAATTTGTTGGAGCTTTACCGAGGGGTGACCAATGATGATGACCGTGTGGCACAGCGCAGAAAGATAAGAAATATCTAACTCCCCACTCTTAGATACTTTGCATATTATCTTGCTACTAGTGTATTGGGTAGGGAGAACACAAGTAATATATCCAACTATCATTTAGCCTTCCTTCCTGCTGCGCTTAACAATGATACTCGGTACAATCTTGGCTCGCTTATTGCTCGCCGCCTAGCTGCTAGGGGGCCTATCTATGGGGGCATCATTTCCTCGCGTATAGTCAATGCATTAGGTCTTTTAGTGGACCCCAATGATGCTATGCTGGAACCACAGAGGCTTGACCTTGTTGCTATGAAAACTCATCACTTTGTCACTGCTGCTTCTGATTTGAACAGTCTAGTATATAGGATGCTTTTCACTGGCGGGGATGAAAGGGAGATCCTTTTGCCACAGCCTTCTTTGTTTAGTGTTCACAAGAGACTGTGGTCGCGCTCTAAGGAGGAGGTGGACGAGCAGCTTCGCTTGCTGGGTTTCCACGAGCAGCATCAGGAGGATGTGCCCTCCTATGATTACTCCACACATTACGGAGGGACGTACTCGAGCTCACACCAGGACGAGGGTACCTCCTCGTCGTACCACGGTGATACTTCATCCCGGCCAGCTTGGGATTGATACCCACTTAGGCCAAAAGCCTAAGCTTGGGGGGAGGTACGCCGACACCGCACTCATCTCCATATTATGTTGCGTCGGTACTTTGTATATTCATGTTTTCATTCTCTTTTTAGTTTTCGTTCTTCTTTGCTTTTGCTTCCTAAAACACAGAAATACCAAAAATATTTCTATTGTTTCTCTTTGGTTTGCTTCTTCTTTTTGCCTTGGTTTGCTTTTCCCTTTTTGCTTTGTTTGAACTATTTGAAAAACCCAAAAAGATTTTGCTTTGCTTGTTGTTCCTCTTTTGGTTCTTGTTTTAAAAATCAAAAACAACAAAAATATTTGTCGTTCTTCTTTGGTTTTTGTGAGGTTGCTACAGGGTTCGGCAGTCCTCAGTGGATTATTGGTCTCATATTATTATTCAAGCCACACAAGTGAAGAGCAATAATGAGGATTAATGACAACTTGAGGCGCGGTAAGAGGCTGGTAACGAACTCTATTTGTTTTCATTTTTGTACATATACTCATCACGGTGGGCATGCTTAGTCCGTTCATGTAGAGTGTATGTTTTCTTTGGATGCTTAGTAGTTCTTGCTTTCTTATGATTAGCTCCAGCTCGTTAATAGTCTGTAGCATGTCTTATGAATGTTTGTTGGTATTGCTCTATTCATAAATTGGTATGACACCGTGGTATCCTCCTCTGCATGTTTCGTTTGAGTTGACTTGGCACATGCTCACGCATGCACATGACTGTGATAATCAGTTAAGCCTTGATGAATTATTTTGCCTTGAGGATCTTGAATCACTTTCATGCCATGATTAGTCATGTTTTGTTGCAAGTATGATTATGATAGCTATTGCTCTCTCGTTGGCCGCTCCCTCACTATTGCTAGCCTTCACTTCCACTGAGTGTTTTACTCATGTTTCCAACTCCCTAAACCAAATATTTTCAAAGTATCCACCATACCTACCTATTAGCATCATTTGCTACTCCCGTGCATATTCATTATGCCTTGTTTTCTTCCAATAAAATGTTTGCTTGTTATGAGAAAGTTAGTTAGTAAAGCTCTCAACTTGATGGCACACTTTATTTTCTTGCACTTAATAAGCCTGAACCATTGCGTCCTTCTTCGTTGCGTATATGCTTGCACTTTATGAGTTGAAGTTAGCAGAACCATGTATCATGGGGACCGCTTTCAACACTTCATTGGTACTTTGTACCTAGTTGATATCATGTTCTTTTGCTTATCGATCCTGGCGGTGTGAAATAAAAGTGGAACTTGTAAGATCATGGAGTTTGTATGTATGTTAGAGAAACGCCTGGGCCGCTAGCCTAAGCCATGCCTAATCATGGTGGAAACTTGCAGCATAACCATAATGAGAATTCTATGAAGCATCCTCAATAAAAATCTATGCACATAGTAAATAAAAAAGATCGCCGAGATGCTCATTGTCTGCTTGCCTTGTTATTTTGATTATGGGACAGCTCCCGTGTCATGTGCATGGGGTACCCGTCGGCGGTTCTCTATGATACGTATATACTTACAATGACAAGAGCTTACTTGTGACTGAAGTTGAGTAGCATGAGGATCGGTCTTCGTAAGTAAGGGGCATGAGACTTCGATTTATAACTTGTCAAGCATATCCTCTTAGTTGTGTCACTTTAACCTTAACCATTTAAAGATGCTTATGATAGGGGCAATGAGAGCTCAAAGCTAACAAGTACCATACTTTCAGCATTTGGAAGCCTTTCAAATTATTCAAAACCTTTTCTTTTACTTGTTGAGTCTCCACACATTCTCCGAGCACTTTCTTGAGAGCATAGTTGTCATTCTTTGTGCTTGTCTCATTACTTGATTATTTGTGTTATGACTTTGATGCTTGTATCTTTGATATCTTTACTTCTAGTCATCACTTGAACTTCAGAGGTGCCTTGACATTCACAATCAAAGGCAAGCGAGATACCACTCTATCATACCTTTTTATGAGCATTGTAATGTTGCTTATGTTTATGCTTCATGCTACTTATTATTTTTTAGTTGGAATCTATTCATAGCTTGCATTGACTATTAAGTAGACTCAGTAGCATACTCTTTATTATGAATTACCTAAGTAGTTGGTCACATGCTGAAAATATATACATCATATGAAGCAAATGTGTTCGTGAAAGTTCTTTTATCGCACTCAGTTTTCAACTGAATTGCTTGAGGACAAGCAATAAGCTAAGCTTGGGGGGACTTGATACCTCCAAAACGTATCTACTTTCCCGAACACTTTTGCTATTGTTTCTCCTCTAAACTTGTGTGATTTGGATACAACTAACGCGGACTGACGCTGTTTTTAGCAGAATTGCCTTGGTGTCTACTTTTTGTGCAGAAAATCAACTATCACGAAAAATCCTGGAAAATATGCAGAAAATCCTATTTCACCTGAAGACTCCAGGAGCCAGAATACAAGATGGAGAAGAGCTAGGGGTGGCCACACCACCTGGTGGCGCAGGCCAGACCAGGCCGCGCCAGGGAGTGGTGTGGGCCCCCTAGGCACCCCCTCAGTCTCCCTCTTCACCTATAAGTTGCCTTCTGACCTAAAAACTCCAGGGGGTTCGACGTTTTTCCAGAAGGAGTTCCCCTCCGTCGCCACCACCAGATTCCACGAAACAGCACCAGAAACTCCGTTCTGGCACCCTGCCGGGACGGGGAATTGGAGGAGGTCATCGCCATCATCATCACCATCGCTTCTCCATCGACCATCCATGTTTCCCCCATCTATGAGTGAGTAATCCCCCGTTGTAGGCTATGGGGATGGTAGGGATTGGATGAGATCATTCATGTAATGGCATCAGATTGTTAGGGCATGGTGCCTAGTATCTTTTATTAGTGCTTTATGACTTTGTTGCGGCTTGTTGTGCTTAATGCTTGTCACTAGGGCCCGAGTGCCATGATTTCAGATCTGAACATGTTATTGATTCATTATGATAGTATTGTTTTTGGTCTTATCTACAAGTTGTATACACACGTTGTTGTCCGGAACCAATGGCCCCGAAGTGATAGAAATCGGGATAACCGGAGGGAATGGCTTTGATTTGAGGATCACATGTGTTCACGGAGTGTTAATGCTTTGCTCCGGTGCTCTATTAAAAGGAGCACCTTAATTTCCAGTAGTTCCCTTGAAGCCCCGCTGTAAACGGGCTGGCAGGACAAAAGATGTTGTGCAAGTTCTCATTGCGAGCACGTATGACTATATATGGAACACATGCCTAGGATTATCTAGTACTTGGATGCTTTATCTTATTTATCTGCAATTGCCCTATGTTCTGATTGCTATGTGAATTGTCTTGTCCATGCAACGCCCGTCCATCCATCCCTATGCCTACCGCACTCGAATCCTATTGTTTACTGCTATTGTTACTACTGTCTTTACTCTACTGCTGCTATTACTTTACTATTCCTACTACAACACTGTTGCTACTGATAAACTGCTGTGAGCAAGATTGTTTCCAGGTGCAGCTGAATTGACAACTCAGTTGTTAAGGCTTATAAATATTCTTTGGCTCCCCTTGTGTCAAATCAATAAATTGGGTTTCACTCCCCTTGTGAGTACCTTTTACCTTACCTCCCCGGCAATGGCGCCAGAAAATAGGCGTTTACTATGGGAGGTTCTTCTTCTTTAATCCTCCGGTGTGAATACCTTTTACCTTACCTCCCCGGCAACGGCGACAGAAAATAGCTTGATGTCTATGCACTTATATTCTTGTAGACAGTTGTTGGGCCTCCAAGTGCAGAGGTTTGTAGAACAGCAGGAAGTTTCCCTTAAGTGGATCACCCAAGGTTTATCGAACTCAGGGAGGAAGTGGTCAAAGGTATCCCCTCTCAACAAACCCTGCAATCAAGATACAAGAAGTCTCTTGTGTGCCCAACACACCCAATACACTTGTCAGGTGTATAGGTGCACTAGTTCGGCAAAGAGATAGTGAAATACAAGTGGTATGGATAATTATAAGTGGCAACGGTGATAGAAAATTGCTTGAAGGCATGGAAAAGACTAAAGTAAAACTGAAATAAAGATGGAAGCAAGCAAACATGTAACAGATCTAATAGCAAACGGTGTTTCAGTGCTTAGAAACAAGGCCTAGGGATCATACTTTCGCTAGTGAACACACTCTCATATAAATATATTATCTTCATGATACTACTCTTAACTACTCTACGGTCGAACACTCTAATCGATGGTAGGGCTATAATAGCACACCTCAAAGTTCGCTTTCCGCATCTAGATAACCCCACACTGTCACCTTGAGTACTAGATTGTTCAAATAAACACCACAATTTCATAAAGACATCCAACTCCAAATATAACTCATAACAAGTATTTATAATCTCTAGCCTAAGTGCCACCATGGTGTGCACGCTGTCACTTTCACACACATGGGGAGAGCAGAGATCTATTAAAGCACTTGAGTAGCAAGGTAGATCTATAGATTACAAGCTCATGATCTCAATAAGATCATGCATAGAGAGAGATGAACACATAGCTACCAGTAGAACCCTTAGCCCCGAGAGAGAACTGCTCCCGCCTCATCATGGGAATCAGCAACGGCGATGGAGATGGTGGTGGAGATCGATGGAGATGGCTCCGGGAGGCACTTCCCTGTCCCGGCAGGGTGCCGGAACAGAGACTTTCTGTCCCTCGAATCTCCCCTTCGGTGGCGGCGGTGCTGCAGAACTTTTCGTGGCTGGAGGCTTGACGATCTAGGGTTTTTGCCTCGGGGGAGATATATAGGCGAAAGAGGCAAGTTCAGTGCCCGTCTAGGGGGGCCCACACCATGCCCTGATGTGGCCAAGGGGTACCCGCGCCCAGGGGTGGTGTGGCCACCCTGTGGCCCCTCTCCATCTCATATTCTAGCTTAGTGAGTCTCCGGGAAAATAGGCATATTGGCTTTTGTCCCGTCCAATTCCAAGAATATTCATTTTCTGACTTTCTGGAACCAAAAACAGCAGAAAACAGGCAACTGCCATTGTGGCTCTTGTTAATAGGTTAGTCCAAGAAATCATAAGAAAAGTACTTCAAAGTGTGGACAAAACATAAGAAAGTAGATAAAATCAAGCATGAAACATCAAAAATTATAGATACATTTGCAACGTATCACTGGTGTAGCTGGAGCCCATAGAGGCAAAGGAGACCCCTGAATAAGGATGCAGGGGGAGAGAAAGACCTTGGATGATGAATGCAAGGAACATCACCCGGAAACCCGAAGGAGTACAAGGGATTACCTCATCGTCGGGCACCCACGAGTCATCTTCCGCAGGTGGAAGAACTCCATCTTGACGATGAAGATGCAACTCGGAGGATTTGATGATGCATGCTTGCCAGGTGTCATTGGTGACACAGGTGCCCGCACCCTTCTTCTTCCTAGCGTCGACAGCGTTGGTGCCCACGGTGTTAGTACCGCCCTTCTTCTTGGTGGCGGCAATGGCGGCCGCGGATCTAGCAGCGGCGCCTCCCTTCTTCTTGCCCATCTTTCGATGGTGGTGTGAATGGAGAAAGTATCTAGGGAAGACATGGAGCTGGTCCAGTGCCGTGAAGAGGAAGTGCACAAGGAAGCAGAGAGCATCAGTAATGGCGACGGAGGCACGAGCAAAGAAGACAGATGGGGAAAATTACCACAGCTGTGCTGCTACTTAACCACCTCGCGGACGCCATCCAATGGCCAGCAAAAACACTATTACACGTGTGGCGCACATCGCCATCGACATGTGGCGAAGCTAAACCACGAACCGTCCCCCACTACTCCCATTACGCGCGGAAATAGAGGAGACGCAGTTAAAACAGAAGATTACGCACGCCCGGTGAAATTGAAGTCAGAAAGTGGGACCCATAGCTCGTCACGTCCCGTCAAAGCCGCTCATGCGAGCAACTGAGGTCATCACATCGCCAGCACTGACGTCATCGATTCCAGCAGAGGAAGATTTTGACTACTTGAGTCCTTGCTCGAGTCTTCGACTCAATCAAGCACTCGGGGCTACTCCTAACAGGAGCGCTGACCACGCACCTGCAAGAATTTTTTAGGCAACTATATAAACAATCAAGACAAACCTTCCACATGAATCATCGATTCGATTATGGACTGCGGGTTACTCCCATAGGGAGCGCTAAAAGCATATTCGGCTAAAACAAACAACAAAATACGACAGCAGTCACAAATGTTTTTCAGTCCCCACTCAAGTCTACGACTCGAATAGGCACTCGAGGGTTACTCCCATAGGGAGCGCTGGTTACGCACCCTATCATTATTTCTCCTTGTACATCGTACTATGTGTTGATAACATCCACACTCGAATTCTATGGTGACCCCGCCTCATATTTTCCCTACAAGGATATTACGTCTCCTGGGCCACCCGAATCATCTCCGCGATGACAAAAAATTCGTATGCCGCGCTTACAGCGTGAAGATAAGACCTGAATAAGGCATGTCAACGCATCTGGTGCGCACTACTAGAAATATATCCGTACCTACAGGTACGATGAATATGCCTTGACGGACAGGTCGAGTGCTCACACTTATACACTGGAATTCGACTCCTGTAAGACCTCCGCGGCCTGAGTCAAATTATGCCAGCACTTCTCCAAATTCGAGTCCAGGGACTCGAGTTTCAGTAGATTGCGTTGTTTTTCCCTAAGGCAGTTAACTGAACCGATACATCGGATAAATAAGGCACGTATATCAACAATCCCTATGACACGAATAGAACACTCAAAAAATGCTCAGCCATGCACTCGAAAGACTTCATAAAGTCCCCAATCGAATCTGCGATTCCACTAGACACTCGGGGGCTACTGATATGGGTATACCCTACAGGTACTCGAGTTTGGTATATACGGTCCATATACGGCAGAAGCCCACGGCGTTGCCAAAGCCCAATGGAGAATTCGAGTGGCCCATGGACACTCGATTGCTTGCGAGACAAGAAGAAGCTTAAGATAGAAAGTTCAAAGGGAAAACCCTAATATGTAACCGACTTGACTTGCTACCCGAGACCTAGATTATCTATATAAAGGCCAGGAGGGGCGGCGAGGAGGACAATCAAAACCCTAGTTTCCACAACTCTCGCCAGATTGCATCTGCGCGCCCCTGTAATCTTCGATTCCTTCGTTATTCCAAGAGCAGACAAGCAAGAGTAGGGACCTCTACAAGGCCTGAACCAGGGTAAAACTTGCGTCCATGTGTGCTTGTTTGCTAGCCGATTCATGCCTCCAGCGCTCCCTGCTTCTCCAAAACCCAAGTCCATAACAATGGGCATTGACGAGTTAAACCCTCGTCAATTAGTGCGAAGAAAAAAAGGGAATAGGCCTCAAGTTCAAGGTCATGGTCTACCTCAAGTTGAAGAAAGGCCACTTCCCAAGAAGAATCAAGAGAATACTCCTATGGTGGATAAATCAAGTGTGAAGAAAGGGAAGAAAAGAACTTGTTACATATGTCGTGAGAAAGGTCTCCTCTCTTCTTCATGCACCATTGGTAACTCCTCATACAGCCATATCATGATTGACGATGTTTATTCTCTTCATAAGGATGGAGTTGGCAATGTGTTTGCTAAATATGTTAGTGCCCAATGTGGTGCCAAGAAAACAACCATTTGGGTTCCCATGCCTATTGTGGCTAACTTCTTAGGATCCAACTTGGTTGGGGCCAACAAGCTAAAACTTGATTAATATGTGTTGGTGGAGGGAATGGAGACTTGGCTACGTCATGAAGAATTAAGGGAACTTCATCAATTATATTCTCTCAAGCCAAGTCATCTATATTATCATATCTCTAACATATATCCATTATTCCTCCTTGTGGTAACATGTTCTCAACTCATTTACATTGAAAGTTACTCGCCCTTTGTGCATGTGTTGGTTTTGTACCCTTCATGTGTTTGTATATGTTATCCTTCCTACTTGCGTAACTTGAGAAATCAGGTTTCTGTATGTGGGATTACACACCATGTATGTGTGTTTTGTGTTTTAGCTTATTCCATCTTGTTTACATCTTAGTTGGGTCTTGTGAGAAATTAATGGACTATTCCATTTTGGGGGAGTGTGATGTCCTTAGGGCACCTTACAATACTAAAAATGTCTGTATATGAGTAATACCACTTAGTATTGATATTCAAAGTTTATCTAGTCTCTATGCGATATGCCATACTCATGAGAAATTCAAATTCTATAATGTACATTAGTTGTCTCATGTTGGATATTTTTGCCTTTTGTTGAAAAAGAATAGTTTATCACATTATGGGGGAGTCATATGCTTTGTGCATATTACAAACCTACTTTGGCTTTTGTATATTTTTGCCCTATCTTTTGCCAAGAAATGTTTGGTGTTGACTCCCACGTTTTCCTTACCTCCTATGGACCTTTATTTGACTTGAAATCGTTTAGTTCTCTATTTGATGTAGGTATAGATGATGATCATGTGTGTGTGCATTTTGTATTCAAATACAAAATATTAAATAATGCACTAATCATGGGGGAGTTCTCCTATATTATTTAGAACACTCCTTTTATGCCTCTTCACAACATGTTTAGATCCATATCGTGTTTTGTATCTTTGGAAGATATTTTTTGGGGTACTTTTTACCATCTTGAAAAGTGTTGAGAGTTTAGTGTGGTTGTTTAAACCTTGCCCTTTTGGGGGGTGGATTTGTCTCATTCCTTTTTGATTATTTTGACCTTTTAGAATGAGATAAACCCTTGAGCATTTGTGTTTTTGTCTATATCTCTCTCTTTGGTTTTTGTCTAGTTCATTTGTTGGACTTGTGGTCTACCATGTGTTGATTTGGTTTTTGATATAGTTTAAACAACCTTTTGTCGTGTCACACTTTGGTGTGCCTTCTTGATTTACTTAGTGTTTTGTTCAAATTGTATCTCATTTGGTTCTTCAAAGTCGTGTGCATGCATATTTACTAAATATATATATTATGGTATGCTTGCTTTCCTTGATCCAATATATAGGGGAAACTCCACCAAATCCTAATTGATAAGATGTGCATGAAATTGCATTTCATACCAATATGAACATATTTATGTGGAGTCTCTCCTATGTATTGTAGTTGCTCTAACTACTTTGGACACAATAAGTTTGAGGACCATATTGTACTTGAATTTTGTTTTAGGTACATTGAAGATGTATTGTATGCTTGTATATTTCATAATAAAGAAGTGATGACTCAATGATAATTAGAGACAGTCTAGGATGGTCAATAAACTTCGATCCACTTCATCACACCAATGATATCTCGGTAACAAGTACCTCTTACTCATGCATACATATTTTGCTTCCAACCTCTTGTAGGTTGCATTTAGGCATGAATTTTTGTATTTGCAATTTTTTGATGTTGAAATCATCAATATACAATAAGAGAAAATTCAACTTGTTGGCCATGCTATCAAGCAAAGATCTTATTGGTGTATTGTATGACTTCATTTTGGATATCATTCTCTATCTATCTTAGTAGCTATTTTGTGTATACATGTTTCTTTGTGGATCAATATCTTTATGGGACTGTCTACTTAGAAACTTATACACATGAGAGATGTTAATTTTTTTGGTATCTTCTTTGATTCGTGTGTATTGTATGGTCATACTAAGCAATATCATTCATTGAAGACTATGTTGATGCTCAATGCTCATCCTTGAATTAGTCTTATAATATGCTTTGTCATGCATCTCACACATCCTTGTGGTTGAGCCTAGTAGTATGTTGTCTCTTACTTGTTGCTCAACCATTTGTTTATTGCAAGTTTTATGCCCTGGTATATGCTCTTTTGTACATATTTGTGTTTTAAATAATATCAAGGGAGTGAGGATGCCATGTTTGTCCATATTGTATTCAAATGCAAATTATAATTTCTGCACAAACCTTGGGGAGCCTCCTTGTATTAGTTAGAGCACTCTCTTTTTGATCTATCATAATATCTATCTTTCATTTGGTATGTTCCTTTTGTCAAGTGGTCCTTTTGATCTTTTGATTACTTGTGTCATTTGTTGATGCTTCTTCACCTTATTTTTGCAATCTTTTAATCCTCAATATAGCTTGACCTCCTCCTAAATATTCATCATTGGATATGTTCAAATGTTTCCAATCATAAGAAATTTGTTTCAAATGCACACCTTTGGGGGAATTCTCACTATATTGGTCGTATAGAACTATTCACCCATTTTGGCAATCGATGTCAATGGGGGAGAAGTTTTGGAGGGTTTAAGGGAAGTTGGTTTTATGCTTTGAGTTTGTTATTAAGCATTTTCTTTAATATAAGTTGGTTTTATGCTTTGAGTTTGTTCTTAAGCATTTGTTTTTCATGCTCTTGCATCTTTGATTTTGCTTTGCATCCTGAATATATAGAGGAAACTCCTCCAACGGTAATGGTTGACAATATATGCAATGAAATTCAAGTACATCAAACATGCATACATTATGGAGGAACTTGCTCTATATATTGTGGGTGTACCAACATCACATACTTATGTAGTATTTGATGTTGGCATAACCATTTTTGTTAGTTAAATTCATTATATAAACCCTATCAAAGGGATTGTCATCAATTACCAAAATGGGGGATATTGAAAGAGCATGTGTGCCCCATGTGTGGTTTTGGTAATTAATGACCATATTTATGGACTTATGTTTGTGTTGAGTTTTACTTGTAGGATTTGTGCATAGGCAATGCTTGAACCGTATGTTGGCTTCAAGATTGAAAGAAGTAGAAAGTGAAGAAGATCAAGTGTTGACCTAGGTTTCAAGAGTGACCCGAAGATTGGTCAAGTGAGAGTTGGGCCTATAGCAAGTGCGTCTTGAAGAATAAGATGGAGTGATACCTCTTGTCTACCTTCAATACACCAACATAATAAAGAAAGAAGAAATGAAGTGCAAGTTCAAGATGAGCCATCTCAAAGAGATCATATGCTTGAATCTTGTCATCCCTATGGTGATCATGGATATGTGAAGATATGCCTAAAATAGAGGCTCTTCCATAGTGTGGAGTATGGGGGAGAAAATTCCAAGTCTTCACCAAGCTAGCGCAATCAAGAAAGATGCTCCATCTTGAGGTGTAGAAGATCGTCATCATCAAGATCATGTGGAATGTGCGCAAGGTAAAGGTATGGTCTTTATAGGGTTTCTTTCTTACCGGTCTCGTGGTGTTAGTTGGGGAGACCGGTTTATAGGATAGATAATCATACTATCAAGAGGGGATCTCGAGTGAGTAACTTGATCATATCTCTCGGTGAGAGCTAAAACCTTTGCATAATTGGCATCATCTTTCTTGGTTATTATTTGGTTCTTATCCATTAGACTATTTAGAGCTTGTGTCAATCTCCATGACAAGCTCAAGTTCATCGAAAATAGATTACATATGCATTCTCTATTGTGTTTTCTATATTGGAGGTTGACGAGGGGTTAACTCATCAATGCACATCGTTGATGGACTTAGGTTTGAGGAATTGGGGAGCGCTGGAGGCATCGATCAACTAGCAAACAAGCACATCACGGACACGCGGTTTACCTAGGTTCAGGCCCTTAGAAGAGACCCTACTCCTGCTTGTCTGCTCTTAGATTATCGAGGAATCAAAGGTTATAGGGGGTGCGCAGATGTAATCTGGCAAGGTGTATGTCAGGGTTGTGGATGTCCTCCTGGATGCCTCCTCCTAACCTTTATATAAGGAGGCTATGTCTTGGGTATCAGGCCAAGTTAGTTACAGATTAGGGTTTTACCCTTTTGAAATTCTATCTATTACTTGTCGTGTCCTTCAAGGAGTCGCCTTCCTCCGGACTTGGGCCACTCGAATCCTTGTTGGGATTCAGTTTGTCCCGCGGGTTCCTCTTGGACTAGACTACATAGGCTAAGCCCGAGTACCTAAAGGGCATATCCATGTAAATAGTCCTCGAGTGTCTAGCCGAATCATAGATTCGGGTGGAGACTATAAAGTCTTCGAGTGCATCGTTTGTAAGTTCATCCGATAGTGCTCTCGGGTACTGCAGTTTGTGTCATAGGGATTCTCGATATATGTGCCTGATGCATCTGACAGATCAGGATCGGTTAACTGCCTTAGGGCAAAACAACATTATCTATTCGAGTCCCCGGACTCGAATTCGGAACATTGCTGGTGTAATTTGACTCCTATCTCGGAGGTCTTATAGAGTCGAATTCTAGTGTTTTGATATGAGCCTTTGACGCGTGTGTCAAGGCTTTTTCATCGTGCCTGTAGGCACAATTTATTTCTATTAGAGCACAGCAGGTGCGTTACTAGGCCTTTCGTAGGTCTTATCTTCACGTTGTAAACGTGGCATCTGAATGTTTATTCACCGTGGAGGTGATTCAGGTGGCCCAGGAGGCGTCATCTCCTTGTAGGGTATTTCTAGTGATTGTGAAGCGGAGTCGTCGAATGCTTCAAATGCTCATGGTGCGGACATGGTCAACGCTTTTTTCCATGAATAACTACTTTTTCTTTTCATAGGGTGCGCAATCAGCGCTCCCTATGGGAGTAGCCCCCAAGTGCTTATTCGAGTCGCAGACTCGAGTGAGGACTTTGAATTTTGGCAACTATTGTGATTGAGCTTCCAGCGTTCCCTATGGGAGTAGCCCCCGAGTCTATAATCGAATCGTTGATTCTAAGGAGGGGTTGAGAGGTAATTGCCTTGTATTCTTGTTGGGGGGATACCCCCGGGTAGGGTCACGCCGGGGTATAAAGGCCGAGTTAGCCGAGGTTCGGCAAGGCCAAAGCAGATGCTGGCCGGGTCACCTCAAGGCCGGCCGAATCACGGAGTGACCCGGACCAGGGGGTGTTCGCCTAACTAAGTCTCAACCGACTTAAGCAGTAAGTCAGAAGTATATGTTAACTTGTATGCAGGAACAGGGGTGCCCGGATCAGCTGTGATCCGGGTCATGTTTGGCTTCTAGGAGAAGGAAGGAATCTTGCTGGTCAAAAAGAGGACCCGGTACGCACTGCATGAGCGAAGCAGACAAGAGCAGGACCACCGGGTCATGGCCGACAGGGGTGACGATGCCCATGTTGGCTGACGCGGGCGCCGCAGAGGCTCACGTAGCTAAAGCTAGTGTGACGCGGGGGAAAAAGCACCTCGGTCGGCTTACCACTTTGGGAGGAGGCATATTCTTAGGAATATGCCTCCATGTATGCCCTAGGCAGAAACCGAGCCTCCTCTATAAAAGGGGGGTTGGAGCTTCTGTAGAAGGGGTTGGTCTTTCTACTATTCTGTTTTGGCTAGGGTTTCAGGTGTGATCTGTGGGTGAGAGTAAGAGAGCTCCTTCTTCCTCCTCTCGCCGATACAGCTCTAGGAGCACTTGTAATGTTGGAAGGAAATCAATACAAACTTCTGTGTGGAGAATCACTCCACTATCCCTCCCTGGATTCCCCTAGCGTGTTGTAGTCCCCACCTTTAGCCTATCCATGGCATCTGCCGTGACATCACCACGACAGTTGGCGCCCACCGTGTGGCTCGCGGCGCTAGCAGGGGTCAAGATCCGGACGGGAAACATCATTGGCACCGGTGAACGCATCGTCTCCGGGCTCGTTCAGCACTTTGGAGTGTTGGACTTCGTCAGCGACAACGCTAGCTGCTTCGGCACGCACCCTCTTCCGCGCAATGGCCTCTTCGTCAGGCTCGGCGCGCACAAGGTCTACGTTGCTGTGGACGTGTCAGGTGTTCATCCGCGTCACGTCGTCGCCGCGGGGGAGCCTCCCCTCACCGTGGTCCCTGGGACGCGTATCGCTCGCTCCCCGGACCATGTAGAGGTGATGATGACTGCGCCAGGTGAGGGCGCGAGCAAGGATCCGGCGCCAGATCCAGAGGTAACGCCTAAGGCACCGAGGAAAGGTAGAGGTCCTCCACTAGAGAGGCCAGAGAACGTGTTGAGGGAAGCGATGGATAGCTTGGCAAACCCTGTAGTAGCAGCGGTAGATCCGGCCCGAGCACAGGCCGAGCTGGAAGAAACTAGGCAGAAAATCCTAGAGGGCGCAAAAAAGATAGCCGCGGCTCAGCAGTCGTTGAATATGACGCTGCGTGAGTACGCAAAGGCAAACAAGGTTGACGCTGTAAAAGTGAAGGGGAGAAATCTCATGAGCGAGATGAACAGAGAGGGTGATACTGGAATTGAGGTATCAGAAAACTATTTGTCCGTGGGGCTGCCGAGGTACAGTACCCCGGCAAAGAACCTCAGAGCAGCGGATGCAGCTGCATCTGAGTTGGAGGGTCTGACGGGTGAAGCCTGGCAAAGACAACAAGATAGGGTTAATGAGCTGGTTCGGATCGCGAACAGGCAAAACGAGGAACTGCTCAGGCCTAACCCGGAGAGAGTTGGGGCCTCCAAGATTGTCCATTCGGCGGTGGGTAACCCGGAGAAATCCGCTGGAGCCGCATCGTCTCCTCATGGTGGTCCAATGAGAGAAGAGGTGGTAACCTCGACCAGACGGAACAAACAGATCGTCCCGTATGACCCGACGCAGGCAGGGAAAGGAAAAGAAGCACAGAAAAATGATGATCGACGGAGTGTGAGCCGAGGTGAAGCTGGCCGAGGTAACCGCGACCAAGGCAATGCCGGTCAAGGGAACGTTGTCAACGGCAATGCCGGACAGCGAAACTCGGCTGGAGCAGGACAACCGCAGCAGCGGAATATGCCAAGGCAAGAGCAAAGTGCCGGCCGAGGTATGCAACAGAAAGGAGCTCCAAGAGAGCAAGACAGGTATAATGATGGAGACTCGGAAATGGAAAACGCGAGATACCCAAGGGCGGACTATCATGTGATAGGGTCAAGATTGGGGAGCAGGGATTTGATGCCGGATGATGCCAGGTTGAAACTGGATCGACTGTATAGGTCAGAGCAAATGGAATGTCAAGGTCCACCGGGCCCAGCATGTTTTGGACCCCGGATCATGAAGGAGCCACCGGTACCGAACTTTCAGCTACCCAGGGGCACGAAGACGTATGACGGGAGTACAAAGCCGGAGGATTGGCTGATAAATTATGCTACGGCTGTGAAAATTGCCACTGGCAACCTGAGATGGGCTGTACGATGTGTACCCCAGATGTTGGAAGGCCCGGCAAGGGTATGGCTGAACAATTTGCCATCAGGAAGCATCAACTGCTGGATAGATTTCGAGGAGATGTTCATCAGCAATTTTTCGAGTACATATCAGAGGCCAAATAGGCCACATATCCTAGCTATGTGCAAGCAAAGGCAAAATGAGACAGATCGGGAGTTTTTAACCCGGTGGTGCACTATGAGAAATTCGTGTGAGTGCGTGATTGAATCACAGGCCATAGCATGGTTTGCATAGGGGTGCAAGTATGGAAGCGAGCTGTGGATGAAGTTGCAAAGGAAAATGCCAACTACGTTGTCAGAGATGATCCAGATCGCGGATTCGTATGCTTTGGGTGATCCGACTCAGCCTAGGCTCGTATCAAACGAGTCAAACGATGAGTATTATCAGAGAGATGGAGCCGGATCATCCCGAAGAAATGAATACAGAGGAAAAAGGAGAGATGATAGACCGAATCATAGATACGGTTCGCACCAAGTTGCAGCTGTGAGTCAAGATCAGCCCGGAGCAAGGGCAGTCAACGCCAAAAAACTGGAGGGCAGTGGACTCTGAGAAACGATGGCAAGAAGACTTGGACACCAGAGCAAAAGAAGTAGTGGCAAGAAAGGAAAGACCATCCGAGGTATACTTATGAGTCGATGTTGGACCAGCCGTGTAAGTTTCATACACCAAATCCGAACAACCCAGCGGGTCATACGACGAGGCAATGTGAGTGGATGCGCAAGATCGAACAAGGTGGTTCGGGGAATGCTCAGGCACCCTGGAATGATCAACCTCGGCAGGAGTTACCCCGGCAGCAACTGCTCTCCAGAGCAAACATGCAACAGCTAATGTTGCCTCCCCCTCCGCCGAGGTATGATAACAATGAGAGAAGGGATGCAGTGCGTCAGGAAGAAAATCAGCATCAGCCGGATCAGAGGTACCCCGGAAATGAGGGGAGAAACGAGTACAGGGAGCATTATCAGAGCTAAAGTGTGTTCACCACTGAGGAAACCGATAGAAAAAGCTTGCAGCGTAGGCATATGGAGGTGAATGCAGTAATGCCTGCAGTAATGAGGTACATGCCTTGGTCCGATCAAGAAATCACCTGGAGCATCAGGGATCATCCCAAGCTCATGCCAAGCCCTGGTTCCTATGCGTTGGTGCTGGATCCGACATTCATTGGACCTAGCATTAACGTAAGATTCTCAAAGGTGTTGATCGACAATGGCAGTAGCATTAATATCATGTATGCGGACACAATGCGCAAGTTGGGTATCTCGGAGAACATGCTCCCGGCCACGAGGACAACTTTCCATGGCATTGTGCCCGGTATTTCTTGCGAGCCAATAGGCAAAGTCCGAGTTGACGTGTTGTTCGGCATGAGAGACAACTGCCGAACTGAAAATCTGGAGTTAGAAGTGGTGAACTTAGAAAGCACGTATCATGTGTTACTCGGAAGGCCAGCGCTGAACAAGTTCATGGCAAGTTGTCATATTAGCTACTTGAAGATGAAGTTGCCCGGACCAAACGGGGTGATAACCATTGCAGGGGATTTCCGACGTTCGATGAAGTGTGCGTCGGCCGGGTCGAACTTAGCCGAGTCACTTGTGATTGCGCAGGAAAAAAGGAAAATTCAAGAAGTGGCGGCATTAGCTCAGTCCGCGCAGCAGTATATGCCGGCGCTAAGTAACCCGCATGGAAGTGTCTCTTTCCAGGCCAGAAAGATACCAAGAAGGTTCCTGTTGATGACATGTTCCCAGAGCGCACAGTAACAATTGGTGCCGGGTTAAATGATAAATAGGAAAGCGAGCTCGTCAGCTTCCTCCGTGAGAATCGGGACATTTTTACTTGGTCCACACAGGACTTGCAAGGAGTTCCGAGGGAGTTGGCCGAGCACTCTTTGAATGTGAGACCCGGAGCTAAGCCGGTGAAGCAACCTCTCTACCGCTTCGCCGAAGATAGGAGGAAAGTCATTGGGGATGAGATAGCTCGGTTGCTAGCTGCAGGATTTATCATGGAGGTTCTTTATCCGGATTGGCTGTCTAATCCGGTGCTGGTGGAAAAGAAGAAGGATGACCTGAACGTGGCAGTGGTTTGGCGCATGTGTATCGATTACACGAACCTGAACAAGGCGTGTCCAAAAGATCCATTTCCGCTGCCAAGAATAGATCAGTTCATAGACTCAACTGCTGGGTGTGAACTGTTGTCATTCATTGATGCATATTCTGGTTTCCACCAGATACCTCTGAATCCGGATGATCAAATAAAGACTGCATTTATTACCCCGTATGGGGCTTATTGCTATCGCACCATGTCGTTTGGTTTACGTAATGCAGGGACAACGTACCAAAGATGTATGCAAAAATGTCTGCACGACCAAATAGGTCAAAATGTACAGGTGTTCGTGGATGATGTGGTTATCAAGACCAAGGAAAGCAAAACGCTCCTTCACGATATCAGGCAAACGTTTGCGAACCTAAGGAGGTTCCGAATGAAACTTAACCCGGAAAAATGTACCTTCGGTGTCTCGGCTGGGAAATTGCTCAGTTTTCTTGTTTCCAGCCAAGGTATCGAGGTTAACCCAACCAAAATCCGGGCCATCGAACGAATGGAACTGCCAAAGTGTCTTAACGATGTCCAGAAGTTCACAGGTTGCCTGGCCTCGTTAAGTCGGTTTGTATGTCGGTTGGGAGAAAAGGCGTTGCCTCTTTACCAACTCATGAAAAAGTCGGATAAGTTCGTTTGGATGCCACAGGCCGATGAAGCCTTTACCCACCTGAAGAAAATGTTAGCCACGACACCAGTGCTAGCCTCACCACTATCGAAGGAGCCAATGTTGCTCTATATAGCCGCAACCAACCGAGTTGTAAGTGCAGTGGTAGTGGTGGAGCGCGACGAGGAAGGTAAGTCGGTGCAAAGGCCAGTATATTACTTGAGCGAGGTGTTGTCTGCCTCAAAGCAGAACTATCCACATTACCAAAAGGTGGCATATGGCGTGTACATGGCCGCCAAGAAACTGAAGCACTACTTTGAGGAGCATCCTATCCGAGTCATATGTGAGGCCCCCATATCCGATATAATGAGTAACAAGGATGCGAGTGGCAGAATTGCAAAATGGGCAATTGAGCTAGCTCCTTATGCGCCACAATATGACAGAAGAGAGGCCATCAAATCTCAAGTTGTGGCAGACTTTTTCGTGGATTGGGCCGAGGTACAATACGAACCACCACTTCCAGATCCGAACTATTGGCGAATGCACTTTGACGGATCAAAAACCAAAACCGGGCTAGGTGCCAGAGGTGTACTCACATTGCCAAAGAAGGACCAGTTGAAATATGTGCTGCAGATCCATTTCACCGCATCAAACAATGTCACTGAGTATGAAGCACTTGTGCATGGGCTTAAGGTAGCAAAAGAAATCGGGATACGTCGGATCATATGCTTTGGCGACTCGGATTTGGTGGTGCAACAAGTGTCGGGAGTGTGGGACGCCCTTGATCCAAACATGGCACTGTACAGATTTCATGTGCAGAAGATATCTGGTTACTTTGATGGATGCGAATTTCACCATGTACCCCGGGTGAAAAATGAGGCTGCCGATATGCTGTCGAAGCTCGGGTCAACCCGACAAGCAATTCCACCAGGTGTAGCATTAGAGCACCTCAGGAAACCATCCATTAGGCCATCCCCAGAATTCGAGTCAATCTATGTCCCGGAGGACACGGAATCCGGAGCTGTGCCCATGGACATTGACATGGGAAGTGGTGCGCGAACCCCGGGGACTGCCTCGGCAAACCCGGGGACTACTTCAGTAAACCCGGGGACTGCTCCGCAAGACCCGGGGACTGCTTAGCGTGATCCGGTTGAAGTTATGTCGGTGGATCAAATGGAGATTGATGAGGATGTATTCCCTGTGCGGACGATACCAGCTTGGGCATTACCTATATTTCAGTTCCTGAAGGACGGAACGTTACCCACTAAGGAAGTGCTGTCCAGGCAAACACAGAGGAGGGCAAAGGCTTACACGATCATCAATTCCGAACTATACAAAAGGAGTGTGACCAATGTCCTCCAGAGATGTGTTGACCCGGAAGAAGGGCTTGACATCCTCCGAGATATACATCAGGGGGAATGCGGGCATCATGCCTCATCCCGAGCCTTGGTAGCAAAAGCTTTCCGGCACGGATTCTACTGGCCAAACGCCTTAGAGCAAGCAGAAGATCTGGTGAGAAAATGTAATGGTTGTCAGAGGTACGCTACCAAGACACATATGCCAATGTCGAAACTCAAGACCATACCAATCACTTGGCCCTTTGCCGTATGGTGCTTGGATATGGTTGGCCCATTCAAACCAGCAAGGGGAAATATGACTCACATTCTAGTAATGGTGGACAAGTTTACGAAATGGATTGAGGTGAAGCCTATAAGAAAATGTGATGGAGCTACGGTCGTAACGTTTCTCAAAGATATCATCTTGAGATACAGTTATCCTCACAGTATCATAACTGACAACGGCACAAATTTTGCGGAAGGAGCATTTGCTCGTTTCTGCCGGGATAAGAGGATCCGGCTGGACGTAGCCTTGGTAGCCCACCCTGCATCGAATGGGCAAGTGGAAAGATCCAACAGATTAGTATTATCCGGGATAAAACCCCGGCTCATTGAGCCGCTGCAAAGATCAGCGGGGTGCTGGATAGAAGAACTACCAGCGGTACTGTGGAGTTTAAGAAAAACTCCGAATCGATCAACAGGCTATACGTTGTTCTTTCTGGTATATGGGGCAGAAGCTGTATTACCAGCCGACATAGAGCATGATTCGCCTAGGGTCACCCAATACACAGAAGCCGAAGTGCAAGAAGCCCGGCAAAATGATGTTGATCTGCTGGAAGAAGCGAGAGAACTAGCACTGTCTAGATCCGCCATATATCAGCAAAATCTCCGACGCTATCATAGCCGGAAAGTGTGCCCCCGAGTCTTTCGGGAAGGCGATCTGGTGCTCCAGTTGGTACAACGTACTACAGGCATGCATAAGTTATCCCCCCATGGGAAGGGCCGTTCATCGTGAGCAGAGCATTGCACAATGATTCTTACTATCTTATAGATGCAAAGCCACACAAGAAGAACAAGGCGGACAGGTCCGGAGAGGAATCTAAGCGTCCATAGAATATAGCTCTACTTTGTCCTTTCTACACCTAACTAAGAGGTGTATGTATCCGAGTCATCTCATATGTCGGTATGTATGTCGGCAATGAGCTTATCAATGAAATGTTGGCACCTCGAGCAGTAACTCGGGGACTGCCTTAATAATGTTTGTTGTTTTTTGCGCGTCAGCTGGAACAAGTTATTCTACTTAACTCAGATTAGTAGTGTGCGAGCACCAAAAACCCAACTCTTCGACTTGCTGCTGTCCAACAAGAATTGGCTTCATGGCAAGCAAGAGTACAAGTTTGGAATTGTGTAGCACATGAAAAACGACTAAGGAGAAGAATTTATTCAACCCGACGTTTGTTTTTCTAACTAACCCTGCATTAATTTTCAAGTTATTATGCAGTTTTATTTTGGTGCTAAGTCTAAAAGTTTCCCAGTATTGTTAAGACAATTTTTGAAGCTCGGATTCGTAAGTCATAAAACCGAATCAAGGTAGACACGAACCGAGCCAAGAGATTGAACGAACAAGAAAAAGAAACTCGGGGACTACGCCCAAGTTAATTCGGCATAAGAACTTAGTAGCAAAATATCACATGTGTTTGGAATACAACTCCACCCGGCATACCGGGGATCTGATAAATTTTTAAGTGTTTTGGCTCAAGGAGCAGCAGCAGGAGGAAGTTCCGCATTGTCCTCGCTGCCCTCAATATCAAAGGCATCATCTTCTCCTTCATCATCCGAGCCATCTTCACCGTGCTCAACCTCTTCGTCTCCAGCAGCTTCCAGGAAGCTCGGCCCCTCAACCCATCCATGAATGGGAGCGTATTCAATGAGGCTATAGGCACAAGCCTGGCGCCGAGCTACCCACTCCAGGTCATTGGTCCATCTGGATCCTGTGCGCAGACGTGTCAGGAGGTTGAGATCAATCTTCTCGTACCACGTGAGTATGTGATGAAGGATGGTATCAGCTGCGGCACGTCCAGCGGACTCTCTCCAGAGGTCAAGCTGAGTCTCGGTTTCCATTAACTTCTCAATGAGAAGTGCGGTGGTCTCCGGGGCTTCTTCGTCGGGCCAGAAAGTGTTAAAGATGCGAGCTGCAGCGCCAAGGATGTCCTTGCCATAATTCTTGATGAGCTCCACGTGAGATGATAAGCTGACCAACAGGTCCTCCAGGTCGTAAGGAATCCCTTCACTATCAGAAGTGACCGGAGTACCCCTTTGTCGGCGGAAGTTGGCAACTGCTGCGCTCGCGATAGGAGTGCCCTCTGGAAATTTGCCTGGAAACGAGACAAAGGAGAAAGGTCAAGAAAAGACATATGAAGTAACCCGGAGAAGTAGGTCGGAAAAGGGAAAGAAACTTACGAGATATATGACTAAGGATCTGGGTCAACTCCTTGGTGCAGTCATCACGTCTCTTCCGGAGCTGCTCAAGCTCAGCGTTCGCCGACCCAAGCTGGATGCCGGACTCCTTGAGAAGATCCTGGTCCTTGGCGATCTGGAGGTTGAGGCGCTCGCGCTCTTCTGTGAATTTTTGGCCAGCCTTTTGAAGTTCGGATTGGTGCTGGGCCTTCATCTTCTCCATCTCAGCCTTGAGCCTAAAAATCTCATCGTCCTTGGTCCGGAGGAGGGCGAGCTCGTCATCTTTCTTCTTAAGCTCGGCTTGGTTCTGCCCTGCTTGTTCCAGAAAATGCAGCATCATATCAGGCACGGGCACACTATCTTCAAGCGATGCTGAAATAGTGTGTTGGCCCGGCAGAGCCGAGGTATGAATGTTGGCCGAGCCAAGGAGAAAAGGGAATGGAAAGTACGGCAAAGTCGGACAGAAATGACTTACCCTTGATCTGCTCCAGATTTTTGCGCATAATGATGTTCTCAGCTTCCACCCTAGCTACGGAAACCGAATGATGAGGTTAGTCCGGCAAAGGAAAATGAAGCAAAACGAAGAAGCGCTAAGGAAGAAATTTACCCCTCTTCTCGTATTCCGCAATTCAGCACTCCGGCGATTGGTGGTCACCTGAAAAGGACAAACACAAGTTAGCTCGATGCATATTCGAAGTGTACTAAAATCCGGGCCAGGTGGAACTTAACCCGGCTCTAGGTGCGTGCATATTCGAAGTGTACTAAAATCCGGGCCAAGTGGAACTTAACCCGGCTCTAGGTGTGTGCATATTCGAAGTTCTCATGGAGCTACGTTAGTTTTCTAAAGAGCATCCGGCCGAGTAACGAGTTACTCCCCAGGAGGCTCGGGGACTAATGGTTACTATCTACAACTTGTAAAGGGGAAGCGACGTACCTTCATCATTCGCCCAGCAAGGTTAATTGCCTTTGCGGCTGTGTTCATCTGAGCAGAAAACTCGGTAGGGCCGAACTTCTCCGGAAGATCAGTGTCTTGAACCACCTCTGCCTTATTCCAATTCATGACGAATTCAATTAAGCTCGGAGGGTACCATTCACCGCTGGGCATATGGGGCGCCACCAAGCCCTTCGCATGCGCTTCTTTCCTTTCGATCAAGGCAAGGGCTGGGCTGGTGTGCAGAACCATTTGCTGTGTGTCATTTGGCTTGGCAGGCGCATCCTTCACTGCTGGTGCTTTCTTGGGAAGCATTGACACGAGGGTACGCTACCCGGCTTCGACGGATGGTGGCTTGGTAGTGTCCGGAGCCTTCTTTTCCTTGGCTTGCTGGGAAGAGGAAGCCGGCGCAGCGGTTTTTCCCTTAGGAGCGGCAGGAGTGTTTCCTCGCCGAGGTTGAGAAGACTCGGACGAGGCAGAGGAGCTAGGCGCTGATGCTCTTGGGGCTGGACTTGGTGCTGCTGCTGATGTTTTAGCAGCCGGAGTTGGTGCTGATGCCGGAGTCGGTGCTGATACGGGTCTGGTTGTTGGTACTGGTGCTGGAGCCGAAGTTGCTTCAGTCGATGATGGTTGCAGCGATGCCGAAGTGGTGGATGCCGTCACCTCGGCCGGGCCGGTCTCCCCCACTCCAAGGTTCCCCCCTCTTGCCGAGGTGGAGCAGAACCCGGAGCAGCCGCAGAACCCTCTGGAATAGGGCTCAGCGGACGGTACTCATCGTCGCGACAGGGAGAAGGGCTAGGTCGGAGAGGTGAAGAGATGCTCAATCCACTTTGAGGGACCTCCACCGGAGCCCTGCAAAAGAGAACAATGTTAGAAGAGAAATCACAGCGATGCAAGGGAGAGCAAGTTACAAAAGGCAAAACAACTTACGCATCCGAGGTTTGGGACTCCTTGGGTTTCCGAGCCCTTCGTGCTAGGGCCTTGCCTGCTGGCTTGGAGGCAGTCTTGTCCCCGGACTTCTTTTGCCTTTTAGCGGGTTGAGAAGGTCCGGAGGATGAACTTGAAGCAGCCCCGCGCTTCTTCTTCGGAGCCACCAGAACAGGTTCGTCCGTAGCAAGGGGAGGATCCTCGTGGATATGACCACCGGGGTGAGCTGATGGCGGAAAAGCAAAAGAAAGGGGGACAGCCTCAACAGGTTCAATCACCTCGACATCTGAGTCATCTTCATCATCGGGCCAATCTCTAATGGAAGAGGATTTACCCGTGGGTCGTTTCGTGGCGTCGGTCATTGGGAGGAACATCTCCTGGTCCGGCTCCTCCTCATCCGGGTTCTCCTGGTCCGGCGCCCACTTAAGGGTCGGATCGGTGCCGTCCTCGATGCTTTGTTGAAGGAATTGCTGAGGAAAGGAATGAACAAAAGAGTCAAAAATGCAACAATAACTGACATATAATTGGTCCGGAGTAAGTTTGCGACATGAAGCTTACCACGGGAGGAAGCCTATCGCGGCAGTAATGCTCCATTCCCCAAGTCCACTCGAAGGAGAAGTCCTTGTGGGTGGTGAAAAGAGCCTTAACCCGGCGATAGATCTCCGTGTTGCTCAGCTCGAAGGAGGAGGTCCGGTTGGGGTCGCGGCCGAAACTCATGTGGCACACCTTGTGGGTGCGCTTCTAGAGGGGGAAATCCGGTTGCGCACGAAAGTGATCATGGCATCCTCGTTGCGCAGCCCGAGCTTCTTCAGCTCCGCGAACATCTTGTTGACTTGATTGGCCAGGGCAGTGGGCTTCTTGGGGATCTCATCCCACAAATCCGGGTTAGGTGGACCCGGAGTATAGGGGAGCAACCGGATCAAGTCTTCAGTGCCCGTATTCCGGACATAGAAGAAGGTCCGGGCCCATCCTTTGCAGGAATCTAACCCGGTGACCAGGGGAAAACAGAAAACCTCCGGGGTGAAATTGAAGCCGCTCTGAATTGAGTGAGCTGTTTGTCCTCCGGATCAGCGTGGATATTGGGGATGACATTGCGATGAAGGCCGAAGAACCGGATCCATAGCTCCTTCGTGGGCCACAGTCAGGCGTAGCCTTCGATCGTAGAAGCAAAGGCAGAGAGAGAAGTGATGGCGTTGGCTGGAAGGTGGTGCGGCTGGAGCTGGTATGTACTGAGCCAGTCCCAGAAAAAATCGCACACCGGCAACCCGAAGCCCCGTTGGAAGTGGGACAAAAAGACAACAAACTCACCCAGATTGGGTGAGGGGGCTAGTTCGTTAGAAGGGAGACGAGCGGCGACGCCGGCGGGGATGCGCCTGGTTCGGTAAAGCCAGTCAAGATCATCTTGACAGACCCATGACCCGGCCCACGCGCCGCGGTCCGCCGCTGCGGCGTCCTCCTCCATCTCCTGCTCAGCAACGGTGAGTTCTTCTTCCGTCATCTGGTCCTCGAGGCCCTCGCTGGCGCTAGAGGCGGCGGGGGACAGTGGCCTGGATTGACGAGGACCCGTGGCGAGAGATTTGCGTCGCGGTGGAAGCAACGCAGAGGTGCGACGGAGAAGCGCGGCGGCGACGCTGCTATTTGGTATCACTGGCGGCGGCACGGTCGCGAGGAAGACGAAGAAAAAGGGCAACAAGCAGAGGGGCGCGGAGGGAGAAAGACCCTAAGGGAAGCACCCCTCCGCTATTTAACCACTCCCACCAGCGGTGAGTGGGATCGTATCCTGCGGACCCGCCACACGCAGTGGCCATGTATCATCTGTCCGGACCAATCAGCGGGGAGCCACACAGGACCACAGAGCGGAGAGAATCATGTGGCGTGACATTGTGATGCGAGAAACGAGGAGGCAGGCATGATGTGACCCGCGCACAGTGATAACTGACAATTACTGCGGCGGTTACTGTGCAGGCCCTTAAAATAAGACGACATAATGATTACCTTTCACATGGGCTGGCGTACGAGAGAAGGAAACAAGACCCGGATGAAACTGTGGTAACCTGGTCGGCAAGTGAAAACTTGGAATGTGCGAAGGGAACGTAAATCCATGTAATCCGAGGTAAAGAAGTAACTCGGCAATAATGACCGGAGCACAGAATTGAACCTGATGTGGCCTTAGCGGCCAAAGCAGCTAAGACCACACCAGCTTCGGGGACTAATGTTGGGGGATACCCCTGGGTAGGGTCACGCCGGGGTATAAAGGCCGAGTTAGCCGAGGTTTGGCAAGGCCAAAGCAGATGCTGGCCAGGTCACCTCAAGGCCGGCGGAATCACGGAGTGACCCGGACCAGGGGGTGTTCGCCTAACTAAGTCTCAACCGACTTAAGCAGTAAGTCGGAAGTATATGTTTACTTGTATGCAGGAATAGGGGTGCCCGGATCAGCTGTGATCCGGGTCATGTTTGGCTTCTAGGAGAAGGAAGGAATCTTCCTGGTAAAAAAGAGGGCCCGGTACGCACTGCATGAGCGAAGCAGACAAGAGCAGGACCACCGGGTCATGGCCGACAGGGGTGACGACGCCCATGTTGGCTGACGCGGGCGCCGCAGAGGCTCACGTAGCTAAAGCAAGTGTGACGCGGGGGAAAAAGCACCCCGGTCGGCTTACCACTTTGGGAGGAGGCATATTCTTAGGAATATGCCTCCACATATGCCCTAGGTAGAAACCGAGCCTCCTCTATAAAAGGGGGCTGGAGCTTCTGTAGAAGGGGTTGGTCTTTCTACTATTCTATTTTGGCTAGGGTTTCAGGTGTGATCTATGGGTGAGAGTAAGAGAGCTCCTTCTTCCTCCTCTCGCTGATACAGCTCTAGGAGTACTTGTAATCTTGGAAGGAAATCAATACAAACTTCTGTGTGGAGAATCACTCCACTATCCCTCCCTGGATTCCCCTAGCGTGTTGTATTCCCCACCTTTAGCCTATCCATAGCATCTGCCGTGACACCACCACGACAATTCTGAAACAGGTGCCCAGCTGACTGGTCCTGGAAAATATCCGGGTGCGTGACCAGCGCTCCTGTTAGGATTAGCCCCCGAGTGTTTGGTCGAGTCGTAGACTCGAGCAAAAACTAAGGAGTCAAATAAAAATTATCAGTACACGCATCAACCTTAGGCTGCTGCCAAGGCTACTGCATATGACGTCATTGCTTACGATTGGATGAGCTCAATCGCTGGCGTGAGCGGTGCTGAGGGGACTTGACAATGGTAGGTCCCAGCGTCTAACCAGAATTTGACTAATCATGCGTAATTTTTGGGGTTTAACTATGCCCCCTCGATTTTCGTGCTAAGTGGGAATTATGCAACGACGATACAGTGTACGCGTTGCCATATGTCTTCGTCGATGTGCGCCATGCGTTGAAGTAGATAAATGTTGTCCTTCAGATGGGTTTTCACCGTCGCTTAAGTAGCGGGTTTGGACAGTAATTTATGCACTTTGCATCTTCATCTTCGTCGCGCTGCTACCATTGTTGATCTCCTCTACTTCACTGCTCCACATTCCTTCGCTACGTTGGACGTCCTTAAAGATTTTCCTAGATACTGATACATTTCAAATGTATCTATAATTTTTGATGTTCCATGCTTGGTTTTATCTACTTTCTTATGTTTTGTCCACACTTTGGAGTACTTTTCATATGATTTCTTGGACTAACCTATTAACAAGAGCCACAGTGCCAGTTGCCTGTTTTCTGCTGTTTTTGGTTCCAAGAAAGTCAGAAAATCAATATTCTCAGAATTGGACCGGACAAAAGCCAAAGTTGATATTTTCCCGGAAGACTCACGGAGCCAGGAGAGTCGGAGAGGGGCCACAGGGTGGCCACACCACCCCATAGCGCGGGTCCCCCAGGCCGTGCCAGGGCATGGTGTGGGCCCCCTAGCCGCCCACCGACCTTGCCTCTTCGCCTATAAGAAGCCTCCCGATGCATAAACCCTAAATAATCAAGCCTCCAGCCATGAAAAGTTCCGTTGCGCCGCCTCCACCGAAGGGGAGATTCAGGGAATAGAAAGTCTCTATTCCGGCACCCTGCCGGGATGGGGAAGTGCCCCCGGAGCTATCTCCATCGATCTCCACCACCATCTCCATCACCGTTGCTGATTCCCACGATGAGGAGGGAGTAGTTCTTCCTCGAGGCCAAGGGTTCTACCGGTAGTTATGTGTTCATCTCTCTCTCTATGCATGATCTTATTGAGGTCATGAGCTTGTAATCTATAGATCTACCTTGCTACTCAAGTGCTTTAATAGATCTCTTCTCTCCTCATGTGTGTGAAAGTGACAGCGTGCTCACCATGGTGGCACTTAGGCTAGAGATTACAAATACTTGTTATGAGTTATATTTGGAGTTGGATGTCTTTATGAAATTGTGGTGTTTGTTGGACTCATCTAGTACTCAAGGTGACAATGTGGGGTTTTCTAGATGGGAAAGGCTTACTTTGAGGTGTGCTGTTATAGCCCTACCATCGATTAGAGTGTCCAACCGGAGAGTAGTTAAGAGTAGTATCATAAAGAGAAGATATTTATATGAGAGTATTCACTAGTGAAAGTATGATCCCTAGGCCTTGTTTCTAAGCACTGAAACACCGTTTGCTACTAGATTTGTTACATGTTTGCTTGTTGCTATCTTTATTTCAGTTTTACTTTAGTATTTTCCACGCCATCAAGTTATTTGCCACCACTGTTGCCACTTATAATTATTTATACCACTTGTATTTCACTATCTCTTCGCCGAACTAGTGCACCTATACACCTGACAAGTGTATTAGGTGTGTTGGGGACACAAGAAACTTCTTGTATCTTGATTGCAAGATTGCTTCAGAGGGAATACCTTTGACCACTTCCTCCCTGAGTTCGATAAACCTTGGGTGATCCACTTAAGGGAAAACTTGCTGCTATTCTACAAACCTCTGCACTTGGAGGCCCAACAACTGTCTACAAGAATAGAAGTGCATAGACATCAAGCTATTTTCTGGCGCCGTTGCCGGGGAGGTAAGGTAAAAGGTACTCACATCCTCTAGTGTGAGTGCTCAAAGTTATTTCCTTTAGATTCTACAAGTTTGTCTTTTTGTTTCTTGTTTTCACTAGTTAGACTTAATGGAAAACAACAAAAAATTAGAGAGCTTTTTATTATTTTTCCTAAGTTAGAACTCGAATTGTCTAAAAAGAAAATTAAAAAACCCATGGAACCTTCTTTGCATGCTAATAGGAATGTTATTAGTATGAATCTTTTGAACTCCTTTGTTACTAATGCTATGGAAACATCTAAGCTTGGGGAAGTTAGTTTTTATGAAAATGGTCTTTTTAGTTCCCCGGTTTTAAAGAAGAAAATTTTCTTTGATGATACTTTATCTCCCATATGTGGTAATTCTAATGATACTTGTGATATTTCAAATCCACATACTAAAAGCATCTCTTTTAAAATACCTATAAAAATTGTTGAACATGTTATAAACAACTATTATGTTGGAGATGGAACTGTCCATCCCGGTGATCATTTGCTCTTTATACACGAATTATGGGGGTTGTTCAAGTGTGAAGGTATTACAAAAGATCAAGTTAAGAAGTTATTCTCATTATCACTAAAAGGAAGAGCTGAAGAATGGTATAAGCTGCTAAAGAATGGTCAAGCTCTTGAATGGGAGGAAATAGTACCTCTCTTTTACTCTAAATTTTATCCTCCTCATGAAGTTCATAAAGATAGGAATTACATTTATAATTTTCATCCACATGAAGGAGAAAGTATTGCCCAAGCATGGGGGAGATTGAAGTCACTAATGCTCAAATGTCCCATTGATGAGCTCCCCAGTAATATTGTTATTAATAATTTCTATGCAAGGCTTTCAGGACATTACAAGGACTATCTAGATACTTGTTTAGAGGGATCCTTCACAAGTAAGGAGGTCAAAGCTAAGTGGGATCTTCTTGAAACAATTCAAAGCAATACCGAAGATTGGGATAACAACAAAGGTAAAGAACCAGGTATAAACTATGAGTATGATTGCATTAAGTCTTTCGCTGAAACTGCTGATTTTCAAGATCTTAGTGCTAAACATGGTCTTGATCCTCAAATTCTTGTTGATTGTTATAGAACCTTTGCTTCTCATATTAATTCTCCTAAATAAAAATGGGACATGTATCATGAGCCTTTTAAAGACACTTGCATGGAAAATGAAATTGTTATTAATGATAGCAATAAACATGCTCAAACCTCTGAAAGTACTATTTCTTATAAGCATGTTAATTTTTGTGGAATATATAGACCTTGTGAGAATAATCAAATTGAAGAAGAACATTGTATCACCCACAGGTATGAAAAAACTAGAACGTGGTTTAGGGCTCTAAATGATCTTGGTAAAAAAGTCTATGCCCTCTATCCTTTTATTTGTGAACTTTGCTTTGAAGTGGGTCATTTCAATTTTCAATGCTCAGGCCATAATAATAGCCCTTCTAATCCAATGAGTACTGCAAGTTTGTATTGTGATGACATGATCACTCCTAATCAACATGATGAACTTACATTATTTTTGGGGTGTGAAGAATTATCAAGAAAAACTTCTTTGGTAGATATGAGTGCTTTTGATATGAATAGTGTCCTGCATAGTTGTCATCTTTATTGTGTTGATAATTTCCACACAAATACTTACATACAAAATATTATAGAAGATGAGGTTTTACAAAATATGACAGGACTAATATGTGTTTTGATCTTATTAATGAAAAGGAGGAATCCTCCAAAGTTTCTTCTATTGTCTCTAATAATGAACCAGGGTATATGGAGAAGCTTCCTTTCAAGCCTCTCCCTCCTAAAGAGAAGAAGAAAAAGAAGAAGAGGAGAAGTAAAAGGAGAGAGGAAACGGTATTTTCCCCTAAGCATGTTGCTCCTATTATAGTTTTTGATGAGTCTGAACTCGATGATGTTCCTATGCCTATTACCTATAGTAGTGATCATGATTGGGAAAAGCACACTACCTTTTATATTGAAAATCTCTTCGGTACCAATTCTGAAAATGATGATACTAATAATTTCTATACTATTAGTGTTATCCATGATCCTTCCAATGATGATATGTTTACAAATGAACACACTTTGGAAGATAACTCTTCTATTGCTTATGATGATACTATACCTCCAATATATGATGATTGCAATGATGAATATGATATTTTCAGTCCACCTACTATTGAGGAGGAAGTTAATTATGATTACAATATGCCTCCTATATTTGATGATTATGGTGATGAAAATAATAATGATAGCTATTTTGTTGAATTTGCTCCCACTATAATCAATAAGAATGACTATGTTTATGTGGGGAGTATTAATTATTTTATGCATGTGGCTCATGATAAGAATGTTTTATCTGATAGTTATATTGTTAATTTTATTCATGATTCTACTGAAAGTTATTATGAGAAAGGGAAACATGGTTTTATGCATCTCAATAATATTAAGTTTCCCCTCTTTATGTTGAAAGTCTTGAAGTTGCACTTGTTTTGCTTTCCTATGCTTGTTGCTTTGTGCTTTCATGACTTGTTTGTTTACAAGATTCCTATTCATAGGAAGTGGGTTAGACTTAAATGTGCTTTAAATTTGCTTCTTGATTCTCTTTTTTACTTCAATTCATATTTTTTATGTGAGCATCTTTTCAAACTATCAAGCCTAACTTAAAGGCATTAAAGAAAAGTACTTATTGGGAGATAACCCAAAAGTTTTAGATGAGTATTGGAAGTTATTACCTCTGTAATAACCGCTCCTTATCCTTTTTATTTGGTTTTTGTGCCAAGAGTAACCTCTAATGAGAGAGAAGTAATGATTGGGAAAGTTGCTGTCCCGAAATAGACTTCTGTGCTTCACCGTAAAACTTCGTGTAACATCTGTGTACGTTATTTTGAGGCGTGAATATTTGTGCTTCTTCCCCAGGTTGTTATCTAACTTTCCTTAGTTCAACATTTTTTGATTTCAGCAACAGAAGGTCTTTGAAAAAATTCGTCTTTACCTGCTGGTCTGTTTTGACAGATTTCTGCCATTTTCTGCATTTGCTTCTTGTTGGTTCCTTCTTGAGTTCTTTTGGGGAATTGAGATTTTTGAGGGAAGTGCTACAGTATCTAGTGTGCTAATGGAAGTTTATTTGGTGTTAGAACTGAACCTTAAGACTTATTTATCCTGAGTGCACTAATGTTGCTAATAAAGATTGTGTGAAGTTTTGTATGAAGGAAAATTTTCAGGTGTATGGAAGGAATGAGTAATGAGATGAAGGATGGACTAAAGCTCAAGATTGGGGATGCCACGCGTGTCACCCCAAGAAATATCCAAGAAGTACATGCGTCAAAGCTAGGGGATACCCAAGGCACCCCCTTCTTCATCAATAAAAATCCCAGGTTTCTTCCAAACGCTTCATTTTTATTGTTTCATGCACAGTTGTGTTGTTCTTGGAGCGTCTTCTTTTTCGTTTTATTTTTGGTTTTTAGTTTGCTTGGTTTGCTTAGTTTTCTGAATAAATTGGTTGGACCCCCTCTTTCATACATTGGTTTGCAAATAGTTTGGTTTGGTTTGGAAAAGAGTAGGAAAGTTCGTACTTAAGTGGTAAAAAGAGCTCGTTTTTACGGTGGCCTATGCTTTGTCATGCCATGCTTGATATTGTGTTGGCTTTATGATTAGTATTCTTTGTTGTAGCATGACTTGTTATAAACAATTGATATTGCTTAATGTGCCTTGGATGAATCATGCGTTGTTTTAGCATATTAAAGCATAGTATAGTGGTATTCTCCTTTGATGCTTTATTTGGGTTGACTTGGCGCATGCTCACACCATGTTATGACTATCTCAAGTCACCATAGCCTTTATGATCCTTTAGTTTTCAACTTGTAGTATCACTTTATGCTTTGATCAATGATGTTTTGTCGCTCTGCATGATTATGGCCATTATTGCTCTCCTAGTTTGTCGCTCCTAGTCTTTTGCTAGCCTCCACAATAAAGTATGAGTTCCACTCATGCATCCAACTCCCTAAACCAAGTTATTCCAAAGAGTCCACCATACCTACCTACTAGCTTATGCTATTCCAAGTATATTCATGCTTTTGTTTACCTTCCAAATTAAACTTGTTATGAGAAAACTAGTGATTAAAGCTCTCACGAACTTGATGGCACACTTTACTCTAATTGCCCTTAATAAACTTGAACCATTATGTCTTCTATGTTTTATATGCTCGCACTTATTTGTTGGGAATTAGCAGAACCATGCTTTCATGGGGAACGCTTCAACATTGAACTTGGTACTTGTACCTAGTTGATATCATGCTCTTTTGTCTATGGATGTCGTCAGTGTAAAATGTAAGGGGAGCTTGTAAGTCCATGGAGTTATGTATATGTGTTAGAGAAACGCCTGGGCCGCTGGTCTAATCCATGCTGACATGGTGGAACCTGCAGTAACCATAATGAGCTGTCTATGAAGCATTCTTCTTATAAAAAAGAGTCCTATATTGAGAAAAAGAGAGAAAAAGAAAAAAAGATTATGAAAAGAGGAAAGAGAGAAAAAAGCACCATATTCCCATGGTAAATAAGAAGATTGATGAGATGCTTGTTGTCTGCTTACCTTATCATTTTGATATGGGGATTCTTCCGTATCATCAGGCAAGGGCTACCCAGTTGGCGGTTCTCTATGATACACATATGCTTACGATGACAAGAACTTACCGGTGACTAAACTTGAGTAGCATGAGGAGCGGCCCTCGTATACAAGGGACATGAGATTTCTAACTTATACTTTGTCAAGCATGTACACCATAGTTTGTTCACTTTAACCTTAATCACTTCAAGATGCTTATGATAGGGGCAATGAGAGCTGAAAGCTATAAGTGCCATAACTTTTGGAAGCTCTTTATGAGACTTGAATCCCTACTTCCTTTTATAAAAAGGCCTTTCTTCCACCAATATATTGAGTCTCCACCTTCTACCTTTATGCACCTACTTTGAGAGCATAGTGGACATTCTTAGTTCTATGTGCATTGTCCAGAGACTAGTTGATTGATGCATACTTTGATATTGCTTGTTTTAAACTATTTGTATCTAGGCACTCTTATGAACTTTGAAGGTGTCCAATGCATTTATATTTGCTACTCTATTGAGGGACAAGCTGAATACTATTATGCTATGTTTTCTTTATGTGAAACAAACAAATGTCTTGCAAAGCATTGTTATTCATGAATCTTTTGTTTGTGTCTTTTCATGTTGCAACATAGTTTCTTTGTCTTATTGCTAAAACTTTGTCTTTCATGTTATGATTGAAGTACTATGATCCCAGCTTTGAATGTTTTGCAAATACTTTGATCAAGTCTTTGATGTTGCATGTCACCTCAAAAATTATTCTTTCTTTTTATCACTTACCTACTCGAGGACAAGCATGAGTTAAGCTTGGGGATGTTGATACATTGCAAATGTATCTATAATTTTTGATGTTCCATGCTTGGTTTTATCTACTTTCTTATGTTTTGTCCACACTTTGGAGTACTTTTCATATGATTTCTTGGGCTAACCTATTAACAGAGCCACAGTGCCAGTTGCCTGTTTTCTGCTATTTTTGGTTCCAGGAAAGTTAGAAAATCAATATTCTCGGAATTGGACCGGACAAAAGCCAAAGTTGATATTTTCCCGAAGACTCACGGAGCCAGAAGGAGAGTCGGAGAGGGGCCACAGGGTGGCCACACCACCCCATGGTGCGGGTCCCCCCAGGCCGCGCCAGGGCATGGTGTGGGCCCCCTGGCCGCCCACCGACCTTGCCTCTTCGCCTATAATAAGCCTCCCGATGCATAAACCCTAAATAATCAAGCCTCCAGCCACGAAAAGTTCCGCTGCACCGCCGCCACCGAAGGGGAGATTCGGGGGACAGAAAGTCTCTGTTCCGGCACCCTGCCGGGATGGGGAAGTGCCCCCGGAGCTATCTCCATCGATCTCCACCACCATCTCCATCACCGTTGCTGATTCCCATGATGAGGAGGGAGTAGTTCTTCCTCGAGGCTAAGGGTTCTACTGGTAGCTATGTGTGCATCTCTCTCTATGCATGATCTTATTGAGATCATGAGCTTGTAATCTATAGATCTACCTTGCTACTCAAGTGCTTTAATAGATCTTTGCTCTCCCCATGTGTGTGAAAGTGACAGCGTGCTCACCATGGTGGCACTTAGGCTAGAGATTACAAATACTTGTTACGAGTTATATTTGGAGTTGGATGTCTTTATGCAATTGTGGTGTTTGTTGGACTCATCTAGTACTCAAGGTGACAGTGTGGGGTTTTCTAGATGGGAAAGGCTTACTTTGATGTGTGTTGTTATAGCCTTACCATCGATTAGAGTGTCCAACCGGAGAGTAGTTAAGAGTAGTATCATAAAGAGAAGATATTTATATGAGAGTGTTCACTAGTGAAAGTATGTCCCTAGGCCTTGTTTCTAAGCACTGAAACACCATTTTCTACTAGATCTGTTACATGTTTGCTTGTTGCTATCTTTATTTCAGTTTTACTTTAGTCTTTTCCACACCATCAAGTTATTTTCCACCACTGTTGCCACTTATAATTATTTATACCACTTGTATTTCACTATCTCTTCGCCGAACTAGTGCACCTATACACCTGACAAGTGTATTGGGTGTGTTGGGACACAAGAGACTTCTTGTATCTTGATTGCAGGATTGCTTGAGAGGGAATACCTTTGACCACTTCCTCCCTGAGTTCGATAAACGTTGGGTGATCCACTTAAGGGAAAACTTGCTGCTGTTCTACAAACCTCTGCACTTGGAGGCCCAACAACTGTCTACAAGAATAGAAGTGCTTAGACATCAGCTACCTCTGCTGCTGAAGAATGGGGAAGAAGAAGGGTACTGCTGCCATGGGATCTGGCGCCGCCGCCACTGTGATGAAGAAGAAGGCCATCATCGCCGCTGGGTTTGGCACTGCTGTCGCGGCCATGAAGAAGGGTGCTGGGACTCGCGTTACCAACGGGTCTTGGGGCGCTCCACCTTGAAGCCCCGCGAGCTTCATATGCATTGCTTGGTCGGATTGATTCTGGCCGACGAAAGTGATTGGCAGATGCCTGGCCTAGAGGTAATTCCACATCCTCCCGCTGGTTTCCGCGTGATGTCCGTCGCTTTTCTTCTTCATGGTTTGTCGCTTCCCCTCCACGAATTCGTTCGTGGATTACTTTGTTTCAACGGGATTCAGCTCCACTAGCTGACTCCCAACTCCATCTTGCACATTGTGTGCTTTATCACCCTCTGCGAGTGATGGCTCGGAATCACGCTGCACTTTGGTCTTTTCAAAAAATGGTTCAAGTTGAAGATGTAGTCGGGGTCTGGTCCGATGGTGTGTGATCTTGGCGGGTGTGGTATATACGTGGACCCTCATTTCTAGTATTTTACACTTGGCCTAGTCGACTCCAACCAAGGATGGAGGGACAAATGGTTCTACATCTGGAACAAGAAGGCAGAGGGACAGTTATTCGGCCTCGCCCCATTTGACCCGAATGCGGAGATGAAGAAAAGGAGGTCCTGGAAGAACATCGTGATTCCATGCGAGTCTAAAGATGTTGAGGTCTTGTATAAACGAGTCCTGGACCTTCAACATGTTAGAGGGAAGGAGGTCACAGGTGTAGACCTGATCCGCACCTAGCTGAAGCGTTGAGTGCAGCCCCTGCAAGCCAGAGCTCACCCGATGTATCTCTGGTCAAGTGTGACGGACCTGACTCGTGTCTGCCAGGAGGACATGACCTCGGCGAAGCTTGAGAAGAAAATCAGATCTTTGACCAAGATCACTATGAAGGAGGTTCTGCCCGCTGAGTTAAGCACCCTTCCCTTTCATTCTTCCTTTGCTCCGCCAGAGGTAGTTTTTGTTGATGTGTACTTCCTTCCATTTGCTAGTTTGTTTGAATGATTAACTAAAGGTTTTGTCACTGCTATTGCAGGACTGGAAAGTCACACCCTCCTTGCCTCTATAGTCAGAAGGCGTCATTCCTCATGAATCCACAGAGGCAGTCGAGTTAGATTCGACTGTGCCTGTTGCTGAGGCGCAAGGAGCCCCCAGTCCAGCGAGGATGGAACTCACAAGCGTTCTCAGAGCAAAGATTCATATGCTTCCACATCAGGAACGTCAAAGGATTCTGCGCCTGAGGTGGGCACCGCAGACCCGATCCCGACGGTGCATGTTCATAGCGTAGCTCCTCCTCCGCTGAAGAAGTTGAAGAAGAAGCAAGATGAGATAATTGATCTCGATAATTTTAATGAGTAAGTCTTTGTCATCTATTGTCGATAATTTTCATTGATTTCCTTGTGCTAAATGCTTTCTATGTCTGTTGAAGCATGACTGCATCGTCGTCGTCCTCTGGCACTTGCCACGAACTAGAGGATGCAGAAGTCGTGGCTTCAAAAGGCAGGGATGTGGGGAGGTCCAAGCCTTCCCGGACATGGTGGCCACCTCCAACGCAAGCTCCTCGAGTTCTCCCAATTTGGGATAACACAAGGTCATCACTCGGATGGTCGAGAAAGAACCTTCAGAGTGTTTGGGTGACCACGTAAGTATTCATTTGCAATCACTCGAAGAGCCCCCGAGTCGCATTGCTCCCTTGCAATTACTGTGTGGCCCTTCCTTCAGGAGACTATTCGCCTGGGCGAGGAGATGGTCCGCCTTGGCCAGGAGCATGTTCGCCTGGATACCGAACACCACCAACTGCAGAGTATGTTGCTTTCCTTTGCGTAGTTTGCCGAAAGCTGGGCTCAACTATGTTTGATGTGCTCTCTTCATATACCAGGAGAGAACAATGACGTTCTTTGTCGACTAAGCTCCCTTGAAAAGGGGCTTACTGCCGCGGAGACGAAGCGGGATGAAGCGCTCGACGCCCTTGAGCGCTTCAAGACGGAATCAAAGAAACGTGAGGAGGATCTCCTGGCCACTACAGCCGATAGAGAGAAGATGTTCGCAGAACAACTTATTTTGGCTTCCCAGGCTCTCTCCGGTAGGTCTTTATTTCCGTGGTTCGTATGTTTGTGGCCTCTTTTTTTGTTTGCTGCTTAGCCATTGACTTCTGGGCTTTCGCAGATACAGCCGAAATGGACTTCGACTGTCAAGTGCTTGCTCGCAAGGATCTGCTAGCTGGCGCCGTGGCCATAGTTGAGGACCGCAGTGCCTCCGCCACCGATGCACTTCAAAAGTCCAAGGCTCTATTTCACCATCTCCGAGAGGAAATGACGCCAAAGACCAAGGCTATTGAAGATCTGGGCGGCCTCGCAGATTCCTTCGTCGGAGTCGTACCGGCGGAGTACAAGCAGGCTCAGAAAGGAATGGGTGTGTCCTTCGGCTTGGCAATGGCGCAAGCTTGTGGCACAGATCTTGACGTGAGCAAGATCACGAAGACGATGCCAGTGACCGCGGATGGTGAAGAGGTAGCATTCACTCTTTTTGCTACTCGCTGTCATAAGTATGGGACCGGCTAATAGAGATGCTCGCTAAGTACTCTGCAGAGCAGAAGCGACTAAGCGCGGCTAAGGCCACAACGTCAGGGGATGCTGCTGCAAAGGCCTTGACTTTGGAGGTGGCCACGGAGTCTGCAAAGCCCTCGGGTGTTGATGCTTAGGCGTAGTTGTCTCTTCCTTTTTGTTGTAAAGTTATGCTAGGACCCAAGGTTGTCCTAAAATACTTTTGTGAGGTGTCTCTGTCGAAACTTCTTTTAAGTTTTGTGTATGAATCCTCTGTTTTTTCTTTGTTGTACCTGAATTCCATGTGTCAAGGGATCTAACTCCTTGAATTTTGATTGATTAGGGGTCTTGGAGTGGCACACAGGATCTGCCATCTGCAGCCACGCCCTTGGTCTCTCCGCCATCTAGAGTGGAAGAGTTGTCGCTTCTATCTTGCCTGCGTGACTGCGTGATGTATTTGGAGCGGGACACGTTGATCATCCGTGGTCACACTGACATGTGGAAGTCGAAGGCGGAGAAGGCCGTCGAGCAGGAGAAGTATCTCCTTGGCGAAGTTGCTCAGATCAATGAGCGTTTGCGATGTAAGCTTTATTTGACTGCCATATGTTGTTCTGTGTTTCCCGTAGTTTCGACGATGTATCTTGTTCTTGTTCGGCAGTTGTCAATCTCATTCCACGGGAAGAGAAAGATTGAATCGGTGTTCGCCTGAACTGTCTGACTCAGGCGGATCTGGAAGTTGGTGGTTTCTTCTGGACCAATCGAGATCGGGCGACCACCTTGGTGTCCCTACAGGATCGCATTTCATAGGTGCTACATTTCTTAAAGATGGCGCAATCATCTCTTAGGAATATCTTTAGGGTGATGTACCTGCTAGATGTAGTTCTTGTGACTCTGTTGTCGCTATTACGGAAATTCCGTGATGCTAATGCCGTTCGCGAGTGCGTGCACCAGCAGCTTGTCGTAGGTGCTAAAGTCGTGCTTGCGCTTGTGCAATGCAGTGCCTGGACATGGACTTTGATGCTATCGCAGAAGAACCGCCAGCGCCTCCAGTGGGAATGGCGCGGAACATGGTTCCGCACTATCGAGAAGTCGCTAAGCCAGCGGAGAACATTGTGAACCTGTTCGACAAGCGCACCAATGTACTTCTTCAGCATCAGTAGGGTAGTTTTTAACCTGCACGGGATGTATAGGTGTTGTAAAGATTGTATAATTTTTTGACTAGGCTTTTTGTCGCCCTTGCAGTATGCAAGCTTGTTAGCTTATGTGTTTTTCAAGTGTGTTTCTTGTGTGATGCCTTTTCGTTAGCCTGACTCTTTTGGATCTCAGCACCTTGCCAACCTGACAGAGTGACAGTTGAGTTGCAACTGGGTTGGAGTTTATCAAGGGTTCGATTGAAAGCGAAGTCAGCTACTCGGGTCATTGCAGTATAAAATGATGCATGGGACGAGGTCATCAGGGAGGTGCAACCCCCAAGTGTAAAAATGCGAATAAAGGTAAATATAGTGAGACTCGTAGTTGAGGCACTTAGCTTTATTTATTTGAATAATAGAAGGAGATACATTGTTCAGCTAAGTAGCCTCGCTGAGTAGCCTTATTGTAAAGTAAAAACACCTAGGGGTAGAAACGTCGCAACTGCATAACGTTCCATGGGTTAGCGTATTCGAGTCCACTTTCTACGTCTTTCAGGCGATAGGCGCCACTTGGGATTACTTCAGTGACCATGTAGGGTCCTTCCCATGGAGATTCAAGCTTGAGGTGCCCTTTTTGCTTCAGACGTAGGACGAGGTCTCCTTTGGCGAAGGACCTTGTACGCGGCCGTCGGCTGTGATAGTTACGAAGGCTCTGCTAGTAGATCGCTGATCGCTCCGCCACAATGTCGTGTGCTTCATCGAGGAGGTCGACAAAGTCCTCGAGTGTGGTCGTAGATTTGGCCTCGCTGTAAGCAATGACCCTTGGAGCTTTTTAGCGCACTTCTGTGGGTAGTACCGCCTTAGCACCATGCACCATGAAGAACGGTATGTAGCCCGTGGCGCTGTTCGGAGTTGCGCGTATGCTCCATAGCATGGAGGGCAGTTCCTCAGCCCAGCAGCCAGCTGCTCGCTCGAGTGGTCGAATAAGTCTCTTCTTGATGCCATTGTAGACGAGGCAGTTGGCATTTTCGACTTGACCATTGGTCTAGGGATGTGCCACGGAGGTGTAGCTGATGTTGATTCCCAAGTTTTCATAGAAATCCTGGAACTCGTTCGAGGTGAACTCCGTCCCGTTGTCGGTGATGATGTTGTGTGGCACCCCGAACCTAAATAAGATGGACTCGAAGAACGTGATGGTGGTGACGCCGGTCTGGTTAGTAACTCGCATGGCCTCGATCCACTTGGTGAACTTGTCGACGGTGATGAGGAGGTAGACGTATCCTCCGTGTGATGACTTCTACAGCTTGCCAACCATGTCGAGTCCCTGTTGTGCAAAGGGCCAGGCCACATGTATTGGCCTGAGTTCCTCGCCTGGTGGATCTCCTGCCGCCTCGTCCCGTTGTTGACGGGTCCGCCCTGATTATCAGGGTTGGGAGGGGTGGGCGGTGATGACCCACAAGTATAGGGGTGTATCGCAGTATTTTCAATAAGTAAGAGTGTCGAACCCAACGAGGAGCAGAAGGTGCTGGCTAGTGGTATGTATCAGGAATTCTCTGCAAATACTTAGCAAACGGATTTTTAGGGGTTTTTCATAAAGCAAGGAAACAAAGTACGAGTAAATAAAAGACAGTAGGAATAAATGTAGCAAGTGGCCCAATCCTTTATGCAGCAAAGGGCAAGCCGGTTGTATTACTTAAGATGACCAAACCTTCTCGAGGACACATGGGAAGACTGTCAAGTGCTTTCGCTTCATATAGCTGATTAATCTTCTCTAGCTTGCTAAGTGTTGTGTGGGTGAACCTATGCTAATGTACCGCCCCATCCAAGACTAATACATACTTGTGATTAAACCCCTTGCAAACATCCGTAAGTACAAGAAATTAATTAAGGTAGAAACCTAACCACAGCTTTAAACTCTAAGACCCTTACGTCCCTTGTGCAATGGTTTCCTAACGGAGGTTCAGGTTTCTGTCACTCCGGCAACACCTACGATTAGTAGCCAAATACACAATGCATTCCCCTAAGCCCATATAGGTGAAGTGTCATGTAGTCGACGTTCACATGACACCACTAGAAGAAGTACACCACAACTTAAATAACAATCTATTGAATCTTTCTCAACATAACTCCACTACTAACAACAAGACTTCTCCCATGTCCTCAAGAACAAAACAAACTAATCACAAGACATCATATGGATCATAATCAGAGATGGAATAATGATGTATAACAATCTGAACATAAACAATAATTCAATGGTTTACTCAATAGCATCAACTACAAAGAGTAATAAACACCGGGAAAGTTTCCCCTATGAACTATGCAAGATTCAACCCAATTGTTACAACAATATGGAGATGGTGATGAGGGTGCTGATGGTGATGATGGTGGTGATGATGATGATGATCCCGATGAAGTCCAGCTTGATGGTGGTGTTGATGGCGATGATCTTCCCTCTCCAGGAAGGAATTCCCCCGGCAGAAATCTGTCTGCCAGAGAGATCTTTCTCTCTCGGTGTTTTCCGCCCCGCAGAGGCGGCGGAATCTTTCTGTGGTCGCTCTCCGAGTCTTAGGGTTTCGGGAGGATGATATACGCCAGAGGGGAGAAGCTGGAGTGGGCCAGGGTGGCCACACCACCTCCTGGCGCGGCCTAGGGCTGCCCGCGCTAGGGGTGGTGTGGGCCCCCTGTGGCCCATCTCCACTCCGTCTTCTGCCATCCTTAGTCTTCTGGAAAAATAGGATTTTCCGTATATTTTCCTAGATTTTCTGATCTTCGCGAATTTTGCCTCCAAACAACACCTTTTCCATAAGAATCCTGACTGCAGCGGTCCATGCTCCAAAAGTCATCAACCATGCAAAAACAGATGAAATAACATAAGTATCACCTCTCAATACGAAATATTCAATGAATAATAGTGAATTAAGACATAGAATAGTGATGCAAAATGGACGTATCAACTCCCCCCAAGCTTAGACTTCGCTTGTCCTCAAGCGAAACTGAGCTCAATAAACATGGCCTTAGGTTTATGGAGTGAAGAGTCGATAAAAGAATACGGACAAGAAGCATCACATTCATCAAATACATAGATCATAATAGAAGACAACTCACTATTATATAACTCAACTTGCAATAGGTAAAGGAAACACAATAAAGATACATAAAGTAAATCATAATTGGTAATGGCAAACTTAGCTCTTGGTCGAAGAATAGTTGATAATTTGGTAGAGTTCACAAATAGCTAGTTTTCAATGATAGCTTTCAAAGTAGTAAACATCAAGATAAGAGCAATATTCAAAACAAGGAACATAAGACATGATTGCATAAATCATCATATGAATGAATGAAACACATCAACTCAAAATACTTGCTGAGGTAGAAGGGAGTAGGTTTACTGACTCAACTAAAAAGTAAAAGAAAGGCCCTTCAAAGAGGGTAGCAGGGATTGCAAGTCTCATAAAGAGCTCCCAAAAATTATGATACTTACTAGCTTTCAGCTCTCATTGCCCCTATCATAGGCATCTTTAGGTGATTAAGGTTAAAGTGATCAAATGTGAGGATATGCATTGACAAGTTGTAAGTTGAGAATCTCATGTCCCTTCAATACGAGGGCCGCTCCTCATGCTACTCAAGTTTAGTCACCAGTAAGTTCTTGTCATCGTAAGCATATGTGTATCATTGAGAACCGCCAACGGGGTACCCCTTGCCCGATGATACGGAAGAATCCCCATATCAAAATGACAAGGCAAGCAGACAACAAGTATCTCAACAATCTTCTTATTTACCATGGGAATATGGTGCTTTTTTCTCTCTTTCCTCTTTTCATAGATCACTTTTTTTCTTTTTCTCTTTTTTCTCAATCTCTATCCCTTTTTTTATAAGAAGAATGCTTCATAGATACTCGTTATGGTTACGCTGCAGGTTTCCACCATGTCAGCATGGATTAGACCAGCGGCCCAGGCGTTTCTCTAACACACATGCATAACTCCATGGACTTACAAGCTCCCCTTTCATTTCACACCGACGACATCCATAGACAAAAGAACATGATATCAACTAGGTACGAAGTACCAATGCAATGTTGAAAGCGTTCCCCATGACAGCATGGTTCTGCTGATCCACAACTTACAAAGCGCAAGCATATACGCAACATAGGTGAGCACAATGGTTCAAGTTTATTAAGTGCAAGAAAGTAAAGTGTGCCATCAAGTTCATGAGAGCTTTAATCACTAATTTTCACATAACAAGTTTAATTTGGGAGGTATATAAAACAAGAATTTACTTGGAATAGCAATAATGCTACTAGGTAGGTATGGTGGACACAAATGGCAAAGGTTTTGGTTTAAAGGAGGTGGATGCACGAGAAGAATACCCTCTCAGTATAGGTTTTTGGCTAGCAAGGCTGGGTAGCAAGTATAAGAGTTGAAGGAAACAACCAAACATACAAGTGATAAAGACAAACATGCAATCTTCCTTGGAAGCACAAAAGATCTTAACTAGAGAATACTAGACTTATGTGCAAATTAGGAAAGAAAGATGATGAAATTGTTTTTCTTTAGAGTACTTCTATCTTTTTCATTCAACTCTCAAAAATAGAGTTGCTACTAACCGAGCCAGGTTTGCCAAAACCAACTAAATTAACTCAATGATCCCAAAGTGATACCAATACTAACAACAAGATCAATCATATAACCACGAATTGAAAACTAATATAAGCTATGCAAAAGAGTGAATGATAGAACTTCTCATTAATATTCCATAACGGCAACACACACCAAGGGATACATATCTAACGATAGAGGGGACACTTCCATAATGCAGACGATCCTACACAATAACTTCTCTATTCATGATATGACTCTACTAAAAAGGTAAAAAGATAGAAGATAGTGATGTGATACCGCGGCACTCCCCCAAGCTTGGAACAAACCAAGGGGATGCCAAACCTGATGACGAATTACTCCTTCGGTGGTGGTGGTATCCTCTTGATGATCTCTCTGATAAGTTTCCCCAAGTCCTCAATCTCAAAGGTGAGATTACGAATAAGCTGTGAGTTTTGCTCAATGTGGCTCATGATCATGTCGGGTTGAGAATTCTAGCTCTTGCTATTCTTTCCTCACTCTTCCTCCTTGAAGTCTTCCTTTCCTGCATGGCTAGAACGAGGCAAATCCCAATTGGAGGGTAATTTACCCTTGGGCATATTCTGGTATTGATGCTCATGGATAAGGGTATGGAAAGGATTCTTGGTGTGTGGAGGAAGTGACCAAGGATCTGAACGGTAGTGAGGAGGCTTCCCTCCAATGGCTGAGTTTTCCACCACTCCAATGCTTGCAATGGTAGTGCCGGTGTGCGGGTGTTGGCCTTGCTCCTCTTCACCTTCACTCTTGATCTCCTTCTCCTTCCTGGGGTCTTGGAGGTCTTCCTCCATAGGTTCCTTCCCTTTATCCTTGGCAGACACCATGGTGCTTCTAATCTTTCAAAGAGTATGTCCTCGCAGAAACAGATCGAAACAAAAACACGACGAAAACACGATATACGAACCTCGGGGGATACGGGGTTATATATTACGAAGTTTCATATCAAAAGGAAGGTACTGGGAGAAAACGAGTCGGAGGCGGAGTCCGGGGTGGACTCACCACCTGGTGGCGCGGCCAGGGGTGGGCCCGCGCCACAGGGTGGTGTGGGCCACTTTGGCTCCGTTTCCGTCCCTTTTTTGCTTCGTAACTTCCCTTATTGACTGAAAACTGCAAAAATATAGTTGGATTGTATTTTCGCGGAACTTTTCTTACCAGAACTATTACCTATTTGAAAACAGACTCTACAGGTCTCCGAATTTGGTCCTTGATGAATTTCTCCGGAGTTATAACTTGAAAGGCATCAACATCTTCATTGTAAGAATCTCCAACAATATAGTGCTTGAGTCGCTGCCCATTCACTACTTGTGTACTATTATCCTTTAAAGAAGAAATTTTTATTGCTCCTGAACGGTATACTTCTTCAATAATGAAAGTTCCTTCCCATTTTGATAGTAGCTTTCCTGCAAAAAATCTGAGACGAGACCTATACAATAGAACTTTCTCACCAACATGAAATTCTCTCTTAAGTATTCGCTTGCCATGCCATCTTTTAACTTTTTCCTTAAAGAGCCTAGCATTTTCATAGGCTTCACTCCTCCATTCATCTAAAGAACTTAAGTCAAATAATCTTTTCTCACCAGCGAGCTTACAATATCTATTTAGTTCTTTAACTTCCCAGTAAGCTTTGTGTTCTAATTCTAAGGGTAGGTGACAAGCTTTCCCATAAACCATTTTGTAAGGAGACATCCCCATAGGATTTTTGTAAGCAGTTCTATAAGCCCATAAGGCATCATTCAACTTTTTAGCCCAGTTTTTTCTACATCTATTAACAGTCTTTTGCAAGATGGATTTAATTTCTCTATTTGATAACTCTACTTGCCCGCTAGTTTGGGGGTGATAGGCTGAAGCAATCCTATGATTAACATCATATTTAGCAAGGGTATTTCTAAAACCGCCATGAATGAAATGCGAACCCCCATCAGTCATGAGATACCTAGGCACTCCAAACCTAGGAAAGATAACATCCTTAAGCATTTTTAGAGAGGTCTCCCCGTCAGCACTCTTTGTAGGAATGGCTTCTACCCACTTAGTAACATAATCAACGGCAACAAGAATGTGAGTGTAACCTTTCGAAGGAGGGAAAGGACCCATAAAGTCGAATCCCCAGCAATCAAAAGGTTCAATAACTAGAGAGTAGTTCATAGGCATTTTATTGCGTCTAGAAATATTACCAACACGCTGACATTCATCACAAGATATAACAAATTTTCTTGCATCTTTAAAAAGGGTAGGCCAGTAGAAACCTGATTGTAGTACCTTATGTGCAGTTCTATCTCCTGCACGATGTCCTCCATAAACACTACCATGACATTTACGCAATATCTCCTTTTGTTCATATTCTGGAACACATCTTCGCATAATACCATCCACTCCTTTGTATAAGTGTGGGTCATCCCAAAAATAATGCCTAAAATCATAGAAGAACTTCCTTCTCTGCTGAGCTGTAAAAGTTGGAGGCAAATACTTGGAGATAATAAAGTTAGCATAATCAGTGTACCAAGGGCTCCCTCGCGAGCTCACCCCTACTGCAGCTAACTGTTCATTTGGGAAACTATCATTAACAGGCATTGGGTCAAAAGAGATGTTTTCCAAACGAGATAAATTATCAGCTACAGGGTTTTTAGCACCCTTCCTATCTACTATATGTAGATCAAACTCTTGTAAAAGCAGCACCCATCTAATAAGCCTAGGCTTAGCGTCCTTCTTCGTCATAAGATATTTAATAGCAGCATGATCAGTATGAATGGTGACTTTTGAGTCTACAATATAGGGCCTAACTTATCACAAGCAAAAACAACAGCTAGAAATTCCTTTTCAGTAGTAGCATAATTCCTTTGAGCGGCGTCTAGATTTTTACTAGCATAATGGATAACATTTAACTTTTTATCAATACGTTTCCCAAGGACAGCCCCTACAGCAAAATCACTAGCATCACACATTATTTCAAAGGGTAAACTCCAATCGGGTGGTTGAACAATAGGGGCTGTAGTTAAAGCCTTCTTAAGAGTTTCAAAAGCTTCCTTACAATCATCATCAAAAACGAAGGGTACATCTTTTTAAAGAAGATTAGTGAGGGGTTTTGATATCCTAGAAAAGTCTTTAATAAACCTCCTATAGAAACCAGCATGACCAAGGATACTACGAATACCTTTGATGTCTCTTGGACATGGCATCTTCTCAATTGCCTCAACCTTAGCTCTATCAACTTCTATGCCTCTTTCAGAAACTTTATGCCCAAGAACAATCCCTTCATTAACCATGAAGTGGCATTTCTCCCAATTAAGAACAATATTAGTTTCTTCACATCTCTGCAAAACTTTATCAAGGTTGTGCAGACAATTATCAAAAGAAGTTCCATAGACAGAAAAGTCATCCATGAACACTTCTACAATTTCCTCACAAAAACCATAAAACATAGCAGACATGCCCCTCTGAAAAGTAGCAGGAGCATTACATAAACCAAAAGGCATACGTCTATAAGCATAAGTTCCATAAGGGAAAGTAAAAGTAGTTTTTTCTTGATCTTGTTGTTTTACAGCAATTTGAGAGAAACCAGAATAACCATCAAGAAAACAAAAATGGGTCTTTCTAGACAACCTTTCCAACATTTGATCAATAAAAGGAAGCGGGTAGTGATCTTTCTTAGTAAATTTATTAACCTTCCTAAAATCGATGCACATCCTATAGCCTACCACTATTCTTTGAGGAATAAGCTCATCATTATCATTAGGGACAACGGTAATACCTCCCTTTTTAGGAACACAATGAATAGGACTAACCCATTCACTATCAGCAATAGGGTAAGCAATACCAGCATCAAGGAGTTTCAATACCTCATTCCTTACCACTTCCTTCATCCTAGGATTTAAACGTCGTTGGTGCTCCACTACTGGCTTCGCATCTGATTCTATGTTGATAGAATGCTGACATATAGTAGGTGAAATCCCCTTTAAATCATCCAGAGTATAGCCCATAGCTCCTCGGTGTTTCCTCAAAACCTCCAAAAGCCTTTCTTCTTCCTTCCCTGAAAGTTTAGCGCTACTAATAACAAGATATATCTTTTTTATCATCAATATAAGCATATTTAAGATCATCAGGGAGAGGTTTTAGATCGAAAACCGGATCCTTTTTAGGTGGCATCGTGGTGCCCAAGTCTTCTACAGGCAAGTCATGCTTCAACATCTTAGGATGATCACGAAGAATCCTGTCAATCTCATTCCTTTCTTCCATGAAGATTTCACTTTCATGATCTTCCATAAATTACTACAAGGCATTGTTAGGAGCAAGAGAAATAGAAGCAAGTTGTTCAACTCTAAAATCCTCATTATGGGTTTCCTCTTCACAAGGTTCTTTAGCAACTTTCGAGAAATTAAACTCATAAGATTCCCCATCAAACTTAGTCAAGATTTTCTCCCTCTTGCAATCAATAATAGCTCCACAAATACTCAAGAAGGGTCTACCAAAAATGATAGGGTAAGTTTTACTAGAAGCTGAACCAAGTACTAGAAAATCAGCAGGATACTTAATCTTACCACAAAGAACTTCCACGTCCCGTACAATACCAATTGGAGAGATGGTATCTCTATTAGCAAGGTGAATAACCACATCAATCTCTTCCAATTCGCAGGGATTGATTTCATGCATAATTTCTCTGTAAAGCTCATAAGGAATATTACTAGAACTTGCACCAATATCACATAAACCATAATAGCAATGATCACCAATTCTAATAGAAAGCACAGGAACACTAGCCTTTTTAGTTCTATTAGGATGTGAAACAATATTAGAAGCATCCTCACAAAAGACTATGTGCCCATCTTCTATGCTTTTAGTGACAAGGTCTTTCACAATTGCTACCACAGGTTCAATGTTTATTTGTTCATCAGGTTTTACAGTTCTCTTTTCACTTTTGGTGATTACATTAGTTATCATAGGATGGTCCTTTACCTTTTCGGGGAAGGGAATCTTCTTGATATAAGGTTCGGGTAAGATGGGACCAATAATGCAATACTCAGCGCTTCCAATAGGAACATAGTCAACAATATCTTTGTAAGGTGCATGGTATTTATTCAATCCCCTTTTTGGAATTTCGATATAGGAAGCAAAAGCTCTAAAGCAAATCGTAATAACTTGAAAATCAAGACCATAAACATTATTAATATTTTGAAAGTCATCAGTTCCCATAAAAGATTCAATGCATTCATAATCATAATTTATACCTGACTTTCTACCTTTGTCATTCTCCCAAGCTTCAGCATTATCTTGAATACAGTCCATAAGATCCCATTTAGCTTCTTCTTCCATGCGAGTGAATGATCCAGCACAAGAAGCATCCAATAAATCCTTATCATGTAGAGGGAGCCTTGCATAAAAGTTATTGATAATAATATTGTTGGGGAGCTCATGAATGGGACATTTGAGCAATAGTAACTTCAATCTCCCCCAAGCTTGAGTTGTACTCTCTCCATCAAGAGGCCAAAAGTTGTATATTTGATTCCAATCATTATGAATCTCACTAGGAGGATAAAACTTTGAATAAAAGAGAGGCACTATTTCCTCCCATTCTAGAGCTTGACCATTCTTCAGCAGCTTATACCAGTCCTCATCTCTTCCTTTCAGCGATAATGAGAATAACTTCTTCTTAACTTGATCTGTAGTAATACCTGAACACTTGAACAACCCGCATAATTCGTGTATAAAGAGCAAATGATCACCGAGATGGACAGTTCCATCCCCAACATAATAGTTATCCATAACACGATCAATAATTCTTGTAGGTATTTTAAAAACATCATTCTCAGCAGGTGGTGGCTTATCTACTACCTTAGCAGTGGTAGTAGCATTACCAAATAAGAAACTCAACGAATTATCCATAACGAAAATAAAGCAACTAACAGAAGTAAACAATACTCACAGTAGAAGTTTCCTTTACCAGTTCCACTCTCCAATAGCGCTTCACTCCCCGGCAACGGCGCCAGAAAATAGTCTTGATGACCCACAAGTATAGGGGGTGTATCGCAGTATTTTCGATAAGTAAGAGTGTCGAACCCAACAAGGAGCAGAAGGTGCTGGCTAGTGGTATGGATCAGGAATTCTCTGCAAATACTTAGCAAACGGATTTTTAGGGATTTTTGATAAAGCAAGGAAACAAAGTACGAGTAAATAAAAGACAGTATGAATAAATGCAGCAAGTGGCCCAATCCTTTATGCAGCAAAGGGCAAGCCGTTTGTATTACTTAAGATGACCAAACGTTCTCGAGGACACATGGGAAGACTGTCAAGTGCTTTCGCTTCATATAGCTGATTAATCTTCTCTAGCTTGCTAAGTGTTGTGTGGGTGAACCTGTGCTAATGTACCGCCCCATCCAAGACTAATACATACTTGTGATTAAACCCCTTGCAAACATCCGTAAGTACAATAAAGTAATTAAGGTAGAAACCTAACCACAGCTTTAAACTCTAAGACCCTTACGTCCCTTGTGCAATGGTTTCCTAACGGAGGTTCAGGTTTCTGTCACTCCGGCAACCCCTACGATTAGTAGCCAAATACACAATGCATTCCCCTAAGCCCATATAGGTGAAGTGTCATGTAGTCGACGTTCACATGACACCACTAGAAGAAGTACACCACAACTTAAATAACAATCTATTGAATCTTTCTCAACATAACTCCACTACTAACAACAAGACTTCTCCCATGTCCTCAAGAACAAAATGAACTACTCACAAGACATCATATGGATCATAATCAGAGATGGAATAATGATGTATAACAATCTGAACATAAACAATAATTCAATGATTCACTCAATAACATCAACTACAAAGAGTAATCAACACCAGGAAAGTTTCCCCTATGAACTATGCAAGATTCAACCCAATTGTTGCAGCAATATGGAGATGGTGATGAGGGTGCTGATGGTGATGATGGTGGTGATGATGATGATGATCCCGATGAAGTCCAGCTTAATGGTGGTGTTGATGGCGACGATCTTCCCTCTCTAGGAAGGAATTCCCCCAGCAGAAATCTGTCTGCCGGAGAGATCTTTCTCTCTCGGTGTTTTCCGCCCCGCAGAGGTGGCGGAATCTTTCTGTGGTCGCTCCCCGAGTCTTAGGGTTTCAGGAGGATGATATACGCCAGAGGGGAGAGGCTGGAGTGGGCCAGAGTGGCCACACCACCTCCTGGCGCGGCCTAGGGCTGCCCGCGCCAGGGGGTGGTGTGGGCCCCCTGTGGCCCATCTCCACTCGGTCTTCTGGCATCCTTAGTCTTTTGAAAAAATAGGATTTTCCGTATATTTTCCCGGATTTTCTGATCTTCACGAATTTTGCCTCCAAACAGCACCTTTTCCATCATAATCCTGACTATAGTGGTCCATGCTCCAAAAGTCATCAACCATGCAAAAACGGATGAAATAACATAAGTATCACCTCTCAATACGAAATATATCAATGAATAATAGTGAATTAAGACATAGAATAGTGATGCAAAATGGACGTATCAGGCGGTTGCGATTGCTCGCCGTTGACAGGACCGATGGTGGGGACTCGATTGGTAGGCCCATTGTTGGTGGGCCCGCTATTGGCGGTGTCCCTTTGAGTGCCTCCGTCGCCGTTGTTGATGACAACGCACATGTAGTGGTTTCAGAAACCACTGCTCCCGCAACTCTCAGATCCGGAGCCGTAGGCGCCATCTTTTAACGCCAGATAGCATAGATCATACTCACAACTATTGTTGCTATCCGTATCATAATATGATGTCGAGGTGCTGAGCTCGCTCAGGGTGCCAATCGGTGGTAGGAACCACGACGCGGGGAGAATCGAAGGAGCCTGCGGGTGATCGCGGAAGTGGAGCGTGCCGATCTGATCGAAATGAAAGCGTAAGCTTCCGATCATCATGCCGATCCTATCACCCATGGACTCGAAGTCCGGGTGATTTTCCGAAAAGTGGACGGTAAAGTCGAAGGTGCCAAAGAGGAGGCGATTCTCCGCTGTAGCGGAGTTGTAGATCGCAGTTGATGGGGCTGAGGAAGCCACAACATCAGCACTCCCAATTTGCACAGACGACACCAATTGACGTGGGGTTAACTCATCAATGCCAATCGTTGATGGACTTAGGTTCGAGGAATTGGGGAGCGCTAGAGGCATCGATCGGCTAGCAAATAAGCACATTAGGGACACGCGGTTTACCCAGGTTCAGGCCCTCGGAAGAGACCCTACTCCTGCTTGTCTTCTCTTAGATTATCGAGGAGTCGAAGGTTATAGGGGGTACGCAGATGTAATATGGCAAGGTGTATGCTAGGGTTATGGTTGTCCTCCTCGCTGCCCCCTCCTACCCTTTATATAAGGAGGCTAGGTCTCGGGGTATCAGGCTGAGTCAGTTACAGATTAGGGTTTTACCCTTTTGAAATTTTATCTGTTACTTGCCATGTCCTTCAAGGAGTCACCTTCCTCCGGAATTGGGCCACCCGAATCCTTGTTGGGCTTCAGTTTTTCCCACGGGTTCCTCTTGAACTGGACCGTATAGGCTAAGCCCGAGTACCTGTAGGGCATACCCATATCAGAGGTTTTACCGATTTGTCTTTTATAGATAGGTTAAAACTTTCATCATTTGGTTCTATATTCCCTTGTTCGATTATGATGATTCCCTGTATGATCTTGTAGAGCTTGTTACTATCTTCGAAACGAGCCCAAGATCATCAAAATCGGAGTCCGGATGCAAAAGTTATGATGGTTTCAGTTTTATTGTTTCTGCCAGTTTTTGGAGGGACGGATTATCCGGCCCAAATATATGCCCCCTATACAGAGGGCCGCGCCACGAAGTCCTTAGCCATATTTTGGCCTAGGGAACCCAGAATATCCAGGGGAGGGGCGGATTATCTGGCCTGGGAGATCCCAAACGGTCATATTTTATTGCGGAGGGGTATAAATAAACCCCTTCTTCCTCCTTAGGCTAGTGGGTTGCATTCTCTCTCTCCTCCATTATTTTAACCTTCAAGAGCTTGCAAATACTCTCAATCTTCTCATATTTCTTGAGTCTTTTGGGGGGATTTGAAAGGGGGATCTAGATCTACAATTCCACCAATCGATCTCTCATCTATGTGAGGAGAACATCTTGGGATCTAGATCTTGAGGTTTCTTTTGTGGATTTCCTCATGTGTTCTTCCTCTCTTATTCTCCCACTAGATTTTATAGCTTTTGTGGAATTTGGGAGAGAAGGACTTGAGCACTTCTTGTGTTCTTTCCATTGCATTTGGTGCATCGGTTTGAGTTTTCGGTGAGGATTCGATTGGGTGAAAGGTGAGAAGATTTTTACTCTTGGGTTCTTAGAACCCTAGACGGTTTAGTTGTTTTACAGGTTTGTGGATTACTTGGGGCCTTCAATTAAGTTGTGGAGCTTTCCCCAAACTTGTTTGTTAGGAGCCTCCAATTAAGTTGTGGAGAAGTGTCTCAATCTTTGTGAGAGGTTATGGATTGTCACCGACAAGTAAACCGATAGTGAAGAAGTGAACCATGCCTCTTGTGGCGAGGTTCACAGGAGAATAGGGTGAGGAATTTTGTGGCGTGGTGGTCTTAGTACCGCCCACCCCTCCAACAAGACGTACTCCCTTTATGGGAGGAACTCGGTAATAAATCATCGTCTCCGCGTGTCTCGGTTATCTCTATACCTGAACTATTTACTTATACGCTTTACTTTGTGATAGCCTTCATGCTTGAAGTCTTATATCTAGCTATCACACAGTTGCTTGTATTGCTTAGCATAAGTTGTTGGTGCACATAGGTGAACTGTAGTTTATATAGGTTTTGTGCTTGACAAAGTAAACACTAGTTTTATTCTGCCTTTGTTAAGCTCATCTCGTAAAAGTTTTAAACCGCCTATTTACCTCATCTAGGCGGCATCTGTGTTCTTTCACAATGTTCATTCGAGTTCAGGGTGAATCACTCTATCACTTGACAACGCGGAATGCCTTTGGATCCATTTTCTGTTGGGCTGAGCAGATTCAACATCATAGTGGTTCCAGGTGTCCTCTGCTTCTTTCTCGATGATGACCGCGGTGACGGATGATGGCCTTGGTGTCTCAAGCTATACTTTGATTTTTTTTTCTTTGCTCGTTGTGCCTTGCATGCGAGCTGTTTGTAAGCACTATGTACTTAGCTGTTGGGGGTTTATTAATTTAAAGCTGGGGATTTAACTCCTTCCATCTAAAAAAAGTTGAGGACTAAAAGAATGCACTAGCTTGTTGTTCCATAAGAAATAATTTAAAAAAAAGGTTGTGTTGGTGATGGCCCAAATAATGGCCGGTCTTTTGAATTGACGAAAAGCTTTTTCTTAGCCCGGGAAATTGAAAAAAGGCTGATGGATGGCAATGTATCTGACGGAAATCTTCACGGTAAATCATCCACGAAATACTCTGAAAAAATAGGAAGATACAGCAGAAAATTAACAAAACACACAAAAGGAAAAACATCATACCATTAATCCCACGAACCCATATAATTATATTGATTGGAACAGCTAAGCTCTGAGATCAAACTTTGGTGCTGGTATGTACGAGGGGCGGAGCCAGGATTTGACCATAGGGGGGGGGGCGAAGAGGATAATGATAACTCAATATATATATCAAAACATTTTCCTTTAGTCTTAAATAGAAATAAAGAAACTGGTGTTGATTAAGTGGACTTCTATAACTCCCTCCAATCCATAATAAGTGCCGCTGGTTTAGTAAGAGAGTACTACAAGACGCGTGGAGAAAGTCCATTAATTGATGTTCTCTCTTCATTATTACAGGATGATACAATTTACGAGCAAAAAATGGAGCAAGACAACTTGGTTTTACTGATTTGAAAAACTATACTAAATCAGAGAAACAGAAACAAATAGGAAGGACATGGATCTCAATGATAAAATAAATAAATTTGATTAGGGTATATATCTCAATGATACATACACTATATTTTCCATTGATCAATTAAGTTCTTGGCCTTTAACCAGCAATTTGTAATCAATCAAATGAACCCTAACTAGTTAGGGCACAGATACCTGAGGCTTAGTCTTTGATTAGTCGATCAGATTTCACCGTGTTGCCGGAAAGCGGCGGCCAGCCCCGCGTGCTGCTGCAAGATATGGCTGCCATGGTGATTAACAACTACGACAGACTAAGACTAGGTCGGTAGGTAGAAACAAGACATGAGCGGCGGCGGCAAGGCAAATCCTGACCACTCTCGAAGGAATCTGCTATTTTCTCTCCGAGTCATGTGGTACGTGAAAACGTCTGCGCAGTTGGATTGGTAACTATGGGCTTGTGGATGTGGGCTTGTGGGTTGTAAAGCAATGTATTGGACATTTTTCTTGTAGGAATTAAGCCTCTAACTGAGCCTAGGTAACAAGAATTACATACATAACATGCCGGTCTTAGTACAGATACGTGGAAAAATACATTAGCCCACCCCCCCCCCCCCCCCCCCCCCCCCCCCGGGGTTGGTATTTATGTATATAGTTTATCACAGTTCTCATGAGAGCTATGATGCAGACGATCTTGTAAAGCTTGTAAACCCTCATTCTGGATCCTTTAGGAGCTTGTTGGAACATGAAAATATATATTTGATACTTCGTAGCAACGCACGGTTATTTAACTAATAGATATTATTATGAAATATGAATGGTAGCTAGTTCATGATGGATCGTGAATTTGGCTCATTGGCACTCTGATTTTGTAATCCCTCTGTCTCAAATTAACTGTCTAAGACAACTAATTTAGGATAGAGGGAGTATTTTTTTCCCAAGCTACACACTGAGTTTGGATCCTAAATTTTAAGACATATAATAGATAAGCAATATTACCACTAAAAAATTATATATATATTTTATCTTTTAGTAGACAAAGTAATATTAGTACACCTGAATTACATGTTTTTTTAGAAAGTGAATTACTTGCTACGCTGTAAAAGTACTGCTTATATGTATGAGTACGATCGATCTGGAGCTCGTCCAACCTGATGGACTTCACATTTTTAATTTTCGAAAAAAATCTAATTTAAAGATTCAAAAAATTCCCAAAAAATACCAAGATGTAGATAATGATTTATAATACGCCTATGAAAATAATTTGTATCCTTGTCTCAGCAAAAAAAAGTGAATTCTCTAGATTTTCCCACTGCAATTTTGGATGGGCCTCTTTTTAAAAAAAAAATGTCATATTTATCTTTTTCTTGCTATGCCCAAAATGCAAGGTAATTTGCATTGAAAATTGCAGACTTGTATTTTACATTGTTGACTACACGTAGGTATTTGTTTAGAACGTGTTAAAACACCCCGTGTGGCTACGGCATACACAACCGAACCGGTACGTGCGGCTCCCAGGAGACTAGAGGCGGCCGTGAAAAACCCATTTAGGGTTCCTTTCCTCCGTCGGTGAAGCTATGGATCCGCATGGTCTTAGAGCCTTGGAGGTGTGGCGGACCATGGCCTCTCGCCTGCGGGAGGTTTTTTGTTCTTTGTTTAGGTTATTTTTTCATGTCTTTTTCGGTATGTTGAGGCTAATGTTACATCCCGAAGTCAGAATAAAATCCTCCCCGCTCTATCCTCGCTCCGGTGGTGCGCCTAGCGCTGACGGAGAGCGCGTGCAGTCGTGTGTCCGACTGATCTCTTGGGATCTAGTCGTTTTTCGTGTTAATTTTAGGTTAGTTTTTTCCAATCTACTGATGTTATCATTGACGATGGTTGCTGCTTTAGTGTGCTGGTTCTTTGGGACCTTAGCACGACGACTTTCCGTCTGTCTACTATAACAAGCTCTACTACGATAAACTTTGCCCGGCTCCGGTGATGGAGGGGCGAGGACGGCGGCGCGCCTTCGGCTCGTGCTAATTTTTGTAGTCTTCGCTAGGTGGTCCGTCGACCTATTAGTAATTTTTATTACTTTTAGGCCTTTTTTACTACTGATGATTATTAATAGATCGGTGAAATTTTCGAAAAAAAAAGTATTTGTTTAGAAATATTTTGATGCTTTTAAACAAATTCAAAAACGGGCCCGAACTGATTTTCTGATGTACTCCCTCCATTTTAAAATATAAGATGTTTTAGATTTGTGAAAGAAGTATATCTAGACCCCTTTTAGTATGTAGGTTCACTCCAAATCTAAATGAACCTACACATTAAAAGTGATCTAGATACACTCTCTTTGCTTAGCTAAAACATCTTAGCTTATGAAACGGAGGGAGTACATGCATGTACATATCCTTCGAAGAAAGCCCAGAGCGGACTGGGCCCGGGATACCGCACAACTTTGGCTCTTCACTTCCGGCAGGCAGTCCCACCGTCGCTCCCCCGCCTCCGCCTCCGCCGCCTTTGCCAAGCGCAGCCTACCCGCCGCGTCGCGGGGCACGCCACTTCTCCTATGGCTGCGGACTGGTCGTGGGCGCGCCGGGCGTGGGAGAAGTGGACCGGGAAGCACGTCGGCTCTTCCGGTCTCTCCTCCCCTCCCCCTCCCTCCCGCTTCGCTCCTCCTTCTGGTCTCTCGTGTGAACTGATCCCCATCCTCCTGCAGGGATGCCGGTCAAGGCGGCGCTGCTGCTCAACTACGACCCGACCGGACCATCTCGCCTCCTCCCCATCATGTAAGTCTCATCCTCCACTCCGAGAGCACGGGCAATTTAATGGGCATTTCCGCCGTTGTAGATTTGGAGGATTGTAGAATCTTCGATACTGGCGGTTCTGGGGATTGGCGTAACGAATCTTCCCATGAGATCCTGCAGTTTTCAGATGGAAGCTGTTTGGTTATTTTGTCAGAGTGTCGAATTAGTGTAGTCCATGTTCGGTTATTGTCTCTTATCTACGGCCGCACCAGTTCGATGCTTCAATTGCTAGAACGTTGCATACGAATCTGAATTTGCGATTGTTTCCTGGAAACTCGGTTGATGAATTTAGCAATGCTGCAGTTTAATATCAATATTATTTCCAACCAGAAGATGCATTTCAAATGCCAATCTGATAAACTAGATTTTGGGATGCAATATGGAGTTGAATTACCGAATCATAGATGTGGCGGATACTGAATTGTCAAAGATACGCAAAACCCTATTCGTTTAGCTACATGAATGTTCAAGTTCCAGAAGCTGTAGGTCACAAATATTTTTGAACTGTCCAGAGCAGAGCAAGAGGGAACAAGATTTACTGCTGTTGATCTGCAACCATTCATCGAATTCTTCAGAAGGAATAATCTGCAGAAGGAATTCTTCTCTATTGGGCCAAACCAATGTGAGTCCAAATCTTCCGTGCTGCCTTGGGGATAGGTTAAGCCTGATTATTCCCTTGTTATCTCCAGCAATATTGTGATTGCAAGTTATACATTTGTAGATTTAGTCACCTCAATCCATGAGAACTGGTTTTCTGCCCGTTGTGTTAACACCACAAAATACGAAGGTGAAGGAGTCTTGGTTATGCAGATTGGAGCTTACTTATTAGTCTCTATGTACGTATCTCCTTGTTCAACTTTTAATTGAAAAAAACAGCTATCGAGTTTCCTTCAAATATTGTTAGTTTACAGCTTGTTTGCCAAAACTAATTCAATTTACCTTGGTATCTAATCCATAGGTATGATGGTTCACTTGGCTCGGCTTCACAGGCAATGATGGCCGTTGATCAGTTTGCATGGCACTTTAACCGGAGAACACATTAACTTCCAACTTGTATTAGCTTGAGGTATATTATGAACCGACAATTTGTTGTTTGGAATCATGGCCTTAGAATGTAGTGTCTGACCTGACTCGGTGATATCAGTAGAATTTTATTGTAATAACTAAGATTCTCCTAAACATAGCTGAATGTAATCGTACAATATTTCATGGTCCCATGGGAACTATTTTCTCCCAATTTTATGTATGATCTACACATTAGTCATTAGGCGAGCCATATTTGTGTCTACTTTAATCTCTCACAGTGATAGCATACTGAAATTAACATGAAACTAGAGTGAACAATAAAAGTTTATCAGGGGTGATGTGCCATCTGAGTTCCAGTTTCACATAAGCTGACGAAAACATATGGATATTCGATGTTATAGTTCTGTTTGACAAGCAGTTGTGGGCTCACTAAGATAAAGCTTATAGAAAGATTAAAAGTTACATTTATGAGAATTTAGTAAATTTACTTGCTTTACTCATCAAGTTGTCTCACTATTATTTCCCATCAAGTTGAATGGTTTGGTGTTGTTGGGCATGAACAAATCACTGGTTATCCTTGAATTATGTTTTATAGAAAATAGAAGTTTCATTACCCCTGGCTGTTGGGCATAAACTTTTTTTTTGTTTATCAAGATGTTACAGTTGTTTACGCTGTCTCTTACTGCTTAATTCATGTTATGTTCCTCCAAAGGAAAACATGCTTCATATTTATTCTGAGTAGAGTATAGCCATTCTGAAACAGTTTGTTTTTCAGATTGGTCAGCTTTGTCTACAAACATGCTAAAAGAATGGGTTGTTGCCTCATAAGGCCTTGTTTGGTACTAGAGTTTTTGTGGGGATTAGAGGGGATTGGGTGAAACCCCTATCTTCACCCAAACCCCTCTAATCCCCCATAAAACCACCAATCCCCAATCCACTAGGTAGGGGTAATGTATTGGATATTTGGAAAAATACACTAGAATTTGGGGAAGAGTGTGGATTAAACTAGCCCAATACTCTAGAACCAAACATGCTTTTAGCAATAAGTGGGGATCTGGGGTTTGGTGGGGATATTATCCCCACAAAAACTCACCAAACAAGGCCTAAAAAGTTCTTGTACATGCTAATATTATTATGAGCAATCATCCTATGAATACATGCATTTTAGGAATCATTCTCATGTACACGCGCATTGCACATCAGTTGGTGCATGATGACCAGATGAGATGAGTTTTCTCGTAATCAACACACTATCAGCTGAAACTATTGCTTAATCTACACTGTGGTCCTGATGTGAGTCTTTGCCCGTAGATTGTAGGGATGATTCACCAGCGTGATTCTCCAGCTACAATGGTGGGAGTATCACCTTTTAGTTGGTGTCATGATCAGTAACTAGAGTGTTTTCAGTTAGGAATTGGAGGTTTATTTCTTGTTTGAATGATAAAACTTGCATTATATAGTCACTGGTCATACAATTGGTACAATCGTACAGAACTCATCACTGTCCATAGAATTGCTATGGCATCACCCCTACTGTCCTACTCTGACTTGACTCTTGGCCAAACTGGATTCTAACTCCTAGCCTAGCCTGTACTTTCTCCCTGGTGCTGGATTCTTGCTTCTTGCTCAATCAGCGCCTGGTCTCTATCTGAGGAGAATTTTAGTTGGAGTCCTTAAGCTGCTGACCTGACTCTCTCTGAACTGATTGTTGGGCGCCACTAGTCGTTGCCCCCTATTACAGATTCATACTAGTAGTATTTCCCTCTACTGGGTCCTGGGTAGATTGATTGAGTAGTGCTCACTGCTTTAATTTAATCATGTTTGACAGAATGGATTGTGGCTCTTCACTTCCATCATATGTGGCTATACATTTTATTTGGCTGAACTTATTTTCTCTAGAAATTGTGCTAGTCAGTCTTGAAATCTTTGATGGCATATCGACTCTGCTACACAAACCAGTTTACCAGAAAGGAATATATGGAAGCATCATCCCTTTGTTCCCCGGCAAGTACAACATGATACAACAACATACATTTATTAGTGAACATAATTTATAGACGTTACTGTAATCCAATTGGACCCAGTGTGATACGCGTTTGCTCCTATGATTAAAAATGCTGAAGATCAATTGCAAGCATGTCTGGGTTCTCTTATCATCTAATCAGAACAAAGTCAAAGCTAGTGCCCCCCAGCTCTTAGTTAACCCCATTGGGCAAATCCTCGCCACTTGCACTCTTGAATAGTGTAATGTACGGTTGTCATCGGTCGGTCAAAGCCCAATCTTCGTCATGTACGTGCGGCACCTCTGAATTAACAAACAATAGCATTGCTTTCTGGTACACATCATGTATGTACGGCGTATAGCACAAACTGCACACGGCTTCGATCATGTTCTCCATGAGACCAGCTTGTAGCCTTGTATGCACCACATTGCAAGGTCAGCGAGCGCCTAGCTAGACAATTAGCAGCTCTCTACCACCATGTTCTTCGATGGGCCCTCGGACCGCCACGGTGCTCCCGACGCTTCTCCGTACGACGACGGGCACCACAGCTTGGTGGTTCTCCTGACCTTCGCCATATTCTTCTCTTTCGTCGTCCTCTACCTCACCGCCGGCATCGTCTGGGCGTTGGCGGCCACCGCTTTGGCCGTGGCTCTGTCGTTCTGCTATCTCTCCACCCGCCGCCGCGCCGCTCTGAGGCGTGCCACGGCCGTCGTCGGCGCGCGTCTTGCAGCTAGTCGGAGAAGCGGTGGTGGCTGGGATCCAGCCGTGTCGAGGCTTCTTCGGGCGTTTCCGTACAAGAGGGAGGGTGGTGGAGGCGACGCTGGGTCAGGTTGGGCGCAGTGCGTCATATGCATCGGGCTGGTGCACGTCGGCGAGACGGTTCGGCGGCTACCGGCGTGCAATCATCTGTTCCACGTGGATTGCATCGACATGTGGCTGCACTCGCACGCAACGTGCCCCATCTGCCGCGCTGTCGTTGCCGAGCTCGCCATAGAGGCTATGGCTGCCGTCTGAAGCAACCCCCGTTTGATTTGTTGGCCCCACACCGTTGGAGGGTAGCGTGCTGTAGATCGTAGTAAAACGTGTCAGACTAGCTTTGGGTATCTTTTTTCACTTTTACGGCTATTTGTTCAAATCTTGTACTCTCTGTCTAAAAAAAATGTCACGAATTTGTCTATGAATCTAGACATTTTTTTTATAGATACATTCAAATTTTATCAAAACGGAGACCTCCTTTCTAGGACGGAGGGAGTACTTGTACCTGTGTACGTTTTTCATAGAAAAATGAAAAAGATATACATAGGCGCCCGCACGTATGTTGCTCCGTGCGGCTGCTCGCGTGTCGTACTGCATCTCACCGCCTTATCCTCTCAGCGACTCAGCTGCGTATCTGGTTGTTCCTGCTGGAATAATATGCTAAGTGTGGCTAATTAATCTGGTAGTTGTTGATGAGATAATCTGTTAGAGCATCTCTACTCGTTGGAGGCTGTTAGCTTTGCGAGAAGTAAATAACGAAAACGAAATCACAACAAGGGGACACAAATTTAACCTGGAAAAACCTCTCCAACAAAAAAAGAAAAAAACCACGAGCACCAGCCAGCGAAACTTCACTACAACGGAGAGTATTTACACAACGCCGAAGATTTTCACAGATGCCGGCGACTTACAAGAGGTATATATAACGGTGCAAACCTAGGTCTTCGACGATCCGTACCGCGGGGACAAAAGCCTCCGGCGGCGGCCTCGCTCCGCTCAGTCAGAAGTTGGCATATACTTTGTAGAATTTGGATCAATATATAACAAACTTCACCTTGAGACAAATTTCTTCTTGTAGCATCAACAGTTTTTTTCGCCGGATTGCGTGAACATTTGGTCTGGGGAGGGGGCGCTGACTCCCAGCCGCACTCCCGGTTGGACACCCTCGAGAACGGCGATTTCGGCAAAAATTCAGCCAAATCTGACACAAATTAGCTCAATTTCGTGTAAGACATAGCTCGATCAATTTTACACACATAGTTCGGCCAAATTTCGTTGAGATTCAGCCATACTTAATAAAATAATTTTGGTCACATAGTTTGGCGCACAAAACAAGTGCATAGCAAATAATTTAACAAGTTTTCAAACACAAGAACACCTCAAACTAGGCGTTGCCTTTGAGAATCCATAGGTGTTCCACTAGATCATCCTGCAATCGTTGATGCACATGCGGGTCTTGGATCTCCTAACGCATAGCAACAAAGTCAGCCCACGATGCCGGCACCTGGTGATTAGGCTCCGCAAGAGGACTCTGTCTGAAATATGGTTTTGCTCGATCATCATCAAGTACTGGCTCCTCCCTCTCATTCTCAATGATCATGTTGTGCAAGATCACACAAGCATTCATCACCTCCCACATTTGCTCTTGTGACCAAGTCAGAGCGGAGAATGGGACAACTACAAATCGAGCTTGGAGCACACCAAATGCCTGCTCGACATCCTTCCTGCAAGCTTCTTGTTCCTTGGAAAAGTTGGCTTGCTTGCTAATCAGAGGTCTTGAGAGAGTCTTCACAAATGTTGACCATCTTGGATAGATGCCATATTCCAGGTAGTAGCCCTTGTTGTAGTGGTGGCCATTGATCACATAGTTCACTGGGGGAGCATGACCCTCAATAAGCTTGGAGAAGACATGCGAGCACTGCAGGACATTGATGTCGTTGTTGGATCCTGCCATACCAAAGGAGTATCAAATCCAGAGATCTTGTGTAGCCACTACCTCAAATACCACACTACACCCTCCTTTGTGGCCTTTCTACATTCCCTACCAAGCAAACAGACAGTTTTTTCATTTCCAATGCATGCAGTCGATACTTCTAAGCATCCCAGGGAATCCTCTAGCTTCATTGATTGCAAGAATTCGAGTAGTGTCTTCGACATTGGGTGATCTCAGATATTTTGCCCCAAACACTGCAATCACTTCCCTGCAGAACTTGTACACACAATCGATGGCGGTGGACTCGACCATATAGAGATATGTAGGGGTTACACGCATGAAAACAATAAACTTTTATCCTACGCCCCTGAACCCCTGATGTTGCCAGGACCTATCTATTAGTAATACAGTAACGGGAGGGTCTTTTCGCGAACTTACCCTTGAAGACAAAAAAACGTTGTCAACGCTCAGGAGAGCGTGGTTGATGTAGACGAGCCGAAGCCGACCTCAAGGTCGTGATGAAGTCCTTGCGCTCTTGTCGCTCCAACGACTTGAGTGCCTCAAGTGTGACACCTCGCGGGGAGTTACACACGTCCGATGCCTGACAATGACTCCCGCTTCCCCGATCCAGCAGCAGTTGCGAAAGTAGATCTCCTAGATCCGAATCCCGTAGCACGACGACGCTCCACGGTGGAGATGTCTCTCGTTCACGCAGTCCGAACTTGGGACCACGGTCACGAGAGAGAGAGAGAGAGAGAGAGAGAGAGAGAGCTTCCTCGACATCCTTCCTACAAGCTTCTTGTTCCTTGGAAAAGTTGGCTTGCTTGCAAATCAGAGGTCTTGAGAGTGTCTTCACAAATGTTGACCATCTTGGATAGATGCCATATTCCAGGTAGTAGCCCTTGTTGTAGTGGTGGCCATTGATCACATAGTTCACCGGGGGAGCATGACCCTCAACAAGCTTGGAGAAGACATGCGAGCACTGCAGGACATTGATGTCGTTGTTGGATCCTGCCATACCAAAGGAGTATCAAATCCAGAGATCTTGTGTAGCCACTGCCTCAAATACCACACTACACCCTCCTTTGTGGCCTTTGTACATTCCCTACCAAGCAAACAGACAGTTTTTTCATTTCCGATGCATGCAGTCGATACTTCCAAGCATCCCAGGGAATCCTCTAGCTTCATTGATTGCAAGAATTGGAGTAGTGTCTTCGACATTGGGTGATCTCAGATATTTTGCCCCAAACACTGCAATCACTTCCCTGCAGAATTGTACACACAATCGATGGCGGTGGACTCGACCATATAGAGATATCTAGGGGTTACACGCATGAAAACAATAAACTTTTACCCTACGCCCCTGAACCCCTGATGTTGCCAGGACCTATCTATTAGTAATACAGTAATGGGAGGGTATTTTCGCGAACTTACCCTTGAAGCTCGAAAAGCATTGTCAACGCTCAGGAGAGCGTGGTTGATGTAGACGAGCCGAAGCCGACCTCAAGGTCGTGATGAAGTCCTTGCACTCCTGTGGCTCCAACGACTTGAGTGCCTCAAGTGTAACACCTCGCAGGGAGTTACACACGTCTGATGCCTGACAATGACTCCCGCTTCCCCGATCTAGCAGCAGTTGCAAAAGTAGATCTCCTGGATCCGAATCCCGCAGCGCGATGGCGCTCCACGGTGGAGATGTCTCCCGTTCGCGCAGTCCGAACTTGGGACCACGGTCACAAGAGAGAGAGAGAGATAGAGAGAGCTTGCTCGACATCCTTCCTGCAAGCTTCTTGTTCCTTGGAAAAGTTGGCTTGCTTGCTAATCAGAGGTCTTGAGAGATTCTTCACAAATGTTGACCATCTTGGATAGATGCCGTATTCCAGGTAGTAGCCCTTGTTGTAGTGGTGGCCATTGATCACATAGTTCACCGGGGGAGCATGACCCTCAACAATCTTGGAGAAGACATGCGAGCACTACAGGACATTGATGTCGTTGTTGGATCCTGCCATACCAAAGGAGTATCAAATCTAGAGATCTTATGTAGCCACTGCCTCAAATACCACACTACACCCTCCTTTGTGGCTTTTGTACATTCCCTACCAAGAAAACAGACAGTTTTTTCATTTCCAATGCATGCAGTCGATACTTCAAAGCATCCCAGGGAATCCTCTAGCTTCATTGATTGCAAGAATTCGAGTAGTGTCTTCGACATTGGGTGATCTCAGATATTTTGCCCCAAACACTGCAATCACTTCCCTGCAGAACTTGTACACACAATCGATGGCCGTGGACTCGACCATATAGAGATATGTAGGGGTTACGCGCATGAAAACAATAAACTTTTACCCTACGCCCCTGAACCCCTGATGTTGCCAGGACCTATCTATTAGTAATACAGTAACGGGAGGGTCTTTTCGCGAACTTACCCTTGAAGATCGAAAAGCGTTGTCAACACTCAGGAGAGCGTGGTTGATGTAGACGAGCCGAAGCCGACCTCAAGGTCGTGATGAAGTCCTTGCACTCCTATGGCTCCAATGACTTGAGTGCCTCAAGTGTAACACCTCGCGGGGAGTTACACACGTCTGATGCCTGACAATGACTCCCGCTTCCCCGATCTAGCAGCAGTTGCGGAAGTAGATCTCCTGGATCCAAATCCCGCAGCGTGACGGCGCTCCGCGGTGGAGATGTCTCTCGTTCGCGCAGTCCGAACTTGGGACCACAGTCACGAGAGAGAGAGAGAGAGACTATCAATTGGAGGTCTCCCCAAAAGTGAGGAAACCTTTATTAAATATTGTGTGTATTTATCTAGCCAAATACCCCCACTATATATAGGGGAGGAGGGGGTACACCCTCCCTCAAAGTCCTAGGGTGGGACTAATCATGGGGAAGGGGTGGGGAGGCGCGTCGGCCAGCCCCCACCCATGGGCCCCACGTAGGGTGGGCCCATTAGGCCCCTCCTAGGGGTGTGGTCCCCTCTTGGGCCCTTTCCCCTCCAGGAATTGGCCCATTAATCCTTTTGACCTTTTAATTGATTTTATCATTATTAAATAATTATGAATAAATGATTAAATCAATATTTAACATTCATTCACATATTATTCAATCTCCGTGGTTATAGAACACCTTCCACCTCCACTCCGGACTTACCGAAACCCTTCCGATTTTCTCTCTACTATTCTTTGGCGATTCTACCGATCCTATAAACACTCTCTAAGCATCATCAAACCCTTAAGCGTGATACCCTATGGTTCGGGAACACTCCAGACATGGTCGGGACACTCCCGGACCAATGATCGATAGAGGGACCTGTATGACCATGTGACCCCTGTGCGTTCCACGAAGATTTTTTGTCGTTTGAACCGGGACAGTCGTGTCTTATTCCCTTTGTCTCTCGATACTTGCATTGCCCGGTATCTGATCAATGATATCACCATGTCATGTTCGATCTTGTTACTGAACAATGCTACTTGACTCATTCCAACAAGTGATATCCCTATGATCAAATCACACGCTGCACAACTATTGGATATAACTTCTCCGAGTGGGCCCTTGAGTATCTTTCCGTCACGTGAACGGACAAATCCCACTCTTGACATATATTACCTCTACGGTTTCCTCCGAGTACCTGAACACACCTTTATAACCGTTGTATTACCAAGTGGCGCTTGATGCTATCTAAGCACTCTCGGAAGACAGTGCTTGATATAGCCTCATGATACATTGCAAATGTATCTATAATTATTGATGTTCCATGCTTGGTTTTATCTACTTTCTTGTGTTTTGTCCACACTTTGGAGTACTTTTCATATGATTTCTTAGACTAACCTATTAACAAAGAGCCACAGTGCTAGCTGCCTATTTTCTGCTGTTTTTGGTTCCAGGAAGTCAGAAAATGAATATTCTCGGAATTGGACAGGACAAAAGCCAAAGTCACTATTTTTCCGGAAGACATCCGGAGCCAGAATACGAGACAGAGAAGGGCTGGGAGTAATGAGATGAAGGATGGACTAAAGCTCAAGCTTGGGAATGCCACGCGTGTCACCCCAATAAACATCCAAGAAGTACAAGCGTCAAAGATTGGGGATGCCCAAGGCATCCCCCTCTTCATCAATAAAAATCCTAGGTTTCTTCCATACGCTTCATTTTTATTGTTTCATGCACAATTGTGTTATTCTTGGAGCGTCTTATTTTTTGTTTTCGTTTTGGTTTTTCATTTGCTTAGTTTGCTGAATAAATTGGTTGGACCCACTCTTTCATCCGTTGGTTTTCAAATAGTTTGGTTTGGTTTGGAAAAGAGTAGGAAAGTTCATGCTTAAGTGGTAAAGAGAGCTTGTTTTTGACTGTGGCCTATGCTTTGCCATGCCATGCTTGATATTGTTTTGGCTTTATGCTTAGTATTCTTTGTTGTAGCATGACTTTTTAAACAATTGAGATTGCTTAATGTGCCTTGGATGAATCATGCGTTGTTTTAGCATATTAAAGCATAGTATAGTGGTATTCTCCTTTGATGCTTTATTTGGGTTGACTTGGCGCATGCTCACACCATGTTATGACTATCCAAAGTCACCATAGCCTTGATGATCCTACAGTTTTCAACTTGTAATATCACTTTATGCTTTGATCAATGATGTTTTGTCGCTCTGCATGATTATGGCCATTATTGCTCTCTTAGTTTGTCGCTCCCAGTCTTTTGCTAGCCTCCGCAACCAAGTATGAGTTCCACTCATGCATCTAACTCCTTAAACCAAGTTATTCCAAAGAGTCCACCATACCTACCTACTAGCTTATGCTATTCCAAGTATATTCATGTTTTTGTTTACCTTCCGAATTAAACATGTTATGAGAAAACTAGTGATTAAAGCTCTCACGAACTTGATGGCACACTTTACTTTTCTTGCCCTTAATAAACTTGAACCATTGTGTCGTCTATGTTGTATATGCTTGCACTTATTTGTTGGGAATTAGCAGAACCATGCTTTCATGGGGAACGCTTTCAACATTGCACTTGTACTTTGTACCTAGTTGATATCATGCTCTTTTGTCTATGGATGTCGTCGGTGTGAAATGAAAGGGAGCTTGTAAGTCAATGGAGTTATGTATATGTGTTAGAGAAACGCCTGGGCCACTGGTCTAATCCATGCTGACATGGTGGAAACCTACAGTGTAACCATAATGAGCTGTCTATGAAGCATTCTTCTTATAAAAAAGAGTCCTATATTGAGAAAAAAGAGAAAAAGAGAAAAAAAGATTGTGAAAAGAAGAAAGAGAGAAAAAAGCACCATATTGCCATGGTAAATAAGAACATTGCTGAGATGCTCGTTGTCTGCTTGCCTTGTCATTTTGATATGGGGATTCTTCTGAATCATCGGCCAAGGGGTACCCCGTTTGCGGTTCTCTATGATACACATGTACTTACGATGACAAGAACTTACCGGTGACTAAACTTGAGTAGCATGAGGAGCGGCCCTCATATTCAAGGGACATGAGATTTCTAACTTATACTTCGTCAAGCATGTACACCATAGTTTGTTCACTTTAACCTTAATCACTTCAAGATTCTTATGATGGGGGCAATGAGAGCTGAAAGCTAACAAGTACCATAATTTTTGGAAGCTCTTTATGAGACTTGAATCCCTACTTCCTTCTATGAAGGCCTTTCTTCCACCATTACATTGAGTCTCCACCTTCTACCTTTATGCACCTACTTTGGGAGCATAGTGGCCATTCTTAGTTCTATGTGCATTGTCTCAAGACTAGTTGATTGATGCATAACTTGATATTGCTTGTTTTAAACTATTTGTATCTAGTCACTCTTATGAACTTTGAAGGTGTCCTATGCATTTATATTTGCTACTCTATGAGGGACAAGCTGAATGCTATTATGCTATGTTTTCTTTATGTGAAACAAACAAACGTCTTGCAAAGCATTGTTATTCATGAATCTTTTGTTTGTGCCTTTTAATGTTGCATCATAGTTTCTTTGCTTATTGCTAGAACTTTGCCTTTCATGTTATGATTGAAGTACTATGATCCCAGCTTGGAATGTTTTACAAATACTTTTATCAAGTTTGTGATGGTGCACGTCACCTCAAAAATTATTCTTTCTTTTTATCACTTACCTACTCAAGGACGAGCAGGAGTTAAGCTTGGGGATGTTGATACATTGCAAATGTATCTATAATTTTTGATGTTCCATGCTTGGTTTTATCTACTTTCTTGTGTTTTGTCCACACTTTGGAGTACTTTTCATATGATTTCTTTGACTAACCTATTAACAAAGAGCCACAGTGCCAGCTGCCTATTTTCTGTTGTTTTTCGTTCTAGGAAGTCAGAAAATGAATATTCTTGGAATCGGACGGGAGAAAAGCCAAAGTCGCTATTTTCCGGAAGACATCTGGAGCCAGAATACAAGACGGAGAAGGGCTGGGGCCTGACCACACCACCTGGCCGCGCGGCCAGGCCTGGCCCGCACTAGGGGCTCGTCTGGCCGACCCCAGCACCCCCTCGGCCTCTCCTTCCGCCTATAAGATGCCTCCAATACCAAAACCCTAAGTACCCAATCAAAATCCCACAAAAGAGTCTGTAGCCGCCGTCGTCTCTGTCCCTAGATCGGGAGGGATCTTAAGCTCTTCCCGGCACCCTGCCGGAGAGGGGAATTCACCCTGGAGGCCTTCTTCATCATCATGCAAGCCTCCGGTGTGATGCGTGAGTAGTTCATCTCTGGACTACGGGTCCATGTAGTAGCTAGATGGCTGGTCCTCCTCCTTTGTGCTTTCATGTCTAGATCTTGTGAGCTCCGTTCATGATCAAGATCATCTATTTGTAATTCTGCATGTTGTGTTTGTGGTGATCCGATGGATATTGAGATGCTATTTCAGATTGATTATTGATTCTATCATGTCTTTGTTATTTGTGATCTTGCATGCTTTCCATTGTTAGTAGCTATCTTGGCCAAGTAGATGCTAGCAACTCCAAGAGTTAGTATTTATGCTCGATAGTGGGTTCATGCCTCTGGTAATTTGGGGAAGTGACATAAATCTCTAAGGTACTAGATGTGCTGTTGCTACTAGAGAGAAAACAACAATCCTTTGTTCATAGAACAATCGTATTGTTTACTTTACACGCAGTTCGTAAAGCAATAATCTGTTGCTTGCAACTTAATACTGGAGGGGGTTCGGATGATAACCTGAAGGTGGATTATTAGTCATAGATGCAGTTGGATGGCGGTCTATGTATAATGTTGTAATGCCCAATCAAGTCTCAAAGGATTCAAGATGATTAGTATATGCATGTATTGCTTTCTCGATGTTTGTCAATTGCCCCGCTGTAATTTGTTCACCCAACATGTTATCTATCTTAAGGAGAGCCACCTCTAGTGAACTATGGACCCCGGTCCTTTCTTTTACATACAATCTACAAATTGTTTACTGCTTTGTGTTTACTTTCTACAAACTATTACTTCCTTCCATTCGATACGTTTAATCCTTTGTTTTCAGAAAAACCGGTGAGATTAACAACCTCATCGCAAGTTGGGGACAGAGTTATGTGGTTGTGTTGTGCAGGTCTCCATGTTGCTGCTGGCACCGGTAGTGTGCCCTGCCAACGTTCAGCTAGCTACACCTTTGGGGTGTTTCCTTGCTCCTACTGGATTGATAACCTTGGTTTCATAACTGAGGAAAACTTACTACTGTGCTCATAATACCTTCCTCTTGGGGTTCCCCAATGAGCTCGTTAATACACGAGTCAGCACCTCACGGTCTAAGGAATAGTCTACGAGGATCCATTTCTAATCATTGTAACTTGAACTTCATGACATGATCTGGTCACAATGTTTAGGTTGGGTATTGGTTCATCATCTCATTCTTAGAATGAATTGACTCCATTTCGAACTGGCATAAATGCCACATGATCAGGAAACTTGATCATATGTTGACCAATGAACCAGTGACTAGAGTTTCACTGGGAACCCCTGGTTGGTTATATATCACACGTGTATTGATGTTTCCTCTCAATACAGTTATAGCATGATACAAAACTTAATCATAAACTTTATGAAATATGATAATAGTCCTTATAACTATTTGTCTCTAGGGCATATTTCCAATAGTCTCCCACTTGCACTAGAGTACAAATAAACTAGTTGCATTTGTTCTTAATCATTGCCACCATATATCTGGTACCCTGAACATGCTTGCTCATGGAAGAGGTTGAGTCTTGGGTCTTTACTTTACAGTCCCAAATCCTTTGCAACTTACTAATGTCACCTTGATTGACATTAATACTTTATCATCACATGATAACATCTATGTGTATGCATCGTCGCTATGGCAGCAGAACGAGGCCTGATTCCAGGAGCCTATAGTGACTTTAGATCAACCTCGAGGGCTTTCTCATGGGCACTGTGCCCTGGGACACATCATTCTACGTTAAAAGCGAACTAGCCCCGCCATAACATTATATAACACTTTAGATGGTACCCTTATCTATTATTATAAATGTAATCATCAAAACACAAGTGCACTCTATGCAACTTTCGATGCTTTGTTCACCTCGCTTCCTACTTGACTTTAATCGGTATTTACAGGAGTTTCCAACATATTCACTTATAACATAACCCTTTATGTTTTAAGATATGTCATCCTTTATGGATTTGGAAAATATGGCTACAGTTCTCTATTAGAGACTGCGGACAAACTAAGCTCAACGTTCCATGATTCAAACTTAATCACTTTCAAATGTTCCTTATTGGATCATATATTATCTTAAGTTATCATCATGGTTTTCTAAGATAGAACCTATGTTTCAACATAGTGCATGATGATCATCCTTTTCTTTCTTTCAACCATTGATGTTAAACTTAATACTATTCCTAATTTGAGTTATTAAGGACTAGTTTCTTAATTAACTTCTATTCTGAAACCCTTTTCATAATCCCTTAAGGAATACTTCATAATATCAACTTCTACACCTTATATATCATTATTTATCGGTACTTGCGCTTTTATTCTTAACACACTTAAGAGTCACTCCTATAAGCTCCCACTCAAAATATGTTCCTAACATATTTGGGTATGAGTCACTACTCTTACTCAAACTATGTTCCTACATATTTGAATTTGAGACTTATATTGCTCCCACTCAAAAATATGTCAATCACATATTGTTTTAGGAAGATTTTCATAGCTCCCACTCAATTTTATGCAAATTGTATATCCACTCACTATTTTGAACAACTTCAAAATCCTTTGATCAAATATCAAACTTGGAGATTTACTATGAGATACTAGTACTTTTACTAGTTTTAAATCCATTAGACATTTAGCACACTTGAATCAAATTCATTTGAATTTGTCCAACACTGTGCTTTTGCCATTCACCCCTTTTCCATTATGGCTTTGCAGTCATTTGGGAAAATTCCAAGTAACCCCTTTACTTATAAGATTCAACAACGAATTGCTTTCCAATCTCAAGTGAATTTTACTTTGTGATTTCTCATATCCTTAGCTTACCATTATTTACTTAGTAGTTCGTAGGTATGTCATATTCCAGTAATCATGACAAATTATTCACAAATGTCTCCATACAAGATATGGGATACATTTTGAATCCTACTTCATGTAGTGAAAACACCAGTGGGGAAAACACAATGATCAATATCATTGATTCTTTCCTTTGTGAATAGATTCGTTCAGGAATGTTTTCTATTGCGCTTCTCAACACTCTGATACAGGGTTTTGAATTCTCATCGTATTTTTTCACTATCTTCCATTTGCTCCATAATAGAGAAATATCACTTAATATGAATTTTCTCGAGAATGCACCAAAATCTAAGCAATACTAGTTTTTCTTCTCTTTTGGTTTCAGCTATGGATTTCGTATTCAAAGTTTCCAATGAATACTCTACAAGGACTTATTTGCTATTCTTTTGGTTATATCGAATAACCCCAAAACTTTTACGACGATCCATACTAGATATGGAGCCACTTTCATGAATTCAAATGGTTCACTATATATTCCAATTGAGTGCTAACTATTTCTAACTAATGGTCTCTACATCTACACTACAATGATTTATTTGACGCCATCTATTCACCCATTTTGATATCTAATATCACATTGTGATGTTTTGCATTTTGACGTTTCAAACGCATTGCATTCCACAGTTTCTTCTATGTCAGTCTTATAAAGTTGAATTTCATTACTATTGATCAAATCATAGTAATTAGATTCTCTTTTATATTTATACCCTTTGTTGATGAAACACTTTGATCATATCAAATAGTTTCATCCTCATGTTTCCTTTGGTAAACTTCTTTACACATTTAAACAATCATATAATGATAATTACCATTTTGTTAAAACACAACACATCGAATATGTATTTACTTTCAACAATTCATTAAAACACTTTGTATTCAAGTAATACACTGTGTTCAAGTTATTTTGCTGAACTTAGGCATGATTCATATGTGATAAGAAATCGAATGACTTTCACATATTATCACATAACTTTGAATTCAAGCAATGGCTTCATTTAGTAATGAACATATCATTAAGTTGGGTATTTTTCAAGGCATTTTAGTATTTTACAAATGTTGATGTATTATCAATTAGTTTCAAACAATAAGGATAATTCACATATAATCAAACAAGATATAAACACAAATAGAAATCATTCATAAAAGTGGAACAACTGTTTGTTACAAACTGATATGAATAACTGTCTCACAAAATGTGATACACACTAAAGATGTTCATAATCTATCAATTACAATAATTATCCTAAACATAAACTAAGTGATAAATATCGAGGGAGAGTGTCGTTGGCCATCATCATCATGCTCGCCATTAACACACAACATCACCTCCTCTCCAGCAAGCACCTCTCATGCAGAAGGACTTGATTTCAGTAAAACAGAACACGTATCAAATATACTTAACACTGCAAATGTGTTTGCAAGATTATAACATTTATAAAATTTTATATCAAATATATACCTTTGTCATTGATGACCTCAGCGACAACAGTTTCAACGAACACATTCATGAGATGTGATATGAACCTGTGGAAATCCAGTGTTTCCGCGTCGCCTCTCATAATGCAAGTCCTGACTTGTGCTTGGTAGCTTGCTGGCAGCGACCACAGCACAACGCCATTTGCAAAAGATCCCATCATCAAGCTATCCAGGAAGTATGCAGGCCTCATGTACGCATCATGCATGCGCTCCAAGTGGTCGTCAAGCGATGAGTTCTCCTCCATCTTAATGGAGAGTAAGTCTCCCATCAGCTCATGCTCCCATATGCGTGCTTGTTCCACGAAATGTGTCTTGAGCTGTAGCATTACTGTATGAGGGTTTACATTACCCACGACATGCCATAGCTCGTCCATCATTTCGAAACGCATTGTAACTAAAATAAAGGAGTCCATCTCCCGACGGTTATAGCGGTCTTCCCGCTGCTCTAGGGTCTCATAGAAACAGGGCTACTCCAAATCCATCTCGTCGAGTATGTAGTCGACCATGTTATTCTTGCTAAGGAGAAAGTGGAGACGCGCAACCCATATAGAGAAGTTTGATCCGTCTAACATGAGCTTCCCTCCTTCTAAACAACCAATCGTCAACAGGAAAGGTTGCATCGGAGTGAACCTTTTGTACATTTATAATTGCAAAAGGAATTTAGACTAAGTTTATAATTAAATGAGTTAATAATAACTCCACTCATAAACACCTATCCCTTGAAGGGTTCCTAGTGATAACACGACCCCTTTTCCCCACATCTCCCCCGATCGTCACGGCCATCAATATGGGTGCTAGGGTGGATGCCTACGCGTCGGTCACATCATTCATGCGACTTGTGCTCAATCTTTCGACCATCCGTGTTTCGAGGCCATGTCTACACATGCTAGGCTCGCCAACTCAACATTAGTGTATTCACTATGCAACATGGCTTACACCCACTGTATGCGAATGTAGATATGTCTGACACTCGCTCACCACGGATCGCCTCATACCAAAGAACTTTCTTGGTGGTGCACACTAAGGGGGAAAACAATCATTGGTAATTTTAACAGGGATCATCTTATTAGGCTACCGTCGAGTATCTAATACTAGCACACAATAACATATACAAACAATAACATTGAATGTAAATGCGATGTGATATGGTCCTTCACGTCGTGATCTCCATCCGTTGTCACCGGATTCTAGCGCCAGGGTTCCGGCGCCGTAGACACCAGGGTACCAATGTCTTTCCGGTGTGGTAGTGCGTCACCTCCGTGACTATCTACTACTACGTAACATAAGGTAATCACTTTACCTTTGCCACAACCATATCACAAAGCAACGCCCCCTACAAAACAAAGTTAGACGCCTCTACTTTATCTTTGATGTTTTACGTGGCTGAATGGGCTTTCGCACAAGAATTGTTCTTACCTACGAACTTTCAGCACAACGCTGATCAAGTAGTTGTCTCTACTACACCCCTTTCGGGGCCCTCCGTTGCAAATGGCATGGCAACTAATGCGAGAGAGACAGGCACCCTCCTAAGCCACTTTATACGGTACAAGCCGTATTTCAGGCGTGGACCAGTCTCGCGAATGAACGCGTAAAGTCGGTTGGGGGCCGCTTCATCAAGCATTACTGCGGTATACACAAGTACACGTGGGAGGGTAACAACTAAAAGATCAATGCCCACACGCTACATCTCGTGTGTTCTACCCGTACTAGCATTACTACGCATAGATCTAGCTCGGATACCACTGTAGGGGTTCCGCGCATGAAAACAATAAAAATTTACCCTACGCCCCTGAACCCCTGATGTTGCCAGGACCTATCTATTAGTAATCCAGTAATGGGAGGGGCTTTTCACGAACTTGAATACCGAAAAGCGTTGTCAACGCTCAGGACAGCGTGGTTGATGTAGACGAGCCGAAGCCGACCTCAAGGTCGTGATGAAGTCCTTGCGCTCTTGTGGCTCCAACGACTTGAGTGCCTCAAGTGTGACACCTCGTGGGGAGTTACACACGTCCGGTGCATTACGATGACTCCCGCTTCCCTGATCCAGGAGCAGTTGTGGAAGTAGAGCTCCTGGATCCGAATCCCGCTGCGCGATGGCGCTCTGCGGTGAAGATGTCTCTCGTTCGCGCAATCTGAACTTGGGACCATGGTCACGAGAGAGAGAGAAGAGAGAGTATCAATTGGAGGTCTCCCCAAAAGTGAGGAAACCTTTATTGAATATTGTGTGTATTTATCTGGCCAAATACCCCCACTATATATAGGGGGAGGAGGGGGTACGCCCTCCCTCAAAGTCTCGGGGTGGGACTAATCATGGGCAAGGGATGGGGAGGCGCGCCAGCCAGCCCCCACCCATGGACCCCACGTGGGGTAGGCCCATTAGGGCCGCCGGCTGATGGCCCAAAATATATCGAGCTCGTTGGGGAACCCCAAGAGGAAGGTATGATGAGCACATCAGCAAGTTTTCCCTCAGTTATAAAATCAAGGTTATCGAACCAGTAGGAGCAAGGAAACACCTCCAAGGTGTTGTTGCCAACTTGGAATCCTGCACAACACAACCACAGAACTTTGCCCCCAACTTACAGTGAGGTTGTCAATCTCACCGGTTTTACTGAAAACAAATGATTAAACGTATTGTGTGGAAGATAGTAATAGCTTGGAGAAAGTAAATAGAAAACAGTAAACAGTTGTAGATTGATGGTAAAAGAAAGGACCAAGGTCCATAGTTCACTAGTGGTGGCTCTCCTTAAGATAGATGACATGTTGGGTGAACAAATTACAGCGGGGCAATTGACAAACATCGAGAAAGCATACAAGCATATACTAATCATCTTAACTCCTAAGAGATTTGATTTGGCATTACAACATTATACATAGACCATAATCCAACTGCATCTATGACTAATAATCCACCTTCAGGTTATCATCCGAACCCCCTCTAGTATTAAGTTGCAAGCAACAGATAATTGCATTACGCATTGCGTGTAAAGTAAACAATATGATTGTTCTATGAACAAAGGATTGCTGTTTTCTCCCTAGTAGCAACAACACATCTAGTACCTTAGAGATTTTTGTCACTTCCCCAGATTACTAGAGGCATGAACCCACTATCAAGCATAAATAACTCTTGGAATTGCTAGCATCTACTTGGCCAAGATAGCTACTAACAACAGAAAGCACACAAGATCACAAATAACAAAGACATGATAGAATCAATAATCAATCTGAAATAGCATCTCAATATCCATCGGATCCCCGCAAACACAATATGTAGGATTACAAATAGATGGTCTTGATCATGAACGGAGCTCACAAGATCTAGACATGGTAGCACAAAGGAGAAGAACCAACCATCTAGCTACTACATGGACCTGTAGTCCAAGGATGAACTACTCACGCATCACACCAGAGGGTTTCATGGTGATGAAGAAGGCCTCCAGGGTGAATTCTCCCCTCCGACAGGGTGCCGGGAAGAGCTTCAGATCCCTCCCGATCTAGGGATGGAGATGATGGCGGCTACAGACTCTTTCGTGGAATTTTGATCGGGTGCTTAGGGTTTCTGTATCGGAGGCATCTTATAGGCAAAAGGGGAGGCCGAGGGGGTGCCCTAGGAGGCCACACCACCCCCTGGCGTGGGCCAGGCCTAGCCACACGGCTAGGTGGTGTGGCGGCCCTCTAGCCCCTCTCCGTCTCGTATTCTGGCTCTGTGTCCCCCTCGGTGAAAAACTGACTTTGGCTTTTGTGCCGTCCAATTCCGAGAATATTCATTTTCTGACTTTCCTGGAACCAAAAATAGCAGAAAACAAGCAGGTGGCACTGTGGCATCTTGTTAATAGGTTAGTCCAAGAAAGTGTATAAAAAGTACTCCAAAGTGTGGGAAAAACATAAGAAAGTATATAAAACCAAGCATGGAACATCAAAAATTATAGATACGTTTGCAACGTATCACCGGCCACCCCCTAGGCCCCTCCTAGGGGTGTGGTCCCCTCTTGGGCCCTTTCCCCTCCGGGAATTGGCCCATAAAGCCTTTTGACCTTTTAATTGATTTTCTCTTTATTAAATAATATGAATAAATGATTAAATCAATATTTAACATTCATTCACATATTATTCAATCTCCGTGGTTATGGAACACCTTCCACCTCCACTCCGGACATCCTCCGGACTTACCGAAATCCTTCCGGTTTTCTCTCTACTATTCTTATGCGATTCTACAGATCCTATAAACACTCTCTAAGCATCATCAAACCCTAAGCAGATACCCTACGGTTCGGGAACACTCAAGACATGGTCGGGACACTCCCGGACCAATGATCGACAGAGGGACATGGATGGCCATGTGACCGCTATGCGTTCCACAAAGATATTTTATTGTTTGAACCGGGACAGTCGTGTCTTATTCCCTTTTTCTCTCGATACTTGCATTGCCCGAGATCTGATCAATGACATCACCATGTCGTGTTCGATATTGTTAGTGAACAATTCTACTTGACTCGTTCTGACAAGTGATATCCCTGTGATCAAATCACACGCTGTGCAGTTATTGGATATAACTTCTCCGAGTGGGCCCTTGAGTATCTTTCCGTCACATGGATGGACAAATCCCTCTCTTGACATATATTTCCTCTACGGTTTCCTCCGAGTACCTGAACACACCTTTATAACCACTGTATTACCAAGTGGCGCTTGATGCTATCTAAGCACTCTCGGGAGACAGTGATTGATATAGCCTCACGGTTTAAGGAATAGTCTACAAGGATCCATTTCTAATCATCGTAACTTGAACTTCGTGACATGATCGGGTCACGATGTTTAGGTTGGGTATTGGTTCATCATCTCATTCTCAGAATGAGTTGACTCCATTTCCAGCTGGATAAATGCCACATGATTAGGAAACTTGATCATCTGTTGACCAATGAACCAGTGACTAGAGTTTCACTGGGAACCCCTGGTTGTTTATATATCACACGTGTATTGATGTTTCCTCTCAATACAGTTATAGCATGATACAAAACTTAATCATAAACTTTATGAAATATGATAATAGTCCTTATAACTATTTGTCTCTAGGGCATATTTCCAACAAGATAATCATCTTGTGTGTCACCGGAAGAAGCATTCTCATGGCCACCATGCACTTCTGTAGCGAGAAAAATCCCACCATGCCGGTCCAGTCTTTCTTGCATATGAAATAGCTGTCGAAGTCCTAGAGGGCATACCCAATCTTGAGGAAGAGGTCTCGGCTCATCCTGAATTGATGCTGAAACACGGCCTCGCCGTGCAATGGATCGTCGGTAAAGCAGTCGGCGTACATCATGCAATAACCCTCCATTCGCTGCCTTGGGTTGCCCTTCCAGCGTGCTGTTGCTGAGCCACCGCATCGTGTCTTCGTTTTCTAGGCGTATAGGTCGGCCAAACAAGTGAGGATCAGCATGTGCTCTCCATCATCAGATACGGTGGAGGACATCTCTTCAGCATCAGCTCGGCGAACATATTCTCATCATCGTCGGAGTCCATGGCCATGCTAGGAAAAATGTCGAACACCTGTCGGGCGTGGTTGACGCGCAGCTATGCGTGGAACAGCTAGGGGTAGCTGAACTCCGACGAATATCTCTGCGAGGAGGGAGGGAGGCTTGAAGGGGTTTGGTTGGTTTCGTGGAGGCATGTGGGTGGCGGAGCAGAGAGGAGTGGTGCCGGTAGCGGAAACTGCAGCGGGGTGGGTGGGGAGGGAGGAGAATCTTCTTTGCGTGGACATCGGCTTCCCTCGCTGATAGCCCGGGCCTGCTCGGCTTTTCACTTCATATGGAGCCCCCATGAGAACATTGGTGCGCTGAGTTCGGCTTGTGGTCGCCAGACGAATTTTGGCCCAAATCAGAACGAAACCGAGGACCTGGTGTAACACCCCAAAAATATTAATCAAGATTATCAAGTTCTAATCACCCAAGTTTAGGGTTAACAAAAAATTATTTAAATTTAATATGAGTTTATGTGTGAATTGCATTAGTGTATGAATGAGTGCAATTGCCATGTTTGATTGCTACAAATGATAAGGAATGGTTTAAAGATGAATACTACATCATCTAATCCATTTACAAACAAAATCAAAATAAAAGAAATTCAAACATGAATCATATAATCAAATGGTCATTTTGATCAAAATTATCCACTAGCCCATTTTGAGTGTTTTTAGTCAAAGATTTCTAGTAGAAACTTTCCCAATTCTTTTCACCCCTTGCTAGACCAAGTAAAAGTGAACCCAAGCCCACTTTACAAACAAGCAGAAACAAATTCCAAATCATTTTAAAGGACATTGCAAAATTGAATCAAGTTCATATGCATATATCACGATTTTTCAAAAACAACCCAAATCAATTCACCTTGACTTTTCCAAGCAATCATAGACTATCAAGCAAGTCATCTGAACACTCACCAAAATTCATCCAAAAATTCAAAACATGAATTCATGCGGGCATTTGGTCGAGCACCTAGCAGACAACAATAAACACTGCCTAACTTCTATTGTTCTGAGTAGTGATCAATTGCCACTAGTGCCTTAAATCTCTCCCCTGGTCTCCCCCAGCACCTAGCAGCACAGTGGACACGCTCCCCTTTTGTTGTTTGCACCAGTGTCGTGCCGATCGAGCTTGCCATGCCGGTCGACCAAGCCCCGCTCACCACAGCCAACACCGCCCTCTTCCACAATGTCCAGGAGACAGGCGCCACGCCACCGCCACCCTCTGTCCACCCCTCGATCAGGGCCACGCCGTGGACCAGCCATGATCGCCGTGCCCACCTCTCTGTCTGCCATGCTGAGAGCGCGCCAGAGCGCCGCAGTCGACATGCACACACATGCCGCGCCTTGCCCTCTTCGCGGCCCGCACTCACCATGACCCTAGCTACCCCCAGACACACCCGTTCGCCGCCGCGTGGACCGTAGACACGGTGCGCCGTCTCGAACACCGACGTTCCCACACAGTGCATGAACCGCTCCCGACCGTTCTCGACCGCCCCTTGCCATGCCATCACTCGCATGACAATCGCCCTGAAGCACCGCGTCAACCCCTACCCTCAGCCATGCTGATAGCCCTCTGTAACGACGTCGCCGATGAGCCCGAGCCATGCCGCTCTGTCCCACTCGCCGGTGTATAAATAGAGGCCACCCCAGCCCTCATTCGCCGCACCATACCACTCTCCTCTCTCTTAGACACCTCTCACACCTCTCCTCGGAGCAAGGCGAGCACCAGCCCGCCAGAATTTCACCGGAGCCCGCCATTGCAGAGGAGAAGAGGAACTAGAGCTAGGAGCCGCCCCAGGAGCTGCCACGACCACCATTCGACTCGCTGTCGACGACAACCTCATTCGCCCCCATCACCGACCTTAGTTGGAGCCCAGGTGAGCCCCCACGTACCCCCACCATTGCGATTAGGGTTCAGTTTCGCCGGAGCTGTGCGACGGAGACGATGATGCTCAGCCGTCGATCACGCTCTAATTGCATGGCCTAGATTAAAAGATACTGTTTCGGTTTAGATGAGCCATTGACGAGTAGGACACGCCTGTCAGCAGCCCGCTATGCGCGCGCCACGTAGCTGTGCCGGCCCAATTAGTTTCCCGCGCAGAGCCCGTCAATTCAAATAGATTTTTCCCATTTTAGTTAAAACTAGATTCTGGCAGCAGGCTAAGCGTTCGGTCACTGATAGGTGGGCCCGTGTGCAGGCGTGAGGACATGCGCTCTGTTCGTGGATAGCCATTCCGGGCGCATATTTGGGCCAGAAAGGGTCGGCCTGGACACGCGTGGTCGTTTGGATCGGACTATTGAAGTGGCTTTTCATCGCCAGGACGTTCGCGCGGACTGATTTTGACAACCCGTGGTCGAATGGATCGGTCCGGTGGAGATGCCCTTACACCTCTTCTTCTCTAAACTATCGCACCACGGTCAACTCCTACTCCACTTTTAATTCTAGGGTTTCTATGAATTTGGAAGTTATCACTTAGTAGGTTTCCATACCAAGGCTCAATACAATCAAGTCCGGAGCGTCTACCGATTTCGACATATCCCCATTTTCCTCTTCTTTGAGACAAGGATTCCTTGTGCAATTTCATCCATCTCTTAGTTTCTTTTGAATCTATTGAATTCATCACTCGACATAGTCTAGCAGTTCAACTCGGCTCATACTAGATTAACCCGGTGACTATCACAAAATAACGCGATGAATAACTTGGTAACTATTATTGGTAATATGGTATTGAGAATAACCTGGTAACTATCACATAATAACCTGGTGACTATCGCTGAATAGCCTGGTAAGGATAAATTGGGGTTGCCACTCTGGAATAGGCTGATTCACTAGGTTAATCTTGTAATCACACTAGGTTCATCTGGTAACCAGAAACATCAGAAAGTAAGGAATATTGAAGCCGGTAATGCCACCTAGATAATGATAAATAAGTAGTGCGTAATCTAGAGTGCAGTCTTTTATTTTTTAATCCGGCGTACATAATATGATAAGTACGTGACAATAATCAGGTACTCCATCTGTTTTGTTTTAGTCTGCATCTAAGTTTTCTGCCTGTTTTCACAATGGGCTGCGCTTTGGACGCCAGAGTACTAGTTGTAGTACTAGTTGACCAAATTGCCCAGAGTACTAGTTGAAGCACTAGTTGTGCATGCAAACTGGTTAGATGAATTTGAATTTTAGCTTATGGGCAAAATCGTCAACCAGCTGTGAAAAGGTGCCCTCCACTTGCCGGCGTTAGTATTCCCGTTGTGGCTTAGACGTAGAGTATAATGAAACAGATGGAGTAATTACAAACGAGATAATACTATCGGAAGATACCAATATGGGATTTAGTTTCGAAGATTCGGCGCGAGAAATCTCATCAATCCAGTTGAGAGATAAAACTTAATACTCCCTCCGATCCGAAATAATTGATTTGGATTTTTAAATTTGGATGTATCTAACACTAAAATATGTCTAGATGCATCTGAATTTAGACAGGTCCAAGTCAATTAATTTGGATCGAAGAGAGTATTAAAATTTGAATTCATACTAATCTCGTGGTAGCATGTCATGCATGCAGCTTAGTGCATCACGTGATTTTTATTTTCAGCAAACCTTTTGGTAGCACGGCGTGCACATGCAGCCTTTGCTAGCCCGTACATGTACTCCGTGGTAGATTTTGTGCAACGAACTGGGAGGCAGAGGAATTAGCGGGACGCCGCACGCCCACACAATGGTGCGGCTGGCGCAGCCTCGTAGTCGAGTCCATTGTTATCTTTTGAAGAACTGGAGGGAGTAATCGCCCATCTTGAGTAAAGGAAGTCGGTCATTTTGCAACATTTAACTGCTAGTACAAAATTCGCATTACTTCTCTTCCAACAAACAAAATCCCCAATAACAATGCAATCCGTTTGTCTCACACACAAAATTTGGCAGTGCACAATGGTGCTAAAGCTCACCAGCATCAAGATGCCAGATGGCACGTGTTCCAACTAAACGTACTCTACGAACTGTGTTTTCTTGAGGAAGCCTAATTTTCAGCGCCAAGCTGGTATACAAGGCCCAGAAGAAACCTAGATTGTTGCCTGTCTCGAAGTTTCTTTCCTTCACGGACGATCAAAATAACGATCCAGCCATATTCGTAGCACTCAACTCCTTAATCCTTATGCACTCTTTGTGTCCTGCATTTAATCAGAAAACTAGATGAACCGGCTAAAAAGGCTGGTGGACTTGATCTGTTGGAACTAACAACTCAGAACGGAGTTTCGTCAAATAAACAGAGATTATGAAATGTACGAAGCTATGTATGCATAACACAATGCGGTTTTGTACCTTTTTTTTACTAAAGCAACTCGTTAAAATATGTCTGATTTTTGTATGTTAGACATATGTTTGTTGGTCGGAATGGTCCTTCAAAGAGATGCTCATTTCTAATAAAGCAGAGAAGATGATGCTATAGGCAACTTTTGGGTAAAACAGTTACTGAGTATCTTTTTTATACTTCAATCCTGGGATGCGTCAGAAAATTTGAAGCCCCTATGGCAACATTGTACTAGACATCTTCTGTTATAATCTAACACATCAGGTTGTTTGGTTTTTTCTACTTCACTTCTGCTTCAAAGTTCACACGCCTCTTACTTTTCATTACTACATGTTGCACCCCTCATTAGTGAATACCCTCAACTTTAGTGGCTAGTGCTAAGCATAAAAGTTTATCACTTTAGATGGGAATACTTGGTGAAAATGATTATGAAAACCCTAGAATGATGATTCATCCTATTGAAATGTTTTGAAATGTGTTGAGAAACACAATTGTTGATGATGAAAATGTTGAGGCATGAGCCTTGGCCCTTTATAAAAAACTGATGGTTGGGTTCGGATGCGATACCATTCCAATTTTACCGTACAACCACAATACCCGAATTGGGTAGGGCTTAACTAGAAGTTTATATGCCTTAGTATGGGTTTCCTCGCGGAAAGAGGTTTAGCTGAGGCTACCTCGTGAATGTGAATGTCCACCTATGCAGTGCCCAGGATGGCAGATGGGCATGGCTAGGAGGCCAAGCTCATAGGGGAGGTGCCTATACTAGAGTGTGTAATTGAAAGGTTATGATTGATTATCCGCATACTAAGTATGATGATTCAGGGTTATCCCTGACAGATGTATCGAATTTTGTGGTGAAAGTGTACCACCCGTGCAGAGTGTCAAACTATTCGAATAGTCGCGTCCGCGGTCATGGACAGTTGGAGTGGCCATACTGTTCTATTGTCAGATTTTTTTCAAAATGACTTGTGAATTGAACTATGACCTTGACTTGACCACAACAGGATTGTGGACATGAAAACTAGGTTCCCACTTAAGTGATTAAATTAGATTCTTTACTTTTGAACTCTTGTGAAATAAACCTAGAGCTTAAGATTCCTACTAGAACTACCTTACTTGTTAGTGATAGTTTGCAAGCACTTAAAGAGTACTCATGGCTTTGTCCCTGGCTATTCCCGTGGTCAGACTATGAGGAGGACTACCAGGAAGATGGACAGCATGAGGTCTATGACAACTAGGATCATCTCCCATCGTCAGCATTGCCTGTGACCCTAAAGATGGAGCCCCTACTACGTTTACTTTCCGCTGCTTTGATTGTATTAAGACTGGATCATGAGATCCTTTATTTGTAAGACCTTTATTATGGTTTGTAATGGATGATGTAATGTGGTACCAATTCTATTATGTCTCGCAAAAATGGTAATCCTGGGATTGCGATGTATGGCATAACAGGCATCTGAGATTAAAAATCCGGGTGTTGACAAGTTGGTATCAGAGCCATCCTGACCATAGGAGACCCTAGTTAGAATGGACGTCTGAAAAAAAAACTTAGTTTCAAAACAAAAGAAGTGAGTATTTATGAAAACCTATTCCCACTCTTATCCTTGAGATTCTTTAAAAAAATCATGTTCCTTAAAAATTCTTGCAATCCTACATAAAATTTGACACACTTGATCACCCCACTAACTTGCTCACCCTAAATTCTTATAGATGGAGGTCAAGTATAGCAAGTTCCTCCAGCTGGGCAACGGAGGCCACCTGATCTTTGAGAGGGATCTAGATGCACTCGCAGAGTATCTTGAGCGCCCGCACCCGGAGTTCTTCGGGGCATAACTCAATGATCATGTAGGAGGAGATCTACAATGGCTGATAGTTGCAGATCTTAGAGGCAAGATGGAAGCACCCACCTCGGAGAAGATCCAGTTCAGCTTGAGGGAGATAACTAGCTAGATGGATTAGCCAGGGCTATGCATGAAGCTCTTGCCCGTCTGTGTGGACAAAACATCAACCAGATCAGTGGAACTCGCTTTGCTCACTATGCAAGGCGTGATTCTATGGGAATACCCTTGGAGATGCCAGGACACCCAGAGCTGAAGCACCAAGTGGATAATCTCGACTTCATGTTGTATGATAGATAGCAGGAATTGGACAACGCCCGTGCCTACGCCAACCACAACCATGCCATTGCAGTCAAGAAGGATCAGACCCTCGCCATCCTCACCAAGGAGCGCCAATCACTTCGTCGTCAGCGTGACAAGAAGGATCGCATCATCGATCTTCTTCGCAAGAAGGTGGCCACTCTCGAGAAGACCATCCGTGAACATGAGGTCTAGCTTGAAGCGAAGGAGGAGGAAGGTGAAGATATCCATGGAGATCTCTACTCTTACCTCGGTGATGATGACAACTACCTGGAGGACGATGCCATGGATTTCCACACTGATGATGATTCTGCCTTCATTGATGATGATTAGATGCACTTGAGCACTACCGTAGGAGTGAATTGTACCCTGTCCCTCTATATCGTAGTTTCACATATTGGTTCTTAAAACCATTTGTTTTCTATTTGTGTTGTGGTGTGTGTTTGTATTGGGTGCTATGAATGAATGAATGAATGAATGAAAGGAAGTGTTAGTTTGCAAAACCTGAGTCAAACTCAAAGTTTAAAGCTTTTGAAACAAAACCATGAACCTTAGAGATTTCCCTCTTATCTCATTATCTATCTCAATCTTCAGATGACTCGCGGAAATCCCGGAGGAAGCAGTTCATCTCAGGACCCAATGCTGCAGATTTTGCAAATGTTAGTTTCTGACCGTGAAGCTAGTAGAGCCGAACGTCAAGCCAACTTAGCCACTCTTCAACAGATAGCTCAGATGGCCCACAATAATCAAGGCCACGGAAACCAGGATAACCATGGATCCAAGCTCAAGAACTTTCAAAACACCAATCCTCCTATATTTAATAAGTCTGAAGAGCCCTTAGATGCTGATGACTAGCTACAAACCATGGAGAACAACTTAGAGGTCGCAGGAGTTGAGGCCAGTGAAAATGTACTGTTTGCCACCCATTATCTGGCAGGTAATGCAAGAGCATGGTGGAATAGCACCCGTACTATGAATGGAGGTCAGATGATGACTTGGGATGAGTTCAAAATTAAGTTTAGTAGGACCCATGTGCCCCCGGGTCTGATTAATAGGATGAGGGATGAGTTCAGAGATTTGAAACAAGGAAGAATGAGCGTGGTGGAATACCGTGACAAATTCTTATCTTTAGCTATATATGCCACTAATGAGATTGACACAGAAGCAAAGAAGAAAGAGAGATTCCTGAACGGACTACATGATGAGATGCAAAACGTGCTAGTCAACATTCCCTTTGATGATCTTGAAGCTTTAGTGGACTCTGCCATTCAGATGGAAGGGAAGATAAACCAAGCCAATGACAATCGCAAGCGCAGGATGATGCACCAGCCTGGATCCCACCATACCCAGAAGTATCGCCCCAACCCGTCTGCAGGATATGCCCCAAGAAACAACAGACCACATATGTCCGTCCAAGCTATCCCAATCATGGCGGAGAAAACTTGAGGTCTGGAGGAAACCACAACAATAACCTGATACATTGCAAATGTATCTATAATTTTTGATGTTCCATGCTTGGTTTTATCCACTTTCTTCTGTTTTGTTCCAACTTTGGAGTACATTTCTTATGATTTCTTGGACTAACCTATTAACAAGAGCCACAGTGCTAGCTGCCTGTTTTATGCTGTTTTTGGTTCCAGAAAAGTCAGAAAATGAATATTCTCGGAATTGGACGGGACAAAATCCAAAGTGCCTATTTTTCCGGAAGTCATCAAGTGCTAGAATACGAGACGGAGAAGGGCCAGAGGCCGGCCACACCACCTAGCCGCGCGGCCAGGCTTGGCCTACGCCAGGGGGTGGTGTGGTGGCCCCTGGCACCCCCTCGGCCTCTCCTTCCGCCTATATATTGCCCTCGGGACGAAAACCCTAAGGACCCGATCAAAAATCCACGAAAGAGTCTATAGCCGCTGTCATCTCCATCCCTAGATCGGGAGGGATCTGAAGCTCTTCCCGGCACCCTGCCGGAGAGGGGAATTCACCCTGGAGGCCTTCTTCATCACCATGCAAGCCTTCGGTGTGATGCGTGAGTAGTTCATCCTTGGACTACGGGTCCATGTAGTAGCTAGATGGCTGGTCCTCCTTTGTGCTTTCATGTCTAGATCTTGTGAGCTCTGTTCATGATCAAGATCATCTATTTGTAATTCTGCATGTTGTGTTTGTGGTGATCCGATGGATATTGAGATGCTATTTCAGATTGATTATTGATTCTATCATGTCTTTGTTATTTGTGATCTTGCATGCTTTCCGTTGTTAGTAGCTATCTTGGCCAAGTAGATGCTAGGACCTCCAAGAGTTAGTATTTATGCTCGATAGTGGGTTCATGCCTCTGGTAATTTGGGGAAGTGACAGAAATCTCTAAGGTACTAGATGTGCTGTTGCTACTAGGGAGAAAACAACAATCCTTTGTTCATAGAACAATCGTATTGTTTACTTTACACGCAGTTCGTAAAGCAATAATTTGTTGCTTGCAACTTAATACTGGAGGGGGTTCAGATGATAACCTGAAGGTGGATTATTAGTCATAGATGTAGTTGAATGACGGTCTATGTATAATGTTGTAATGCCCAATCAAGTCTCAAATGAGTCAAGATGATTAGTATATGCATATATTGCTTTCTCGGTGTTTGTCAATTGCCCCACTGTAATTTGTTCACCCAGCATGTTATCTATCTTAAGGAGAGCCACCTCTAGTGAACTATGGATCCCGGTCCTTTTTCTTTACATACAATCTACAATCTTTTACTGCTTTGTGTTTACATTCTGCAAACTTTTACTTCTTTCCATTCGATACGTTTAATCCTTTGTTTTCCGCAAAACACGGTGAGATTGACAACATCATCGCAAGTTGGGGACAAAGTTCTGTGGTTGTGTTGTGCAGGTCTCCACGTTGCTACTAGCACCGGTAGTGCGCCCTGCCAAAGCTCAGCTAGTAACACATTTGGGGTGTTTCCTTGCTCCTACTGGTTCGATTAAACCTTGGTTTCATAACTGAGGGAAACTTGCTGCTGCGCTCATCATACCTTCCTCTTGGGGTTCCCAACGAGCTCTACATCAACACCGCACCAGCATTTTTCTAGGCGCCGTGCATTGAGCCATCAAGCGATTTTCTGGTGCCGTTGCCGGGGAGTCAAGGACATCTTCACAAGGGGAGTCCCTCATAACCAATCTCTTTACTTTGTTGTTTTTGTGTTGCTTAGTTTCTTTTTGCTTTGTTTGCTTGTTTTGTTCTTCAAAAACACAAAAAAATTAGTTTTACTTGTTTGCTTTCTTATTCAAAAACACACAAAAATTAAGTCTCCTTTAGTTGTCACCCCTTCCTTAGCTCACCATGTTGATCCCCAAATTCACCCTGAAAGACCTTTCGATTAGTAGTGGTTCTATAATTGGGAAAGATAATATTGAAGAATTCTTTAATCATGTTAGTAAACATGAGGATAATAAGGATAGATCCCTTGCAGAACTTGCTCCAAACTATGAGATTGCTGTAGCTTCTTTAATTCACATGTTAGAATCTAGGTTTGTTAACCTCAACCCCTTAATGCAAGTAATGTTTCTCAAGCTTAAAGAAATTGAAGACCCTGAAAAGAGGGATTTTATTCTAGAAACTTTGTTTAAGGAGTTCTATGATGTTGCCAAGGAAGCTAGAAAAGTCTTTGAACGTTTCAATATGCTAGGCTCATGTGTAGATGTTGTTGGTACACGAGAAAAGGTGAACAAAACCGAACCTAATGGGGAGGAACCTAAGATACCAATACCCTTCAAACTAGTAGCAATACATGATGCCATAGAAAAGAATCTTGATTGGATTGTTCCTGCAAACCCTTTTGATGAGAATAGTAAACCTAAGAGCATTGAGAGAGGATCCTCTAGAACTTATTTGGATGATATACCTTGCCTTGTTGAAAATATTTCTGGTATTGATCTTAATGCTTCTTCATTTGAGAATACTTGATCCTTTTTCTTGCTTCTTATGCCTAACTTAAAGGCGTTAAAGAAAAGTACTTATTGGGAGATAACCCAAAAGTTTTAGATGAGTCTTGGAAGTTATTACCTCGGTAATAACCTCTCCTTATCCTTTTTATTTGCTTTTTGTGCCAAGAGTAACCTCTAATGAGAGAGAAGTAATGAGATGAAGGATGGACTAAAGCTCAAGCTTGGGGATGCCACGCGTGTCACCCCAAGAATTATCCAAAAAGTACAAGCGTCAAAGCTTGGGGATGCCCAAGGCATCCCCTTCTTCATCAATAAAAATCCCAGGTTTCTTCCAAACGCTTCATTTTTATTGTTTCATGCACAGTTGTGTTGTTCTTGGAGCGTCTTCTTTTTTTTTTCGTTTTGGTTTTTAGTTTGCTTTGCTTGCTTAGTTTTCTGAATAAATTGGTTGGACCCCCTCTTTCATACATTGGTTTGCAAATAGTTTGGTTTGGTTTGGAAAAGAGTAGGAAAGTTCATGCTTATGTGGTAAAAAGAGCTTGTTTTTGACTGTGGCCTATGCTTTGTCATGCCATGCTTGTTATTGTTTTGGCTTTATGCTTAGTATTCTTTGTTGTAGCATGACTTGTTATAAACAATTGAGATTGCTTAATGTGCCTTGGATGAATCATGCGTTGTTTTAGCATATTAAAGCATAGTATAGTGGTATTCTCCTTTGATGCTTTATTTGGGTTGACTTGGCACATGCTCACACCATTTTATGACTATCTCAAGTCACCATAGCCTTTATGATCCTTTATTTTTCAACTTGTAGTATCACTTTATGCTTTGATCAATGATGTTTTGTTGCTCTGCATGATTATGGCCATTATTGCTCTCTTAGTTTGTCGCTCCCAGTCTTTTGCTAGCCTCCACAACAACGTATGAGTTCCACTCATGCATCCAACTCCCTAAACCAAGTTATTCCAAAGAGTCCACCATACCTACCTACTAGCTTATGCTATTCCAAGTATATTCATGCTTTTTTTACCTTCCAAATTAAACTTGTTATGAGAAAATAGTGATTAAAGCTCTCACGAACTTGATGGCACACTTTAATTTTTTCATCTAATAAACTTGAACCACTCAGTCCTTCTTTGTTGCGTATATGTTTGTGCTTTATAAGTTGAAATTAGCAGAACCATGTACCATGGGGAACGCTTTCAACATTGCACTTGTACTTTGTACCCCGTTGATATCATGTTCTTTTGCTTACGGATCCCGGCGGTGTGAAATAAAAGTGGAACTTGTAAGATCAAGGAGTTTGTATGTGTGTTAGAGAAACGCCTGGGCCGCTAGCCTAAGCCATGCCTAATCATGGTGGAAACTTGCAGCATCACCATAATGAGCACTCTATGAAGCATCCTAAATAAAAACCTATGCAAATAGCAAATAAAAAGATCGCTGAGATGCTCATTGTCTGCTTGCCTTGTCATTTTGATTATGGGAAAGCTCCCGTATCATGTGCAAGGGGTACCCCGTTGGCGGTTCTTAATGATACACATATACTTACAATGACAAGATCTTACTCGTGACTGAAGTTGAGTAGCATGAGGATCGGTCTTCGTAAGTAAGGGGCATGAGATTTCGGTTTATAACTTGTCAAGCATATCCTCTTAGTTGTGTCACTTTAAACTTAACCACTTAAAGATGCTTATGATAGGGGCAATGAGAGCTGAAAGCTATAAGTACCATAATTTTTGGAAGCTCTTTATGAGACTTGAATCCCTCCTTCCTTTTATAAAGGCCTTTCTTCCACCATTACATTGAGTCTCCACCTTCTATCTTTATGCACTTACTTTGAGAGCATAGTGGCCATTCTTAGTTCTATGTGCATTGTCCCAAGACTAGTTGATTGATGCATACTTTGATATTGCTTGTTTTAAACTATTGTATCTAGTCACTCTTATGAACTTTGAAGGTGTCCTATGCATTTATATTTGCTACTCTATTGAGGGGCAAGCTGAATACTATTATGCTATGTTTTCTTTATGTGAAACAAACAAGCGTCTTGCAAAGCATTGTTATTCATGAATCTTTTGTTTGTGCCTTTTCATGGTGCATCATAGTTTCTTTGTCTTATTGCTAGAACTTTGTCTTTGATGGTATGATTGAAGTACTATGATCCCAGCTTTGAATGATTTGCAAATACTTTGATCAAGTCTTTGATGGTGCATGTCACCTCAAAAATTATTCTTTCTTTTTATCACTTACCTACTCGAGGACGAGCAGGAGTTAAGCATGGGGATATTGATACATTGCAAATGTATCTATAATTTTTGATGTTCCATGCTTGGTTTTATCCACTTTCTTGTGTTTTGTTCCAACTTTGGAGTACTTTTCTTATGATTTCTTGGACTAACCTATTAACAAGAGCCACAGTGCCAGCTGCCTGTTTTCTGCTGTTTTTGGTTCCAGGAAAGTCAAAAAATGAATATTCTCGGAATTGGACGGGACAAAAGCCAAAGTGCCTATTTTTCCGGAAGTCATCAAGTGCCAGAATACGAGACGGAGAAGGGCCAGAGGCCGGCCACACAACCTGGCCGCGCGGCCAGGCTTGTCCCGTGCCGGGGGTGGTGTGGTGGCCCCTGGCACCCCCTTGGCCTTTCCTTCCGCCTATATATTGCCCTCGGGACTAAAACCCTAAGGACCTGATCAAAAATCCACGAAAGAATCTGTAGCCGCCGTCATCTCCATCCCTAGATTGGCAGGGATCTGAAGCTCTTCCTGGCACCCTGCCGGAGAGGGGAATTCACCCTGGAGGCCTTCTTCATCACCATGCAAGCCTCCGGTGTGATGCTTGAGTAGTTCATCCTTGGACTACGGATCCATGTAGTAGCTAGATGGCTGGTTCTCCTCCTTTGTGCTTTCATGTTTAGATCTTGTGAGCTCCATTCATGATCAAGATCATCTATTTGTAATTCTGCATGTTGTGTTTACGGGGATTCGATGGATATTGAGATGCTATTTCAGATTGATTATTGATTTTATCATGTCTTTGTTATTTGTGATCTTGCATGCTTTCCGTTGTTAGTAGCTATCTTGGCCAAGTAGATGCTAGCAACTCCAAGAGTTAGTATTTATGCTCGATAGTGGGTTCATGCCTCTGGTAATCTGGGGAAAGTGACAGAAATCTCTAAGGTACTAGATGTGCTGTTGCTACTAGGGAGAAAACAACAATCCTTTGTTCATAGAACAATCGTATTGTCTACTTTACACGCAGTTCGTAAAGCAATAATCTGTTGCTTGCAACTTAATACTGGAGGGGGTTTAGATGATAACCTGAAGGTGGATTATTAGTCATAGATGCAGTTGGATGGAGGTCTATGTATAATGTTGTAATGCCCAATCAAGTCTCAAAGGAGTCAAGATGATTAGTATATGCATGTATTGCTTTCTCGGTGTTTGTCAATTGCCCCGCTGTAATTTGTTCACCCAGCATGTTATCTATCTTAAGGAGAGCCACCTCTAGTGAACTATGGATCCCGGTCCTTTTTTGTTTACATACAATCTACAATCTTTTACTTCTTTGTGTTTACTTTCTGCAAACTTTTACTTCTTTCCATTCGATATGTTTAATCCTTTGTTTTCCACAAAACACGGTGAGATTGACAACCTCATCGCAAGTTGGGGACAAAGTTCTATGGTTGTGTTGTGCAGGTCTCCACGTTGCTGCTAGCACCGGTAGTGTGCCCTGCCAAACCTCAGCTAGTAACACCTTTGGGGTGTTTCCTTGCTCCTACTGGTTCGATTAAACCTTGGTTTCATAACTGAGGGAAACTTGCTATTGTGCTGATCATACCTTGCTCTTGGGGTTCCCAACGAGCTCTACATCAAAACCGCGCCAGCATTTTTCTGGGCGTCGTGCATTGAGCCATCATAACCCTGGCAACTCCAATAACTTCAAGCATGCACCGCCCAAGTCCAACAACAACAACAACACCAACAACAATACTTCCCCAAGGACTGGAAGCAATGTTGTGTCTATTGCAGGAAAAGACAAGTCCCTAATTACTTACTTTGAATGCGGAGTCAAGGGTCACTACTCCAACGAGTGCCCCAAGAAGCTTGTAGCAACCACCAATGTGAATGCACCCGCTCAGCAGCAACTTCGTGTTCAGCCTAGAAGGAGATTTGCCCTAGGGAACTTGCTGAACTACAACAGTCATCTGTTCCACATGAATGCTGAAGAAGCTCAGGAAGCACCAGACGTCGTGCTAGGTATGTTTTCTGTTAACTCGGTACTTGCAAGAGTGTTGTTTGATTCTGGAGCATCACACTCGTTTGTTATAGAAGAATTTGCATGCACTAGTAAGACTCAACCAACAAAATTGAAGCATGTTATGATAGTTCAAATACCTGGTTCAACCACCAAAGCTAGAAAAATTTGCAAGGTTGTACCTATCAGAATCCATGAAATAGATTTTTATGCTAATATAGTACTTGGAACCAAAGGTTTGGATGTAGTACTAGGAATGGATTCGATGTCGAAACATAAAGGATTAATCGACTGTGCCAAGAAAGCCATAACCATGACTAGTAGCACTGGAGTATCAGTATAGCATGTATTTGAGACGTTGCCCCGTCAATTCAAATGCAACAAGAGTCTAGCCCAACCAACGCTAGACCAAGTCAGAGTAGTCTGTGAATACCCCTATGTATTCCTAGATGAATTTCCTGGTATGCCCCCAGATCGGGATATTGAGTTCATCATTGAACTAGTTCCTGGAACTGGACCCATAGCTCGGAGACCTTATAGTATGAACCCATCTGAATTAGTGGAGCTGAAGAAGCAACTTGATGCTATGCTGGAGAAAGGTCCGATTCAACCAAGTGCATCGCCATGGAGATCGGCTATTTTGTTTGTGGATAAGAAAGATGGAGGTAACCATTTGTGCATGGATTACCAGAAGCTGAATGATGTCACCATCAAGAACAAGTACCCACTACCGAAGATAGAAGATTTGTTTGACTATTCGACTAGTGCCAGAGTGTTTTCTAAGATTGATCTTAGAACTGGTTATCATCAACTCAAGATTCGTGCAACGGATATCCCAAAGACCGCCTTTACCACCAGATATGGATTATATGAGTACACGGTCATGTCTTTTGGATTAACCAATGCCTCTGCTTATTTCATGAATCTCATGAATAAGATTTTTATGAACTTCCTAGATAAGTTTGTCATTGTTTTTATCGAAGATATTCTGATCTATTCCAAGTCATAAGAAGACCATGAGCTACACCTGAGAACCATCCTTGAAACCCTTAGAGAGCATCAGTTGTATGCCAAGTTTAGCAAATGTGAATTCTGGTTAAAGGAAGTAGGATTCCTAGGACATATCGTGTCGGCAGGAGGAATTGTTGTCAATCCCACCAAGATTAAGGATGTTGAAGAATGGAAAACCCCAACCACTAAAACCCAAGTCCGCGCATTTCTCGGATTAGCGGGATATTACCGCAAATTCATAGAAGGATTTTCAAGCATCGCAAGAATGATGACCCAGCTATTGAAGAAAGATCAGAAGTTTGAATGGACGGACAAATGAGAAGCAAGTTTTCACTCAAGAAGAGATTGATTTCAGCCCCAATTCTGATTATGCCAGATATCAAGAAGCCTTTTGATGTGTATTGTGATGCATCCAAGATTGGTCTCGGATGTGTATTGATGCAAGAAGGCAAAGTCATATCATATCTGTAACATCCCAAAACTTCAATCCAAGCTTATCAAGATCAAAACAATCAAAATTTGGGGTTAACAAAAAACTTTTTCAAAGTTAATATGAAAGCATTCATATATGTGTGCATTTAAATTAGGAGTTGTTTGAATTGCCATGATTGTATGATCCAATGCTTGTAAAATGTTTCTTAGGTGATTTAAACATCATCTACATCATTCCCAAACTTTTCCTAAATAAAATCAAATCAAAAAGAATTAAACATGAGGAATGGTCATTTTGGCAAATTTAACTCTCATATCTACTTTGGCTATTCCTAGTACTCAAATTTTAACAGAAAAAATTCTTGATCATTGCACCCCTTGCTAGTACACATAATGAGGTACCAAGGCCCACCTTTTGATCTGCTAAAAACATTCTGTAAACTAATTTAAATGGCAGTTTAAAATTGAATCTAATGCATATGCATAGATCACCCCTATTTCAAAACCCATATTTTTGAGCTCCACTTTAAAAACCCTTGCAACCAGAGACTACCTATCATTAGTGGAGAACACCCAAAAAATTTGAACTCAAAATTCAAAAAGAATTTTCATGCGGCCATTTCATCAAACACATGGCAGGCAGAATAAAACACAAATAGCTAGATCACTGTTTCTACAGGGTTTTGCCACCCAATTGACCACAAAACACTCCCTCTGTCTCCCCTTGATCAAACCATGCCATTACCACCCCATCCCCTACACCCTAGTGGCAAGACCAAGCCATGCCGAGCACCAACTCGCCGGCCAACCTTGCTCTCACCCCAGCAGACCACCTCCCCCTCTCTCTCCATGTCTAGGAGGTATCCAGGAGCTCACCGCCACCCCTGTCCCTTGCCCGAGCCCAGAAGTGCCGTGGACCACCGAGCATAAACCGCGCCCAGTGCCACCGCACCATGCCGAGCGCACGCCAGAGCGCCGCACCCGGCACGCGTGCACAAGCCGTCGCTCGACCGTAGCCTGCGCCTACCGCTCCGCCACGACACAGGGAACACGACGGACACGCCCCTTCACCGCCCGCCGCCCAACGCCCCACAGCCACCGCTCGCCGTGGACACCGCCGCCTCTGCCGCGCAGAGCGCCACCTCGCCCCGACCGCGTGCCACCGCCCCTACGGCCGCATTTAAGCTCTAGAGCACCGCCAGGGATCCGCCCATCGATCGCCACCCCTAGCCATACCTCTACCTCGCCGTAGCCATGTCGCCACCGTCGACCGCCCATCCCGCTCGGTCTCACCGTCGAGCCTATAAAAGGAGTCCTCCCCAGCCTCTCTTCTCCACACCATTCCACTCCCCTCACCTCTCTGAAGCTCACCCACCTCTAGCCGGAGCAAGGCGAGCTCTGCCTCGCCGGAATTGGAGCCGGAGCAGCCGCGGCAGGAGGAGAAGGGCGTCATTGATTGTGACCGCCCCAAGCTCCGCCGCGACCACGCCTCGTCTCGTCGTCGTCTTCCATGTCGTTTGCCCGCCTCGCCGACCCCGCTGGAGCCCTGGTACGCCCCAGCCGACCCCCACCGAGCCGCTAGGGTTCGCGCTCGCCGGCGACCTGTTCGTCGTCGACGACGACCCTCAGCCGTAGATCTAGCTTCTAATCCTACGGCCCACAGCGCGCGTACCGTTTCGTGTGTTAAGTGCCGCTGACAAGCGGGACCCCCCTGTCAGCTGAGCCCCACGCCGCTGAGCGCCACTGGGCCGGCCCATTCGTTTTCCCGCGCTAGCCATCGATTCAAATCTGGATTTTTCTTTTTTAGTTAAATCTAGTTTCTGTCCATTATTTCAAAAATCAATTCTGTGGGTTTTACAAATCCAAATTGCATGAAACAAATTTTGTCTGAAAGGTATTAAGATGATATGTCCAAAGCCGTTGGATGTAATTCAATTAGAGTTATAGATCTCTCCTAATAAAAATAAGAAGACAAAAGCTTTTGCAACTTGCAACATTTTTATAAAATCAACCAAGTTAGCTTTTGAGTTGATTCCAACTCTCAAAAATCACATTTCACCATATATATCCAAGTATGTAATAATATTAAGGTTTACATGCAGTGACTTTGGACTAGTACCAAAATAATGCTATATAGGCATTTCTAGTCACTTTAAATCATTAAATACTGAACTTAAACCAAAGTAATATTGATCCGACCCTTAAATCTCATTCCCACATGTTAGAATATGTGGTGAGGACATGTGTCCACATGAGCCCATATTTTGGTGGTGAATATTAAATTTTAGTTAATTTTTCAATGAGTAGAAATTACTTTTCTAAAATAAAAAGAAGGAAACTTTTGATTTAAACTTGTGATGCTTGTGATGATATTAGATCATCAATTGTGTGTCTTAGAATGCTATCTAGCCTAGTTAAGTATTGTTTGGTGATTGTGCACTCCCTATGAATTTATAGACGATAGTATTGACCAAGCTCTCAAGGAGGAGGAGTTCTACCAAGAGAAGAAGAAGAAGAAAACTTCAACCACTGCACCAACCAAGGCAAGCCACCATTAACAATGCCAGCTACTATTAGCAAGCTAGCACTATCCAAGATTAACCCTTGCAAGTTAGCACTTGCAAGTGTAGTACTTAGAAAACTAGAATCAAACTAGATGGTTTAGCAAAGATGCCTTAAGCATGCTTTGATCACACACCCCCCCTTATTTAACTAATAGTACCCCAAGTCCTAGTTACAAGTTTTACCCTTCTTAGATTATACAAAGTTCTTTACTGGTTTTGAAGGTAGCATAAAAAGTATAAAACTTGACCTATTTAGAACCCTTTAGATGTCATTCTATGGCATGAGATTGAACCCATCTTTTTCACCTTAGTGAACACTCTTAACTTAGTAGTTAGAGTAGATCAAAAACTTGAGTCACTTTAGATGGGAACACTTGGTGAAAATGAATTATGAAAACCTTGGAATGATGAGTCATTCTATTGAGATGTTTTGACATGTGTTGAGAAACACAAAGGATTGATGTTGATGAAAATGGTGAGCCATGAGCCTTAACCCTTTTATAAAACTGATGGTTGGATTCGGATGCGATACCATTCCAAATTTACCATACAACCACATTACCTGAATTGGGTAAGGCTTAGCTGGAAATTTATATGCATTAGTATTAGTTCCCTCATGGGAGAGGTTTGAGCTGAGGCTACCTCTCAATGTTGTCCACCTATGCAGTGCCCAAGATGACTGATGGTCATGGTTGGGAGGCCATGCTCATAGGATAGGTGCTTATACTAGGGTGTGTAAAGGGAAAGTTATGTTTGATTATCTGCATACTAAGTATGATGATTCAGGGTTATCCCTGACAGATGTATCGAATCTTGTGGTGAAAGTGTACCACCTCTGCAGAGTGTCAAACTATTCGAATAGCCGCGTCCGCGGATATGGACAGTTGGAATGGCCATACCGTTTCGTTGTCAGATGTTTTCTAAAGACTTTGAAAATAATGATGAATGTTGACTTGACCACAACAGGGTTGTGTTTATGAAAATAGTTTCCCCACTCAAGTGAGTTTAGAGTTTTATCTTATCTTTCTTTGCTTCAGAACTCAGCTTAGGTTTCAAACTTAACTTGATAGTTAAGCATAGAGTTAGCATTTTTAACTTAGATTTATAATACTTGTTAGTGGTAGTTTGCGAGTACTTAAAGAGTACTCATGGCTTTTGTCCTTGGCTATTACCATGGCCAGACTATGAAGGAGATTATCAAGATGATGGTCAGCAGCACGGCTATGATAACTAGGACTATCTGCCTTCGTCAGCATTGCCTGTGCCCCTGAAGATGGACCCCACCGCTACGCTATGTTTATTTTCGGCTGCTTGTTGTATTAAGACTGGATCATGAGATCCTTATTTGTGTAAGAACCTTATCTACGTTTTGTAATGGATGGTGTACTGTGATATCCAATCCGTTATGTCTCGCAAAAATGGTAATCCTGGGATTGCGAGGTATGGCATAACGGACATCTGGGATTAAAAATCCGGGTGTTGACAAGTTGGTATCAGAGCCATCTTGACCATAGGAGACCCTAGTTAGAATGGATGTCAGACAAAAAACTTAGTTTCCAAACCAAAAGTGAGTATTTATGAAAAACTATCTCCTCTCTTACCCTTGTGGATTCTTTATCAAAAACTTCATGATCCTCAAAAATTCTTACACTACTACTTAAAATTTGACACACTTGATCACCTCACTAACTTCCTCATCCTTAATTCTTGTAGATGGAGACCTAGTTCAGCAAGTTTTACCAGTTGGGAAACGGAGGTCAGTTGATCTTTGAGAGGGATCTGGATTCACTGTCGGAGTTACTGGGACGCCCGCACCCGGAGTTTCTTGGAGCTCAACTTCCAGGACCCCAAGGAGGAGACCTACAGTGGCTAGTCACCGCAGATCTTAGAGGAAGCATCGAAGCACCAACTTCTGGAAGAATTCAGTTCTTCGTGAGAGAGAACAACTGGCTAGATGGATTAGCCAGGGCAATGCATGAAGCTCTCGCCCGTCTATGTGCACTCAGCGTCAACAAGACCCAAGGAACTCGTTTTGCCCACTATGCAAGACGTGACTTCATGGGACTGCCAATGGAAATGTCGGGCCACCCCGAGTTGAGGCGTCAAGTGGAGAACCTTGACTTCTTGCTTCACGATAGACAGCAGGAACTGGACAATGCCAGAGAGTTAGCCAACCAGAACCGTGCCATCGCCGACCAGAAGGCCCAGACTTTCGCACTGCTTGTCCAAGACCGTCAGTCTCTTCGCCGCCAGCGTGCCAAGAAGGGTCGCACCATCGCCCGTCTTCGCAAGAAGGTGGTCGTCCTCGAGAAGACTGTCAAGGAGCAGGAAGCTCAGCTTGCCGCCAAGGAAGAAGAAGATGAGGGTGAAGACATCCAGGGAGACATGGATTCGTACCTCAGCAACGATGATGATTTTCTGGAGGAGGATGCCGTGGATTTCTACACTGATGATGAGGACTCTGACTTCATCGACGATGAGTAGATGCACTAGGGCACTGTCGTAGCATGAGATGTATCGATCTCAATGTATCTTAGCTTGCAGAATGGTTCTTCAAACCATCTGTTTTCCCTTTGATTGTTGTGGTGTGTGTGTATCGTGTGCTTGCTTGCATGAATGAAAATGAAGTTAGTTGAAAAACCTGAGTCTAACTCAAAGTTTTAGCCTTGAAAACCCAAAACCATGAACCTTAGAAATTTCCCTCTTACCCCTATATCTCAATCTTCAGATGACTCGTGGAAACCAAGGAGGGAGCAGCTCATCGCAAGACCCAATGTTGCAGATCTTGCAGAATCTCATCGCAGACCGTGAAGCAAGCAGGGCAGAACGCCAAGCCAACTTAGCAACACTTCAACAGATCGCCCAGATGGCTCTCAACAACCAAGGACATGGAAATCAGGACCACCATGGATCCAAACTCAAAAAAATTCAGAACACTAATCCCCCAATCTTCAACCAATCTGAGAACCCATTATATGCTGATGATTGGCTACAGACCATGGAGAACAACCTCGAAATTGCAAGAGTGGATGAAAATGAGAAAGTGCTCTTCGCCACCCACTATCTGGAGGGAGATGCCAGAGCTTGGTGGAATAGCATCCGCAATATGAACCATGGTCAAGTGATGACCTGGGAAGCATTCAAAGTCAAGTTCAGCCGCACCCACGTGCCGCAAGGTCTAGTCAACTGGATGAGAGATGAGTTCCGCGAATTGAAACAAGGAAGAATGACTGTGGTGGAGTACCGTGACAAATTCCTGTCACTTTCCAGATATGCACCTGACGAGATCAACATGGAGGCCAAGAAGAAGGAAAGATTCTTGAACGGACTGCATGATGAGATGCAGACTGTCCTCGTCAATATCTGTTTCCAGGATCTCGAAGAGCTAGTCGACTCTGCCATCCAGATGGAAGCGAAGATTAACCAGGAAAACGACAACCGCAAGCGTCGTATGATGCAGAAGTCTGGATCCAACAGTCACCAGAAGTACCGTCCCAACCCTTCACCGGGATATGCACCAAGGAACAACCGACCCCCAAATTCTCGCGCAAGCTACCCCAACCGTAGCGGAGGCAATGTGAAGTCCGGAGGAAACAATCACAACTCTGGTAATGCACACAATTTCAACCGTGCACCTCCCAAGAACAACAACAACAACACTGCACCTAGAACTGGCAGCAATGTTGTGCCTGTCGCAGTCAAGGACAAGTCCCAGATCACTTGTTTCGAGTGTGGAGTGAAGGGTCACTACTCCAACGAGTGTCCCAAGAAGACTGCCGCCAATCCCAATGTGAATGCCCCAGCTCAGCAGCAACATCGTGTTCAGCCAGGAAGGAGATTTGCCCCAGGGAACCCTCACAACTGCAATGGCCGTATCTTCCACATGAATGCAGAAGAAGCCCAGGAAGCGCCAGATGTAGTGCTGGGTATGTTTTCTGTCAACTCAGTTTTAGCAAGAGTATTGTTTGATTCGGGATCATCGCATTCATTTGTCACCGAAGAATTTGCATGCACTAGTAAGATTTGTCCAACCAACCTGAAGCATGTCATGATAGTTCAAATCCCCGGTTCAACAACCAAAGCTAGAAAAATTTGCAAAGCTGTACCTATCAGTATACATGGGATAGATTTTTATGCCAACCTAATTGTACTTGGAACCAAAGGATTGGAAGTAGTACTAGGTATGGACTGGATGTCAAGGCATAAAGGATTGATAGATTGTGCTAAGAAAGCCATCACCATGACCAGTAGTTCTGGGGTCACAGTAGAGCATATCTCTGAAACCTTACCCCGTAAATTCAAGTGCAACTAGAGTTTAGCCTTGCCCACCATTGACCAAGTTAGAGTAGTCTGTGAATACCCCGACGTATTCCCAGATGAATTGCGAGGTATGCCCCTGGATAGGGATATTGAGTTCATTATCGAACTAATCCCCAGAATTGGACCTATAGCCCAGAGACCCTATAGCATGAACCCATCAGAGTTAGTGGAACTGAAGAAGTAGTTGGATGCTATGCTAGCCAAAGGCTTGATTCAACCAATCACATCGCCATGGAGATCACCAGTATTGTTCGTCGACAAGAAAGATGGAGGAAACCGTCTGTGTACAGACTACAGAAAATTGAATGATGTCACCATCAAGAACAAGTACCCTTTGCCAAAGATAGAGGATCTATTTGATCAGTTGACCAGAGCTCAGGTATTCTCAAAGATTGATCTTAGGACTGGTTATCACCAACTTAAGATTCGTGCAACGGATATTCCGAAGACCGCCTTTACTACTCGCTATGGTTTATACGAGTATACAGTTATATCTTTTGGATTAACCAATGCCCCTGCTTATTTCATGAATCTCATGAATAAGATCTTTATGAATTTCCTGGATAAGTTTGTAGTTGTGTTTATCGACGACATCCTTATCTACTCTAAGTCAGAAGAAGAACACGAGCAACATCTGAGAATCATTCTAGAAACCCTGAGAGAGCATCAGTTATATGCCAAGTTCAGCAAGTGTGAATTTTGGCTGAAAGAAGTAGGATTCCTAGGACATATTGTGTCTGCCGGAGGAGTCTCTGTTGATCCCACAAAGATCAAGGATGTTGAAGAATGGACAGCCCCAACCACTCAAACCCAAGTCCGTGCCTTTCTCGGATTAGCGGGATATTACCGCAAGTTCGTAGAAGGATTCTCGAGCATAGCCCGACCAATGACCCAATTGTTGAAGAAGGGCAAGAAGTTTGAATGGACAGACAAATGTGAAGCCAGTTTCCAGGAGCTGAAGAAGAGATTGATACCCGCCCCAATTTGTCATGCCAGACATCAAGAAGCCATTTGATGTGTATTGTGACACATCCAAGATTGGTCTAGGATGTGTATTGATGCAAGAAGGCAAAGTCATCGCCTATCTGTCTCGACAACTGAAGCAGCATGAGCAGAACTATCCGACCCATGATCTTGAACTAGCAGCTGTAGTCCTAGCACTGAAGACATGGCGTCATTATTTGATGGGAAATCGATGTGAGATTTACTCAGATCATAAGAGCTTGAAGTATATCTTCACTCAGAAAGAGCTGAATATGAGGCAAAGAAGATGGATAGAGTTAATCAAGGATTATGACCTTGACATTCACTATCACCCCGGCAAAGCCAATGTGGTAGCAGATGCTCTTAGCAGATTGCCATGTAGGCTTCACACCATGATCAGGGAGAAGCAACCAAGTTTGTATGAAGAGTTGGAGCAATTCAGGACTGAATTAGTTAGCAAAGAATTCCTAGCTAGCATTGAACTTCAACCCACTTTGATTAGCCAAATCAAGGAAGCCCAGAAGGGGAATGAAAGTATCGACGGAATCAAACGTCGTATTGGTACAGGAAAGGTACCTGGATTCACCGAAGATGAAGAAGGAGTATTGTGGTACAAAGGACGTACCTGTGTTCCAGCAGATTCAGAGCTGAAGGAAGTTATCATGAAGGAGGATCATGATACTCTTTATTCTATCCACCCCGGAGGAACAAAGATGTATCAAGATTTGAAGGAGAAATTTTGGTGGCACAAGATGAAGAGAGAGATCGGAAGCTACATCGCCAAATGTGACATCTGCCAAAGAGTCAAGGCAGAACACTAGAGACCTGTGGGACTGTTGCAGCCATTGCAGATTCCGGAATGGAAATGGGATTCCATCGGAATGGACTTTATCACAGGTTTACCTACTTCTAGTAGGGGAAATGACTCAATCTGGGTCATAGTTGATAGACTGTCCAAGGTAGCCCACTTTATACCTGTCAAAACAACTTACCAGAGTGCAAAGTTTGCAGAGCTATACATTGCTAGGATTGTTAGTCTACATGGAACCCCCAAGACCATCGTATCAGATCGAGGAACCCAGTTTACCTCAAGATTTTGGCAGAAAGTTCAGGAAGGTTTAGGAACCAAGTCGAACTTCAGTACCGCATATCATCCACAAACAGATGGACAGACTGAGAGAGTCAACCAAATCCTAGAAGATATGCTTAGAGCTTGTGTGTTGGAATATGGAGCAAAATGGGAAGACTATCTACCTTTCGCAGAATTCTCATACAACAACAATTATCAAGCTAGTTTACAGATGGCACCATTTGAATTCCTTTACGGAAGAAAGTGTCGTACCCCTTTGAATTGGTCGCAAGTAGGAGAGAGTCAGATCTTCGGACCCGACATTCTCCGAGAAGCAGAAGAGAAAGTTCACAAAGTCCATGAGCATCTCAAGACCGCCCAATCCAGACAAAAGAGATATGGTGACAAAAGAAGAAGAGACCTGACTTTCAATGTCGGAGATTTTGTATACCTCAAGGTTTCACCCTTGAAAGGAACTCAACGCTTTAGTCTGAAAGGAAAGTTAGCCCCCAGATATATCGGACCTTTCAAGATTCTGAAGCGCCGAGGAGAAGTATCGTATCAGTTGGAACTGCCTGAAGAGATGTCAGCCATCCACAATGTGTTCCATATCTCGTTACTTCGCAAATGCTTGGAAGTGCCCGAGAAGACCGAAGTTTTCAAGAACATCGATCATAGAGCTGTGGAAATCAACAATGACCTGACCTATCGAGAAGTACCCATCCATATCTTAGAAGAAGCCTACAGAACCACCAGGACCAGGAGTATCAAGTTTCTCAAGATTCAGTGGAGCAACCATACCGAGGAGGAAGCTACTTGGGAGCGAGAAGATTACATTAGGACAGAGTTCCCCGATCTCTTTAGTTCCTAGTTTTCTTTGTAAATCTTGGGACGAGATATTGTTTAAGGGGGGAAGGTTTGTAACATCCCAAAACTTCAATCCAAGCTTATCAAGATCAAATCAATCAAAATTTGGGCTTAACAATAAACTTTTTCAAAGTTAATATGAAAGCATTCATATATGTGTGCATTTAAATTAGGAGTTGTTTTAATTACCATGATTGTATGATCCAATGCTTGTAAAATGTTTCTTAGGTGATTTAAACATCATCTACATCATTCCCAAACTTTTCCTAAAGAAAATCAAATCAAAAAGAATTAAAAATGAGGAATGGTCATTTTGGCAAATTTAACTCTCATGCCTACTTTGGCTATTCCTAGTACTCAAATTTTAACAGAAACAATTCTTGATCATTGCACCCCTTGCTAGTACACATAATGAGGTACCAAGGCCCACCTTTTGATCTGCTAAAAACATTCTGTAAACTAATTTAAATGGCAGTTTAAAATTGAATCTAATGCATATGCATAGATCACCCCTATTTCAAAACCCATATTTTTGAGCTCCACTTTAAAAACCCTTGCAACCAGAGACTACCTATCATTAGTGGAGAACACCCAAAAAATTTGAACTCAAAATTCAAAAAGAATTTTCATGCGGCCATTTCATCAAACACATGGCAGGCAGAATAAAACACAAATAGCTAGCTCACAGTTTCTACAGGGTTTTGCCACCCAATTGACCACAAAACACTCCCTCTGTCTCCCCTTGATCAAACCATGCCATTACCACCCCATCCCGTACACCCTAGTGGCAAGACCAAGCCATGCCGAGCACCAACTCGCCGGCCAACCTTGCTCTCACCCCAGCAGACCACCTCCCCCTCTCTCTCCATGTCTAGGAGGTATCCAGGAGCTCACCGCCACCCCTGTCCCTTGCCCGAGCCCAGAAGTGCCATGGACCACCGAGCATAAACCGCGCCCAGTGCCACCGCACCATGCCGAGCGCACGCCAGAGCGCCGCACCCGGCACGCGTGCACAAGCCGTCGCTCGACCGTAGCCTGCGCCTACCGCTCCGCCACGACACAGGGAACACGACGGACACGCCCCTTCACCGCCCGCCGCCCAACGCCCCACAGCCACCGCTCGCCGTGGACACCGCCGCCTCTGCCGCGCAGAGCGCCACCTCGCCCCGACCGCGTGCCACCGCCCCTATGGCCACATTTAAGCTCTAGAGAACCGCCAGGGAACCGCTCATCGATCGCCACCCCCAGCCATACCTCTACCTCGCCGTAGCCATGTCGCCACCGTCGACCGCCCATCCCGCTCGGTCTCACCGTTGAGCCTATAAAAGGAGCCCTCCCCAGCCTCTCTTCTCCACACCATTCCACTCCCCTCACCTCTCTGAACCTCACCCACCTCTAGCCGGAGCAAGGCGAGCTCTGCCTCGCCGGAATTGGAGCCGGAGCAGCCGCGGCAGGAGGAGAAGGGCGCCGTTGATTGCGACCGCCCCAAGCTCCACCGCGACCACGCCTCATCTCGCCGTCGTCTTCCACGTCGTTTTCCCGCCTCGCCGACCCCGCTGGAGCCCTGGTACGCCCCCAGCCGACCCCCACCGAGCCGCTAGGGTTCGCGCTCGCCGGTGACCTGTTCATCGTCGACGACGACCCTCAGCCGTAGATCTAGCTTCTAATCCTACGGCCCACAGCGCGCGTACCGTTTCGCATGTTAAGTGCCACTAACAAGCGGGACCCCCTGTCAGCTAAGCCCCGTGCCGCGGAGCGCCACTGGGCCGGCCCATTCCTTTTCCCGCGCTAGCTAGTCGATTCAAATCTGGATTTTTCTTTTTTGGTTAAATCTAGTTTCTGTCCAGTATTTCAAAAATCAATTCTGTGAGTTTTACAAATCCAAATTGCATGAAACAAATTGTGTATGAAAGGTATTAAGATGATCTATCCAAGCCCGTTGGATGTAATTCAATTAGAGTTATAGATCTCTCCTAATAAAAATAAGAAGACAAAAGCTTTTGCAACTTGCAACATTTTTATAAAAATCAACCAAGTTAGCTTTTGAGTTGATTCCAACTCTCAAAAATCACATTTCACCATATCTATCCAAGTATGTAATAATATTAAGGTTTACATGTAGTGAATTCCGACTAGTACCAAAATAATGCTATATAGGCATTTCTAGTCACTTTAAATCATTAAATAATGAACTTAAACCAAAGTAATATTGATCCAACCCTTAAATCTCATTCCCACATGTTAGAATATGTGGTGAGGACATGTGTCCACATGAGCCCATATTTTGGTGGTGAATATTAAATTTTATTTAATTTTTCAATGAGTAGAAATTACTTTTCTAAAATAAAAAGAAGGAAACTTTTGATTTAAACTTGTGATGCTTGTGATGATATTAGATCATCAACTGTGTGTCTTAGAATGCTATCTAGCCTAGTTAAGTATTGTTTGGTGATTGTGCACTCCCTATGTATTTATAGACGATAGTATCGACCAAGCTCTCGAGGAGGAGTTCTACCAAGAAGAAGAAGAAGAAGAAGAAGAAAACTTCAACCACTGCACCAACCAAGGCAAGCCACCATTAACAATGCCAGCTACTATTAGCAAGCTAGCACTATCCAAGATTAACCCTTGCAAGTTAGCACTTGCAAGTGTAGTACTTAGAAAACTAGAATCAAACTAGATGGTTTAGCAAAGATGCCTTAAGCATGCTTTGATCACACACCCCCCCTTATTTAACTAATAGTACCCCAAGTCCTAGTTACAAGTTTTACCCTTCTTAGATTATACAAAGTTCTTTACTGGTTTTGAAGGTAGCATAAAAAGTATAAAACTTGACCTATTTAGAACCCTTTAGATGTCATTCTACGGCATGAGATTGAACCCATCTTTTTCACCTTAGTGAACACTCTTAACTTAGTAGTTAGAGTAGATCAAAAACTTGAGTCACTTTAGATGGGAACACTTGGTGAAAATGAATTATGAAAACCTTGGAATGATGAGTCATTCTATTGAGATGTTTTGACATGTGTTGAGAAACACAAAGGATTGATGTTGATGAAAATGGTGAGCCATGAGCCTTAACCCTTTTATAAAACTGATGGTTGGATTCGGATGCGATACCATTCCAAATTTACCGTACAACCACATTACCTGAATTGGGTAAGGCTTAGCTGGAAATTTATATGCATTAGTATTAGTTCCCTCACGGGAGAGGTTTGAGCTGAGGCTACCTCTCAATGTTGTCCACCTATGCAGTGCCCAAGATGACTGATGGTCATGGTTGGGAGGCCATGCTCATAGGATAGGTGCTTATACTAGGGTGTGTAAAGGGAAAGTTATGTTTGATTATCTGCATACTAAGTATGATGATTCAGGGTTATCCCTGACAGATGTATCGAATCTTGTGGTGAAAGTGTACCACCTCTGCAGAGTGTCAAACTATTCGAATAGCCGCGTCCGCGGATATGGACAGTTGGAATGGCCATACCGTTTCGTTGTCAGATGTTTTCTAAAGACTTTGAAAATAATGATGAATGTTGACTTGACCACAACAGGGTTGTGTTTATGAAAATAGTTTCCCCACTCAAGTGAGTTTAGAGTTTTATCTTATCTTTCTTTGCTTCAGAACTCAGCTTAGGTTTCAAACTTAACTTGATAGTTAAGCATAGAGTTAGCATTTTTAACTTAGATTTATAATACTTGTTAGTGGTAGTTTGCGAGTACTTAAAGAGTACTCATGGCTTTTGTCCCTGGCTATTACCATGGCCAGACTATGAAGGAGATTATCAAGATGATGGTCAGCAGGACGGCTATGATAACTAGGACTATCTGCCTTCGTCAGCATTGCATGTGCCCCTGAAGATGGACCCCACCGCTACGCTATCTTTATTTTCCGTTGCTTGTTGTATTAAGACTGGATCATGAGATCCTTATTTGTGTAAGAACCTTACGTATGGTTTGTGATGGATGATGTATTGTGATATCCAATCCGTTATGTCTCGCAAAAATGGTAATCCTGGGATTGCGAGGTATGGCATAACGGGCATCTGGGATTAAAAATCCGGGTGTTGACAATCTGTCTAGACAACTGAAGCAGCATGAGCAAAATTACCCTACCCATGACCTAGAACTAGCAGCAGTAGTTTTAGCTTTGAATACATGGCGTCATTACCTTATGGGTAACCGCTGTGAGATTTATTCGGATCACAAGAGTCTGAAGTATATCTTCACCTAGAAGGAGCTGAATATGAGGAAAAGGAGATGGATAGAGTTAATCAAGGATTATGACTTTGACATTCACTATCACCCCAGCAAAGCCAATGTGGTAGTGGATGCTCTTAGCAGACTGTCGTGTAGATTGAACACCATGATTAAAGAAGCCCAGCCAAGTTTGCATGAAGAGTTGGAGCAGTTTAGAACTGAGCTAGTTAGCGAAGGATTTTTAGCTAGCATAGAACTTCAACCCACTTTGATCAGTCAGGTCAAGGAAGCACGGAAAGGAAATGCAAGTATCGACGGAATCAAGCATCGTATCGGTACAGGGAAGGTACCCGGATTCACCGAAGATGAAGAAGGAGTTTTGTGGTACAAAGGACGTATCTGTGTGCCAGCAAATTCTGAGTTGGAACAAGTCATTATGCAAGAAGCTTAGGATACTCTTTATTCTATCCATCCCGGAGGAACGAAGATGTATCAGGATTTGAAGGAGCAATTTTGGTGGAACAAGATGAAGAGAGAAATCGGATGCTACATAGCCAAGTGTGATATCTATCAGAGAGTCCAAGCGAAACATCAACGACCCGCAGGACTTTTGCAACTATTGCAGATTTCGGAATGGAAATAGGATTCTATTGGAATGGATTTCATCACCGGTTTGCCTACCTCTAGTAGGGGAAATGACTCTATTTGGGTCATAGTTGATAGACTGTCCAAGGTAGCCCATTTTATACCTGTCAAGACCACCTACCAGAGTTCGAAGCTAGCAGAGCTGTACATTGCTAGAATCGTCAGTTTGCATGGAACCCCTAAGACCATAGTATCGGATCGAGGAACCCAGTTTACCTCAAGATTTTGGCAGAAAGTCCAAGAAGGATTAGGAACCAAGCTAAACATCAGCACAACTTACCACCCGCAAACCGAGGGACAAACTAAAAGAGTAAACCAAATCTTAGAAGATATGTTGAGATCTTGTGTGCTAGAATATGGATCAAAATGGGAAGATTGTCCACCTTTCACAGAATTATCATATAACAATAGTTATCAAGCCAGTTTGCAAATGGCCCCATTTGAATTTCTGTATGGAAGGAAGTGGTGTACCCCCTTGAATCGGTTGCAAGTAGGAGAGAGTCAGATTTTCGGACCAGGCATCCTACGAGAAGCCGAAGAGAAGGTTCAGAAAGTCCTTGAATACCTCAAGACCGCCCAATCCAGACAAAAGAGTTATGCAGACAAAAGACGTCGAGACCTGACCTTCAATGTCGGAGATTTTGTGTATCTCAAAGTATCACCCTTGAAAGGAATGCAACGTTTTCGACCCTTCAAGATTTTGAATCGCCGAGGAGAAGTACCATATCAACTAGAACTGCCAGAGGAGATGTCATCCATACATGATGTGTTCCATATCTCGTTACTTCGCAAATGCCTAGAAGTTTCGGAGAAGACCAAAGTTTTCAAGAACATCGATCACCGAGCCATAGATATCAACAAGGATCTAACCTATCATGAAGTATCCATTTGTATTCTGTAAGAAGCCTTCAGAACCACCAGGAACCGGAGTATCAAGTTTCTCAAGTTCCAGTGGAGCAACCATACTGAAGAAGAAGCTACTTGGGAGCGAGAAGATTACATTAGGACTGAGTTTCCAAATCTCTTTAGTTCCTGGTTTTTTTCTTAAATCTTGGGACGAGATTTTGTTTAAGGAGGGAAGGTTTGTAACACCCCAAAAATATTAATCAAGATTATCAAGTTCTAATCACCCAAGTTTAGGGTTAACAAAAAAAAAAATTTAATATGAGTGTATGTGTGAATTGCATTAGTGTATGAATGAGTGCAATTGCCATGTTTGATTGCTACAAATGATAAGGAATGGTTTAAAGATGAATACTACATCATCTAGGCCATTGACAAACAAAATCAATAGAAAATAAATTCAAATATGAATCATATAATCAAATGGTCATTTTGACCAAAATTATCCACTATACCACTTTGAGTGTTTCTAGTCAAAGATTTCTAAAAGAAACTTTCCCAATTCTTTTCACCCCTTGCTAGACCAAGTAAAAGTGCACCCAAGCCCACTTTACAAACAAAAAGAAACAAATTCCAAATCATTTTAAAGGACATTGCAAAATTGAATCAAGTTCATATGCATAGATCACCATTTTTCAAAAACCACCCAAATCAATTCACCTTGACTTTTCCAAGAAACCATAGACTATCAAGCAAGTACTCAGAACACTTACCAAAATTCATCCAAAAATTCAAAATGTGAATTCATGCGGCCATTTGGTCGAGCACCTGGCAGACAACAATAAACATTGCCTAACTTCTACATTTTTGGGCAGTGATCAATTGCCACTAGTGCCTTAAATCTCTCCCTGGTCTCCCCCAACACCTAGCAGCGTAGTGGACACGCCCCCTTTTGCCATTTGCACCAGTGATGCGCCGCCCGAGCTCGCCGTGCCAGTCGACCAATCCCCGCTCACCACAGCCAGCACCGCCCTCTCCCACGATGTCCAGGAGATAGGCGCCACACCATCGCCACCCTCTGTCCACCCCTCGACCAGAGCCACGCCGTGGACCAGCCGTGATCGCCGTGCCCACCTCTCTGTCTGCCATGCCGAGAGTGCGCCAGAGCGCCGCAGCCGACACGCGCACACACGCCGCGTCTTGCCATCTCCACGCGTGCCCGCACTCACCGTGACCCTAGCTACCCCCCAGACACGCCCGTTCGCCGCCGCGTGGACTGCAGACATTGTGCGCTGTCTCGAATGCTGTCGTTCCCGCACAAAGCACGGACCGCCCCCGGCCGTTCTCGACCGCCCCTTGCTGCGTCATCACTCGCATGACAACCGCCCTAAAGCACCGCGTCGACCCCTACCCTCAGCCATGCAGATAGCCCTCTGTAACAACATCGCCGACGAGCCCGAGCCATGTCGCTCTGTCCCACTCGCCGGTGTATAAATAGAGGCCACCCCAGCCCTCATTCGCCACACCATCCCACTCCCCTCTCTCTCAGACACCTCTCACACCTCTCCTCTGAGCAAGGCGAGCACCAGCCCGCCAGAATTTCACCAGAGCCCGCCGCTGCAGAGGAGAAGAGGAACTGGAGCTAGGAGCCACCCCAGGCGCCGTCGCGACCACTATTTGACTCACCGTCGATGACAACCTCATTCGCCCCCATCGCCGACCTTAGCCGGAGCCCAGGTGAGCCCCCACGTACCGCCACCGTCGCGATTAGGGTTTAGTCTCGCCGGAGCTGTGCGACGGAGACGACGATGCTCAGTCGTCGATCACGCTCTAATCGCACGGCCTAGATTGAAAGATACCGTTTCGGTTTGGATGAGCCACTAACGAGTAGGACCCGCCTGTTAGCAGCCCTCTGCACGCGCGCCGTGTAGCTGGCCCGGCCCATTTAGTTTCCCGCGCAGAGCCCGTCGATTCAAATAGATTTTTCCCCTTTTAGTTAAAACTAGATTCTGTCAGTACATTCAAAAATCAATTCAAAAATATTCACTAAACCAGATTGCATGATTCCAATTTTATTAGAAAGGTATTCAAAATATCTATCCAAGCCCGTTAGATTCAAACCATTTGAAATTATAGATCACCTATAGTAAAAATAACAAGACAGAGACTTTTCTAACTTCAAACATTTTTTAAAAATCAACAATAGATGCTTTTGAGTTGATTCCAACTCTCAAAAATCACATTTGACAAGATCTATCTGAATACGTAAAAATATTTAGGTTTACATGCAGTTATCTTGGACTAGTACCAAAAGAATGCTATATAGGTATTTCTAGTCACTTTAATTGTATTAAATAGCAATCTTAAACTTTATAAAATATGACCACCACTTTAAATCCAAGTATTAGAATTTATGGTGATGACATATGTCAACACGATCCCATATTTTAATTGGAGAATATTAAATCTTAAGTATTTTCAATGAGTAGAAATTGCTTTTCTAAAATAAGAAAAAAATAAGACTAGATCTTTAATTCATGTAATGATTGTGATGATGTTAGATAATCTAGTTGTTGGGTCCGCAGCATAGAAAACAAAAAAATTCCTACGATGAGAACTACACGCCAAGATCTATCTACTAGGTATAAAGCAACGGGTGGACATGCATCCAACGAGAACTTACCCTCGAAGACAACGAGTTTTGTTAACGAGTAGGAACTCGTGGTTGGTGTAGTCGTACAGTTGCCGATATCAAGATCGTGAGGAAGTCTAAGCGCCGCAACTCAGTAGCGCATCCGTACTCGCACACACGTTCAAGCCATCGGACAACCTCCACCTCCTCGCTCCAGCGATCCAGCGGAATCAGCAACTCCTTCCAGACGAAATGCCACCGGGAACATGTATCTCGCTAATCCGAGACCATGGGGGAATAATTCTATAGGGGAGAGAGATCCTTCACAAGGAGGTGTGAGGAAGAAGGAGGGAGAGGGTGGCCTTTTATAGGAGGAGGGGGCATGCCCCTCCTCTCCATGGACGACGCATGGGGGTGACCCCTCACCTCCCCCATTCATGTGGTGGTAACCCCTCCACATTAAAATGCCTCTTCACATTCCCTTTTAAAGTCCCCACTTTAATGCATTAAAATTCTCCAAGTTTAATGCTCTCTCATTTAATAAAACTCTTTTATTAAATTTATTCAGAATTTTGTTAATTACTTTAATTAACAAACATTCACATATAACCCCTTGCAATATTTCAATATCACATGCAACACCACTTTCTGCAATTTCACCCGAAACAATTTTCGGTTTCTATCAAAACAATTCCTACGCTTTGCAATTCTTTCGCCTGAAACATATGTGCTCCAAAATGGTGTCTGGTAACTCTTAAGTGTGTCACCCTACGGTTCGCGAATAATGCATACATTATTGAGACTCCTCTCAGATCAATAGTCAGAAGCGGGACCTGGAGATCCATACTGACTCCTGCATATTCAACGATGACTTCTATGATCGTGAGAACCTTTAACGCTTGTAATTTAATCCCTTTGTCTCATGATATAATACATGTCCGAGATTCGATCATCGGTATCCAAATACCTAGTTTGATCTCGTTACCGACATACACTCTTTTCTCATTCCCGTGATATAACATTCTAGTGATCACATCACTTGCTTGCAAGCTATCTCAATGTGATATCACCGAGAGGGCCCAGAGTATATCTATCCATCATCGGGATTGATAAATTCCACTCTTGATCCATGAGCCTCAACATAACACCTTCGTAGCACTAAACCCATCTTTATAGTCACCCTGTTACGGTGTGACATTTGATGTTATCAAGATACTCTTCCGGTGTTAGCAATTAACATGATCTCATGGTCTAAGGATAAAAATTACTTTGTATGATGTTATAGCAATATAAACATAATGACTTGATAGTAATGTTATACTTCGGATGAATGTTCATCACATCATTCCACCAATGTTGTGACCTTGTTATTAACAACATCCAATGTCCATGATCAAGAAACCTTGATCATCTTGTTAATCAACAACCTAGTCTATAAGAGAGGCATAACTAGGAACCCTTTTTATTTATTAAACACACCTGTATTTATGTTTCTGATCAATACAATTCTAGCATGCAAAATAAACTTCTATCATATATAAGGAATACATAATAAAAACTTTATTATTGCCTCTCAGGGCATATTTCCTTCAGTCACCCACTTACACTAGAGACAATAATCTAGTTCACATAGTGATAAATCTAACACCCATGGAGTTCTGGTGTTGATCATGTTTTGCCCTAGGGAGAGCTTTAGTCAACGGATCTGCTACATTTAGGTCCGTGTGAACTTTACATATCTTTATATCTCCATCCTTGGCATGCTCGCGGATGAAGTGAAACCGGCGCTTAATATGCTTGGAATTCTTGTGAGACCTCGGTTCCATTGCGTTGGCTATGGCTCCATTGTTGTCACAATAGATCACCATCGGGTCCAATGCACTAGGAACCACACCTAGTTCTGTAATGAACTCTTTCATCCAAACCGCTTCCTGTGCCGCTTCTAAAGAAGCAACATATTCCGCCTCCGTCGTTGATCCAGCCACCACAGGTTGTTTGGAACTCCTCCAACTAACTGCTGCTCCGTTTAAGAGAAATACGTATCCGGATTGAGACTTAGAGTCATTTGGATCAGTGTCAAAGCTAGCATCGACATAACACTTAGCGACTAGCTCTTCTTCACCTCTGTATATATAAGAAACATATCCCTAGTTCTTCTCAAGTATTTGAGGATGTTCTTGACCGCTATCCAGTGTTCCGAACCTGGATCAGATTGGTACCTACTAGTCAAACTAATAGCATGTGCCACATCCGGTCTTGTACATAGCATGGCATACATAATAGAGTCTATGGCCGAGGCATAGGGGATCTTATCCATCATCTCTCTTTCTTCCACCGTAGCCGGACTTTGAGTCTAACTCAATGTCTTACCTTGCAACATAGGTAAGAACCCCTTCTTACTTCCATCCATATTAAACTTCTTTAATATCTTATCAAGGTATGTACTCTGCGATAGCCCAATTAGGCGCCTTGATCTATCTCTATAGATTTTAATGCCTAATATATATGATGCTTCACTAAGGTCTTTCATCAAAAATTTGCTGTTTAGATAACTTTTAACACTGTTTAAAAGATCTATATCATTTCCAATCAATAATATATCATCCACATATAATATCAGAAATGCCACATTGCTCCCACTCACTTTCTTATAAATACAAGCCTCTCCATAAGTTTGGACAAATCCAAACTCTTTGATCACCTCTTCAAAGTAGAGATTCCAACTCCGGGATGCTTGCTTCAGTCCATAGATGGATCGCTGAAGTTTGCATACCTTATTAGCATCCTTAGGATTGACAAAACCCTTAGGTTGTATCATATACAACTCTTCTTCAATATTACCATTGAGGAATGCAGTTTTGACATCCATCTGCCATATTTCATAATCGAAATATGCAGCAATTGCTAACATAATCCTAACCGACATAAGCATCGCTACGGGAGAGAATGCTCATCGTAGTCAACTCCTTGAATTTGTCGAAACCCTTTTGCGACAAGTCGAGCCTTATAGATGGTCACATTACCATCAGCATCAGTTTTTCTTTTGAAAAACCATTTATTCTCAGCGGCCTTTCGATCGTGAGGTAAGTCCACCAAGGTCCAAACTTGGTTCTCGTACGTGGATTCCATCTCAGATTTCATGGCTTCTAGCCATTTGTTGGAATCCGGGCTCGTCATCGCTTCTTCATACGTTGCAGGGTCATCCATTTCATCAACCATGAAATTCACAATAGGATTGCCGTACAGTTCAGGAGCTGCATGTGTCCTGCTTGACCTGCGAGGTTCGGTAGTGTCCTCTTTCGGAGTTTCATGATCAATATCATTATCTCTCTCTTCATTAGGTGAAGTCAACTCCGAAACAACTTCTGCTGCGCTACTCACCATTTCATGAAGAGAAGGTTCAATAACCTCTTCGAGTTCTACCTTCCGACTACTCACACCTTTCGCGAGAAACTCCTTCTCAAGAAAGGATCCATTCTTGGCAACAAAAACCTTGCCATCGGATCTGTGATAGAAGGTATACCCAATTGTTTCCTTAGGTTATCCTATGAAGATGCATTTTTCCGCTTTGGGTTCGAGTTTATCCAGCTGAAGTTTCTTCACATAAACATCGCATCCCCAAACTTTAAGAAATGACAGCTTAGGTTTGTTTCCAAACCATAATTCATACGGTGTCGTTTCAATGGATTTAGATGGTGCTCGATTTAAAGTGAATGCAGCTGTTTCCAGTGCATAATCCCAAAATGACAGTGGCAAGTCAGTCAGAGACATCATAGATCGAACCATATCCAATAAGGTATGATTACGACATTTCGACACACCATTACGTTGTGGTGTTCCGGCAGGCGTGAGTTGTGAAACTATTCCACACTCTTTCATGTGTGTGCTAAACTCGTAACTTAGATACTCTCCTCCACGGTCAGACCGTAGAAATTTGATCTTTCTATTACGATGATTTTCCACTTCATTCTGAAATTCCTTGAACTTTTCAAAAGATTCAGATTTGTGTTTCATCAAATAGATATACCCGTATCTACTCAAATCATACGTGAAAGTAACAAAATAATGATATCCACCTCGCGCCGACACACTCATTGGTCCACATACATCAGTATGTATGATTTCCAATAAACTTGTCGCCCGTTCCATTGAACCAGAAAACGGCGTTCTAATCATCTTGCCCATAAGGCATGGCTCACATGTATCAAATGATTCAAAATCAAGTGATTCCAAAAGTCCATCAGAATGGAGTTTCTTCATGCGGTTAACGCTAATATGACCTAGACGTCCGTGCCACATATATGCAGATATATCATCATCAAGTTTAATCTTTTTAGCATTAACATTATGAATGTGCATAATATTACTATCGAGATCCATCAGAAATAAACCATTCAACACAGGTGCATGACCATAAAAGATATTATCCATATAAATCGAACAACCATTGTTTTCATATTTAAACGAATAACCACTTTGCATCAAACATGATTTGGATACAATGTTCATGCTAAGTGCAGGCACCAAATAACAATTATTCAGGTTTATAACTAATCCCGATGGCATATGGAGAGGCAGCGTTCCGACGGCGATCACATCAACTCTTGATCCATTGCCAACCCGCATTATGACCTCATCCCTTGCTAGTTGTCGCTTGTTCCGTAGCCCCTGAACCGAGTTACATATATTAGCAACCGATCCCGTATCACATACCCAGGTGCTACTGCGAGTACTACTCAAGTACACATCAATAACATGTATATCATATATACCTTTGTTTGCCTTGCCGGACTTCTTGTCCGCCAAATACTTGGGGCAGTTGCACTTCCAATGGCCAGTCCCCTTGCAATAGTAGCACTCGGTATCGGACTTAGGGCCAGCTCGGGGTTTCTTTTCAGGCGCGGCAACAGATTTGCCACCCTTCTTTCCCTTGTGCTTGCCTTTCTTGTCCTTCTTGAAATCGGTGGTCCTATTGATCATCAACACTTGATGTTCTTTCCTAATCTCCACTTCTGCAGTCTTAAGCATTGACAGAAGCTCGGGAAGAGACTTCTTCATGCCCTGCATATTATAGTTCATCACGAAGCTCTTGTAGCTAGGTGGCAGAGATTGGAGAACACGATGTATGCCTAAGTCATTGGGAATCATTATTCCCAAGGACACAAGCTTATCGACGTACCCAGACATTTTGAGTACGTGCTCACTAACGGAGCTGTTTTCCTCCATCATGCAGCTAAAGAACTTTTCAGTAGCATTATAACTCTCTATGGCAGCATGGGTATCGAAAATCATTTTCAATTCTCCCATGGTATCAAAGGCATTGCAATTTTCGAAACGCTTTCGAAGTTCTGGCTCTAGCCCATACAGTATGCCGCAATGAACTAAGTTGTGGTCCTCCTGTCGAGTCACATAGACATTCTTTTCCTCATCAGGGGCATCAGGAGCTGGTGGGGGGCCTAGCGGCGCATCTAGCACATATTGCTTTTGTGCAACAGTGAGGAGAATCCTCAAATTCATAGCCCAGTTGGTGAAGTTGCTACCATTCGCAGCAAGTTTCTCTTTCTCCATGAACACATTGAAATTAAAAGCAGGTGGTGCCATCTACAACAGAATTTGTAAAGTTTATTTAGACTAAGTATATGATAGAGTTCAACTAATCCAAATTACTAATGAACCCCCACTCAAAAACGACATCCCTCGTGCCTTTTTGGTGATTACATGAACCAAATCCACTACACCAAGTCTGATCATCACGTGAGTCGGTGTAGCTTCAAAGGCGAGCATCTATATGGGCATCATATCAACTATATGACTCATGCTTAACCTTCTGGTCCGTGTTCCGAGGCCATGTATGTACATGCTAGGCTCGCCAAGTAAGACCTTAGTACTCGCGTGTGTAAAACTGTCTTACACCCGTTGTATGAAAGCGTAGAGTCGAGTACACCCGATCATCACGTGATGTCTCGAAACACGATCCATAGAACGGTGCATACTTAAGGAAGAACACATTTTATCTTGATATCTAAATGAGGGATCATCTTACATTGCTACCAAAAACGCCAAACTAGTAGTATAAGATGCTAACATCTAATGTGTAAAGTGAGATGATATGGTCCATGCATTTGATCTCTATCATTTGCATCGTCGTATGATCTCTATCATTCCTTTGTGTGTAAGGTCAAGGTCTATGGAACTTACACGTTGAAAGTGGTGTAAGAGTATCTATCATACATCTACTTACAACAATACCATATCACTACACTAGCCCAGCAACGATCTAAACTAGACGCCTCTAATTTATCAATTGCAAGTTTTACGTGGGTTAGGGCTTTCGGAGATATAACCGTTCTCACCTACGAACATGAACCACAACGAGGATAACCAAGTTATTAGCAACTCGTTGTAAATCAATATTGACTATAGTAGGAGAGACAGACACCCGCCAGCCACTTATGCAAAACAAGTTGCATGTCAGTCGTGGAACCGGTCTCATGTACGATGACATGTAAGGTTGGTCCGGACCGCTTCATCCCACAATGCCACCAATATCCAAAATACATAGAAGATGCAATAACATGATCATCATCGCCCACATATAAACATATGTGTACTACCCGTGCAAAGCACCTACGCATAGATCAGGCTCTGATACCACTGTTGGGTCCGCAGCATAGAAAACAAAAAAATTCCTACGATAAGAACTACACGCCAAGATCTATCTACTAGGTACAAAGCAACGAGTGGACTTACATCCAACGAGAACTTACCCTCGAAGACAACGAGTTTTGTTAACGAGTAGGAACTCGTGGTTGATGTAGTCGTACACTTGTCGATCTCAAGATCATGAGGAAGTCCTAGCGCCGCAACTCAGCAGCGCATCCGTACTCGCACACACGTTCAAGCCACCAGACAACGTCCACCTCCTCGATCCAGCGATCCAGCGGAAGCAGCAACTCCTTCCAGGCGAAATGCCACCGGGAACATGTATCTCGCTAATCCGAGACCATGGGGGAATAATTCTAGAGGAGGGAGAGATCCTTCACAAGGAGGTGTTATTTTATAGGAGGAGGGGGTTCCCCTCCTCTCCATGTCCGGCGCATGGGGGGTGACCCCTCACCTCCCCCATTCATGTGGTGGTAACCCCTCCACATTAAAATGCCTCTTCACATTCCCTTTTAAAGTCCCCACTTTAAATGCATTAAAATTCTCCAAGTTTAATGCTCCCTCATTTAATAAAACTCTTTTATTAAATTTATTCAGAATTTTGTTAATTACTTTAATTAACAAACATTCACATATAAACCCTTGCAATATTTCAATATCACATGCAGAACCACTTTCTGCAATTTCACCCGAAACAATTTCCGGTTTCTATCGAAACAATTCCTGCGCTTTGCAATTCTTTCGTCTGAAACATATGTGCTCCAAAATGGTGTCCGGTAACTCTTAAGTGTGTCACCCTACGGTTCGCGAATAATACAGACATGATTGAGACTCCTCTCAGATCAATAGTCAGAAGTGGGACCTAGAGATCCATACTGACTCCTGCATATTCAACGATGACTTCTGTGATCATGAGAACCTTTAACGCTTGTAATTTAATCCCTTTGTCTCATGATATAATACATGTCCGATATTCGATCATCGGTATCCAAATACCTAGTTTGATCTCGTTACCGACATGCACTCTTTTCTCGTTCCCATGATATAACATTCTAGTGATCACATCACTTGCTTGCAAGCTATCTCAATGTGATATCACCGAGAGGGCCTAGAGTATATCTATCCATCATCGGGATTGACAAATTCCACTCTTGATCCATGAGCCTCAACATAACACCTTCGTAGCATTGAACCCATTTTTATGGTCACCCTATTACGGTGTGACGTTTGATGTTATCAAGATACTCTTCCGGTGTTAGCAATTAACATGATCTCATGGTCTAAGGATAAAGATTACGTCGTATGATGTTATAGCAATATAAAAATAATGACTTGATCGTAATGCTATACTTCGGATGAATGTTCATCACATCATTCCACCAATGTTGTGACCTTGTTATTAACAACATCCAATGTCCATGATCAGGAAACCTTGATCGTCTTGTTAATCAACAAGCTAGTCTATAAGAGAGGCATAACTAGGAACCCTTTTTTTTTATTAAACACACATGTATTGATGTTTCCGATCAATACAATTCTAGCATGCAAAATAAACATCTATCATATATAAGGAATACATAATAACAACTTTATTATTGCCTCTCAGGGCATATCTCCTTCACTAGTGTGAGCCTTAGTGTGCTAAATAGAAGTAGTTAAGTATTGTTTGGTGATTGTGTACCTCGTATTCATTTATAGACAATAGTACCGACCTGGGATATGAGGAGGAGGAGTACTACGAAGAAGAAGAGAACTTCAACCACTGCACTACTCAAGGCAAGCCATCACTAATTGCAAGCTAGAACTATGCAAGCTAACACTTGCAAACTTGATAACCTATGCAAGATGCATTAGGCATGCTTTGGTTATGCAACCTTGATTATACCAATCCCAAGTTTTAGTTGCAAGCTTTATTCTTTTACTTTTACCAAAGTTCTTTACCTTTAGTTAGTGATTTGTGAGTATTGGACAAATAGGGTAGATACCATAAAGAGAATAAACCTAGGCCTAAGTAGTTATACTTATATGCCATCAAAAGGCATAAAACTAGATTTGGATAGTATACTTGATTAGCACCCCTCATTAGTGAATACCCTCAAATTTAGTGGCTAGTGCTAAGCATAAAAGTTGATCACTTTACGTCCACCTCCTCGCTCCAGCGATCCAGCGGAAGCAGCAACTCCTTCCAGGCGAAATGCCACCGGGAACATGTATCTCGCTAATCCGAGACCATGGGGGAATAATTCTAGAGGAGGGAGAGATCCTTCACAAGGAGGTGTTATTTTATAGGAGGAGGGGGTTCCCCTCCTCTCCATGTCCGGCGCATGGGGGGTGACCCCTCACCTCCCCCATTCATGTGGTGGTAACCCCTCCACATTAAAATGCCTCTTCACATTCCCTTTTAAAGTCCCCACTTTAAATGCATTAAAATTCTCCAAGTTTAATGCTCCCTCATTTAATAAAACTCTTTTATTAAATTTATTCAGAATTTTGTTAATTACTTTAATTAACAAACATTCACATATAAACCCTTGCAATATTTCAATATCACATGCAGAACCACTTTCTGCAATTTCACCCGAAACAATTTCCGGTTTCTATCGAAACAATTCCTGCGCTTTGCAATTCTTTCGTCTGAAACATATGTGCTCCAAAATGGTGTCCGGTAACTCTTAAGTGTGTCACCCTACGGTTCGCGAATAATACAGACATGATTGAGACTCCTCTCAGATCAATAGTCAGAAGTGGGACCTAGAGATCCATACTGACTCCTGCATATTCAACGATGACTTCTGTGATCATGAGAACCTTTAACGCTTGTAATTTAATCCCTTTGTCTCATGATATAATACATGTCCGATATTCGATCATCGGTATCCAAATACCTAGTTTGATCTCGTTACCGACATGCACTCTTTTCTCGTTCCCATGATATAACATTCTAGTGATCACATCACTTGCTTGCAAGCTATCTCAATGTGATATCACCGAGAGGGCCTAGAGTATATCTATCCATCATCGGGATTGACAAATTCCACTCTTGATCCATGAGCCTCAACATAACACCTTCGTAGCATTGAACCCATTTTTATGGTCACCCTATTACGGTGTGACGTTTGATGTTATCAAGATACTCTTCCGGTGTTAGCAATTAACATGATCTCATGGTCTAAGGATAAAGATTACGTCGTATGATGTTATAGCAATATAAAAATAATGACTTGATCGTAATGCTATACTTCGGATGAATGTTCATCACATCATTCCACCAATGTTGTGACCTTGTTATTAACAACATCCAATGTCCATGATCAGGAAACCTTGATCGTCTTGTTAATCAACAAGCTAGTCTATAAGAGAGGCATAACTAGGAACCCTTTTTGTTTATTAAACACACATGTATTGATGTTTCCGATCAATACAATTCTAGCATGCAAAATAAACATCTATCATATATAAGGAATACATAATAACAACTTTATTATTGCCTCTCAGGGCATATCTCCTTCACTAGTGTGAGCCTTAGTGTGCTAAATAGAAGTAGTTAAGTATTGTTTGGTGATTGTGTACCTCGTATTCATTTATAGACAATAGTACCGACCTGGGATATGAGGAGGAGGAGTACTACGAAGAAGAAGAGAACTTCAACCACTGCACTACTCAAGGCAAGCCATCACTAATTGCAAGCTAGAACTATGCAAGCTAACACTTGCAAACTTGATAACCTATGCAAGATGCATTAGGCATGCTTTGGTTATGCAACCTTGATTATACCAATCCCAAGTTTTAGTTGCAAGCTTTATTCTTTTACTTTTACCAAAGTTCTTTACCTTTAGTTAGTGATTTGTGAGTATTGGACAAATAGGGTAGATACCATAAAGAGAATAAACCTAGGCCTAAGTAGTTATACTTATATGCCATCAAAAGGCATAAAACTAGATTTGGATAGTATACTTGATTAGCACCCCTCATTAGTGAATACCCTCAAATTTAGTGGCTAGTGCTAAGCATAAAAGTTGATCACTTTAGATGGGAATACTTGGTGAAAATGATTATGAAAACCCTGGAACGATGATTCATCCTATTGAAATGTTTTGACATGTGTTGAGAAACACAACTGTTGATGATGAAAATGTTGAGGCATGAGCCTTGGCCCTTTATAAAAAACGGATGGTTGGGTTCGGATGCGATACCATTCCAATTTTAGCGTACAACCACAATACCTGAATTAGGTAGGGCTTAATTAGAAGTTTATATGCCTTAGTATGGGTTCCCTCGCGGAAAGAGGTTGAGCTGAGGCTACCTCGTGAATGTGAATGTCCACCTATGCAGTGCCCCAAGCTCATAGGGGAGGTGCCTATACTAGAGTGTGTAATTGAAAGGTTATAATTGATTATCCACATACTAAGTATGATGATTCAGGGTTATCCCTGACGGATGTATCAAATTTTTTGGTGAAAGTGTACCACCTCTGTAGAGTGTCAAACTATTCGAATAGCCGTGTCCGCGGTCATGGACAGTTGGAGTGGCCATACTGTTCCGTTGTCAGATGTTTTCAAAATGACTTGTGAATTTAACTATGACCTTGACTTGACCACAACAGGATTGTGGACATGAAAACTAGGTTCCCACTTAAGTGATTAAATTAGATTCTTTGCTTTTGAACTCTTGTAAAATAAACCTAGAGCTTAAGATTCCTACTAGAACTACCTTACTTGTTAGTGATAGTTTGCGAGTACTTAAAGAGTACTCATGGCTTTGTCCCTGGCTATTCCCGTGGCCAGACTGTGAGGAGGACTACCAGTAAGATGGACAACAAGAGGTCTATGACAACTAGGATCATCTCTCATCGTCAGTATTGCTTGTGACCCTTAAGATGGAGCCCCTACTACGTTTACTTTCCGCTGCTTTGACTGTATTAAGACTGGATCATGAGATCCTTTATTTGTAAGACCTTTATTATGGTTTGTAATGGATGATGTATTGTGGTACCAATTCTGTTATATCTCGCAAAAATGGTAATCTTGAGTTTGCGATGTATGGCATAACAGGCATCTGGGATTAAAAATCCGGGTGTTGACACCTGGGGTTGGCTGGACCAAAATTTACCGTTCGGACGGAAAATTCGGCCTATGGAGGTCTGCTCGGGGAGCGTAAGTAGAGATGCTCTTTAAGTGTGACTAAATAAGTATGTAGCTGTTGTTGGAAACCTCGTAACTGTGACCGGTAGTTGCTGCCAAGACAGCATGGTAATTTCGACTAATTAGTCCGGTAGTTGCTATTAGGATATATCGTTACTACTTCCGTCTCAAAATAGATATCGAAAATTTATCTAAATTTAGAAGTATTTATGTACTTCCTCCGTTTCACAATATAAGCCTTTTAGGAAGCTGTTTTATCTTGCTAAAAAGACTTACATTGTAAAACAAAGGTAGTGCTAAATAGCGTCTAGTCTAGATATATTCAAATTTAGATAGATCTGCGATATCTATTTTGAGATGGAGAGAGTACTATTTTTGGGGAAAGGTTTGGTATCTATAATAACCTCATGATTCTCGTAGAACAATATGCTAATTGTGATTAATTAATCCCATAGCTAGTTGTTGAAATAACCTCTAAATTGTGACTGATAGTTGCTGCTAGGACTTGATAGGTGTGTCAAACCAACCTAGTAGACTCCGGCACGTGCCGCCATGCACTCTGTGCTCGACCTCTTGCATCGGCAACGACTGCTTTCCCTGGCAACGCTTGTGAGATCACAGCGCATGGGTTAATAAGATTGATAGGATATTCATACCAAAAGTTGCAACTTTTTCCGAGGCTGATCACAACGACCCGACGAGGAATCACCGGCCTCGTGGTCGTTCCTCGTCGTATTCTTCCACCAGTTGGGCATGGCGTCAGCGGAGAGGGGCTGACTTGGATAGATTTGGCAACGGGGAGCCTGGCCACGCGCAACCTTGTCCTAAAAAGGCCCGCTCCACCCTCGGCCATCAATGCCAATGCGGTGGTCATGGTGTCGTAGCTTCGGTTCAGACGCTCTAACCGCCCGACAACCTTTGGCTGGCCTATGCCATCAATGGAGCGCTGGCCGTGGCAGCAGGCTAAGCGTTCGATCACTGATAGGTGGGCCCGTGTGCGGGCGTGAGGACATGCGCTCTGTTCGTGGATAGCCATTCCGGGCGCATATTTGGTCCAGAAATGGGTCGGCCTAGACACGCGTGGTCGTTTGGATCGGACTATTGAAGTGGCTTTTCATCGCCAGGACGTTCGCGCGGACTGATTTTGACAACCCGTGGTCGAATGGATCGGTCCGGTGGAGATGCCCTTACACCTCTTCTTCTCTAAACTATCGCACCACGGTCAACTCCTACTCCACTTTTAATTCTAGGGTTTCTATGAATTTGGAAGTTATCACTTAGTAGGTTTCCATACCAAGGCTCAATACAATCAAGTCCGGAGCATCTACCGATTTCGCCATATCCCCATTTTCCTCTTCTTTGAGACAAGGATTCCTTGTGCAATTTCATCCATCTCTTAGTTTCTTTTGAATCTATTGAATTCATCACTCGACATAGTCTAGCAGTTCAACTCAGCTCATACTAGATTAACCCGGTGACTATCACAAAATAACGCGATGAATAACTTGGTAACTATTATTGGTAATATGGTATTGAAAATAATCTGGTAACTATCACATAATAACCTGGTGACTATCGCTGAATAGCCTGGTAAGGATAAATTGGGGTTGCCACTCTGGAATAGGCTGATTCACTAGGTTAATCTTGTAATCACACTAGGTTCATCTGGTAACCGGAAACATCAGAAAGTAAGGAATATTGAAGCCGGTAATGCCACCTAGATAATGATAAATAAGTAGTGCGTAATCTAGAGTGCAGTCTTTTATTTTTTAATCCGGCGTACATAATATGATAAGTACGTGACAATAATCAGGTACTCCATCTGTTTCGTTTTAGTCTGCATCTAAGTTTTCTGCCCGTTTTCACAATGGGCTGCGCTTTGAATGCCAGAGTACTAGTTGTAGTACTAGTTGACCAAATTGCCCAGAGTACTAGTTGAAGCACTAGTTGTGCATGCAAACTGGTTAGATGAATTTGAATTTTAGCTTATGGGCAAAATCGTCAACCAGCTGTGAAAAGGTGCCCTCCACTTGCCGGCGTTAGTATTCCCGTTGTGGCTTAGACGCAGAGTATAATGAAACAGATGGAGTAATTACAAACGAGATAATACTATCGGGAGATACCAATATGGGATTTAGTTTCGAAGATTCGGCGCGAGAAATCTCATCAATCCAGTTGAGAGATAAAACTTAATACTCCCTCCGATCCGAAATAATTGATTTGGATTTTTAAATTTGAATGTATCTAACACTAAAATATGTCTAGATGCATCTGAATTTAGACAGGTCCAAGTCAATTAATTTGGATCGAAGGGAGTATTAAAATTTGAATTCATACTAATCTTGTGGTAGCATGTCATGCATGCAGCTTAGTGCATCACGTGATTTTTATTTTCAGCAAACCTTTGGTAGCACGTCGTGCACATGCAGCCTTTGCTAGCCCGTACATGTACTCCGTGGTAGATTTTGTGCAACGATTTTGTGCAACGAACTGGGAGGCAGAGGAATTAGCGGGACGCCGCACGCCCACACAATGGTGCGGCTGGCGCAGCCTCGTAGTCGACTCCATTGTTATCTTTTGAAGAACTGGAGGGAGTAATCGCCCATCTTGAGTAAAGGAAGTCGGTCATTTTGCAACATTTAACTGCTAGTACAAAATTCGCATTACTTCTCTTCCAACAAACAAAATCCCCAATAACAATGCAATCCGTTTGTCTCACACACAAAATTTGGCAGTGCACAATGATGCTAAAGCTCACCAGCATCAAGATGCCAGATGGCACGTGTTCCAACTAAACGTACTCTACGAACTGTGTTTTCTTGAGGAAGCCTAATTTTCAGCGCCAAGCTGGTATACAAGGCCTGGAAGAAACCTAGATTGTTGCCTGTCTCGAAGTTTCTTTCCTTCACGGACGATCAAAATAACGATCCAGCCATATTCGTAGCACTCAACTCCTTAATCCTTATGCACTCTTTGTGTCCTGCATTTAATCAGAAAACTAGATGAACTGGCTAAAAAGGCTGGTGGACTTGATCTGTTGGAACTAACAACTCAGAACGGAGTTTCGTCAAATAAACAGAGATTATGAAATGTACGAAGCTATGTATGCATAACACAATGCGGTTTTGTAACTTTTTTTTACTAAAGCAACTCGTTAAAATATGTCTGATTTTTGTATGTTAGACATATGTTTGTTGGTCGGAATGGTCCTTCAAAGAGATGCTCATTTCTAATAAAGCAGAGAAGATGATGCTATAGGCAACTTTTGGGTAAAACAGTTACTGAGTATCTTTTTTATACTTCAATCCTGGGATGCGTCAGAAAATTTGAATCCCCTTTGGCAACATTGTACTAGACATCTTCTGTTATAATCTAACACATCAGGTTGTTTGGTTTTTTCTACTTCAGTTCTGCTTCAAAGTTCACACGCCTCTTACTTTTCATTACTACATGTTGCTCTACCATGAAAATATAGAAAAAGATCGGGTTGTCACTTCTGTTCTGTAACAATGCTAAGTAAGAGCTTACAGGCTTACGTCTGACCAGCACAGGTGTTGGCATGCGTGTAGATCATATGGTTCCACAGCAGACCGTACAGTTGTACTTGATCAGGACACAAGCTTGGCCTTTCAATAGTTTTCTAAAAGTAAAATAAGTTGAACTCGAAGTCTTGCTTAAATTACAACGAGGATACACATTTCTAATACATGTCCAAAGCAAAGCTAAGGAGGCAGCTTCATGTTCCAGCGAAAGTAAGAAAAGTACTGTGAAATAGTACAATTATGCAACACAATCTAATAATTCTAATATAGAAGATCTAGTGAGGATAAACATACCTTTTTCTCCTCCTCAATTTTAGCCTTGATAACTGAGTAGAGGGCAACACCAGAAATAGCAATACAAGTGCCAATTCCAGTTTGTGTGGTGATTTTGTTACCTGGTCAACGACAAACCAAGTGTTATGAGACGGTCCTTCGAATAAAAAGGTGTTATGAGACGGTGTACACCGTTTATATAAATAGAAGAACAGGATCATCATATGTATTGATCATTAAGAAACAAAAGAATCCATTGAAATACCGAAAACGATGATTGAGAAGCCGATGACGAAGACACGTTTTAACACGTTGCCCACGGCATGTGTTAGAGGGGCCACTCGCTGCAATGTGTTTGTTGCAACCTGGACGTCCATAATTGTTTTAGCACCAAATTGTAACAGAAATGAGAGTGACAAAACTATCATCAGAAATGGCACAATTTGGAACAACTAAAAGAAGTCCAGGTGTGTCCCCTCGATACATTGTCATAGGTATGATGATTGTCTTTCATACTGATTAATGCTATGAGATATGACGTGAAACTTTATACCTGGTTATAAAGGTGATAGAACAAGCCCGCTAAGAAAATATTGGAAACTAACTTTGTCAATCCAACTTTGGCAACTGCATCTTTAAATCCATGCTGCACCAGCTGAGGTCCTTCAATCTGCAAGTTAACACAGTTACAAATAAATATATCACAATCAATGTTCAACACTCATGCAGAATCGTCAGTAAAAGTAGTATGTGAATAGGAAATTGTATCCAAGAATCAGGTTAATCAAGCAATCACAGAAGCATCATGCGAGCAGGAACTTGTGACATTAATTGCAGTATTGCAAATTGACATGATTATGTACACAAATTGCATGCAGCCATGTCCACACATACAAGAATAGGAACTTGTGACATTAACTGTCGTGTTGCAAATCCTAATAATGGATCAAATGCCCGTCTCCTAGTACTCAAGTATGATACTGCAAATTTAGAAAATGTCCATGTTCAATGCTAAAGTCTAGCAGAAGTTCACTTTCAGTCCCTTAACTCAAATACCGCTTGAGTTGCAACCTCGACTACTGAATAGTGTTGGGATATCCTCATGTGATATGTGAGCAGAGTAGCCTTTTAGGCAGCACAAACATGTGCAAGAGCCCACCACCCATTAAGGGATGTTAAGCTTCCCATGATCCCATCCAGCAGTCACTAGAAGTGACGAGAATTCCAGGTTAGACTCCATTGGAGAAGAAAAATAAAAAACCAAGAGAGAAGTAAGGAAAGGAGGTTGAAGGAAAAAGCTTGCCATCAAGCAAAGGGAGTTCCTCCCAAGGTTGTGAAGTTCAGATCCGCCACCCTTTCTCTTTCAAGTTGTGGCTCTGCCATCTTTGGTGAGATTGTTCCAATCCCTAGCTCTTGAAGCATCAAATTTTATTGTTGCTATCCAAAATTCTAAATCCTTGATGTGTGAGAATCTCTAGTGCTACCTAGAGAAGAACTTGTTATATCCAACATTTGATAAAGTGGAAGAAGATTTGGATGGCGTCGTCCCGTGGTTTTTACCCAAATTTGGTGGGCTTCCGCGTAAAATTTGGCGTCCACGTGTGTTGATATTGCTACTGCACTTTTGAGTTTAGAGCACATAGTACTTGTACTACCTGTTTGTCTAAAATCAACTAGTATTATCCTAGTTGTGTGCTGAAACCTAAAAGCACTCAGGATTTGTCCTAGATTCAGGCTGAACCAGTTCATACTCCATATGGTGATGCATATGTTTCCTTCCGTGATGAGCAGCGATACTGAGTTAGTACACGAGTAGTGCTGAAATTATACTTTTTTCTGCTAGAGTTTTCAGATCACGTTAAGTGCGTACTAATTCCCAACAAATAGTCCACTTTCACCAGGTGGTTTCACAACAGGTTTTGTGTGACTTGGATGCGTGTCCTCCAACATGAGTAGTGCTGAAATTATACTCTTTTTCTGCTAGAGTTTTCACTTTTCAGATCACGTTAAATGCGTACTAATTCCCAACAAATAGTCCACTTTCACCAGGTGGTTTCACAACAGGTTTTGTGTGACTTGGATGCGTGTCCTCCACGACTTTGCCAGATAAACACTACAAAACAAATAATCCAAGACAAACTACGCGACATGGACTAAATTTTCCACAGAAAAAACTAGAACTGTTCTTTTTAGAAATTGATTAAGAAAATGAAATTTGATGGCATGGCACCCACCCCACCCCACCCCCAAGTTACAGTTTTGTGAAGGAATCTCTGAAGTGTAGCCCATCCGCCCCCAATCAACCAGCCCAAGCTCCACCACTGGTGGCAGCGACATGGCAGTGGGAAAGGGTGGCATCCACCCACTTGTGAAATCACACGATGGTGAAAAGCGGATGACTTCTGTAGTTCAAGGTTGCGAGTTCAAGGTCAAAAAGTGAACTTACGCTAGAGGTCAGGTTGAAAAGTAGATTTGTTTTGCAAATAATATTTGAAGTGAGCATGCAGGGTTTTTCATATTAAGAAGTTGCAGAGGGTCTTTTTTTCTTTTCGTTCCAATTATTCTATCTGTCGTTCTTCCTCATGTTGTGTTTCATCCTTTGTTGGTAAGTTTTCCTTTCCGTATTACAGTTGCTGTTGTTTGTCCGAACTGGCTATAGGATATTAGTCTAGTCATAGAAGATTTGGATTTGTTTATGGAGAAAAGGAGTCATGCATGAAATAGGACTAAAGAAAATCCATTGAAGAAATATACTATTTAAAGTTTAAAGGAAAATATAGACTTACAATAATTGCTGGAGGTATGCAGACAATGAGAGCAATTATAGAGATGTAGGCATACAAATTGGTGCTATCCATGTCAGTCTGAGACAAAAAAAAAACACAAATAACAAGAAAAGAAGTTATGAAATATGAATTCTGTAAGGGAAAATGGATGAAAACATTAGAGCCAAGACACAAACCATAGCTTTCTTGGAGTAAATGCTACGGTAGGTGAAGGAGATATTAGAAATCATGGCATTGATGAAACCAGTCCAGTTGAAGGAGAGTTCAGTGAGAGATGCGATTGATACACCTGATTAGTTTAGAGCAGTTAATCTTGGTCAAAATCTCATAATAGAATCATGATTTTCGAGGTGAAACCCTAACATGATTCTACAATCCAAATCCTGTCAAACCAGAAATATCCTTCCTATTGTCTATGGTCCTCATATTAATAATCTTGCTAGTCACACTACCCCTACATTATCACACATCAAAACAGAATAGAAAATCTACAACACTAGCAGTCTAGCACATTAACCACATGGGTGTTCTATAAAATCTATTTCCTCTTGTCCTACCTAGATCAAACAGCTACCAAACATGGGAAGCTGACAATTCATGTGAATACTAAAGGGGCATACCCAGTGCCGAAATCTCCCACACATTGTGGGGTCTGGGGAAGGAAATTTCTAGGCAGCCTTTCCCTTGCTTTTATGCAAAGAGGCTGATTCGAGCCCAGGACCTCCAGGACACGGGTGGAGATACTCTACCACTGTGCCACCCCTGCCTTTCTCCATGTGAATACGATAGCATACTAACATTGACGATGAAAATACTGTGGAGAAACAATACGCAACTGATACACAGATAGCTCACAAGAATAAAAAGGTGTAATAACCAGAAATTACCTATCACGACTGGAGCTAGAGATAACCACAATGTAAACGGAACTGGCTGGCCGAGGATAAACTGTGAAGCAGCTGCATTGAAGAATGGTTCGAGAGCTGCATTGCATTTTTAAGGGAATAAAAAATATCAAGAAAAAACTAAAAATCTCGGCACAACAGACAGAGAGCCGAAAAGACAAAGCAAAACTAGAATATGGTTGCAGCACCTTTAATGGTGTGGGCAAATGAGACAGATACAGCAGCAAAAGACACGGTGCTTGTTACATGGCCGATGGCATGGCAAATTGCAACTGGCAACAGGAGCTTCAGAATCGTTGAATTGATTGGCTACAAGAGTACAACAGTATTGGGTCTTATTACCTCCACCTAAAACTAATGTCATTAACATAATGAGAAACAATAGACGATCCACAGAGATATACGAGATTTTCTCAATAGAAGTATTATCTACATTTTGTATATAACTTAGCTTAATTCTTAGAAACCCATGTCATTGTTTGTAAATTCTACAAAACTCAGAAAATCAATCTATAGCACTCTAATGTAAGAGATCAGGCAGCATGGGTCATAAGTTGATTGCAAACAGGTAAGACACATACAAAAGAATGTGCTACAGCTCGAGTGCTTTCTGTAAATGTTTTAATTAATTGGGCTGTTTCAATAGTGAATATATCCATCGTGAACCAACGTCGTTTACCAAACATTAAAATTATGTCTGCCAATGAATTATTATAAGTAACTTACTCTTCAAGAAACTAGACATACTAACCCTAAAGACACCAATGAGCCAATGCTTCATGTTTTCATAAACATAATTATGTGAAGCATTGCTCATTACTTGTCACTAAAAACAATGAACCATGAGTAAGGGGTGTGGTGAGAGTACCGCGCGCTTTAGTAGACCGGTGCTCCAGCTGATAAGGCAGTATAAGACTCCCACCGAAAGATGGGTCACCGACACGAAGCTATACCAATTCATACAAGTTTAGGTGATGAACAAAACTGATCGCAGCATTAGACAGGATTCGGGCACATACTATGGATAGGGGAAGTAGTCAAAGATCTTCTTGTTGAGGATATTAAATATCACATTGAGAAAATACCTACAAATTAAAATCAAAATGGCAATCATTTAGACAATGGCAACAAAAAAGAGTACTACGGATAGCATCTTTCACCTGTGAGCACAATTTGCAAGACTGTAAATTGATTCTTCATGTACTTTTCTTTGGGGAAATTGTAATTTTAGCTACATTGAATATTTGGATCACAAGAAATATCTGGATATTTTAGGGCATTCAACCAAGCTTGAGAGATTGGAGAAGATACAAATTTGACTTTGGCATTGGGTGTCCCACACAAAGCAGAAACACGCCCCTCAATGTCTGATTTCTGAGTAGTCTCCTATAAGATTTTGTTTTTAAACCACCCACCCACACATACAACAGACTCACGTCTTGTACATAACTGGATAGATACTTAGTACTGAGGTGAGCTAGCATACCACATGAAGAAGAAGAAACCCGTGATAAGAGCTGGGTACCGCTGCAAAAGGCCGGCAGGCTTTTCTTGCCTGTAAGTAACCACAATAGGTTGCGTTAGGGTTTACAAGAATTGTAGTAACCATAATAACTTGTGTTAGGGTAATAGTAAAAATAATCTCAAAGCTCCGGTGCTACTAAGGATCGTATTAAATTATATACTTTAGGTTTTTGAGAAACACCAAGTAGAACATAAACACGCACCATTCGAGATTTCTTAGCAAAGTATTCCCCACATAGGCACATATTAATCTTGGCATCAAAATTAATCCTGAAACCGCAACGTCTCTAGTTTACAATAGGCGCTATGGGCGTGCGTGTCTGTGGTGCTGTGCACGTGTACATTGTATTCGGTTTTCAGAAAAGGGAACACCATAAAGAAAAGGGACAATTTACTTTTTTCAATTCGAAAATCACTGCTGTATATGGAAATGATCTACTCTACTGTAATGTGGTGTAGATCTAATTCTAATACTCCCTCCGTCCTAAAATAAGTGACTTGGGTTTGTCACTAAAATGCGTCTAGGTACATTCGAATATAGACAAATCCAAATAACTTATTTTAGATAAGTGACTTGGGTTTGTCACTAAAAAGCGTCTAGGTACATTCGAATATAGATAAATCCAAATCATTATTTTAGGACGGAGGGAGTATATAAGGAACAAACATTTAGCTCTCGTTGCAGCAGAAAAAGAAAGGGGGGCTGCTACTTTCACGAATCCGCAATGTGGAGTGCAGAAGTGCCCAGCGGCGGGAAGGCAAGAGACACTAACCCCGCGGAGTCAGAGGAGGAGGCAGAAGCCGGCGTCCGGAGGAGCCGCCTACTCGCCGCGGACGGAGAAGACAGGATGCCGAAGGAAGGAGCGGGGAACAGCGCCGGGCGGAGCAGCCTCCCGCGGACGAGGTGGGCGCCGTACGGTACGTGGGCGCCCCCAGCGCTGAGCGACGGGGCTGCGCGTCGGAAGAACCGCTGCTGGCCGGTGACGGCGGCGCTACCGCGGAGGAGAGTCGCGACCGCCGCCATTTGTGTTCGCGGCGAAGACGCCAGCTGTTTGGTGGAGGAGGTAGCGCGGGCGCGGAGATAGAGCTCCGAGCAAAAATAGTCAGACGGACTTAGCTAACGAGCGCAGAGAGAAAATGACAAAAATCGCCACATTTGCGCACCATACGACACGAAACCATCATATTTAGGTTTTTTTAACACATAAATACTATTTTTGGGGTTAGTGAGTGAGTCAGAGCACTGATTCTCTCTGTTTAGCCGTCTAACCACTTTTCTGGCAGGTGGGATCCGCTGTCAGTGCACACGTGGCGGGGGCGGGCGGACAGACGAGGCGGCCGTTAGGCGGCGCATTAGGGCACGGTTTTAACTGTTGCGCCACAGCCGCTCTCTCACTCCCCTCCCTCTGTTCTGATCGCGCCCGCCAGAGCCGCGTAGTCGCCGCCCCGTCGCTAGAGAAGAAGCAGGACGCGTCGTCGTTCCGCCATGGTGTCGTGGTTCGATGGAGAAGAATCCTCGCTAGATCTGAGCTCGGACGGCGGAAGTGTAAGTTCTCGTGCACTGTCTGTGCGGATTTTGGGGCTCATAGTGGCGATTTCTAGGGTTCGTGATGAATTTGTGATTTAGGTCAAACCTAGACTAATTTGCACTGCCATTTGCATTTCTTAGGGTATCAATGTCATTTATGATACGGATTTCTGCGGGTTAGTCGACGATGGGGATGAACCTATGCTCTATAAATGTGGCTATGTGGCGGGCAAATTTGTCGGATTTGAGGGCTACAACACTGGTAGGAGGTTCCTAAGTTGTGAAGGGCAGGTGTGTGATCTAAAAATGTTTGTTAAATCTGGCATTTTTTAGTCAGTGGTTCTTTTAACTAAAATGTCATTACTTTTTAGGAAGGAGGGAAGTGTGACTTTCTACAATTTGTTGATGAACTTCCTACTGATGCTACGATGAAAGCAGTGGGTAAGTTATGGGAAATATATAGAGAAGCTAAGCAAGGCAAGACCACTGATGCCCTGAATTTCATGGAGCAGAAGTTTGAGTATCAAGACCAAATAAACAAGCTCCACATAGATCTGAGGAATGCACAAAATGAGCTAGCTAAACAAGTGGTAGAAAAGCAGGTGACTTTATCCCACAAGGCAGTAGTTGAACAAGCAATGATGGATGCTAGGGCTACATTAGAATAGAAAAGGATCACTGATGATACAACGTGTAACATGCACAAATGCTTGCTGAAAAATGCAGAGATGGATAGGAATAAGTACAAGGAAGAGAAGAGTTAAGTTGGAGTTCATCATTTCTGACTTGCTGAAGCAGAAAGAAGGCTACAGGAGCAGGTTCAAGAAGATAAAGGATCTTTATGATGTGTAATTGTATCTTGATCAAGTAATGTTCAATTAGGAGGTGTTGTTGAACTATGATGTCTGCTCTATGTTGTTGAACTATTTGTGAGTTGTAATAAGTACAGTTATTGTCTGAATTATGGTGTGTTTATTAAACTATGATCCGAGCTTCATCTATTTGAATTGTTGATGGTTTTTCCTATTAAAATTGTGATGTATTTGATGTGTTTGATAACATTTTGGTCTATGTATCTTAATTTTCATGTGTTTGGTAAACTTGTGGTTCACTTTAGAGGTGCATCATTGACAGAAAAATAAGTGGCACTCATGTGACATAGATTTGAAAAATAAGTGGCATTCACAAACATCATTGACGGAAAATAAGTGGCATTCACACACATCATCAGAGAAAATAATAACAAAATAATGACAGCAACAGGATTCCAGTTAAGTAGTTCGACATGATAGACATGTCACCATCTTGTTTTGGCACAACAAAATAACAGTTGAGGCATTAGGTAGCTAAATAAGAGGTTCAACATGACACCAACAGTTTTGGCACAACAAAGTAACAGGGTTTACATCACAAATTTTTCTCCCAGCAATTCAACCATCTAAAGGTCCATTATTTGCATCCCTACCAGCAGATGTGCCCCATCTGTGAAGTAGGACATGAATCCTCACCCCTGCCTTGGTCATGTGCTTGCTTGTGTAGCATTAGTTGATCTTGGAGGAACAAAAGAAGTTCTTGGTGGCATGGGCTCTAACATACTAGATGTTCTTTGTGTAGCAGCAGAGGAAGATGAGCCTGCTCCATCACCACTTGGGCCTGCCCCATGAGGAATGGTCCTGTTTGACTGCAAATAATAGAGTTAATGACTGAAAATTAAATGAACTGTAGAAATCATTGCCACTTTTACAGTTTAGGTACCTTGTGCTGGCTTTTCCTAAGTGCAAGATCAGGTCTGAGTGGTTGTGCACAGCTTGTGTACTTGTGTCCTTGCAATTTGCAGTTGCTACAGGTGATAGTGGCCATCCTAGATGATTCCTTGGGTTTAGGGACCTCAAACTTCCCTTTTCTCCTCTTTTCCTGTCTCCTGCCCTTTTGGTGATCTTTAAAAGCAGGAGGCATTATGTCTTCAGTATCTGTTCTTGTCCAGCCATGCTGCTATGGCATTGGATAGAACACAGGCCTATAGGATTTGAGGTAGTAGGATTTCTTGTAGAAATCCGAGACAAAATCCGCTGGATACTTTCATGCTTTATATATTGCACTAACTGCATGATTGGATGGCAACCTAGTTAAATCCCATTTTCTACAAGAACATGTTCTGTTATCTAGATTTAACTCATATGTGTGATCACCACTTGTTACCTGCCATAGTCCTTCATCTGCTCTTTGTGGGATGCAATATCTAGTATATTTTTTCATCATTTCAAGCTTCTCAGCATAATGAGGCGTGATTTCCCACCTAGCTTTCCTACCACCATCTCTCTTATCATCAAACCTGACCATTTGCTTGTCATAGATCCCTACAAGCATTGTCACTATTGGTGTGTTTCTTTCATCCAGTATATATCTATTGAATACTTCACTCAGATTATTGTTCACCAAATCTGTCTTGCAGTTTGAGTCAAAATCACACCTTGCCCATGTGTGCACTAGAATTTTTGAAAGCCACTACCAAGCTTGCTCACATTGTTTTTTCATTTCATCCATTGCCTTGTCAAATCCATGCTTGGTGTAAGAATAGGTTGCCGTGTCCATGCACTTCTTCAGGTCCTCTCCTTTGAATCCTACAGTCTGGAAGTTGGCATAAATGTGTCTAAGACAGAATCTCTGGGGTGAGTTTGGAAAGACAGTGGTCACAACTTTTATGAGCCCTTTTTGCCTGTCAGACATGATGGTGTATTGTCCAAACTGGCCTTCCTCTCCACCAAGTGCTTCCTTCAACTGCTCTAGAAACCACTGTTAGTTCTCAGTATCTTCTTTTGCAATAATTGCCCAAGCTATTGGATAGATGTTGTTATTGCCATCTCTGTCTGTAGCTGCAAGGATTTGAGCTCCAGTGGTCAGTTTTATGAAGGACCTACATCCCTCAAGAAATCCAAGCCTAGCAGCATTGACACAAAAGAAAAGGCCATGGAATCTTGTCTTGTCACTTATGAAAACTTGCTGCCCTCTCTCGATAGCTTCCTTCTCTTCCTTTGTTGGGCCAGTCTCAGTGGTGACAATGCATCTAGATCCTGGATTTTTTTCAATCATAGTCTAAAAATAATCCCTTACTCTGTAATACTGCTTCTTGTGATCTCCCATAACAATCTCTCTAGCCTTTGTCTTTGCCATGTATGCCATCCTCTTTGGCACATCTACACCAAAGTCCTTTCTAACTTTGTCAACTAAAGATCTAATACCTGTGTTTGGATCTGATCTAAAATTGTCAACATAAGCAGCGCTCAGCCACTTACTGTTAACTTTGGTGCTTGATGCTTCAGTAGGACAGCAGTGCTCTAAGTGCATCTTCTTTATGCAGAAGGTAGTTTCATGCTTTATCTTCGAAGCTGAAATGAAAATTGTACTTCTCCTTTTTCTCTGTCTTGCACCACCAATGATCCTATCTGGGCAATTTCTGTGGTAATGGAAATTCCTAACCTGCACAATATGAAGTCTACACAGTGACTGCCTAAACTGATACACATCCTTGAAACAAAGTTTTGTCCTGAATTGTTGCTCTGCATTTTCCCTTGTCTCATCATACCACACCCTCTCTGTTTGCTTCTTTGCTCTACTCTTCCTCCCATTTGGCAACACAAATGGCATAGGCTCAAAACCATCATCATCCTCTTCTACAAGGAAACCAAGTTGCTCTTCATCATCAGAAGGAGCCCAATCTGTCATAACTGGCACTTCTGCATGAGAGTGTGATCCGGTTGTTGGACCCTGCCTCTTAACTGCCTTCTTCATTGGCTCCTTTGGAATATAAGTGTCAAAAATATCTTCTGGTTCTGACTCATCCTCATACAACTCCTCATCGACCCCTCTCTTCCTCTTAGCATTTCTTTTCTTCATTTCATATATTTCCTTCCTCCTCAACTGCTCTTGTTGAACTAGGTTAACCCTGCAAGGATACATCCAACTGTCATCATCAGATGAATCTCCCACATCTGCATCTTCTTCTTCATCTGCACCTACTTATTCCTCTGCATCTTCTGCCTCCTCTGCTGTTTTCTGCATATTTTCATCAACTAGTGTGCACAGAGGCTGAAAATTACCACTGTTTTGAGTCTGCAAGTTATTATCCTGACGCTGCTCTTCCCCCTCCAAATCAGCTACAATGTGGCTAGGATATGACCTAGCATACAACTTCTCTTTTCCCTTCTTGGTCTTGATAGGAGACACCATAATGGCTTGCTTTGCCTTGTCCCTCATCACTATTAACACTAGTTTTCTTGACCTTTCATACTTTCTTACCGTCTCTTCCACCTTAACATTGTTGTCCACTAATTCTAGGCCATATAATCCCTCCCCTTCATCTTTCACATAATACATTGAATCACAAAGCCCATACCCTTCCTTCACCATCAGTCCCAACAAGTTCAGAAATCTTATATCACACCAGCGCATGGTTGTTGCCACAAATTTGGCCCCATCGAATTGAATAAACAGTTCCCATGCCTCAGAATGTTCCCTAATGTAAATTAATAGAAAAAAATAAGTACACACTCTGTTTACTAAACTACTGAAACCTAAAATGGCATTTTCCCCAATTTCAGAACATAGAACAGGGGAATAGAATTTGTTCTTACCCGTAGACCAAGAGGTAGTGGCTGAGTGGGTCGTTGCTACACTGGCTCGCCAGCGCCAACTGCGAGGACCCCTCCTCTGGCGCACCATCCAGCTCTGGCTCTAGCGAGATGTCCCTCAACTCGCGGTCCTCGTCGCTGTCCAAATCGATGGCGCCCATGTTGAAGCCCGGCCCAAACAACACCTGCTTGACGTATCGGCCGCCAGCGCCTCCAATTTTACCGGCACCGTGCCCTTCCGGCGAGCCGCCACCTCCTCTAGTTGCCATGGGAGACGCGGGAGAGTAACTGACGAGAGTGAGAGAGCAGAACTGTGGCTTGGACCGTGCCCTAACGCGCTGATGGCCCAAAATATATCGAGCTCATTGGGGAACCCCAAGAGGAAGGTATGATGAGCACATCAGCAAGTTTTTCTTCAGTACGAAACCAAGGTTATAAATCTAGTAGGAGCAAGGAAACACCCCAAAGGTGTTGCTAGCTGAGCCTTGGCAGGGCACACTACCGGTGCCAGCAGCAACGTGGAGACCTGCACAACACAACCACAGAACTTTGCCCCCAACTTACGATGAGGTTGTCAATCTCACCAGTTTTGCTGAAAACAAAGGATTAAACGTATCGAATGGAAGGAAGTAATAGTTTGCAGAAAGTAAACACAAAGCAGTAAACAGTTTGTAGATTGAATGTAAAAGAAAGGACCGGGGTCCATAGTTCACTAGAGGTGGCTCTCTTTAAGATAGATAACATGCTGGGTGAACAAATTATAGTGGGGCAATTGACAAACATCGAGAAAGCATACAAGCATATACTAATCATCTTGACTCCTTTGAGACTTGATTGGGCATTACAACATTATACATAGACCTCCATCCAACTGCATCTATGACTAATAATCCACCTTCAGGTTATCATCTAAACCCCCTTCAGGTTATCATCAATGGGAACATGTTGCTCAAGCTTGGGAAAGAATGAAATCTTTGGTAAAGAATTGTCCCACTCATGGACTTACTGCTTGGATGATCATCCAAACTTTTTATGCGGGATTGAACTATTCTTCAAGGAACCTATTGGATTCTGCTGTTGGAGGTATCTTTATGACCATTACTTTGGGTGCTGCAAAAAGCTTCTGGATAATATGATGGTTACTACTCTGAATGGCATACTGAAAGAGATCCACAAGGTAAGAAGGTAAATTCTATTGAGGAAACCTCCTCCTGGAGTGATAAGATTGATATTATTATGTCTATGCTTGTTAATGGGAAAGCTCATATTGATCCAAATAATGTTCCTTTAGCTTCTTTGGTTGCTCAAGAAGAGCAAGTTGATGTGAACTTCATAAGAAATAACAATTTTAGCAACAATGCCTACAGGAATAATTTTGGTAACAACAATTATAAGCCATATCCTCCCAACAATGGTAATGCTTATGAAAATTCTTACAACAATAATAGGAGTGCTCCGTCTGAACTTGAAGTTATGCTCAAAGACTTTATTAGTAAACAAACTGCTTTCAATAAAACTATTGAGGAAAACTCTCTAATGCTGAAAGAAATATAGCATCTTTGGCTGAAGCTCAATCTTCTTTGAACAAAATGGCTGCTAAACCTGAAACTAATGATAATCCCTTTGCAGCTAATAATGCCATACAAGTAAGAATTGATGAAAATGTTAGACTATTAGCTGAATTACATGCTAAGTGGGAAAGAGAAGATGAAATTGCTAGAAACATTAGTTTTCTACCATCACTACCACTAGTGTTGAGGCTAGTAATAGTTCTACTTTAGATGATAATTTTGATTTTGATCTTGATGGTTGCAATATCTTTGAAGTTATTAAGTTCCTACAAAAGCTTGCTAAAAGTCCTAATGCTAGTGCTATGAACATGGCCTTTACAAAACACATTACTAATGCTCTCATAAAGATTAAAGAAGAAAAGATGAAACATGAAGGTTCTATTCCTATAAAATAAGAAGATGGTTGGGAACCCATCATTAATATGAAAGTGAATGATTTTGATTTCAAAGATTTATGTGATCTTGATAGTAGTGTTTCTATTATGCCTAGAAGGATTTATGGTATGCTTGATTTTCCACCACTTGAAGATTGTTATTTGAACGTCCCACTTGATGATAATGCTAAAAATAAACTCATGGGGAGTATTAATGATGTTCTTATTATGGTTAACAATGCCTATGCCCCCGTTGATTTCTATGTTTTGGATATTCAATGCAATGCTTCTTGTCCTATTACTTTGGGAAGACCTTTTCTTAGAACTATTGGTGCCATTATTGATATGAAAGAAGGCATCATTAAATATCAACTCCCACTCAAGAAAGGTATAGAACACTTCCCTAATAAGAGAGAGAAGATTTATTTTGCCACTCCTATGAAAACAAAATTTTCTCTTAATGCTTCTTCATTTGAGAACACTTGATTTTTTCTTGCTTCTTATGCCTAACTTAAAGGCGTTAAAGAAAAGTACTTATTGGGAGATAACCCAAAAGTTTTAGATGAGTCTTGGAAGTTATTACTTCAGTAATAACCGCTCATTATCCTTTTTATTTGCTTTTTGTGCCAAGAGAAACCTCTAATGAGAGAGAAGTAATGATTGGGAAAGTTGCTGTTCCGAAACAGATTTCTACGCTTCACCGTAAAAATTCGTGTAAAATCTCTATATGTCCTTTTGAGGCGTGAATTTTTGTGCTTCTGCCCCAGGTTGTTATATAACTTTCATTAGTTCAACACTTTTGTTATTTGAGCAACATAAGGTCTTCTAAAAAATTCGTCTTTACCTGCTGGTCTGTTTTGACAGATTTCTGTCATTTTCTGCATTTGCTTCTTGTTGGTTCCTTTTTGAGTTCTTTTGGGGAAATGAGCTTTTTGAGGGAAGTGCTACGGTAGCTAGTTTTCTAATATAAGTTTATTAGTGTTAGAACTGAACCTTAAGACTTATTATCTTGAGTGCACTAATGTTGCTAATAAAGATTGTGTAAAGTTTTGTATGAAGGAAAATTTTCAGGTGTATGGAAGGAATGAGTAATGAGATAAAAGATGGACTAAAGCTCAAGCTTGGGAATGCCACGCATGTCACCCCAAGAAATATCCAATAAGTACAAGCGTCAAAGCTTGGGGATTCCCAAGGCATCCCCCTCTTCATCAATAAAAAATCCCAGGTTTCTTCCAAACGCTTCATTTTATTGTTTCATGCACAGTTGTGTTGTTCTTGGATCGTGTTTTTTTCGTTTTCGTTTTGTTTTTTCGTTAGCTTTGTTTGCTGAATAAATTGGTTGGACCCCCTCTTTCATACATTGGTGTTCAAATAGTTTGGTTTGGATTGGAAAAGAGTAGGAAAGTACATGCTTAAGTGGTAAATAGAGCTTGTTTTTGATTGTGGCCTATGCTCTGTCATGCTATGCTTGATATTGTTTTGGATTTTATGCTTAGTATTCTTTGCGGTAGCATGACTTGTTATAAACAATTGATATTGCTTAATGTGCCTTGGATGAATCATGCGTTGTTTTAGCATATTAAAGCATAGTATAGTGGTATTCTCCTTTGATGCTTTATTTGGGTTGACTTGGCGCATGCTCACACCATGTTATGACTATCCCAAGTCACCATAAGCCTTTATGATCCTTTAGTTTTCAACTTGTAGTATCACTTTATGCTTTGATCAATGATGTTTTGTCGCTCTACATGATTATGGCCATTATTGCTCTCTTAGTTTGTTGCTCCCAGTCTTTTGCTAGCCTCCACAACCAAGTATGAGTTCCACTCATGCATCCAACTCCTTAAACCAAGTTATTCCAAAGATTCCACCATACCTACCTACTAGCTTATGCTATTCCAAGTATATTCATGTTTTTGTTTACCTTCCAAATTAAACTTGTTATGAGAAAACTAGTGATGAAAGCTCTCACGAACTTGATGGCGCACTTTACTCTCTGCATTTAATAAACTTGAACCATTGGGTCCTTCTTTGTTGCGTATATGCTTGCGCTTTATAAGCTGAAATTAGCATAACCATGTATCATGGGGAACGCTTTCAACATTGCACTTGTACTTTTTACCCCATTGATATCATGTTCTTTTGCTTATGGATCTCGGCGGTGTGAAATAAAAGTGGAACTTGTAAGATCATGGAGTTTGTATGTGTGTTAGAGAAACGCATGGGTCGCTAGCCTAAGCCATGCCTAATCATGGTGGAAACTTGCAGCATCACCATAATGAGCACTCTATGAAGCATCCTCAATAAAAATCTATGCAAATAGCAAATAAAAAGATCACTGAGATGCTCATTGTCTGCTTGCCTTGTCATTTTGATTATGGAATAGCTCCTGTATCATGTGCAAGGGGTACCCCGTTGGCGGTTCTTTATGATACATATGTACTTACAAAGACAAGAGCTTACTTGTGACTAAATTTGAGTAGCATGAGGATTGGTCTTTGTAAGTAAGGGGCATGAGATTTCGGTTTATAACTTGTCAAGCATATCCTCTTAGTTGTGTCACTTTAACCTTAATCACCTTAAAGATGCTTATGATGGGGGCAATGAGAGCTGAAAGCTAACAAGTACCATAATTTTTGGAAGTCCTTCTATGAAGGCCTTTCTTCCACCATTACATTGAGTCTCCACCTTCTACCTTTATGCACCTACTTTGAGATCATAGTGGCTATTCTTAGTTCTATGTGCATTGTCCCAAGACTAGTTGATTGATGCATAACTTGATATTTCTTGTTTTAAACTATTTGTATCTAGTCACTCTTATAAACTTTGAAGGTGTCCTATGCATTTATATTTGCTACTCTATGAGGGACAAGCTGAATGCTATTATGCTATGTTTTCTTTATGTGAAACAAACAAACGTCTTACAAAGCATTGTTATTCATGAATCTTTTGTTTGTGCCTTTTCATGTTGCATCATAGTTTCTTTGTCTTATTGCTAGAACTTTGTCTTTCATGTTATGATTGAAGTACTATGATCCCAGCTTTGAAAGTATTACAAATGCTTTGATCAAGTTTATGATGGTGCATGTCACCTCAAAAATTATTCTTTCTTTTTAGCACTTACCTACTCAAGGACGGGCAGGAGTTAAGCTTGGGGATGTTGATACATTGCAAATGTATCTATAATTTTTGATGTTCCATGCTTGGTTTTATCTACTTTCTTGTGTTTTGTCCACACTTTGGAGTACTTTTCATATGATTTATTGGACTAACCTATTAACAAAGAGCCACAGTGTTAGCTGCCTGTTTTCTGCTGTTTTTGGTTCTAGGAAGTCAGAAAATGAATATTCTCGTAATTGGACGGGACAAAAGCCAAAGTCTCTATTTTACCGGAAGACGTCTGGAGCCAGAATACGAGACGGAGAAGGGCTAGAGGGCGGCCACACCACCTGGCCACGCGACCAGGCTTGGCCCACGCCAGGGGGTGGTGTGGCCAGCCCAGGCACCCCCTCGGCCTCTCCTTCCGCCTATATATTGCCTCCGATACTAAAACCCTAAGTACCCAATCAAAATTCCACGAAAGAGTTTGTAGCTGCCGTCATCTCTGTCCCTAGATAGGGAGGGATCTTAAGCTCTTCCCGGCACCCTACCGGAGAGGGGAATTCACCCTGGAGGCCTTCTTCATCATCATGCAAGCCTCTGGTGTGATGCGTGAGTAGTTCATCTCTGGACTACGGGTCCATGTAGTAGCTAGATGGCTGGTTCTCCTCCTTTGTGCTTTCATGTTTAGATCTTGTGACATATGTTCATGATCAAGATCATCTATTTGTAATTCTGCATGTTGTCTTTGCGGGGATCCGATGGATATTGAGATGCTATTTCAGATTGATTATTGATTCTATCATGTCTTTGTTATTTGTGATCTTGCATGCTTTCCGTTGTTAGTAGCTATCTTGGCCAAGTAGATGCTAGCAACTCCAAGAGTTAGTATTTATGCTCGATAGTGGGTTCATGCTTCTGGTAATCTGGGGAAGTGACAGAAATCTCTAAGGTATTGGATGTGCTATTGCTACTAGGGAGAAAACAACAATCCTTTGTTCATAGAACAATCGTATTGTTTACTTTACACGCAATTCGTAATGCAATAATCTGTTGCTTGTAACTTAATACTAGAGGGGGTTCAGATGATAACCTAAAGGTGGATTATTAGTCATAGATGGAGTTGGATGACGGTCTATGTATACTGTTGTAATGCCCAATCAAGTCTCAAAGGAGTCAAGATGATTAGTATATGCATGTATTGCTTTCTCGATGTTTGTCAATTGCCCCGCTGTAATTTGTTCACCCAGCATGTTTTCTATCTTAAGGAGAGCCACCTATAGTGAACTATGGACCCCGGTCCTTTCTTTTACATTCAATCTACAAACTGTTTACTGCTTTGTATTTACTTTCTACAAACTATTACTTCTTTCCATTCGATATGTTTAATCCTTTGTTTTCAGCAAAACCGGTGAGATTGACAACCTCATCGCAAGTTGGGGCAAAGTTTTGTGGTTGTGTTGTGAAGGTCTCCACGTTGCTGCTGACACCGGTAGTGCGCCCTGCCAACATTCAGCTAGCTACACCTTTGGGGTGTTTCCTTGCTCCTACTGGTTCGATTAAACCTTGGTTTCATACTTAGGGAGAACTTGCTGATGTGCTCATCATACCTTCCTCTTGGGGTTCCCCAACGAGCTCGATATATTTTCGGCCATCACGCCCCCATCACCGACCGTAGCTGGAGCCCAGGTGACCCCCCGTAGACCCCCACCGTGCCGCTAGGGTTCATCCTCGCCGGAGACCTGTTCGCCGGGAATGATGAACCACAACTGTTAGATCATAGTCTAATCGCACGACTTAGATTGAAACGTACCGATTCGGGTTTTAGGAGTCACTGACAAGCGGGATCCCCCTGTCAGCAGCCCGCTACGCCTGCGCAGTGCAGCTAGGCCGGCCCATTTCCTTTCCCGCGCGTAGCCCAACGATTCAAATAATCTTTTTCTAATTTAGTTAAAACTAGATTCTGTTACTAGATTCAAAAATCAATTGAAAGAGATTCACTGAACCAAATTGCATGATTCAAATTTTGTTAGAAAGATAATTAAATTATCTATCCAAGCCCATTGGTTTTAAATCATTTGGAGTTAGATATCATCTATAGCAAAAATATCAAAACAAAGACTTTTGCAACTTCAAACATTTTTCAAAAATCAACCATAATAGCTTTTGAGTTGATTCCAACTCTCAAAAATCACATTTGACAATACCTATTTGAATATGTAATAATATTTTGGTTTGCATGCAATGACATTGGACTAGTACCAAAATAATGCTATTAGGGCATTTCTAGTCACTTTAAATCTATTAAATAATGGTCTTAAACTTTATAAAATATGATCAACCCTTTAAATCACATTCCCATGTATTAGAATATGTGGTGATGACATGTGTCCACATGATCCCATATTTGAATTGGAGAATATTAAATCTTAATTAATTTCAGTGAGTATAAATTACTTTTCTCAAATAAACTAAATAAAACTAGTTATTTAATTCATGTGATGATTGTGATGATGCTAGATCATCAAGTGTGTGCCTTAGTGTGCTAAATAGACCTAGTTAAGTATTGTTTGGTGATTGTGTACCTCGTATTCATTTATAGACGATAGTACCGACCAAGTCTACGAGGAGGAGGAGTTCTACCCCGAAGAAGACAAAGAGAACTTCAATCACTGCACCAATCAAGGCAAGCTAACACTTGCAAGTTTCTTAACTATGCAAGCTTTAACCTAAGCAAGATGCATTAGGCATGCTTTTGTTATATCCTTGATTTATACCCATCCCAAGTTTTACTTGCAAGCTTTACTTTTTACTTTACCAAAGTTTCTTTACTTTTAGTAATGCTTTCTGAGATTTTGGAAATCTAGTATAGATAACATAAAGAGTATAAAACTAGGCCTATACTAGATGTCATTCTATGGCATGAGATTGAGATTAGCATCCCTTATTAGTGAACACTCTTAACTTAGTGGCTAGTGCTAAGCATAAAACTTGATCACTTTAGATGGGAATACTTGGTGAAAATGATTATGAAAACCTTGGAATGATGAGTCATTCTATTGAAATGTTTTGATATGTGCTGAGAAACACAAATAGATTTGATGATGAAAATGTTGAGGCATGAGCCTTAGCCCTTTATAAAAACTGATGGTTGGGTTCAGATGCGATACCATTCCAATTTTACCGTACAACCACAATACCTGAATCGGGTAAGGCGTAGCCGGAAGTTTATATGCATTAGTATGGGTTCCCTCGCGGAAGAGGTTTGAGCTGAGGCTACCTCTTGATGATGTCCACCTATGCAGTGCCCAGGATGGCAGATGGCCATGGCTGGGAGGCCAAGCTCATAGGAGAGGTGCTTATACTAGAGTGTGTAAAGGAAAGGTTATGATTAATTATCCACATACTAAGTATGATGATTCAGGGTTATCCCTGATGGATGTATCAAATTTTGTGGTGAAAGTGTACCACCTCTGCAGGAGTGTCAAACTATTCGAATAGCCACGTCCGCGGTCATGGACAGTTGGAGTGGCCATACTGTTTCGTCGTCAGATATTTTCAAGATGACTTGTGAAATGAAGTATGATTTTGACTTGACCACAACAGGGTTATGAATATGAAAACTAGGTCCCCAACTTAAAGTGATTTATAACATTTAGTTAACTTTCTTTGCTTCTGAACTCAGTTGAGATAAATCTGGCCTTTTGCAAATAAACTTAGAGCTTAGGATTCCTACTAGAACCACCTTACTTGTTAGTGATAGTTTACGAGTACTTCAAGAGTACTCATCGCTTTGTCCCTGGCTATTCCCGTGGCTAGACTATGAGGAGGACTATCCGGAAGAAGGACAGAAGGATGGCTACAACAACTAGGATCATCTCCCATTGTCAGCATTGCCTGTGACACTGAAGATGGAGCCAAACCGCTACGCTTATTATTCCGCTGCTTGTTTGTATTAAGACTGGATCATGACATCCTTTATTCGTGTAAGACCTTATTATGGTTTGTAATGGATGATGTACTGTAATATCCAATCTGTTATGTCTCGCAAAAATGGTAACCTTGGGATTGCGATGTATGGCATAACAGGCATCTGGGATTAAAAATCCGGGTGTTGACAACATGTGACAATATTGATGAATGCAGAACAAAGTTGTCCCTATCGGATCCAGTCGCCTCCGTTGACCGGTCCTATGGTACTGCCTCCTTCCCATGCATGCTCCTCATCATTAGCCTCTCCTATGTCACCCTCACTGTCTCGCCTCTTCGGCAGATCAACATCATTTTGCAACGTATGGTGATTGTGTGTTTTCACTCAAAATTTGACGAACTGGATCCATGGTAGAGTGGATACTCGCTATAAGTTTGATGTTTTTCTCTCACTTACTACATTTTCTCAAGAATGAGGATTCTTTTTCTTTCTCTCTGTCTTGGTATTTACAATTGATCTAATTTGTGTCTTTGGTTCATCTGTTGGGCTATTGATGACCCACATGTATAGGGGGTGTATCGCAGTATTTTCGAGGGAAGTGAAACCCAATTTATTGATTCGACACAAGGGGATCCAAAGAATATTTGTAAGCCTTAACAACTGAGTTGTCAATTCAGCTTCACCTGGAAACAATCTTGCTCACAGCAATTTATCAGTATCAACAGTTTTGCAGTAGAAATAGTAAAGTAGTAGCAGTAGTAAAGGTAAAGACAGTAGTAAGAATTGCAGTAAACAGTAGGATTAAAGCGCGGTAGGCATAGGGATGGATGGACGGGCGTTGCATGGACAAGACAATTCACATAGCAATCAGAACATAGGGCAATTACAGATAAATAAGATAAAGCATCCAATTACTAGATAATCCTAGACATGTGTTCCATATATAGTCATACGTGCTCGCAATGAGAACTTGCACAACATCTTTTGTCCTGCCAACCCGTTTGCAGCGGGGCCTCAAGGGAACTACTGGCAATTAAGGTGTTCCTTTTAATAGAGCACCGGAGCAAAGCATTAACACTCCGTGAACACATGTGATCCTCACATCAAAGCCATTCCCTCCGGTTATCTCGATTTCTGTCACTTCGGGGCCTTTGGTTCCGGACAACAACGTGTGTATACAACTTGCAGGTAAGGCCATAAGCAATACTATCTTAATGAATCAATAACATGTTTAGATCTGAAATCATGGTACTCGGGCCCTATTGACAAGCATTAAGCATAACAAGTCGCAACAAAGTCATAAAGCACTAATAGAAGATACTAGGCACCATGCCCTAACAATCTGATGCCATTACATGAACGATCTCATCTAATCCCTACCATCCCCATAGCCTACAGCGGGGTATTACTCACTCATAGATGGGGAAACATGGATGGTCGATGGAGAAGCGATGGTGATGATGATGGCGATGATCTCCTCCAATTCCCCGTCCCGGCAGGGTGCCAGAACGAAGTTTCTGGTGCTGTTTTGTGGAATCTTGTGGTGGCGGCGGAGGGGAACTCCTTCTGGAAAAACGTCGACCCCCTGAGTTTTTAGATCAGAAGGCATCTTATAGGCGAAGAGGGAGACCGAGAGGGTGTGTACCGCGGCTAGACCACCCCCTGGCGCGGCCAGGCCCAGCCAGCGCGGACAGGTGGTGTGGCTGGGCCCCAGCCCCACTCCGTCTCGTATTCTGGCTCCAGGTGTCCCCTGGTAAAATAATGACTTTAGCTTTTGTCCCGTCCAATTCCGAGAATATTCATTTTCTGACTTTCCTGGAACCAAAAACAGCAGAAAACAGGCAACTGCTACTGTGGCTCTTGTTAATAGGTTATTCCGAGAAATCATATGAAAAGTATTCCAAAGTGTGGACAAACCATAAGAAAGTAGATAAAACCAAGCATGGAACATCAAAAATTATAGATACATTTGCAATGTATTAGCTATATTCAAACATTTTTATCAATTGGTCTGCATGAATGTGGAGTCTGATACTTCATTATGTCTATACCTCCCAATTGACCAACAGAAAAGTAATGTTTTGGAACTCCCTAACATAGGCTTATTATGTAATAAGTAACCTTTTTGAGATAATACTACAGAATAGCCTGCATGCTGTTGTTGTTTGCCCGCATGTTCGACTTATGACATAAAACATCTTAGATGATTGATATGCTTCTTTGGAGAATAGGTTTAGCAATTTATATTCTCCTATTATATTCCATAAGGTAGTTGGTTAAAGTGTAATCATATTTTTGGTATTTTAAAAGGTTTCCTACAATCTAGACATGAGGTTTGTATCATCTCTTCACTCTAAAAATAACATATTTATTTGATGTGAAAACTGAGTACAAAAAATATTCTCTTTGCATCATTGAATATGTTTCTCTTAGTACTCTATTCTTAGCTATTTGTCCTGATTATTATTTTGAGTCAGCCTCAATCCCAATCTGTTGTGTGTGAGCTGACTTTGTAGTCGTAGACTCAGGAGATTTTTCTCATTTCCTTCACATGCACAACTTGTGTCGACTTGAGGTGCAATTGCATGATTAAGTTTAGTCGTCAAAAGGAATTGTTGTAGGCTCAAGGTTTCAATGCAGAATATATATATGAACTCCTCGTTTGTCTATCATTGTCTAATAACTGTGGGATGATAGTTCCTATTTTGAGGAGTTCGTGTTTTTGATCTCCTATTATTTGCAACACAATACAAAATCTGATCAGATTAGGTATTGGTTTAGACCAATGATTACTAGAATCGGCTACATCTTTATCACCACAGGCCAACAACCACCGCCACCGAGTTCCCTCGCCTACGTTGCCTTGCCCTCTCCAATGGAGTAGACACTGCTCGGCAGCCTACATTTAGACCGATGACCGCCGGAATCATTTACCTTTGATTGGTTTTCTATCCATGATTTGTTCAATGTATTGCAGGGAGCATCAGGATGATGGTAATGTGAATCTTTTTATCTTTATTCCTGTAAAGTAGTGTGAAAATTTTACCGTGCAATTAGATATTTCTTTAGAAACTTGGACGAGTTGATTTTTTTGGAATTGGTCCATGTTGCAGCAATTGACATTGTAAACAATCAACAGGTTTGTGTATCTAAGGGTTAGGCTGTGAATGTACATCAATATCTTTTTTGCATTTTGTCTCAGATGTAGTACTTGATGACATGTAAGGAATAATTAAGTCAGAGCGGGTTTACTTGAAATATATAAAATAAGCAGTAGGTCCACAACGAAATATGAGGCTTTTTCTGTTTTTTTGCGCAAATGATACACTCCTCTCTTTATTTAGTTATTACCATTTTAGATCCATCCAAGTTAAGTCTATATATTAGACATGCCTGCCAATTAGGTTCTTCCATTTTTCATCGTGGTGGGATGTTAGAGGTAGAGATTGACATGATGCTAGCTTATAGAAAGTAACTAATTAGAGCTCATGAAATAGCAGCGCTACCCTGAAAAGAGCTGTTGCTAGACAAAATTAATTTTAATGATTCCCTTAAAGTATTCATTGTAATGATTGTAAGCACCACCAATTTGTATTGTGTTTGTATAATTGAATGACAATTTGATAAACAACTTTGTACTTTTTTTGTACAGTAGTTGTTAGACTTATATGGGATGTGGGCTATGGCCCATGTAGGCAGCCCATCTAATCTAATAAATCTTAAAATCTCAAGGATCATCTACTATGGCAGCTTGAGAGCTCTCTGGGGACAAAGTTTAGTCTCACATTGCTAGTTGAGAGAGTTGGACCAGATTATAAGGTGAGTTATTTCACTCCAACTAAGTGAGTGAGAAGAGAGGGAGTTCACACACACTCCTCCTCCGTTCACCTCGCCCCGCTCACATGCACGACGCGTTTTGTAAATCGAGTTGGAGTTAAAAACTCGTTTTGTGGAAGACTAAATTTTTGCATGGTGCACCATCTATTGGGTACGTGTCAACATTTGTGTGCATGTTTGACGCGTGTCCTTGTCTTCCACCGCGTGACAACTCGTTTGGCTCACCTCCGAGGCTATAGAGGGAGAGATAGAACATATCTAGACACATCTGGTTCTTTATGTCTCTCTCGCCTTGTTCTTCTTGCTGTGCTGCTCTCTAGGCTTCCCCATCCCGGTGGCTGCGTGCACTGACGTTTGTGGGAGAGCAGACCTCCGAAATCCTGTCCGTTGAAATCCTGCATCGGGAGATGGGCGATAAGGTTTTTGGTGAGACGGACGATAAGGTTTTTGCTAGTGCCAATTAGAAATATGTTGATTTAATTACTTAGATGGATCAAGAAAATAAGGGCCCTAAAGCAAAGTGGGATCCTCTGTCCACCACAATTTTTTATGAAATCTGCAGGAAACAAAAAGAAGCAGGAAGTATACCTACTGCTTTCCTTAACAATGATGGGTACAAGAATTTAACTATAGAATTTGGTACGAGGACGAGTAAAATCTACACGAGGGGGCAATTAAAAAATAAGTGGTATTCAACCAAATCTTTGTACCAAGCATGGGTGTATTACAAGACAAAAGCAACCGGACTTGGTTGGGATCTGGTGAAACAAACAGTTACAGTAGACGAGGCACAATGGGCTAAATTGATCAAGATAGGACATATGCCATGTTTATGACATATTTACATTCCGATATAGATGGATCATATTATGGTTATTAACTTGAAATCTTATGCAGGCTAACAAGATTATTGCGGGTTTTTGGAGAGGTCCTCCAGACAACTTGGAGTTGATGGATGGCATGTTTGAAGCAAATTTTTCGCATCCTCCTCCGGGTATATGTTAGTCTTGTGCATTCTCAATTTTGTGGTATTTTTGTGTCATATATCCTTTCACTCACTTGTGTTTTATTCAGGAATATACTATCTAGTTGATTCAGGTTATCCCAATCAGGATGGCTATCTTTCACCATATGCATGCACCAAATATCATCTACCCGAGTTCAGACTTGCTAGACCACCTACTAGGAAGAAACAAATATTCAACCATGCCCATTCGTCTCTGTGGAATGCTATTGAGAGAACATTTGGGGTATTAAAGCAGAAACAGCGTATCTTGCACGGTGTGCCAAGTTACCCATTATAGAAGAAGACCAATATTATTATTAAATGTATGGCTCTCCATAACTTCATCATGGGTAGTTAGTTGTTTGATCTCCACTTCTGCTGATGTGATAATGATGAGAACTATATGCATCTAGGGCATGTTGTTTCCACAACCTGAAGCAATGTAGGCAATTATTTGGGATAGGACTATGTTAGCATGAACAACATGAGTGATGACATAGCCAATGCTTTGTTCATTGCGAGAGGAGGTGTGGAGGCATGAAAACCGTGTACTTCTTTTGGGTTCATATGGACAACCTTGTAACTTAATTATGTTACAACCTCGTATTGTATTTTGGATATATGATGTTTTATGTTTAGATGTAATATGGACAAGCTTTATAATATATTAGCGGGAAGAAATAGGTGGGAAAACGTAATATTTAAGTAAAAAAATAGTCAGAAACACCTAATTCATTTCAAATCAATACTTATATAACATCCTGTAACATCTCAAGATTTTAGAAATTGGGACTATAAAAAAATGTTTTTACATGTCATTCATGAGCATTGCATTTCATCCATGCAAAAAATTGCAAAGATTTTGAATTCGAATATTAAACAAAACCCTAAAGGTTAATGTGCTACTTTAATCCTATAAGGAATTAAATAGGATTTATAAAATCTGGAACAACAACTATTGCTAAATATTGCCTTAAGATGATCTATTGAATATTACAAAATTTTAGATACAAAAATGAACTCATTTAGAGTCATTATGCAAAAGTTATAAAAGAAATACTAAAAATAGAAAAAGAAATAGGAAAAAGAAATAAATCTAACCTACCTGGCCACCCAACGCACGACCCAGCCCACCTAACCTACTCCCTATCCACCGCGCGTAGCGGACAGCAGCAGTATCCAAGAGTCAGCTGTAACACCCTCGAATCGGCCCTATGAAGATTTCAGCTATTCCCACCAAACCCGCATAGAAACTAATCGATGATGCCCACCAGGTACTTGCGTGCGGGTGGAAAATAAAGTAATACTATTACACAATAGTTCACGACGGAACCCACAAGAACATATATATACAAAATGACTCAACGAGCCAAGAATACAGATATATCATACAAAGATCCAAATCACCTCGAAAACGATACACATCCAAGTATGGATAAGATGAAAATTGGGTCAAAAGCCCTGAAGAATAACCAATGGCATACATAACCCTACCCAGGCCAAGCCGGAAGGATAACCCTGCTAATGTCGTCGAACTTATACCTTTAAAACAAAAGGAGTGCTGATGACCCACAAGTATAGGGGTGTATCAAGGTATTTTCGAGGGAAGTGAAACCCAATTTATTGATTCGACACAAGGGGAGCCAAAGAATATTTATAAGCCTTAACAACTGAGTTGTCAATTCAGCTACACCTGGAAACAATCTTGCTCACAATAGTTTATCAGTAGCAACAGTTTTGTAGTAGAAATAGTAAAGTGACAGCAGTAGCAAAACAAAGACAGTAGTAACAAAAGCAGTAAACAGTGGGATTCGAGTGCGGTTGGCATAGGTATGGATAGACGGGCGTTGCATGGACAAGACAATTCACATAGCAATTAGAACATAGGGCAATTGCAGATAAATAAGATAAAGCACCCAAGTACTAGACAATCCTAGGCATGCGTTCCATATATAGTCATACGTGCTCGCAATGAGAACTTGCACAACATCTTTTGTCCTGCCAGCCCGTTTGCAGCGGGGCCTCTAGGGAACTACTGGCAATTAAGGTGCTCCTTTTAATAGAGCACCGGAGCAAAGCATTAACACTCAGTAAACACATGTGATCCTCACATCAAAGCCTTTCCCTTCCGGTTATCCCGATTTCTGTCACTTCGGAGCCATAGGTTCCGGACAACAACGTGTGTATACAACTTGTAGATAAGACCAAGAACAATACTATCATAATGAATTAATAACATGTTCAGATCTGAAATCATGGCACTGGGGCCCTAGTGACAAGCATTAAGCACAACAAGTCACAACAAAGTCATAAAGCACTAATAAAAGATACTAGGCACCATGCCCTAACAATCTGATGCCATTACATGAACGATCTCATCCAATCCCTACCATCCCCATAGCCTACAGCGGGGGATTACTCACTCATAGATGGGGGAAACATGGATGGTCGATGGAGAAGCGATGGTGATGATGATGGTGATGATCTCCTCCAATTCCCCGTCCCGACAGGGTGCCAAAACGGAGTTTCTGGTACTGTTTCATGGAATCTGGTGGTGGCGGCGGAGCCGAACTCCTTCTGGAAAAACATCGACCCCCCCCGAAGTTTTTAGGTTAGAAGGCTCCGTATAGGCGAAGAGAGAGGCCGAGGGGGTGCCTGGGGGGCCCACACCACCCCCTGGCGCGGCCTGGCCTGGCCCGCGCCACCAGGTGGTGTGGCCACCCCAGGGCTCTTCTCCGTCTCGTATTCTGGCTCCTGGAGTCTTCGGGTGAAATAGGATTTTTGGCATATTTTCCGGGATTTTTCCTGATAGTTGATTTTCTGAACAAAAAGTAGACAGCAAGGCAATTCTGCTAAAAACAGCGTCAGTCCGCATTAGTTGCATCCAAATCACACAAGTTTAGAGGAGAAACAATAGCAAAAGTGTTCAGGAAAGTAGATACGTTTTGGATGTATCAACTCCCCCCAAGCTTAGCTTATTGCTTGTCCTCAAGCAATTCAGTTGAAAACTAAGTGCGATAAAAGAACTTTCACGAACACTTTTGCTTCATATGATGTAAATATTCTCAGCAATGTGATCAACTACTTAGACAATTCATAATAAAGAGTATGCAACCAAGTCTACTTAATAGTCATTGCAAGCTATGAAGAGATTCCAACTCAAGAATAATAAGTAGCATGAGGCACAAACATAAGCAACATTACCATGCTCATAAAAAGGTATGATAGAGTGGTATCTCGCTTGCCTTTGATTATGAATGCCAAGGCACCTCCGAAGTTCAAGTGATGACTAGAAGTAAAGATATCAAGGATACAAGCATCAAAGTCATAACACAAATAATCAAGTAATGGAACAAACACAAAGAATGACAACCATGCTCTGAAGAAGGTGCTCAAAGAATATGTGGAGACTCAACAAGTAGAAGAAAAGGTTTTGAATAACTTGAAAGGCTTCCAAATGCTGAAAGTATGGTACTCGTTAGCTTTGAGCTCTCATTGCCCCTATCATAAGCATCTTTAATGTGGTTAAGGTGAAAGTGACACAACTAAGAGGATATGCTTGACAAGTTATAAATCAAAGTCTCATGCCCCTTACTTACAAAGACCGATCCTCATGCTACTCAACTTCAGTCACAAGCAAGCTCTTGTCATTGTAAGTATATACGTATCATAGAGAACCGCCAACGGGGTACCCCTTGCACATGACACGGGAGCTATCCCATAATCAAAATACAAGGCAAGCAGACAATGAGCATCTCGGTGATCTTTTTATTTACTATGTGCATAGATTTTTATTGAGGATGCTTCATAGAATGCTCATTATGGTTATGCTGCAAGTTTCCACCATGATTAGACATGGCTTAGGCTAGCGGCCCAGGCGTTTCTCTAACATACATACAAACTCCATGATCTTACAAGTTCCACTTTTATTTCACACCGCCGGGATCCATAAGCAAAAGAACATGATATCAACTAGGTACAGAGTACCTATGAAGTGTTGAAAGCGATCCCCATGATACATGGTTCTGCTAACTTCAACTCATAAAGTGCAAGCATATGCACAACAAAGAAGGACGCAATGGTTCAGGTTTATTAAGTGCAAGAAAATAAAGTGTGCCATCATGTTCATGAGAGCTTTACTAACTAACTTTCTCATAACAAGCAAACATTTTATTCGGAAGAAAACAAGGCATATTGAATATGTACGGAGGTAGAAAATGCTAATGGGTAGGTATGGTGGACACTTTGGAAATATTTGGTTTAGGGAGTTGGAAACTTGAGTAAAACATACTCAGTGGAAGTGAAGGCTAGCAAAAGTAAGGGAGCAACAAACGAGAGAGCAATAGCTGTCATTATCATGCTTGCAACAAAACATGACTACTCATGACATGAAAGTGATTCAAGATCCTCGAGGCAAAATAATTCATCGAGGCTTCACTGATTATTACAGTCATGTGCATGCTTGAGCATGTGCCAAGTCAATTCAAATGAAACATTCAGAGGAGGATACCACGGTGTCATACCAATTTATGAATGGAGTAATGCAAGCAAACATTCATGAGACATGCTACAAACTATTAGCGAGATGGAGCTAATCATAAGAAAGCAAGAACTATTAAGCATCCAAAGAAAACATACACTCTTCATGAACGGACTAAGCAAGCTCACAATGATGAGTATATGTATAAAAATGAAGACAAATAGAGTTCGTTACCAGCCTCTTACCATGCCTCAAGTTGTCATTAATCCTCATAATTGTTCTTCTCTTGTGTGGCTTGAATAATAATATGAAACCAATAATCCACTGAGAACTGCCGAACCCTGTAGCAAACTCGCAAAAACCAAAGAAGAACGACAAATATTTTTGGTGTTTTCGATTTTTAAATAAGAACCAAAAGAGAAAAACAAGCAAAGCAAAATCTTTTTGGGTTTTTCGAAAAGTTCAAACAAAGCAAAAAGGTAAAAGCAAACCAAGGCAAAAAGAAGAAGCAAACCAAAGAGAAACAACAAAAATATTTTTGGTCTTTTTGTATTTTTAGAAAGCAAAAGCAAAGAAATATGAACACTAAAAAGAGAACGAAAACATGAATATACAAAGTACCGACGCAACATGATATGGAGATGAGTGCGGTGTCGGCGTACCTCCCCCCAAGCTTAGGCTTTTGGCCTAAGTGGGTATCAATCCATGTACGAATAGGGGTTCCAAGCGGGCGGATCTTGGTAAGAATGGTCGTAGCTGGTCCCATGAGAAGAAGAGGAAGCTCCCCAATCATAAGCGGGCTGCTGATATGAAGACTCTCCCTCATTCAAGGGCTGGACCGAATCATCCATGACCTCCCTTCTAGTGTCCTGCTCCTGCTGGGAAAGCTCTCCCAGGTACGTGTCAAGCTCCTCCTCGGTGAGGGACCACCCTTCCCTGTTATCAAGGTTAAACAAAACAGGTGCATGCAAAAGAACAACACGCTCGGACTTGCTCTTTCTCTAGCCAACCTTGAGAAAGGTTATTTCATAAGATAACTCACTCAAACTAGCCCACAAGGAAATAAATTTATGCTGTATCATGGAATTAAAATCAAGCCTCTCTATGGGAAACTGTAGGTCTAGATGATGAGGCACTAAACCATGCAATGCTAGCAAACGAGAAGCAATGAGGCCTCCACAAATTCCACCTTTCTCACGGTTAGCAGCGAGACAGAAATCTATCAAAGCACCCAAGTTGTAAGATCTATCTCGTTTAAGAGCAGCAGAGGTAAATGCTAGATCAAACGAAGATAACTTATTGGCAGTTTTCCTAGGAAGAACACACTTGGCAATAAAGTAGGCAAAGTAGCGAATGGAGGGAAGATGAATGTTACGGATTTTTCCACTCTCCTTCGAGAAGCTACTCCCTTGGCAAATTTGTGCATATAAATCCATGAGTGGTTCAGGTCTCTCTTTAATCTTCCTACATGATCCCCATTGAGGTACCTTAATAGCTGCACAAAAAACATCAAGAGAAAGGTCGACAGCTATATTGTAAATTTTGTAATGGACCATGGGGTTAGGCAAAGAGTGACTAAATTTGAAGTCCTGCACCACAGACATGGTTAGCTTCACAAATTGACAAGGTTCATCTTCCAAAAAGTGCTCTAACCCTGCATTAGAAACCAAAGTGTGGAAATCTTGTAGAATTCCTGCAACTCTCATGAACTCAGAGCATGGATAAATGGAGGGAAAAACTTCCTCCTCCCGATGGACCTTCATGACCTCAGGCACCCAAAGCTCATGTTGGTTTAGGTGGTGTTCAGTCATCTTCTATTCTGAAATTTAAACACCTATTACACAAGTGATTGCAAAGTAAATATAATGAAGGATTCTACTCATAGGGACTTGCAAGAGGCCTAAACATGCATTGAAACTATATCTCTAAGCATCAAACAAGCTTACAAGATCTCAAAACCAGTCACCTATAGCAGCAAAGTACTCAACATATAAACCACTAAACACAAATCTACTTGGAGAAGGGGGGGGGGTCACATACCAGGGAACAAATGCTCCAAATTTCAGCAAGAAAGATGGGCTGAGCAAGAAGATCGAAGAAATCGAGAGCAAGCACAGAAAGAACACGATTTTGAGCTATGAACTGGAGCTTACTCAGGAGAGAGAAGAAAGTGGCAGGGGAGAGAAGTAGTGGGAGGCCTGGGTGGCCCACACCAAGGCATGGCGCCACCCAGGGCTGGCCGCGCCACCACATGGTGTGCCTGCCTGGTGGCCCCCCTGGTACCTACCAGGTACTCCTCTGCCCCTTTTTTCACGTAAAAATTTAATATGAATTTTCTGGAATTTTTCGAGACACTTTATTTTTGGGAAATTTTCAGAAATAGAAGAATGATTTTTCTGACAGACAGATTTTTTTTCTTTTTGAAACATGATGCGAGGACAAAACAAGGCTAGAACTACAGAAGTTCTAACATGCAAGCAACTAACAATACAAAGAAAAACTAAACGAAAGCAAAAAGTAAAATGCGAAGGATAGAAATAAACGGAGATAATCATAGTGAAAACATTGTTTTCTTCAATGAAATCCTTTTGTTAGCAAGGTTGATCAAGTATTGCTACCAAAACAATTGCATATGAGACAAAACTTTGTACTCCACTAATGATTATGTTACCTCAACCTTGATAGCAATGGTCCCAATCATAATAGTTTCAAATTTTTCTCTTAGTATGGGACAATATATTTCTCCAACTTGAATGCCTTCAACATGTTCAATTGAATTCAAGCCATAAATCCTTTCAATCTTCTTGGGGAAATAGACAGTATGTTCCTTGTCATTAACATTGAAGGTCACCTTTCCTTGATTACAATTAATAACAGCTCCTGCAGTATTAAGAAAAGGTCTCCCAAGAATAATAGACATATTATCATCTTCAGGCATTTCAAGCACAACAAAATTAGTCAATATCAAGAAATTGTGAGCCACCTGAACAGGTACATCCTCACATATACCCACAGGAATAGTGGTAGATTTATCAGCCATTTACAACGATATATCAGTTGGTATCAATTTTTCTAGTTGAAGCCTCTTATGGAGAGAGAAAGGCATAACACTAACTCCAGCTCCCAAATCACACAAAGCAGTTCTAACATAACTGTTCGTAATAAAGTAAGGGATAGTTGGAATCCCTGGGTCTCCAAGTTTCTTAGGAACCTTACCATTGAAGGAATAATTAGCAAGCAAAGTAGAAATTTCTTCATTAGGGATCTTCCTTTTATTCGAGACAATGTCCTTCATATACTTTGAGTAAGGAGGCAATTTAATAGCATCAGTCAAAGGAATTTGCAAGAATAAAGGCTTCATCCACTCGCAAAACTTATTGTAGTGTTCATCTTCCTTTGACTTGTGTTTCTTATCAGGGAAAGGCATAGGTTTTTGGACCCAAGGTTCTCTTTCACTACCATGTTTCTTAGCAATAAAATCTTCTTTAGTGTATTTAGTATTCTTAGTGTGGTTTTCAGGTTCTTCTTCAACTTTTTATTCACTAGGAACTTGATTTTCTTCATTACCACTTTCAATTTCAGCATCAGAGATAGATATACTATTAGGATCTATAGCAGGTTCAGAGGGTTCTACGACAGTTTTATGTTTCTTTTTCCTTTTCTTACGAGTAGAACCACTATTTTCAGCTTGTTGAGAATCCGGCTCAATTCTTTTGGGATGCCCCTCACGATATAGAGGATCCTGGGTAGCAGCTCCACTTCTAGTTCTAATTTCATAAGCATGTTTTTCTTTAGCAGCATTAACTAGCAAGTCGTTTTGCACTTTAACGAGTTGATCTATTTGAGTTTGAACCATTTGAAAGTGTTTAACAATCATTTTAACATCATTAGAGGTTCTTTCCACAATATCTTTGAACTCAACAATAGCTCTAGTGTTTTCCATTAGATGATTTTGCACCCTTTTATTAAAGTTATCTTGCTTAACAATAAAGATATCAAATTCTTCTAAGCATTGATCAGGAGGTTTCAAGTAAGGGATATCACCTTCATCAAAATGTTGGAGAGAGTGTACCTAAATAGTGGGTGAGTAGGGAATAGGCTTACATAATTCTTCTATCGGAGGTAAATTCTTGACATCTACAGCTTTAATTCCCTTCTCCTTAAGACATTTCTCAGCTTCCTTCATCACTTCATCATTTAATTCAATAACTCCCCTCTTCTTTGATGTTGGAATAGGCACAGGAATAGATGGTTGAGGTACAATTACTTCAGGTATAGCTTGTTTAGGAGGAGTCCAATCTTCATAATTATTGCTTATTTTAGCCATTAATTCCTCAGCTTCCTTAGGAGTCCTATTCCTGAAAACACAATCAACACAACTATCTAGGTATGTCCTAGATTCCTCGGTTAGTCCATTATAAAATATACCAAGAAGCTCATTCTTAGGTAAAGGACTTCCAGCCTGTGCATGAATCAAAGAACAAAACCTTGCCCAAGATTCGGGCAATACCTCTTTTTCTCCCTGTTTAAAATCAAAAAGTTCCTGCAAAATAGCATGTCTAGCACTGGGAGGAAAATATTTCTGCAGGAAAGTACTAATCAAGCACTCAGGGCTATCAATAGATCCAGGAGGTAAATTACTAAACCACGTTTTAGCTTCTCCTTTCAGTGAAAAAGGAAAAATCTTAGCAACAAAATAAGTACGCATCTTAATATCATCAGAAAACAAGCCACTCATAGTAGAAAGTTCATTCATATGTGCTACCGCACTTTCATTCTTAGTCCCCCAAAAAGGTTCTTTCTCGACAATAGCTATGTAAGATAGATCGAGAGAGAAATCATAATCTTCATCTATAATGTTTATGGGAGAAGCAGCAAACTTAGCATCAAGAGATAATTTGGGTCTAATAGTACGCCTCTCAAGGAGACTCTTAGCAGTGCTCCTATCATGGGTGTTCTTACATTCTTCAATAAACTCATCGGTCATCTCAACATAATCTTCTTCGGTATCATAACTCTCGCTAGACTCAGGTGAGCTAACAGGTGTGGTGGTGTTTTCATTAGGAGTTTCGGTATTTCCAGCTATAGTTCTAGCAATCGTAGCAGCTAGGAAAGGACCTAATGAACCACTCTTATCAAGCACAGTAGAAGCAGCATCATAAGCATCAGAAGTTTCAGATTCAACAGTAGTAGCAGTGTGTGTAGCATGTGTATGTGGTGGTGTAACGAGCTTACTTATAACAGATGGTGAATCAAGAGCAGCAGAGGTGTTCAGAACCGTACCTCTTCTTGTAGTGGATGGTAAAATAGGAACCTTGCAATCACGAGACTTACCCATGATGGATGGATAGCAGCGAACAATAGAGAATCCAAGTGAACTTGATAAATAAAGCTATGCTCCCCGGCAACGGCGCTAGAAAATAGTCTCGATGACCCACAAGTATAGGGGGTGTATCGCAGTATTTTCGAGGGAAGTGAAACCCAATTTATTGATTCGACACAAGGGGAGCCAAAGAATATTTATAAGCCTTATCAACTGAGTTGTCAATTCAGCTACACCTGGAAACAATCTTGCTCACAACAGTTTATCAGTAGCAACAGTTTTGTAGTAGGAATAGTAAAGTAACAGCAGTAGCAAAACAAAGACAATAGTAACAAAAGCAGTAAACAGTGGGATTCGAGTGCGGTAGGCATAGGGATGGATAGACGGGCGTTGCATGGACAAGACAATTCACATAGCAATCAGAACATAGGGCAATTGCAGATAAATAAGACAAAGCACCCAAGTACTAGACAATCCTAGGCATGTGTTCCATATATAGTCATGCGTGCTTGCAATGAGAACTTGCACAACATCTTTTGTCCTGCCAGCCCGTTTGTAGCGGGGCCTCTAGGGAACTACTGGCAATTAAGGTGCTCCTTTTAATAGAGCACCGGAGCAAAGCATTAACACTCCGTGAACACATGTGATCCTCACATCAAATCCTTTCCCTTCCGGTTATCCCGATTTCTGTCACTTCGGGGCCATAGGTTCCGGACAACAACGTGTGTATGCAACTTGTAGATAAGACCAAGAACAATACTATCATAATGAATCAATAACATGTTTAGATCTGAAATCATGGCACTCGGGCCCTAGTGACAAGCATTAAGCACAACAAGTCGCAACAAAGTCATAAAGCACTAATAAAAGATACTAGGCACCATGCCCTAACAATCTGATGCCATTACATGAACGATCTCATCCAATCCCTACCATCCCCATAGCCTACAGCGGGGGATTACTCACTCACAGATGGGGGAAACATGGATGGTCGATGGAGAAGCGATGGTGATGATGATGGCGATGATCTCCTCCAATTCCTCGTCCTGGAAGGGTGCCAGAACGGAGTTTCTGGTACTGTTTCGTGGAATCTGGTGGTGGCGGCGGAGCCGAACTCCTTCTAGAAAAATGTCGAACCCCCCGAAGTTTTTAGGTCAGAAGGCTCCTTATAGGCGAAGAGAGAGGCCGAGGGGGTGCCTGGGGGGGCACACCACCCCCTGGCTTGGCCTGGCCTGGCCCGCGCCACCAGGTGGTGTGGCCACCCCAGGGCTCTTCTCCGTCTCGTATTCTGGCTCCTGGAGTCTTCGGGTGAAATAGGATTTTTGGCATGTTTTCCGGGATTTTTCCTGATAGTTGATTTTCTGCACAAAAAGTAGACAGCAAGGCAATTCTGCTGAAAACAGCGTCAGTCCGCATTAGTTGCATCCAAATCACACAAGTTTAGAGGAGAAACAATAGCAAAAGTGTTCAGGAAAGTAGATACGTTTTGGACGTATCAAGTGCCAACAAAGGGCAAAGGTAAAAGAGAGCGGTCAGTACTGAGGTCAGTACACGACGAGTCTTATAATTCGGCGGCTCTCGCCTGCATAGGTATGGTGGACTAAAGCGGTAGCGAAGCATGCACTAACCAACCTATAGAGACTCGATACAACTGTTGGCTAACAGAGAGGGGTAAGAAAGATCTATTCGAAACCAACCTGATACTAACACCAAACATACCCATCCTGGTATTTCCCTCTCGAAACCAAACGAGGAAGTACATCCAAGGAAACTCACATAGTTGGCAATTTTATTCATTCATTCCATGGTGGTTATCTGACTTACTAGTCATATCATATCCAAGTAAATTTATAACATTAATTTAATTCTTTAGTTATAGTTGCCTATGATCGAGAAACTATGATCCAAGTCGTCCATAACCGCGGACACGACTTTTCGAAAAGATTTAACCCTAGAGGGGTGCACCAAAATATGCACACGCACTTCCACCCTTACTGCCAGATCAAGTAGGTGCAAGATCATGAGACATATACCCATCAGTATGTCGTCCGAGCTTCGTACACGACGTTTCCCAGACCCAAAGTGAAAGATCGGTATAAGCGACTAGAGGGGGGTGAATAGGCGCAGCTAAATTTTTAACTACTTTTCAATTTGAGGCTTGACACAAAGTAGGTTCTCTAGATGTGCAACTAAGTGGTAGAACCTAAGTGACAAGCAAGCAAGCTAATAACAATAACAAGGAGTAAAGATAGAAATCACCAAGAGAGGACACAGAGATGTTTTCCCAAAGTTCCTTCCTTTTGTGGGGAAGTATGACTCCGTTGGAGGGGTGGGCGGTACTAAGACCACCAGTGCCACTAAGGCCTTACCCTATTCTCCCGAGCACCCGCCTTGCGACAAGCACATGATCCACTATGCGGTGACCTTGAAGGTGGCGACCAAAACCTTGTACAAAACCTTGGGGCACTTCTCCACAACTGAATTGGATGACCTCGAAGCTCTTACACACGAGGATGAGCTATGGAGGGCGACTTCTTCAAGTTAGGGTTTCATCAAACCCTAGAGTAAACAAAACTTACACAAATGGTGGGAAACACAAATCCCCTTGGTGGAAAGCTAGGACTAGGTCTCCTCCCTCAAATCCCCAAAGGGCAACAAGTTTGAGTGGCTAGAGAGGGAGATCAAGGTAGTTGGAGATCAATATTAATGGAGGAGAGAGATTTAAAGTCACAGCCTTCACATGGAGAAGAAGTGGGTATATATACCCCCCCCCCAGAAAAATTGCCATTGCAGCATCACTAACCCCGGAGTCTCCGGGCTCCAGGGCTGGAGTCTCCGGTGAGGGAGGCAGGACTCTGGTCAGGACTCCGGATGGGTGTACTGGGAGCAAACCGAGCCACCCAGGAGACCAGGCCAGAGACAGCCCTGGAGTCTTCCGGGCTCTAGCCCCGGAGTCTCCAGTGACCAGGGCTGTAGTCTTTGGCACAACTGGAATCTTCGGGGAGGATGCAGGACTCTAGGTCCAGCTCCGGACTTGGACACAAAGAGATATCTAGGGGGCTAGAGACTTGCCTGGAGACCTGGCCGGAATCTCCGGTCCAAGACCCCAGAGTCTCCGGGCCTGGACCCCGGAGTCTCCGGACCCAGGTGAGGCAGAACTCCAAGCATCCAACAGGCACCATTTCTTCATGAAAATTTGAACCCTTCTCCTTCGAATACTAGAACACTGTCTTATGCATTTATACGGATGTACCTGCAATGCTTAGCACACGGTAAAAACTATCTTGTGTTGACACCAAACATCAAAACATGATTAGGGCAGGAAATGCCCTTTAAATCTCCCCCTTTTTGGTGTTTGATGACAACACAAGGATTTTCACAATAATATACAGGATAAGGTACAAAAGATAGAGAGGCTCCCCCTCGAAGTGTGCACACAAGAGATTTTCATATGACTATAAGTGCACAAAATACATAAGGAGGAACACTCCCCCTAGAAGTTACAAAACTTACCCATCAATGAAGAGATAAGAATTGATAGGAGATTCTCATACCTTTGTACCAATAGATGTGGTGAAAAGATATATATGTCCAATATGAGGGAACTTCATCATACATGATATATAAATCCATAGATAAGTAGATTCCACATAGTCTTCTCACACATTGACACATAACATGGGTCCACACATGATACGAAACAGAGGTACACAAATAAAGCAAGGCAAATAAGAACAAGTCACAAGCAAAAGTATCAAATGAAGAACGAGCTTGTGACTTTCCATGCAAATCCCACATGCAAAACCCATGCTACATAATAGCAACTTCTCCCCCTTTGGCATCGAGATACGAAAAGGGGACAAGAGCTAGACTACACACCCCAGCCGGATCACTCATCATCCTCGTCCTCCTCGTCATCCTCGTTGTCACCGGATCTCACCTCAGAATCTTGATCATCATCAGGAGAAGGGCCCTTGCCATGGAGAGAAGAGGAAGCATCGTCCTCAAACATGCTCCAATCAATAGAGCCTTGTGCCCAAGAGCCATAAGAGAGAGTGCGAGAAACCTGAAGTTGGTCCTAAGCATCACTAGAACCCTCGACATCACTATCTTGCTCCCATTGGTGAAACTTCTTCAGAATTTGCTTATCTCGCTTGTATGCTTCATATTGACCTTTGCGGATATCAATGTTCATGCACAGAAGCATCTTCTCCCAGAAGGAGGCCTTCTTCATTTTCCCCTTCACATACTCACGAGATAAGGAAGGCAAACGGGCATTGCTAGCATTCTTCCTCCTAGCACGGACCGGGCTGGCAGCTGGGGGACTATCCTCCTCCTCTCTACTCACATCATCAAGGACGGGAGCAGAATAGCCACAAGGATCCACAGAGGCAGTGGGAGCCTTGAGCTACAACTGGAGTGGGAGATGATCAACATGGCAAGCATGGCAAGCACAAGCCTCGTGACATAGGGAGAGTAAGTGGGGGTCTTCTTCTCGACGATGTTGATGGCCAGCTCCATGAAGATGAAATACATGATGTCGAGTGGAGTGGCAGGAGCCTCGGGGCCCTCAAGAAACACAGAATGAGCAAGAGCCATCAGACGAATCAAGGCGGAGTGAATGGTGTCAAGATTACCCGCTTGATGATAGATATTCTCCCGGAACATGCGGATCACAATGTGGAAGGGTGGCCTGAGGTTCCTTGCTTCACCAAGGACACCATGTTTGTTGTAGAGAGGAGCAAGGGGCTTCTTTGAATACTCTAGCCCGGACGTCTCATGAATGCGAAGACCAACCTGGGCATTCCTTCCCTCAAAGGGATACCCCCAGACCTCGGCAAACTCACTGATGCTGGATTGACAACAAACCTCCCTAGTCATCCAAGTCATGGGAATCTCATTCCCTTCACCAAACACAAGTGTAGCAAAGAATTGATGTGTTGGGTTCGCAGCATAGAAAACAAAAAATTCCTACGATGTGAACTATACGCCAAGATCTATCTACTAGATACAAGCAACGGGTGGATATACATCCATAGAGAACTTACCCTCGAAGACAACAAAGCTTTGTTAACGAGATGGAACTCATGGATGATGTAGTCGTACACCTGCCGATCTCAAGATCGTGATGAAGTCCAGCACGTCCGGCTCCAACACATCGATCAGATCCAGCTCCACCAAGTCCAGCACTGCAAAGCAGCGGTGCATCCGTGATCGCAAACACATCTGGTACCCCGACAACCTCCATACCTCGCTCCAGCAAAGCAGCAGAAGCAGCAGCTCCTTTCCAGATAAAGCCACCGGGAACATGTATCTCGCTAATCTGAGACCATGGGGGAAAATACTAGAGGGGGAGAGAGATCCTTCACGAGGAGGTGCGAGGAAGAAGGGGTGTGAGGGGGGCCTTTTATAGGAGGAGGGGGTGCCCCTCCCCATGGCCGGCGCCTCATGGAGGTGACCCCTCACCTCCCCCATTCATGTAGTGGTAACCCCCTCCACATTAAAATTCCCCTTCACATTCTCTTTTAAAGTCTCCACTTTAAATGCATTAAATTTCTCCAAATTTAATGCTCTCTCATTTAATAAAACTCTTTTATTAATTTTATTCAGAATTTTGTTAATTACTTTAATTAACAAACATTCACATAAAACCCCTTACAATATTTTAATATTACATGCAGAACCAATTTCTGCAATTTCACCCGAAACAGTTTTGGTGTCTATTGAAATAATTCCAGCGCTTGCTTAAATCTTTATCTGAAACACATTTGCTCCAAATGGTGTCGGTATCCCTTAAGTGTGTCACCCTACGGTTCGCGACCCCTCTCAGATCAATAATCAGAAGCGGGACATGGAGATCCATACTGACTCCTACACATACAACGATGACTTCTATGATCGTGAAAACCTTTAACGCTAGTAACTAAATCCCTTTGTCTCGCGATATATTACATGTCTGAGATTCGATCATCGGTATCTCCATACCTAGTTTGATCTCGTTACCGACATGTACTCTTTTGTCGTTCCCGTGATATAACATTCTAGTGATCACATCACTTGCTTGCAAGCTAACCAATGTGATATCACCAAGAGGGTCTAGAGTATATCTATCCATCATCAGGATGGAAAAATCCCACTCTTGTTCCATGAGCCTCTACATAACACTTTCTTGGCATTGAACCCACCTTTATAATCACCCTTTCACGGTGTGGCATTTGATGTTATGAAGATACTCTTCTAGTGTTAGTGATTGACATGATCTCATGGTCTAAGGACTAGGATTACTTCGTATGATGTTATAGCAATATAAACACAATGACTTTGATCGTAATGCTATACTTCGGATGAATGTTCATCACATCATTCAACTAATGTTGTGACCTCGTTATTAACAACATCCAATGTACATGATCAGGAAACCTTGATCATCTTGTTAATCAACGAGCTAGTTTATACGAGAGGCATAACTAGGAACTTCCCTTTTTGTTTATTAAAGACACATGTATTAATGTTTCCAAATTAATACAATTATAGCATGCAAAATAAACATTTATCATAAATAAGGAATAAGATAATAACCACTTTATTATTGCCTCTCGGGCATATTCCCTTCATGATGCACAATCTGAACATTGTAATCCTACTGAAACTTCATGATAGGATGCTGATACATTGCAAATGTATCTATAATTTTTGATGTTCCATGCTTGGTTTTATCTACTTTCTTGTGTTTGTTCATACTTTGGAGTACTTTTCATAGACTTTCTTGGACTAACCTATTAACAAGATGCCATAGTGCCAGTTGCCTGTTTTCTGTTGTTTTTGGTTCCAGGAAAGTCAGAAAATCAATATTCTCGGAATTGGACCGGACAAAAGCCAAAGTCAATATTTTACCGGAAGACTCACAGAGCCATAAGACGAGACGGAGAGGGGCCACAGGGCGGCCACACCATGTGGTGGTGCGGGCTAGCCCTGGTCGCCCACCGACCTTGCCCACCGACCTTGCCCTCTGGCCTATAAGAAGCCTCCCAAGGCATAAACCCTAGATCGTCAATCAGAAATCCACGAAAAGTTCCGCAGCGCCGCCGCCACCAAAGGGGAGATTCAGGGGACAGAAAGTCTCAGTTCCGACACCCTGCCGGGACGGGGAAGTGCCCCCGGAGCCATCTCCATCGATCTCCACCACCATCTCCATCACTGTTGCTGATTCCCATGATGAGGAGGGAGTAGTTCTCTCTCGAGGCTAAGGGTTCTACCGGTAGCTATGTGTTCATCTCTCTCTCTCTATGCATGGTCTTATTGAGATCATGAGCTTGTAATCTATAGATCTATAGATCTACCGGTAACTAAATACCTTTGTCTCGCGATATATTACATGTCCGAGATTCGATCATCGGTATCTCCATACCTAGTTTGATCTCGTTACCGACATGTACTCTTTCTTGTTCCCATGATATAACATTCTAGTGATCACATCACTTGCTTGCAAGCTAACCAATGTGATATCACCGAGAGGGCCCAGAGTATATCTACCTGTCATCGGGATGGACAAATCCCACTCTTGATTCATGAGCCTCTACATAACACTTTCATAGCACTGAACCCACCTTTATAATCACCCTTTCACGGTGTGACATTTGATGTTATCAAGATACTCTTCCAGTGTTAGTGATTGACATGATCTCATGGTCTAAGGACTAGGATTACTTCATATTATGTTATCGCAATCTAAACACAATGACTTTGATCGTAATGCTATACTTCGGATGAATGTTCATCACATCATTCAACTAATATTGTGACCTCGTTATTAACAACATACAATGTCCATGATCAGGAAACCTTGATCATCTTATTAATCAACGAGCTAGTTTATAAGAGAGGCATAACTAGGAACTTTCATTTTTGTTTATTAAACACACATGTATTAACGTTTCCAAATTAATACAATTATAGCATGCAAAATAAATATTTATCATAAATAGGTAATAAGATAATAACCACTTTATTATTGCCTCTCAGGCATATTCCCTTCAGTCTCCCACTTGCACTAGAGTCAATAATCTAGTTTGAAAAAACTTTGCGTATTGAACACCTATGGCATTTTGGTGTTGCATATATGCAATTGCTAGTGGTTAACATAATCTCCGGATCTGATAGTTTTAGGTCCGTATGTATTTGCATGTCTTTGCGTCTCTACGCATCACTCATTCTCAAATGAGATGGCACTGTATAAATTTGGTCCTTTGGTGAGACCTTCAGTTCGTTCGGGTTAAAATATGTTGATATTATTGTCATACAATATATCTTCATAGTATTAGCCCACTTTGAACCACACCTAGTTTGATAACAAACTACTTAACACAAATGCCCTCCTATGCTGCTACTATAGCAGTCATATACTTAGCCTTTTGTTGTAGTATCCGTCACAATGTCTTAACTTTGGAACTCATCCAAATCCATCATGGAACATCCTTTCCATTACATGGTGCCTTCCATAGTCTAAATTGAGATAAATTTTAATTTGTATCTTGTGACAAATTAGTATCAATGTAACTCTTTACAATGAACTATCTGCAACTATTTGTCACTTATACATGATATATTCTTAGTTCTTCCAAAGCTCATAAGAATATCTTTACTATCGTCCAATGATCATCTTATGAATCATTCTGGTATGTGCTCATAACATTTAGAGCATAGGACATATCTGGATATATACATATCACGGTATAATCAATCAAAATCTTCATGTGATTTTACTCACCAAGTGTTGAAACACTTGAATCTTGATACAATCATTTCCATGCAGCAAGAACCTTTCTTGTTGTTTCCATATTGAACCCTTTCAATATCTCATATATGTACGTCTGGCACAACAATATTAGTGCCTCAATCTATCCATATAGACATTGATGTCAAATATTTCGGTTTTGCCTAAGTCTTTCATTGAAATCCCATTTTAATGAAATTCTTAACTTGTGTCAATAAAAGATACATCATTTCCAATCAAAAATATGTACTCTACATATTGTATTGGAAATTTGTCTCAACGCGCCCACTTAATTTCTTGCAAATGCAAGCATCTTCATCGTCTCCGATGAAATTAAACTCCTTTAACATTTTCATCATGGTGAAGATTCCAACTCCACTATGCTCACTTCAACTATTGAAGTTTGCATGCTTTTTTAGCACCATTTGAATTAACAAAACCCTTCGGACCGTGTCTTGTGCACGTCCTAGGTAACCATTCTATTATATGAACATTGTTTTGTTTGTTCAACTACCATATACCAAATTATATGTAGTAGTTGCTACATTAATCCGTGAAGACTAAATATCACTATGAAAGATCAAATCTTGTCATAGTCAACTCCTTGAACATTGCCGTAAACTTCTTTCCGACATGTCTACTATTTCATAGATGTTAAAACATCCATGTCTATTTCTTTATAGATCCAAACACGACCGATAGGCTTCACGCCTTTCCGGAGGGTCTTCCAAGTTCAGAAACTTGATTTCTCGTGTATGGATACTATCACGGATTCTATGACTTCTAGTCATTTTATGGAGTCAGGGCCCATCATCGCTTCTTTCCATGAAGTCGGTTCATCATTTTCAAAACAATAATGACTTGTTTATCAAATCTCACTATTTGATTCTTACCGACCCACACGGTTCAATAGGAACTCTAATCTCCGAGATCACAACCTTTGTAATCACGGGAGCCATGAGCATTGTGGCCGCCACCGGGACACTTTCCAGCGTTGTGCTACTTAGCACATATAGCTAAGGTTCAACAACCTTATCAAAGTTCTATTGTCCTCCCACTTAACTTTTTGCGAAAAATTCCTTCTCAAGAAACTTGACGTTTTAAGCGACAAAGTCTTTTGTCCTCGGTGTTATGGAGGAATGCCCAACAAATTCTTTGGGATAACCTACAAAGACGTGCTTATCCTACTTTGGTTGTAAACATTTTACTTATGCATAGCATACCAAAATTTAAGAAAAGACAATTCGGGTTTTATCCCAAACCATAACGCATATGGTGTCATTTCAACAGATCACGATGGTGCTCTTTTCAGTGTAAAAGCGGTAGTCTCTAAAGCTTTACTCCTTAAAACATAGTGGCGGTTTTATAAATGACACCTTTGATCTTACCATGTCAAACATGGTTTGATTTCATCTCTCGAATATGCCATACTCCTATTGTTTATCAGGAAACACAAATCATGGAACAATTCCTCAAATCTTAGGTGTTTTGCTAAACCTGTAACTCAAATATCTTCCTTTATGATCAAATCATAAACTCTTTTATTTTCTTGTTACAATGATTTTTCACTTCATCTTGAAAGTCTTTGAACAACTTTAAAATGTTTCATACTTCTTCCTTATTAAGTAAATATATAGATATATTCACTCAAATTTCTGGAGAAAGCATATGAAGCAAAAAGATCCATCGCATATTGCTACATATAATGGACTATATACATCAATATGTATGATATCCAATAAGTTAGTCATCTGTTCCTCTTTGGCCTATGGACGGATTTTCAATTATCTCAAGGAAAGTCTCACAAGCATCAGTTGATCAAAATCAAAGACTCCAAAAATCCATCAACATAAAGTTTCTTCATGTTTTCTTTCCAATATAATTTAAACAGCGATGTCACTTCAGAAGTGATCTTTCGATCATTTGTCTTGCGACATTTTAGTAATAATGTTTATGGATCTGATTTCTCCAACTAGACTTGTAAAAGTTCATCCATCCTTTATGGAATACGGTAATTATTTGAACAACCATTGTTCTCGTAATACCGGAATAAAATAACAATTATTAAAACAAATCTTGAAGGCTAGGTTTGACGACAACGAAAAACACAATAACACTTTATTTGTTTTCGATGAAAATCATCACTTATTCTCTTGCTAGTTACTTAGGCCGTTGCAGTTCGCGACTTGTGTTGTTCTGTATGACACTTCACACCAACCAATTAGGTATCCAATACCTAAGAACCACATGGTTTAACAAGCAAAGAATATAGCCATAACATGTATATCTTCTATATACGTAAGTTGGACATCTCCAACCTTTTATTTTCTGCCAAATATTTTATAGATTCTCTTTCAGCAATTCCTTTTCTTAAAAGAATCTATCAACATCAATAGTGGTGTCATTCACATGACACATAGTACAAAGCGTGTATAGTCAAATACTAATACCTTTGGACTTGCACTTTGAAGTGGATCACCATCATCAAATGTTTGGCATTCTTTCAAAAATCCATTATTTAGTAATCTTTTAGTGTAGTAAACATTTTACTTACATCTTCTATTCATCCTTATCATGACAACTTTCATGATCAAGCTACTATAACCTATAAGGAAGAATCATGAGTATAATGTTAGTTCCCAAAACCTTTTTGGGAGATCCGGATGCCTAGCATCTCCATCCTTCACAAATTCGCATACAATATGAGAACATGTATTTTGCTAAATTATACTCTATCATAATGCAGCCAAAAACACTGTTTCAGATATCATAATATCTTCCACACATGATGGTTTCAGAAACAATTATTTCAGCTCCTAGATAACCTCGATATTAAAACAACTTTTGAATATTAAGAATCATGGAGGCAAACATGATACTCTAGATACTAACATTGGAATTATTACTCTTGATTTAATACTACTTATTAAACTTCATGGAGTAAATAGAGTTTGCTGAAAGTTTTCAATAGGACTTCTAAACTTTAAATTGACATTCAAAACAATACGATACCTGTTCGTAAAGTAAATATCCAGAATTCTATAGTTCTATTATCTCAATTAAAAACTAAGGATAAGGTGTAAACAGATGCCAATGACTACAACAAATTATGCAAATTCACTTTTATTTAGTTTATGACAAATTTGGTTTGACTAATCCAAATTAAAAATAAACTCCCACTAAAAAACGACATCCCTCGTTCCTTTTTGGTGATTACATGAACCAAATCCACTACACCAAGTCCGATCATCATGTGAGTCGGTGTAGTTTCAAAGACGAGCATCTATATGGGCATCATATCAACTATATGACTCATGATTGACCTTTCAGTCCGTGTTCCGAGGCCATGTATGTACATGCTAGGCTCGCCAAGTAAGAACCTTAGTACTCGCGTATGTAAAACTGTCTTACACCCGAAATATGATTGTGGATTCAAGTACACCCGATCATCACGTGATGTCTTGAAGCGGCGAAACATAAACGATGCGTACTTAAGGAAGAACACATTTTTATCTTGATATTTTAATGAGGGAACATCTTATAACGCTACTAAAATGCCAAACTAGCAATATAAGATGCGAACATCATATGTGTAAAGTGGGATGATATGGTCCATGCATTTGATCACCATCATATGCATCGTGGTCAATGAAAAAAATAGCGCATTATTTAACGCTATTAGCGTCGCTATAGCGTTTTCAGGAGCTGGACGCTACGCTATGCATTCGAGGGACGCTACGGTGCTACGCGCGCTAAATACGGCGCTATGCGCACTATTTGACGTTACCTCCTAGCGGCGCTATTTTTTCCATTGATTTTTAGTAGCAAATTCCCCATTCTGTCCCATTATGGCCCAGTGGCCTACCCTAAATCCCTATCCAACTAACCCTAACGGGTTAACACCCAGAACGTCAGTTTTCAGATCGGCTCCTCCACTACCTCAGAGAGGCGACGTCGCGACGACGGGTGCAGCGGATCCGCCTGGAATCAACGCGCATCCGCATGGAATCGCCTCCGCCTAGGATGCCTTCACGCCTAGCTTCAATGCTTCACGCCTTCACCCTGCCTCCGTTCCTAGTTGATGTTTGGTTGCAGAATGTTATATCTGTGGTTTTATAGCTGCAGATTGCTATATCTGTGATTTTGTAGCTGCTAAAATCCTGTTTTTCATACTTTTTTGCGAAACGCTATTTTGAAAAATAGCACGCTATAGCGTTCGTAGCGTTTTTTTGAAGCCCGCGCTATTTAAGTTAGCGCGCTATTTTTTTCATTGATCGTGGTATGATCTCTATCATTCCTTTATATGTTAGTCCAAGGTCTATGGAACTTACACGTTAAGTGTGTTGTAAGAGTATCAACTATACATCAACTTACAACATTACCATATCATGACACAAGCCCAGCAACGATCTAAACTAGACGCCTGTAATTTATCAATTGCAAGTTTTACGTGGCTTAGGGCTTTCGAAGATAGAACCGTTCTTACCTACGAACATAGAACCACAACGATGATAACCAAATTGTTAACAACTCGTTGTAAATCAGATATTGACTATAGTAGGAGAGACAGACACCCGCCAGCCACTTATGCAAAACTAGTTGCATGTCAGTCGTGGAACCGGTCTCATGTGCGATGACATGTAAGGTTGGTCCGGGCCGCTTCATTCCACTATGCCACCAATATCCAAAGTACATATAAGAAGCAATAACATGATCATCACTGCCCACATACTCTTATGTGTTCTACCCGTGCAAAGCACCTACGCATAGATCAGGCTCTGATACCATTGTTGGGTTCGGAGTATAGAAAACAAAAAAATTCCTACGATGTGAACTATACGCCAAGATCTATCTACTAGATACAAGCAACGGGTGGATATACATCCATAGAGAACTTACCCTCGAAGACAACAAAGCTTTGTTAATGAGATGGAACTCGTGGATGATGTAGTCGTACACTTGCCGGTCTCAAGATCATGATGAAGTCCAGCACGTCCGGCTCCATCATGTCCATCAGATCCAGCTCTAGCAAGTCCAGCACCGCAAAGCAGCGGTGCATCCGTGATCGCACACACGTCCGGTACCCCGACAACCTCCATCCCTCGCTCCAGCAAAGCAGCGGAAGCAACAACTCCTTTCCAGATAAAGCCACCGAGAACATGTATCTTGCTAATCCGAGACCATGGGGGGAAATACTAGAGGGGGAGAGAGATCATTCACGAGGAGGTGTAAGGAAGAAGGGGTGTGAGGGGGGCCTTTTATAGGAGGAGGGGGTGCCCCTCCCCATGGCCGGCGCCTCATGGAGGTGACCCCTCACCTCCCCCATTCATGTGGTGGTAACCCCCTCCACATTAAAATTCCCCTTCACATTCTCTTTTAAAGTCTCCACTTTAAATGCATTAAATTTCTCCAAATTTAATGCTCTCTCATTTAATAAAACTCTTTTACTAATTTTATTTAGAATTTTGTTAATTACTTTAATTAACAAACATTCACATAAAACCCCTTACAATATTTCAATATTACATGCAGAACCAATTTCTGCAATTTCACCCGAAACAGTTTTGGTGTCTATTGAAATAATTCCAGCGCTTTCTTAAATCTTTATCTGAAACACATTTGATCCAAATGGTGTCGATATCCCTTAAGTGTGTCACCCTACGGTTCGGGACCCCTCTCAGATCAATAATCAGAAGCGGGACCTGGAGATCCATACTAACTCCTACACATTCAATGATGACTTCTATGATCGTGAAAACCTTTAACGCTAGTAACTAAATCCCTTTGTCTCGCGATATATTACATGTCCGAGATTCGATCATCGGTATCTCCATACCTAGTTTGATCTCGTTACCGACATGTACTCTTTTGTCATTCCCGTGATATAACATTCTAGTGATCACATCACTTGCTTGCAAGCTAACCAATGTGATATCACCAAGAGGGTCTAGAGTATATCTATCCATCATCGGGATGGACAAATCCCACTCTTGATCCATGAGCCTCTACATAACACTTTCTTGGCACTGAACCCACCTTTATAATCACCCTTTCACGGTGTGGCATTTGATGTTATGAAGATACTCTTCTAGTGTTAGTGATTGACATGATCTCATGGTCTAAGGACTAGGATTACTTCGTATGATGTTATAGCAATAAAACACAATGACTTTAATCGTAATGCTATACTTCGGATGAATGTTCATCACATCATTCAACTAATGTTGTGACCTCGTTATTAACAACATCCAATGTCCATGATCAGGAAACCTTGATCATCTTGTTAATCAACGAGCTAGTTTATAAGAGAGGCATAACTAGGAACTTTCCTTTTTGTTTATTAAAGACACATGTATTAATGTTTCCAGATTAATACAATTATAGCATGCAAAATAAACATTTATCATAAATAAGGAATAAGATAATAACCACTTTATTATTGCCTCTCGGGCATATTCCCTTCATGATGCACAATCTGAACATTCTAATCCTACTGAAACTTCATGATAGGATGCTGATACATTGCAAATGTATCTATAATTTTTTATGTTCCATGCTTGGTTTTATCTACTTTCTTGTGTTTGTTCATACTTTGGAGTACTTTTCATAGACTTTCTTGGACTAACCTATTAACAAGATGCCATAGTGCCAGTTGCCTGTTTTCTGTTGTTTTTGGTTCCAGGAAAGTCAGAAAATCAATATTCTCGGAATTGGACCGGACAAAAGCCAAAGTCGATATTTTACCGGAAGACTCACAGAGCCAGAAGACGAGACGGAGAGGGGCCACAGGGCGGCCACACCATGTGGTGGTGCGGGCTAGCCCTGGTCGCCCACCGACCTTGCCCACCGACCTTGCCCTCTAGCCTATAAGAAGCCTCCCGAGGCATAAACCCTAGATCTTCAATCAGAAATCCACGAAAAGTTCCACAGCGCCGCCGCCACCAAAGGGGAGATTCGAGGGACAGAAAGTCTCAGTTCTGACACCCTGCCGGGACGGGGAAGTGCCCCTGGAGCCATCTCCATCGATCTCCACCACCATCTCCATCACCGTTGCTGATTCCCATGATGAGGAGGGAGTAGTTCTCTCTCGAGGCTAAGGGTTCTACCGGTAGCTATGTGTTCATCTCTCTCTCTATGCATGGTCTTATTGAGATCATGAGCTTGTAATCTATAGATCTACCTTGCTACTCAAGTGCTTTAATAGATCTCTGCTCTCCCCATGTGTGTGAAAGTGACAGCATGCACACCATGGTGGCACTTAGGCTAGAGATTACAAATACTTGTTATGAGTTATATTTGGAGTTGGATGTCTTTATGAAATTGTGGTGTGTGTTGGAACCATCTAGTGCTCAAGGTGACGGTGTGGGGTTTTCTAGATGGGAAAGGCTTACTTTGAGGTGTGCTGTTATAGCCCTACCGTGGATTAGAGTGTCCAACCGGAGAGTAGTTCAGCGTACTATCATGAAGATAATATATTTATATGAGAGTGTTCACTAGTGAAAGTATGATCCCTAGGCCTTGCTTCTAAGCATTGATACTTCGTTTGCTACTAGATCCGTTACATGTTTGCTTGCTTCCATCTTATATTTCAGTTTGCCTTTAGTCTTTTCCACACCACCAAGCTATTTCCTACCACAATTACCACTTGTATTTCAATATCTCTTCATCGAACTAGTGCACCTATACACCTGACAAGTGTATTGGGTGTGTTGGGGACACAAGAGACTTCTTGTATCTTGATTGCAGGGTTGCTTGAGAGGGAATACCTTTGACCACTTCCTCCCTGAGTTCGATAAACCTTGGGTGATCCATTTAAGGGAAAACTTGCTGCTGTTCTACAAACCTCTGCACTTGGAGGCCCAACATCTGTCTACAAGAATAGAAGTGCGTAGCCATCAAGCTATTTTCTGGCGCCGTTTCCGGGGAGGAAAGGTAAAAAGTATTCACACCGGAGGATGAAAGAAGAAGAACCTCCCACGCAAACGCCTATTTTCTGGCACCATTGCCGGGGAGGTAAGGTAAAAGGTATTCACACTAGAGGATTAAAGAAGAAGAACCTCCCACGGCAAACGCCTATTTTCTGGCGCCGTTGCTGGGGAGGTAAGGTAAAAGGTACTCACATCCTCCGGTGTGAGTGCTCGAAGTTATTTCCTTTAGATTCTGCAATTTGTCTTTTTGTTTCTTGTTTTCACTAGTTAGGCTTAATGGAAAACAACAACAAAATTAGAGAGCTTTATAGTATTTATCTTGAGTTAGGACATGAAGTGTTTGAAGAGAAAATTAAAAAACCTATGGAACTTTATTTGCATGCTAATAGCATTGTTGTTAGTATGGATTCTTTGGACACCATTATTGCTAATGCTATGGAAAAGTCTAAGCTTGGGGAAGCTAGTTCTTATGAAAATGATCTTTTTAGTTCCCCAGATTTGGAAGATAGCTATTCTATTGCTTATGATGATACCAAACCTCCAATATATGATGATTACAATGATGAATATGATATTTTCAGTCCACCTACTATTGAGGAGAAAATTAATTATGATTACAATATGCCTCCTATATTTGATGATTATGGTGATGAGAATAATAATGATAGCTATTTTGTTGAATTTGGTCCCACTACAATTAATAAGAATGACTATGCTTATGTGGAGAGTAATAATTATTATATGCATGTGTCTCATGATAAGAATGCTTTATGTAATATTTATATTGTTAATTACATTCATGATGCTACTGAAATTTATTATGAGAGATGGAAACATGGTTTTATGCATCTCAATAATATTAAGTTTCCCCTCTTTATGTTGAAAGTCTTGAAGTTGCACTTGTTTTGCTTTATTATGCTTGTTGCTTTGTGCTTTCATGACTTGTTTCTTTACAAGATTCCTATGCATAGGAAGTGGGTTAGACTTAACTATGTTTTGAATTTGCTTCTTGATGCTCTCTTTTACTTCAATTTATATTTCTTATGTGAGCATCTTCTCAAACTATCATGCCTAACTTAAAGGTATTAAAGAAAAGTACTTATTGGGAGATAACCCAAAAGTTTTAGATGAGTCTTGGAAGTTATTACTTCAGTAATAACCGCCCCTTATCCTTTTTATTTGCTTTTTGTGCCAAGAGTAACCTCTAATGAGAGAGAAGTAATGATTGGGAAAGTTGCTGTCCCGAAACAGATTTCTGTGTTTCACCGTAAAAATTCGTGTAAAATCTCTGTACGTCCTTTGGAGGCGTGAACTTTTTTGCTTATGACCCAGGTTGTTATCTAACTTTCGTTAGTTTAACACTTTTTGATTTGAGCAACATAAGGTCTTCGAAAAAATTCGTCTTTACCTGCTGGTCTGTTTTGACAGATTTCTGCCATTTTCTGCATTTGCTTCTTGTTGGTTCCTTTTTGAGTTCTTTTTGGGAATTGAGATTTTTGAGGGAAGTGCTACAGTAGCTAGTTTCTAATGGAAGTTTATTTGTTGTTAGAACTGAACATTAAGACCTTTTATCATGAGTGCACTAATGTTGCTAATAAAGATTGTGTGAAGGAAAAATTTCAGGTGTATGGAAGCAATGAGTAATGAGATGAAGGATGGACAAAAGCTCAAGCTTGGGGATGCCACGCGTGTCACCCCAAGAAATATCCAAGAAGTACAAGCGTCAAAGCTTGGGGATGCCCAAGGCATCCCCTTCTTCATCAATAAAAATCCCAGGTTTCTTCCAAACGCTTGATTTTTATTGTTTCATGCACAGTTGTGTTTTTCTTGGAGCGTCTTCTTTTTTGTTTTCATTTCGGTTTTTCGTTTGCTTTGTTTTCTTAGTTTTCTGAATAAATTTGGTTGGACCCCCTCTTTCATTCATTGGTTTTCAAATAGTTTGGTTTGGATTGGAAAAGAGTAGGAAAGCTCATGCTTAAGTGGTAAAGAGAGCTTGTTTTTGACTGTGGCCTATGCTTTTTCATGCCATGCTTGATATTGTTTTGGCTTTATGCTTAGTATTATTTGCTGTAGCATGACTTGTTATAAACAATTGAGATTGCTTAATGTGCCTTGGATGAATCATGCGTTGTTTTAGCATATTAAAGCATAGTATAGTGGTATTCTCCTTTGATGCTTTATTTGGGTTGACTTGGCGCATGCTCACACCATGTTATGACTATCTCAAGTCACCATAGCCTTTATGATCCTTTAGTTTTCAACTTGTAGTATCACTCTATGCTTTGATCAATGATGTTTTGTCGCTCTGCATGATTATGGCCATTATTGCTCTCTTAGTTTGTCGCTACCAGTCTTTGCTAGCCTCCACAACCAAGTATGAGTTCCACTCATGCATCCAACTCCCTAAACCAAGTTATTCCAAAGAGTCCACCATACCTACCTACTAGCTTATGCTATTCCAAGTATATTCATGTTTTTGTTTACCTTCCAAATTAAACTTGTTATGAGAAAACTAGTGATTAAAGCTCTCACGAACTTGATGGCACACTTTACTTTTTGCATCTAATAAACTTGAACCATTGGGTCCTTCTTTGTTGCGTATATGCTTACGCTTTATAAGTTGAAATTTGCAGAACCATGTATCATGGGGAACGCTTTCAACATTGCACTTGTACTTTGTACCCCGTTGATATCATGTTCTTTTGCTTATGGATCCCGACGGTGTGAAATAAAAGTGGAACTTGTAAGATCATGGAGTTTGTATGTGTGTTAGAGAAACGAATGGGCCGCTGGTCTAATCCATGCTGTCATGGTGGAAACCTGCAGTATAACCATAATGAGCTGTCTATGAAGCATTCTTCTTATAAAAAAAGAGAGAAAGATTGAGAAAAAAGAGAAAAAGAAAAAACAAAGAGATATGAGAAAAGAGGAAAGAGAGAAAAAGCACCATTTTCCCATGGTAAATAAGAAGATTGCTGAGATGCTCGTTGTCTGCTTGCCTTGTCATTTTGATATGGGGATTCTTCCGTATCATCGGGCAAGGGGTACCCCGTTGGCGGTTCTCTATGATACATATGTACTTACAATGACAAGAGCTTACTTGTGACTAAAGTTGAGTAGCATGAGGTTCGGTCTTCATAAGTAAGGGGCATGAGATTCCGGTTTTTAACTTGTCAAGTATATCCTCTTAGTTGCGTCACTTTAACCTTAATCACCTTAAAGATGCTTATGATAGGGGCAATGAGAGCTGAAAGCTATAAGTACCATAATTTTTGGAAGCTCTTTATGAGACTTGAATCCCTACTTGCTGATGACCCACAAGTAAGGGGGTGTATCGCAGTATTTTTGATAAGTAAGAGTGTCAAACCCAACGAGGAGCAGAAGGTGCTGGCTAGTGGTATGGATCAGGAATTCTCTGCAAATACTTAGCAAACGGATTTTTAGGGGTTTTCGATAAAGCAAGTAAACAAAGTATGAGTAAATAAAAGACAGTAAGAATGAATGCAGCAAGTGGCCCAATCCTTTATGCAGCAAAGGACAAGCCGGTTGTATTTCTATAGATGACCAAACGTTCTCGAGGACACATGGGAAGACTGTCAAGTGCTTTCGCTTCATATAGTCGATTAATCTTCTTTAGCTTGCTAAGTGTTGTGTGGGTGAACCTGTGCTAATGTACCGCCCCATCCAAGACTAAATACATACTTGTGATTAAACCCCCTTGCAAACATCTGTAAGTACGAGAAAGTACTTAAGGTAGAAACCTAACCACAGCTTTAAACTCTAAGACCCTTACGTCCCTTGTGTAATGGTTTCCTAACGGGGGTTCAGGTTTCTATCACTCCGGTAACCCCTACGATTAGTAGCCAAATACACAATGCATTCCCCTAGGCCCATATAGGTGAAGTGTCATGTAGTCGACGTTCACATGACACCACTAGAAGAAGTACACTACAACTTAAATAACAATCTATTGAATCTTTCTCAACACAACTCCACTACTAACAACAAGACTTCTCCCATGTCCTCAAGAACAAAACGAACCACTCACAAGAAATCATATGGATCATGATCAGAGATGGAATAATGATGTATAACAATCTGAACATAAACAATAATTCAATGGTTCACTCAATAGCATCAACTACAAAGAGTAATCAACACCGGGAAAGTTTCCCCTATGAACTATAGCAAGATTCAACCAATTGTTACAGTAATATGGAGATGGTGATGAGGGTGCTGATGGTGATGATGATGATCCCGATGAAGTCCAGCTTGATGGTGGTGTTGATGGCGATGATCTCCCCTCTCCGGGAAGGAATTCCCTGGCAGAAATCTGTCTGCCGGAGATATCTTTCTCTCTCGGTGTTTTCTGCCCCGCTGAGGCGGCGGAATGTTTCTGTGGTCGCTCCCCTTCTTAGGGTTTTGTGGGGATGATATACGCAAGAGGAGAGAGGCTGGAGTGGGCCAGGGCGGCCACACCACTCCCAGGCGCGGCCTAGGCCTGCCCGCGCCATGGGGTGATGTGGGCCCCCTCTGGCCCACCTCCACTCCATCTTCTGGCATCCTGAGTCTTCTGGAAAAATAGAATTTTCCGTATATTTTCCCGGATTTTCTGATCTTCGCGAATTTTGCCTCCAAACAACACCTTTTCCATCAGAATCCTGACTGCAGCGGTCCATGCTCCAAAAGTCATCAACCATGCAAAAATAGATGAAATAACATAAGTATCACCTCTCAATATGAAATATATCAATGAATAATAGTGAATTAAGACATAGAATAGTGATGCAAAATGGACATATCAACTCCCCCCAAGCTTAGACTTCGCTTGTCCCCAAGCGAAACTGAGCTCAATAAACATGACCTCGGGTTTATGGAGTGAAGAGTCGATAAAAGAATACGGACAAGAAGCATCACATTCATCAAATACATAGATCATAATAGAAGACAACTCACGATTATATAACTCAACTTGCCATGAGTAAAGGAAACACAGTAAAGATACATAAAGTGAATCAGAATTGGTAATGGCAAACTTAGCTCTTGGTCGAAGAATAGTTGATAATTTGCTGGAGTTCACAAATAGCTGGTTTTCAAGAAATCTTTCAAAGTAATAAACATCGAGATAAGAGCAATGTGCAAAACAAGGAACAAAAGAAACATGAATGCATAAATCATCATATGAATGAATGAAACACATCAACTCAAAATACTTGCTGAGATAGAAGGGAATAGGTTTACTGACTCAACTATAAAGTAAAAGAAAGGCCCTTCAAAGAGGGAAGCAAGGATTGCAAGTCTCATAAAGAGATCCCAAAAATTATGATACTTACTAGCTTTCAGCTCTCATTGCCCCTATCATAGGCATCTTTAGGTGCTTAAAGTGAAAGTGAGGTCCAATCTGAGTTATATGCTTGATAGACTATAGACTGAAAATCCCAAGTCCCTTGAGTATGAGGGCCGCTGTCATGCTACTCAACTTTAGTTACCGGTAAGTTCTTGTCATCATAAGTATGTGCGTATCATTGAGAGCCGCCAATGGGGTACCCCTTGCCCGATGATACGGAAGAATCCCCATATCAAAATGACAAGGCAAGCAGACAACGAGCACCTCAGCAATCTTCTTATTTACCATGGGAAAATGGTGCTTTTTTCTCTCTTTCCTCTTTTCATAGTATCTCTTTTTTTCTATTTCCTTTTTCTCAATAGCTATCTCTCTTTTTTTATAAGAAGAATGCTTCATAGATATCATTATGGTTATGCTGCAGGTTTCCACCATGTCAGCCTGGATTAGACCAGCGGCCCAGGCGTTTCTCTAACACACATACATAACTCCATGGACTCACAAGCTCCCCTTTTATTTCACACCGACGACATCCGCAAACAAAAGAGCAAGGTATCAACTAGGTATATATTTACAAGTGTTGAAAGCGTTCCCCGTGACAGCACGGTTCTGCTAATCCCCAGCCTATAATTTGCAAGCATATAACTTTCATGGAGAGTTCACAATGGTTCAGGTTTATTAAGTGCAGAAAATAAAGTGTGCCATCAAGTTTGTGAGAGATTTAATCACTAATTTTTCACATAACAAGTTTAATTTGGGAGGTAGATAAAACTAGAATTTACTTGGAATAGCAATAATGCTACTAGGTAGGTATGGTGGACACAAATGGCATGGGTTTTGGTTTAAAGGAGTTGGAAGCACGAGAAGAATACCCTCTTAGTACAGGTTTTTGGCTAGCAAGGCTGGGTAGCAAGTACAAGAGTTGAAGGAAACAAACAAACATACAAGTGATAAAAACAAACATGCAATCTTCCTTGGAAGCACAAAAGATCGTAACTAGAGAATACTAGACTTATGAGCGAATCAAGAAAGAAAGATGATGAAATTGTTTTTCTTTAGAGTACTTCTATCTTTTTCTTTTCAACTCTCAAAAAGGTGATGCTACTGACCGAGCCAGGTTTGCCAAAACCAACTAGATTAACTCAATGATCCCAAAGTGATACCAATACTAACAACAAGATCACTCATATAATCGCGAATTGAAAACTAACATAAGCTATGCAAAAGAGTGAATGATAGAACTTCTCATTAATAGTCCATAACGGCAACTCACACCAAGGGATACATATCTAACGAGAGAGGGGACACTTCCATAATGCAAACCATACTACAAAATAACTCCTCTATTCATGATATGACTCTACTAATAAAGTAAAAAGATAGAAGATAGTGATATGATACCGCGGCACTCCCCCAAGCTTGGAACAAACCAAGGGGATGCCAAACCTGATGATGAATTACTCCTTCGGTGGTGGTGGTATCCTCTCGATGAGCTCCCAAAGTCCTCAATTTTGAAATTGAGATTACGAATAAGCTCCGAGTTTTGCTCAATGCGGCTCATGATCATGTCGGGTTGAGAATTCCAGCTCTTGTTATTCTTTCCCCACTCTTCCTCCTTGAAGTCTTCTTTTCCTGCATGGCTAGAACGAGGCAAATCCCAATTGGAGGGTAATTTCTCCTTGGGCATATGCTGGTATTGATGCTCATGGATAAGAGTGTGGAAAGGATTCTTGGTGCATGGAGGAAGTGACCAGGGATCTGAACGGTGATGAGGAGGCTTCCCTCCAGTGGCTGGGTTTGCCACCACTCCAATGCTTGCAACGGTAGTGCCGGTGTGCTTTGCCTCCACTTCACCTTCACTCTTGATCTCCTTCTCCTTCCCGGGGTCTTGGAGGTCTTCCTCCATAGGTTCCTTCCCTTTATCCTTGGCGGACACCGTTGTGCTTCTAAACCTTCAAAGAGTATGTCCTGACAGAAACAGGTCGAAACAAAAACACGACGAAAACATGATATACGAACCTCGGGGGATCCGGGGGGTTATATATTACGGAGTTTCACATCAAAAGGAAGGTACTGGGAGAAAACGGGTCAGAGACGGAGTCCTGGGTGGCCTCACCACCTGGTGGCGCGGCCAGGGGTGGGCCCGCGCCATGGGGTGGTGTGGGCCACCCTGGCTCCGGTTCCGTCCCTTTTTCGCTTCGTAGCTTTCCTTATTGACAAAAAACTGCAAAAATATAGTTGGATTGTATTTTCGCGGAACTTTTCTTACCAGAACTATTACCTAGTTGGAAACGGACTCTGCAGGTCTCTGAATTTGGTATTTAATGGATCCTTCTGGAGCACCACTTAAATCATCAATATCTTCATCTTCATGCACTTATTACTGGAGTCATAAAACCTTTCTCTTCCTCATTGCACCATCATCTCCACTTCCTGGAAATTTCTTTCACACAAAACTTCACACAGTTCTTATTAGCAACATTAGTATAAGTGAAGTGATAAAACCTTTTGAGTCCAACTTCAACTGAAAACCATCAAAACAAAATCTACTGTAGCAACTCCTTCCGAAAACCCAAAAATAATTCAAAAAGGAAATCGAATAAAGAAGCAAATGCAAGAGTGGCAAAATCTGTCAAAACAGACCAGCAGGTAAAGATCTTTTTTTCGAAAATCTTCTGTTGCTCAAATCAAAAAGTGCAAACCTAAGGAAAGTTAAATAACAGCCTGGGGCAAAAGCACAAAAAATTACAGCTCAATCAGACAGACAGAGATCTCTCACGAATTTTTACGGTGAAGCACAAAAATCTGTTTCGAGACAGCAACTTCCCCAAATATTACTTCTCTCTCATTAGAGGTTGATCTTGACACAAAAACCAAACAAAACGGATAAGGAATGGTTATTACTAAAGTAATAGCTTCCAAGACTCAAAGAAACAAAAACAAACTAAGAGCAAAAACAAATTGGGTTGTCTCCCATAAAGCTCTTTCTTTATAGCCATTAAGATGGGCATGATACTTTGAAGAAGCTCTCATAGGGATATGTGAAAGAGAGCATTAAGAAGCAAAAACACACACTCATTTAAGTCTAACCCACTTCCTATGCAAGTTGATTTTGTAAACAAACAAGTTGTTGAAACCAAAGGCAACTTGCATAAGAAGGCAAAAGAAGTGCAACAAAAAGACTTTCAGCATAAAACGAGGAAACTTGATATTATTGAGATGCATAAGAACACTTTTCCCTCTCTCAAAATAACTTTCAGTATCATGCATAAACTTAACAATATAGCTATCACAAGGACTATCATAGCAATGATCACTTATTCTAACAGAAAACACAGGAATACTAGCTCTCATAACACTACTATGTGAAACAATATTAGAGGTATCCTTACAAAGGATAGTGTGTCCCTCTTTTTCATATTTAGCAATAAAGTCTTTCACATTTGCTACAATAGGTTCATCAACCATTTGTTTATGAGGTTCAATAGCTTTATTCATACTTTCATCTACCATACTAGCCATCATAGAATGTTCCTTTACCTTAGCTGGAAAAGGCATTTTCTCAATATAAGGTTCAGGTAAAACATGATTAGCAGTATAAACTTCAGTATTTCTTGCAGGAACACTCTTAGCAATATCTTTATATGGTTCATGATACTTATTCCACTTCTTTTTAGGCACTTCTATGTAGGAAGCAAAGGCCTTAAAATAAGAAGCAATAGCTTGAGAGTCTAGACCATAAGCATTTTTAATATTTTGAAAGTCATCAGTTCCCATAAAAGATTCAATGCAATCATAATCATAATTTATACCTGACTTTCTACCTTTGTCATTCTCCCAAGCTTCAGCATTGTCTTGAATACGGTCCAGAAGATCCCATTTAACTTCTTCTTCCATACGAGTGAATGATCCAGCACAAGAAGCATCCAATAAATCCTTGTCATGAAGAGAAAGCCTTGCATAAAATTTATTGATAATAATATTGTTGGGGAGCTCATGAATGGGACATTTGAGCATTAGTAACTTCAATCTCCCCAAAGCTTGAGCTGTACTCTCTCCATCTAGAGGCCAAAAGTTGTATATTTGATTCTGATCTTTATGAATCCCACTAGGAGGATAAAACTTTGAATAAAAGAGAGGAACTAGTTCCTCCCATTCCAGAGCTTGACCATTCTTCAGCAGCTTATACCATTCCTCAGCTCTTCCTTTCAGTGATAATGAGACTAATTTGTTCTTAACTTGATCTGTAGTAATACCTGCACACTTGAACAACCCGCATAATTCGTGTATAAAGAGTAAATGATCACCGGGATGGACAGTTCCATCCCCAACATAGTAGTTATCCATAACACGATCAATAATTCTTGTAGGTATTTTGAAAACATCTTTCTCAGCAGGTGGTGGCTTATCTACTACCTTAGTAGTGGTAGTAGCATTACCAAATAAGAAACTTAGCGAATTATCCATAACGGAAATAAAGCAACTAGCAGAAATAAACAATACTCACAGTAGAAGTTTCCTTTACCAGTTCCACTCTCCAATAGCGCTTCACTCCCCGGCAACGGCGCCAGAAAATAGTCTTGATGACCCACAAGTATAAGGGTGTATCGCAGTATTTTCGATAAGTAAGAGTGTCGAACCCAACGAGGAGCAGAAGGTGCTGGCTAGTGGTATGGATCAGGAATTCTCTGCAAATACTTAGCAAACGGATTTTTAGGGGTTTTCGATAAAGCAAGTAAACAAAGTACGAGTAAATAAAAGACAGTAAGAATGAAAGTGGCCCAATCCTTTATGCAGCAAAGGACAAGTCGGTTGTATTTCTATAGATGACCAAACGTTCTCGAGGACACATGGGAAGACTGTCAAGTGGTTTCGCTTCATATAGTCGATTAATCTTATTTAGCTTGCTAAGTGTTGTGTGGGTGAATCTGTGCTAATGTACCGCCCCATCCAAGACTAAATACATACTTGTGATTAAACCCCCTTGCAAACATCCGTAAGTACAAGAAAGTAATTAAGGTAGAAACCTAACCACAGCTTTAAACTCTAAGACCCTTACGTCTCTTGTGCAATGGTTTCCTAACAGGGGTTCAGGTTTCTGTCACTCCGGCAACCCCTACGATTAGTAGACAAATACACAATGCATTCCCCTAGGCCCATATAGGTGAAGTGTCATGTAGTCGACGTTCACATGACACCACTAGAAGAAGTACACCACAACTTAAATAACAATCTATTGAATCTTTCTCAACGCAACTCCACTACTAACAACAAGACTTCTCCCATGTCCTCAAGGACAAAACGAACTACTCACAAGACATCATATGGATCATGATCAGAGATGGAATAATGATGTATAACAATCTTAACATAAACAATAATTCAATGGTTCAATCAATAGCATCAAGTACAAAGAGTAATCAACACCGGGAAAGTTTCCCCTATGAACTATAGCAAGATTCAACCAATTGTTACAGTAATATGGAGATGGTGATGAGGGTGCTGATGGTGATGATGATGGTGATGATGATGATGATACCGATGAAGTCCAGCTTGATGGTGGTGTTGATGGCGACGATCTCCCCTCTCTGGGAAGGAATTCCCCCGGCAGAAATCTCTCTGCCGGAGAGATATTTCTCTCTCGGTGTTTTCCGCCCCGCAGAGGCGGCGAAATCTTTCTGTGGTTGCTCCCCGGGTCTTAGGGTTTCGTGGGGATGATATACGCCTAAGGAGAGAGGCTGGAGTGGGCCAGGGCAGCCACACCACTCCCAGGCGTGGCCTAGGCCTGCCCGCGCCATGGGGTGATGTGAGCCCCCTCTGGCCCACCTCCACTCCATCTTCTGGCATCCCGAGTCTTCTGGAAAAATAGAATTTTCCGTATATTTTCCCGGATTTTCTGATCTTCGCGAATTTTGCCTCCAAACAACACCTTTTCCATCAGAATCCTGACTGCAGCGGTCCATGCTCCAAAAGTCATCAACCATGCAAAAATAGATGAATAACATAAGTATCACCTCTCAATACGAAATATATCAATGAATAATAGTGAATTAAGACATAGAATAGTGATGCAAAATGGACGTATCACTTGCTTTTACAAAGGCCTTTCTTCCACCATTACATTGAGTCTCCACCTTCTACCTTTATGCACCTACTTTGAGAGCATAGTGGCCATTCTTAGTTCTATGTGCATTGTCCCAAGACTAGTTGATTGATGCATATCTTGATATTGCTTGTTTTAAACTATTTGTATCTAGTCACTCTTGTAAACTTTGAAGGTGTCCTATGCATTTACATTTGCTACTCTATGAGGGACAAGCTGAATACTATTATGCTATGTTTTCTTTATGTGAAACAAACAAACGTCTTGCAAAGCATTGTTATTCATGAATCTTTTGTTTGTGTCTTTTCATGTTGCATCATAGTTTCTTTGTCTTATTGTTAGAACTTTGTCTTTCATGTTATGATTGAAGTACTATGATCCCAGCTTTGAATGTTTTGCAAATACTTTGATCAAGTTTATGATGGCGCATGTCACCTCAAAAATTATTCTTTCTTTTTTATCACTTACCTACTCGAGGACGAGCAGGAGTTAAGCTTGGGGATGTTGATACATTGCAAATGTATCTATAAATTTCGATGTTCCATGCTTGGTTTTATCTACTTTCTTGTGTTTTGTCCACACTTTGGAGTACTTTTCATAGACTTTCTTGGACTAACCTATTAACAATATGCCACAATGCCAGTTGCCTGTTTTCTGCTGTTTTTGGTTCCAGGAAAGTCAGAAAATCAATATTCTCGGAATTGGACCGGACAAAAGCCAAAGTCGATATATTACCGAAAGACTCGCAGAGCCAGAAGACGAGACGGAGAGGGGCCACAGGGCGGCCACACCATGTGGTGGCGCGGGCTAGCCCTAGCCGCGCCACCAGGTGGTGTGGGCCCTCTGGCCGCCCACCGACCTTGCCCTCTGGCCTCTAAGAAGCCTCCTGAGGCATAAACCCTAGATCGTCAATTAGAAATCCATGAAAAGTTCCGCAGCGCCACCACCACCGAAGGGGAGATTAGGGAGACAGAAAGTCTCTGTTCCGGCACCCTGCCGGGACGGGGAAGTGCCACCGGAGCCATCTCCATCGATCTCCACCACCATCTCCATCACTGTTGCTGATTCCCATGATGAGGAGGGAGTAGTTCTCTCTCGAGGCTAAGGGTTCTACCGTTGGCTATGTGTTCATCTCTCTCTCTATGCATGGTCTTATTGAGATCATGAGCTTGTAATCTATAGATCTACCTTTCTACTCAAGTGCTTTAATTGATCTCTGCTCTCCCCATGTGTGTGAAAGTGACAGCGTGCACACCATGGTGGCACTTAGGCTAGAGATTACAAGTACTTGTTATGAGTTATATTTGGAGTTGGATGTCTTTATGAAATTGTGGTGTTTGTTGGAACCATCTATTGCTCAAGGTGACGGTGTGGGGTTTTCTAGATGGGAAAGGCTTACTTTCAGGTGTGCTGTTATAGCCCTACCATGGATTAGAGTGTCCAACCGGAGAGTAGTTCAGCGTAGTATCATGAAGATAATATATTTATATGAGAGTTTTCACTAGTGAAAGTATGATCCCTAGGCCTTGCTTCTAAGCATTGATACTTCGTTTGCTACTAGATCTGTTACATGTTTGCTTGCTTCCATCTTATATTTCAGTTTTCCTTTAGTCTTTTCAACGCCACCAAGCTATTTTCTAACACCGTTACCACTTGTATTTCACTATCTCTTCGCCGAACTAGTGCACCTATACACCTGATGTTGGGTCTGCAGCATAGAAAACAAAAAATTTCCTACGGTGTGAACTACACGCCAAGATCTATCTACTAGGTACAAAGCAACGGGTGGACATACATCCAACGAGAACTTACCCTCGAAGAGAACGAGTTTTGTTAACGAGTAGGAACTCGTGGTTGATGGATTCGTACACTTGCCGATCTCAAGATCGTGAGGAAGTCCGAGCGCCGCAACTCAGCAGCGCATCCGCACTCGCACACACGTTCAAGCCATCGGACAACCTCCACCTCCTCGCTCCAGCGATCCAGCGGAAGCAGCAACTGCTTCCAGACGAAATGCCACCGGGAACATGTATCTCGCTAATCCGAGACCATGGGGGAATAATTCTAGAGGGGGAGAGAGATCCTTCACAAGGAGGTGTGAGGATGAAGGAGGGAATGGGTGGCCTTTTATAGGAGGAGGGGGGTGTCCCCTCTCTCCATGGCCAGCGCATTGGGGGGTGACCCCTCACCTCCCCCATTCATGTGGTGGTAACCCCTCCACATTAAAATGCCTCTTCACATTCCCTTTTAAAGTCTCCACTTTAAATGCATTAAATTTCTCCAAATTTAATGCTCTCTCATTTAATAAAACTCTTTTTATTAAATTTATTCAGAATTTTGTTAATTACTTTAATTAACAAACATTCACATATAGCCCCTTGCAATATTTCAATATCACATACAGAATCACTTTCTCCAATTCCACCCGAAACAATTTCCGGTTTCTATTGAAACAATTCATGCGCTTTACAATTCTTTCGTCTGAAACATATGTGCTCCAAAATGGTGTCCGGTAACTCTTAAGTGTGCCACCCTACGGTTCGCGAATAGTGCAGACATGATCGAGACCCTTCTCCGATCAATAATCAGCAGCGGGACCTGGAGATCCGTACTGACTCCTACACATTCAACGATGACTTCTGTGATCGTGAGAACCTTTAACGCTTGTAACTAAATCCCTTTGTCTCTCTATATATTACATGTCCAAGATTCGATCATCGGTATCTCCATACCTAGTTTGATCTCGTTACCGACATGCACTCTTTTCTCGTTCCCGTGATATAACATTCTAGTGATCACATCACTTGCTTGCAAGCTATCTTAATGTGATATCACCGAGAGGGCCCAGAGTATATCTATCTGTCATCTGGATTGACAAATTCCACTCTTGATCCATGAGCCTCAACATAACACCTTCGTAGTACTGAACCCATCTTTATAGTCACCATGTTACGGTGTGACGTTTGATGTTATCAAGATACTCTTCCGGTGTTAGCAATTAACATGATCTCATGGTCTAAGGATAAAGATTACTTCGTATGATGTTATAGCAATATAAACATAATGACTTGATCGTAATGTTATACTTCGGATGAATGTTCATCACATCATTCCACCAATGGTGTGACCTTGTTATTAACAACATCCAATGTCCATGATTAGGAAACCTTGATCATCTTGTTAATCAACAAGCTAGTCTATAAGATAGGCATAACTAGGAACCCTTTTTGTTTATTAAACACACATGTATTGATGTTTCCGATCAATACAATTCTAGCATGTAAAATAAACATCTATCTTGTATAAGGAATATATAATAACAACTTTATTATTGCCTCTCAGGGCATATTTCCTTCAGTCTCCCACTTGCACTAGAGACAATAATCTAGTTCACATAGTTATAAATCTAACACCCATGGAGTTCTGGTGTTGATCATGTTTTGCCCTAGGGAGAACTTTAGTCAACGGATCTGCTACATTTTGGTTTGTGTGTACTTTACAAATCTTTATATCTCCATCCTTGACATGCTCGCGGATGGAGTGAAACCGGCGCTTAATATGCTTGGAATTCTTGTGAGACCTCGGTTCCTGTGCGTTGGCTATGGCTCCATTATTGTCACAATAGATCACCATTGGGTCCAACGCACTGGGAACCAGACCTACTTCCGTAATGAACTCTTTCATCCAAACCGCCTCATGCGCTGCTTCTGAAGCAGCAACATATACCGCCTTCGTCGTTGATCCAGCCACCATAGGTTGTTTGGAACTCCTCCAACTAACTACTGCTCCGTTCAAGAGAAATACGTATCCGGATTGAGACTTAGAGTCATCCGGATCGGTGTCAAAGCTAGCATTGACATAACACTTAGCGACTAGCTCTTCTTCACCTCCGTATATAAGAAACATATCCTTAGTTCTTCTCAAGTACTTGAGGATGTTCTTTACCGCTATCCGGTGTTCCAAACCTGGATCAGATTGGTACCTACTAGTCAAACTAATAGCATGTGCCACATCCGGTCTTTTTCATAGCATGACATACAAAATAGAGCCTATGGCCGAGTCATAGGGGATCTTATCCATCATCTCTCTTTCTTCCGCCGTAGCCGGACTTTGAGTCTTACTCAATGTCTTACCTTGCAACATAGGTAAGAACCCCTTCTTACTTTCGTCCATATTAAACTTCTTTAATATCTTATCAAGGTATGTACTCTGCGATAGCCCAATTAGGCGCCTTGATCTATCATTATAGATTTTAATGCCTAATATATATGATGCTTCATCAAGGTCTTTCATCGAAAATTTGCTGTTTAGATAACTTTTAACACTGTTTAAAAGATCTATATCATTTCCAATCAATAATATGTCATCCACATATAATATCAGAAATGCCACATTGCTCCCACTCACTTTCTTGTAAATACAAGCCTCTCCATAAGTTTGGACAAATCCAAACTCTTTGATCACCTCATCAAAGCGGAGATTCCAACTCCGGGATGCTTGCTTCAGTCCATAGATGATTCGTTGAAGTTTGCATACCTTATTAGCATCCTTAGGATCGACAAAACCCTTAGGTTGTATCATATACAACTCTTCTTCAATATTACCATTGAGGAACGCAGTTTTGACATCCATCTGCCATATTTCATAATCGAAATATGCATCAGTTGCTAACATAATCCTAACCGACTTAAGCATCGCTACGGGAAAGAATGTCTCATCGTAGTCAACTCCTTGAATTTGTCGAAACCCCTTTGCGACAAGTCGAGCCTTATAGATGGTCACATTGCCATCACCATCGGTTCTTCTTTTGAAAATCCATTTATTCTCAACGGCCTTTCGGTCGTGAGGTAAGTCCACGAAGTTCCAAACTTGGTTCTCGACATGGATTCCATCTCGAATTTCATGGCTTCTAGCCATTTGTTGGAATCCAGGCTCATCATCGCTTCTTCATACGTTGCAGGGTTATCCATTTCATCAACCATGAAATTCACAACAGGATTGCCGTACAGTTCAGGAGCTGCACGTGTCCTGCTTGACCTGCGAGGTTCGGTAGTGTCCTCTTTCGGAGTTTCATGATCATTATCATTAGCTCTCTCTTCATCAGGTGAAGTCAACTCTGAAACAACTTCCGGTGCTGCGCCACTCGCCATTCCATGAAGAGAAGGTTCAATAACCTCTTCGAGTTCTACCTTCCGACTACTCACACCTTTCGCGAGAAACTCCTTCTCAAGAAAGGATCCATTCTTGGCAACAAAAACCTTGCCCTCGGATCTGTGATAGAAGGTATACCCAATTGTTTCCTTAGGGTATCCTATGAAGACGCATTTTTCAGCTTTGGGTTCGAGTTTATCCGGTTGAACTTTCTTCACATAAACATCGCATCCCCAAACTTTAAGAAATGACAGCTTAGGTTTGTTTCCAAACCATAATTCATACGGTGTCGTTTCAACAGATTTAGATGGTGCCCGATTTAAAGTGAATGCAGCTGTTTCCAGTGCATAACCCCAAAATGACAGTGGCAAGTCAGTCAGAGACATCATAATCCAACCATATCCAATAAGGTACGATTACGACGTTCCGACACACCATTACGTTGTGGTGCTCCGGCAGGCGTGAGTTGTGAAACTATTCCACACTCTTTCATGTGTGTGCTAAACTCGTAACTTAGATACTCTCCTCCATGGTCAGACCGTAGAAATTTGATCTTTCTATTACGATGATTTTCCACTTCATTCTGAAATTCCTTGAACTTTTCAAAAGTTTCAAACTTGTGTTTCATCAAATAGATATACCCATATCTACTCAAATCATCCGTGAAAGTAACAAAATAACGATATCCACCTCGCGCCGACACACTCATTGGTCCACACACATCAGTATGTTTGATTTCCAATAGATCTGTCGCCCGTTCCATTGAACCGGAAAACGGCGTTCTAGTCATCTTGCACATAAGGCATGGCTCACATGTATCAAATGATTCAAAATCAAGTGATTCCAAAAGTCCATCAGAATGGAGTTTCTTCATGCGTTTAACGCCAATATGACCTAGACGGCAGTGCCACATATATGTAGACATATCATTATCAAGTTTACTCTTTTTAGCATTAACATTATGAATGTGTGTAATATTACTATCGAGATCCAACAGAAATAAACCATTCAACATAGGTGCATGACCATAAAAGATATCATTATTATAAATCAAACAACCATTGTTTTCAGATTTAAAGGAATGACCACTCTGCATCAAACATGATCCAGATACAATGTTCATGCTTAGTGCAGGCACTAAATAACAATTATTTAGGTTTATAACTAATCTCGATGGCAAATGGAGAGGTAGCGTCCCGACGGCGATCACATCAACTTTTGATCCATTGCCGACCCGCATTCTGACCTCATCCCTTGCTAGTTGTCGCTTGTTCCGTAGCCCCTGAACCGAGTTACATATATTAGCAACCGATCCCGTATCAAATACCCAGGTGCTACTGCGAGTGCTAGTCAAGTACACATCAATAACATGTATATCACATATACCTTTGTTTGCCTTGCTGGACTTCTTGTCCGCCAAATACTTGGGGCAGTTGCGCTTCCAATGGCCAGTCCCCTTACAATTGTAGCACTCGGTGTCAGACTTAGGGCCAGCTCGGGGTTTCTTTTCAGGCGTGGCAACAGACTTGCCACCCTTCTTTCCCTTGTGCTTGCCTTTCTTGTCTTTCTTGAAACCGGTGGTCCTATTGATCATCAACACTTGATGTTCTTTCTAATCTCCACTTCTGCAGTCTTAAGCATTGACAGAAGCTCGGGAAGAGACTTCTTCATGCCCTGCATATTATAGTTCATCACGAAGCTCTTGTAGCTAGGTGGCAGAGATTGGAGAACACGATGTATGCCTAAGTCAATGGGAATCGTTATTCCCAAGGACACAAGCTTATCAGCATACCCAGACATTTTGAGTACGTGCTCACTAACGAAGCTGTTTTCCTCCATCATGCAGCTAAAGAACTTTTTTTATAGCATTATAACTCTCTACGGCAGCATGGGTATCGAAAATCATTTTCAATTCTCCCATGGTATCAAAGGCATTGCCATTTTTGAAACGCTTTTGAAGTTCTGGCTCTAGCCCATACAGTATGCCGCAATGAACTAAGTTGTGGTCCTCCTGACGAGTCACATAGACATTCTTTTCCTCGTCAGGGGCATCAGGAGCTGGTGAGGGGCCTAGCGGCGCATCTAGCACATATTGCTTTTGTGCAGCAGTAGGGAGAATCCTCAAATTCATAGCCCAGTTGGTGAAGTTGCTACCATTCGCAGCAAGTTTCTCTTTCTCCATGAACACATTGAAATTAAAAGCAGGTGGTGCCATCTACAACATAATTTGTAAAGTTTATTTAGACTAAGTTTATGATAGATTGAGTTCAACTAATCCAAATTACTAATGAACTCCCACTCAAAAACGACATCCCTCATGTCTTTTTGGTGATTACATGAACCAAACCCACTACACCAAGTCCGATCATCACGTGAGTTGATGTAGCTTCAAAGGCGAGCATCTATATGGGCATCATATCAACTATATGACTCATGCTTAACCTTTCGGTCCGTGTTCCGAGGCCATGTCTATACATGCTAGGCTCGCCAAGTAAGAACCTTAGTATTCGCGTGTGTAAAACTGTCTTACACCTGTTCCTATGAAAGCGTAGATTCGAGTACACCCGATCATCACGTGATGTCTCGAAACACGATCCACAGAATGGTGCATACTTAAGGAATAACACATTTTTATCTTGATATCTAAATGAGGGATCATCTTATAATGCTACCAAAAGCGCCAAACTAGCAGTATAAGATGCTAACATCTAATGTGTAAAGTGAGATGATATGGTCCATGCATTTGATCTCTATCACTTGCATCGTGGTATGATCTCTATCATTCCTTTGTGTGTAAGGCCAAGGTCTATGGAACTTACACGTGGAGTGTGTTGTAAGAGTATCTATCATACATCTACTTACAACAATACCATATCAATACACTAGCCTAGCAACGATCTAAACTAGATGCCTCTAATTTATCAATTGCAAGTTTTACGTGGCTTAGGGATTTCGGAGATAGAACCGTTCGCACCTACGAACATGAACCACAACGAGGATACCTAAGTTATTAGCAACTCGTTGTTAATCCGATATTGACTATAGTAGGAGAGACAGACACCCGCCAACCACTTATGCAAAACAAGTTGCATGTCAGTCGTGGAACCAGTCTCATGTACGATGACATGTAAGGTTGGTCCGGGCCGCTTCATCCCACTATGCCACCAATATCCAAAATACATAGAAGATGCAATAACATGATCATCATCGTCCACATATAAACATATGTGTACTACCCGTGCAAAGCACCTACGCATAGATCAGGCTCTAATACCTGATGTTGGGTCCGCAACATAGAAAACAAAAAAATTCCTACGGTGTGAACTACACGCCAAGATCTATCTACTAGGTACAAAGCAACGGATGGACATACATCCAACGAGAACTTACCCTCGAAGAGAACGAGTTTTGTTAACGAGTAGGAACTCGTGGTTGATGTAGTCGTACACTTGCCGATCTCAAGATCGTGAGGAAGTCCAAGCGCCGCAACTCAGCAGCGCATCCGCACTTGCACACACGTTCAAGCCATCGGACAACCTCCACCTCCTCGCTCCAGCGATCCAGCGGAAGCAGCAACTCCTTCCAGACGAAATGCCACCGGGAACATGTATCTCGCTAATCCGAGACCATGGGGGAATAATTCTAGAGGGGGAGAGAGATCCTTCACAAGGAGGTGTGAGGATGAAGGAGGGAATGGGTGGCCTTTTATAGGAGGAGGGGGGTGTCCCCTCTCTCCATGGCCAGCGCATTGGGGGGTGACCCCTCACCTCCCCCATTCATGTGGTGGTAACCCCTCCACATTAAAATGCCTCTTCACATTCCCTTTTAAAGTCTCCACTTTAAATGCATTAAATTTCTCCAAATTTAATGCTCTCTCATTTAATAAAACTATTTTTATTAAATTTATTCAGAATTTTGTTAATTACTTTAATTAACAAACATTCACATATAGCCCCTTGCAATATTTCAATATCACATGCAGAACCACTTTCTGCAATTTCACCCGAAACAATTTCCGGTTTCTATTGAAACAATTCCTGCGCTTTGCAATTCTTTCGTCTGAAACATATGTGCTCCAAAATGGTGTCCGGTAACTCTGAAGTGTGCCACCCTATGGTTCGCGAATAATGCAGACATGATCGAGACCCTTCTCCGATCAATAATTAGCAGCGGGACCTGGAGATCCGTACTGACTCCTACACATTCAACGATGACTTCTGTGATCGTGAGAACCTTTAACGCTTGTAACTAAATCCTTTGTCTCTTGATATATTACATGTCCGAGATTCGATCATCGGTATCTCCATACCTAGTTTGATCTCGTTACCGACATGCACTCTTTTCTCGTTCCCGTGATATAACATTCTAGTGATCACATCACTTGCTTGCAAGCTATCTTAATGTGATATCACCGAGAGGGCCCAGAGTATATCTATCCATCATCTGGATTGACAAATTCCACTCTTGATCCATGAGCCTCAACATAACACCTTCGTAGTACTGAACCCATCTTTATAGTCACCCTGTTACGGTGTGACGTTTGATGTTATCAAGATACTCTTCCGGTGTTAGCAATTAACATGATCTCATGGTCTAAGGATAAAGATTACTTCGTATGATGTTATAGCAATATAAACATAATGACTTGATCGTAATGTTATACTTCGGATGAATGTTCATCACATCATTCCACCAATGGTGTGACCTTGTTATTAACAACATCCAATGTCCATGATCAGGAAACCTTGATCATCTTGTTAATCAACAAGCTAGTCTATAAGATAGGCATAACTAGGAACCCTTTTTGTTTATTAAACACACATGTATTGATGTTTCCGATCAATACAATTCTAGCATGTAAAATAAACATCTATCATATATAAGGAATATATAATAACAACTTTATTATTGCCTCTCAGGGCATATTTCCTTCACTTGACAAGTGTATTGGGTGTGTTGGGGACACAAGAGACTTCTTGTATCTTGATTGCAGGGTTGCTTGAGAGGGAATACCTTTGACCACTTACTCCCTGAGTTCGATAAACCTTAGGTGATCCACTTAAGGGAAAACTTGCTGCTGTTCTACAAACCTCTGCACTTGGAGGCCCAACAACTGTCTACAAGAATAGAAGTGCGTAGACATTAGATGCAGCCCAAGATTCTCGGTAATCCAGAGGGCGTTAGAGAAATAGGACTTGTTGTTCATGAAGGCAATGTCAAGAGGACGTTGCGGGCAAACGGGCTTCTTAGCTGATAGATTTGCATAGAACTCATGCATGATCAAGTACTGCTCACGCCTCCAGAAACGACCATCAGGACTGTTGGAGGGCATATCATAGAACAGTTGCCTCCTCATAATGCGGAAATCATCGGTGCTCATCTTCTTGAGGGTGGTGATGCTGTCAAATCTCCTTTTCTTGGCAAGCTCCTCACGACGTAAGCGCTCTTCTTCATTCCTCTGTAGTGATAGAACCTTCTTGTTCTTGGCTTTGTCAGCAATCTCCTCACGGCTGTCATATGGGTGCTGCTTGGTCTGCTTGGACAACTTGCGGGGGTTGCCTCCATAGTTCGTCATCTTGGACTTGGTGCCACGAGGGCGAGAGCTACCGGAACCACCTGCACACATATGCAAGAAAGCACGAAAAACCAACAAGAAATGAGTGTTGCCCATCCTGGAGAGTGAGGGTGGAGAAGGAATGAGAGCAGGATCCAAATCAGAGAGTACCCTCGGAGTCTCCAGCCACACGCCCCGGAGTTTCCGGCCACAAGGGCCGGAGTCTCCGGTCATGGGGACCGGAGTCTCCGACCTGAAAATTTGGCGTGAGGTAGAACTCAGGGGGAAACTACACCCATGCATGGATCTTGATCTCAAACCTCAAGGAAAACGAAAATGCCGCAGAAAAAATGTCATCAACCATGGGGAAAGAGGTCCCACACCGCAACCAAATCTAGGGGAAACCCTTGGCGGAGGAAAGGTAAGGGGAGGGGCACCTTGATCCATGGAGATGCTCCCAACTAGCGGTGGAGAGTGCCGGCGGCGGGGAGACGAGGAGGGTACCGACGACGGCGGCGGCGGATCCGGGGCGGAGGAGCCACAACGACAATGGGCAGGGAGGGAGCGGGCGGTTTGGGAGGAAATATGGGGTCGGGGTTGGAGGGGAGTAACTAGGAGTTACCCCCTCCCCAACTCACCTCTTCAAACCATGCAAAAAACCGCTAGGACGGAGTCTCTGGGCCAAAGGGTCGGAGTCTCCGGGTTAGACCCTGGAGTCTTCGGCCTCCACTGCCAAGAAATGCCAGAACAAGGTAGGATTTGCAAAAACTCATTGCACAAAGACGCAAGGCAGCCAGATGAAGATAAAAAATAGAGATGAAAAAAGATAACCATCAAGAAGGCAAAAACACCCAACCATAGGGTTAGTGGCCGAGGCCACCATGTTTGAGTATACTTGGCTTGGCACCGCGAAGATGTATGTTGGGTCCATTACCAAAACTCGTTATTGAAGCTCACATATCACAAAATGATAGAAAGAGGATGATTTTCTTACTTTGGTCATAATAGGGGAGGGATGGCCCAACCAATTAGGATCGTACTCCCCCTATGTCCATGCCTACATCCTGAAATGATAACATATGAATGCATGGGTATGGGTACATGGTCTCAAGCCACATTACTCGAATCAATGATATTTAGATCATGCCTTAACTCTCAGAATCTCTTCTCATCAAGGGGCTTGGTGAATAAATCCTCAAGATTCTTCTCGGTGCAAACATAAGAGAGGTCAATATCTCCATTATTCACATGCTCCCGAATGAAGTGATGACGAATATCAATATGCTTGGTTCTTGTGTGTTGCACTGGGTTGTAGGCGATCTTGATTACACTTTCATTATCACAAATAAGAGGCACTTTGTCACAAGTGACATTGTATTCCTTTAAAGTTTGCCTCATCCCTAAAAATTGAGCACAACAACTAGCGGCCGCAATATACTCGGCTTCGGCGGAAGACAATGAGACACAATTTTGTTTCTTTGATGACAAACACACCAAGGACCTACCAAGGAATTGGCAAGCCCCAGAGGTTGATTTCCTTCCAACTTTGTCTCCCGCCAATCCAAATCCGTGAAACCATGAAGAACAAAACTAGAGCCTTTGGGATACCATAGGCCAAAGTTTGGGGATCAATTAAATATCGAAAGATTCGCTTGACCGCAAGAAGGTGGCTTTCTTTCGGGGCGGCTTGAAACCGTGCACAAATACCTACACTCAACATGATATCCGGTCTAGATCCACAAAGATAGATCAAAGAACCAATCATAGAATGATATACCTTTTGATCCACATCTTTACCCTTAGTATCAAGAGTGAGATCACATTTGAGAGGCATGGGAGTCTTGGCTCCATTTAAATCCGTCCACTAGAACCTCTTGAGCATATCTTGAATGTATTTGGCTTGATTGATGAAGATACCTCCAATAATTTTCTTCACTTCAAAAAACCAAGAAAGAATTACAACTCCCCCATCATAGACATTTCAAACTCATCAGTCATTAGCTTAGCAAATACACCTTGAAAGCTTTGTTAGGAGAACCAAAGATAATATCATCAACATAAATTTGACATATGAACAAGTTTCCTCCAACTCTCTTAGTAAAAAGAGTGGGGTCGATTAGCTCAACTTTGAAACCACAGTCTACCAACAACTTTCTAAGGTGCTCATACCACGCACGTGGGGCTTGTTTAAGGCCATATAGAGCCTTATCAAGTTTGTAGACATGGTTTGGAAACTTCGGATCCTCAAAACCTAGAGGTTGCTTGACATACACCAACTCATTTAAGGGACCATTAAGAAAAGCACTTTTAACATCCATTTGTTGTAGCTTAAAGTTATGATGAGATGCATATGCAAGCAAGATACGAATGGATTCAAGACGGGAAACGGGGGCGAAAGTTTCACCGTAGTCGATACCCTCGACTTGGTAGAAGCCTTGAGCCACCAATCTTGCCTTGTTGCGGATAACCATCCCATTTGCATCTTGCTTGTTCTTGAAGATCCACTTTGTTCCGATGACATTATGGCACTCCTTGGGTCTCTCCACCAATGATCAAACTTTGTTGCGCTCGAAGTTGTGAAGTTCTTCATTCATGGCATCAAGTCAATCCGGGTCTTCGAGCGCTTCATACACCTTTTGGGGCTCTACACAAGAAATAAAACTAGTGTGGCCAACAAAGTTAGCCACTTGGTTACGAGTAGAAATGCCCCTTTCAAGATAACCAACAACATTTTCAAGAGTAGTTACTTCACGGATGAGCTTGGCGATCCTCCTTGCTTCACGACGAGCATGAGCTTTCTCAATGGATTCTTGAGAAGCTACTTGGTCATCACCACTATTTTGATCCTCGTCTTGACCTTGAAAATGAGCTTGCTCGAAATTTTGACTTTGACCATCCATGTGAGCTTGACCTTGGTCATTATGGGGTGAAGAACACCCATAATTTGCTTGAGCTTGAGCTTGATCATGAGCTAACTCTTCAACAATGGTGTCTTGAGGGCTAACGGTTTGATGTAGATCTTGAGTAGGTAAGGGCTCCACTTGAGTATAGCATTGTCCTTCTCCTTCCACCACAAGGGGTTCCTCAACGGGGTGGAAAAATCCCACACCATTCTTCTTATGGCTTGAGGAGGAATTTCATCACCTACATCACCAAGATCAATTTGCCCCACTGATATGTTGCAAACGTTTATCTATAATTTTTGATGTTCCATGCTTGGTTTTATCTACTTTCTTATGTTTTGTCCACACTTTGGAGTACTTTCTATACACTTTCTTCGACTAACCTATTAACAAGTGCCACAGTGCCAGCTGCCTGTTTTCTGCTGTTTTTGGTTCCAGGAAAGTCAGAAAATGAATATTCTCAGAATTGGACCGGACAAAAGCCAAAGTCGATATTTTACCGGAAGACTCACGGAGCCAGAAGATGAGATGGAGAGGGGTCAGGGGTTGGCCACACCATGTGGTGGCGCGGGCTAGCCCTGGCCGCGCCACCAGGTGGTGTGGGCCCCTTAGGCCGCCACCGACCTTGCCTCTTCGCCTATGAGATGCCTCCCGATGCAAAAACCCTAAATCGTCCAGCCTCTAGCCACGAAAAGTTCCTCAGTGCCGCTACCACTGAAGGGGAGATTCGGGGGACAGAAAATCTCTGTTTTGGTACCCTGCCGGGAAGGGGAAGTGCCCTTGGAGCCATCTCCATCGATCTCCACCACCATCTCCATCACCATTGCTGATTCCCATGATGAGGAGGGAGTAGTTCTCTCTCGAGGCTAAGGGTTCTACCGGTAGCTATGTGTTCATCTCTCTCTCTATGCATGATCATATTGTGATCATGAGCTTTGTAATCAAGTAGATCTACCTTGCTACTCAAGTGCTTTAATAGATCTCTTCTCTCCCATGTGTGTGAAGTTGACAGTGTGCACACCATGGTGGCACTTAGGCTAGAGATTTCAAATACTTGTTATGAGTTATATTTGGAGTTGGATGTTTGTTGGAACCATCTAATACTCAAGGTGACAGTGTGGGGTTATCTAGATGGGCAAAGCGAACTTTGAGGAGTGCTGTTATAGCCGTACCATGGATTAGAGTGTCCAACCGGAGAGTAGTTCAGCGTAGTATCATAAAGAAGAATATATTTATATGAGAGTGTTCACTAGTGGAAGTATGATCCCTAGGCCTTGTTTCTAAGCATTGAAACACCGTTTGCAACTAGATCTGTTACATGTTTGCTTGCTTCCATATCTATTTCAGTTTGCCTTTAGTATCTTCCTACCCGTCAAGCTATTTTCTAGCACCATTGTCTTATATCCATACCACTTGTATTTTACTATCTCTTCGCCAAACTAGTGCACCTATACACCTGGCAAGTGTATTGGGTGTGTTGGGGACACAAGAGACTTCTTGTATCTTGATTGCAGGGTTGCTTGAGAGGGATACCTTTGACCACTTCCTCACTGAGTTCGATAAACCTTGGGTAATCCACTTTAAGGGAAAACTTGCTACTGTTCTACAAACCTCTGCACTTGGAGGCCCAATAACTGTCTACAAGAATATAAGTGCGTAGACATCAAGCTATTTTCTAGCGCCGTCGCCGGGGAGGTAAGGTAAAAGGTACTCACATCCTCCGGTGTGAGTGCTCGAAGTTATTTCCTTTAGATTCTGCAATTTTGTCTTTTTGTTTCTTGTTTTTATTTTCACTAGTTAGGCTTAATGAAAAACAAAAAAATAGAGAGCTTTATAGTATTTATCTTGAGTTAGGACATGAAGTGTTTGAAGAGAAAATTAAAAAACCTATGGAACTTTATTTGCATGCTAATAGCATTGTTGTTAGTATGGATTCTTTGGACACCATTATTGCTAATGCTATGGAAAAGTCTAAGCTTGGGGAAGCTAGTTCTTATGAAAATGATCTTTTTAGTTCCCCAGATTTGGAAGATAGCTATTCTATTGCTTATGATGATACCAAACCTCCAATATATGATGATTACAATGATGAATATGATATTTTCAGTCCACCTACTATTGAGGAGAAAATTAATTATGATTACAATATGCCTCCTATATTTGATGATTATGGTGATGAGAATAATAATGATAACTATTTTGTTAAATTTTCTCCCAATAAAATTAATAAGAATAACTATGCTTATGTGGAGAGTAATGATGATTATATGCATGTGGCTCATGATAAGAATGTTTCATGTGATAGTTATTTTGTTAATTTTATTTATGATGCTACTGAAAGTTATTATGAGAGAGGGAAACATGGTTTTATGCATCTCAATAATATTAGGTTTCCCCTCTTTATGTTGAAAGTCTTGAAGTTACACTTGTTTTGCTTTACTATGCTGGTTGCTTTGTGCTTTCATGACTTATTTTTGTATAAGATTCCTTTGCACAGGAAGTGGGTTAGACTTAAATGTTCTTTGAATTTGCTTCTTGATGCTCTCTTTTACTTCAATTCATATTTCTTATGTGAGCATCTTCTCAAACTATCATGCCTAACTTAAAGGCGTTAAAGAAAAATACTTATTGGGAGATAACCCGAAAGTTTTAGATGAGTCTTGGAAGTTATTACTTCAGTAATAACCGCTACTTATCCTTTTTATTTGCTTTTTGTGCCAAGAGTAACCTATAATGAGAGAGAAGTAATGCTTGGGAAAGTTGTTGTCCCGAAACAGATTTGTGTGCTTCACTATAAAAAATCTTGTAAAATCTCTATACGTCATTTTGAGGCGTGAATTTTTGTGCTTCTGCACCAGGTTGTTATCTAACTTTCGTTAGTTCAATTTTTTTATTTGAGCAACATAAGGTCTTCGAAAAAAATGGTTTTTACCTGCTGGTCTGTTTTTACAGAATTCTGCCATTATTTGCATTTGCTTCTTGTTGGTTCCCTTTTGGGTTCTCTTTGGGGAAATTGAGCTTTTTGAGGGAAGTGATACAGTACCTTGTGTTTTATTGGAAGTTTTATTGGTGTTGAAACTGAACCCAAAGATTTATTATCTTGAGTGCACTAATGTTGCTAATAAAGATTGTGTGAAGTTTTGTATGAAGGAAAATTTTCAGGTGTAAGGAAAGAATGATGTAATGAGATGAAGAATGGACTAAAGCTCAAGCTTGGGGATGCCAGCCCAAGAAATATCCAAGAGGTACAAGCATCAAAGCTTGGGGATGCCCAAGTCATCCCCTTGTTCATCAATAAAAATCCCAGGTTTCTTCCAAACACTTCATTTTTATTGTTTCATGCACGGTTGTGTTGTTCTTGGAGCGTCTTCTTTTTTGTTTTTGTTTTGGTTTTCATTTGCTTGGTTTTCTTAGTTTGCTGAATAAATTGGTTGTACCCCCTCTTTCATGCATTGGTTTTCAAATAGTTTGGTTTGGATTGGAAAAGAGTAGGAAAGTTCATGCTTAAGTGGTAAAGAGAGCTTGTTTTTGACTATGGCCCATGCTTTGTCATGCCATGCTTGATATTGTTTTGGCTTTATGCTTAGTGATCTTTGCTGTAGCATGACATGTTATAAACAATTGAGATTGCTTAATGTGCCTTGGAAGAATCATGCGTTGTTTTAGCATATTAAAGCATAGTATTGTGGTATTCTCCTTTGATGCTTTATTTGGGTTGACTTGGCGACTATCCCAAGTTACCATAGCCTTTATGATCCTTTAGTTTTCGACTTGTAATATCACTTTATGCTTTGATTAATGATGTCTTGTCGCTTTGCATGATTATGGCCATTATTGCTCTCTTAGTTGGTCGCTCCCAGTCTTTTGCTAGCCTCCATAACCAAGTATGAGTTCCACTCATGCATCCAACTCCTAAAACCAAGTTATTCCAAACATTCCACCATACCTAACTATTAGCATTTGCTATTCCAAGTATATTCATGTTTTTATCTGCCTTCCAAATTAAACTTGTTATGAGAAAACTAGTGATTAAAGCTCTCACGAACTTGATGGCACACTTTACTTTTCTTGCCCTTAATAAACTTGAACCATTGTGTCATCTATGTTGTATATGCTTGCACTTATATGTTGGGGATTAGCAGAACCATGTTGTCATGGGGAACGCTTTCAACTTTTCACTTGTACTTTGTACCTAGTTGATTTCATGCTCTTTTTTCTATGGATGTCGTCGGTGTGAAATGAAAGGGGAGCTTGTAAGTCCATGGAGTTATGTATGTGTGTTAGAGAAACGCCTGGGCCACCGGTCTAATCCATGTTGTCATGGTGGAAACCTGTAGTGTAACCATAATGAACTGTCTATGAAGCATTCTTCTTATAAAAAGAGTTAGATATTGATAAAAATAGAAAAAAAGAGATATGAGAAAAGAGGAAAGAGAGAAAAAAGCACCATTTTCCCATGGTAAATAAGAAGATTGCTGAGATGCTCGTTGTCTGCTTGCCTTGTCATTTTGATATGGGGATTCTTCTGTATCATCGGGCAAGGGGTACCCCGTTGGCGATTCTCTATGATACACATGTACATACTATGACAAGAACTTACCGGTAACCAAACTTGAGTAGCATGAGGAGCGGCCCTCGTATTCAAGAGACATGAGATTTCCAACTTATACTTTGTCAAGCATATACTCAATAGTTTGTTCACTTTAACCTTAATCACTTCAAGATGCTTATGATAGGGGCAATGATAGCTGAAAGCTAATAAGTACCATAATTTTTGGAAGCTCTTTATGAAACTTGAATCACTTCTTCCTTCTATGAAGGCCTTTCTTTTACTTTAATGTTGAGTCTCCATCTTCTATCTGTATGCACCTATTGAGAGAGCTTAGAGGCCATTCTTAGTTCTATGTGCATTGTCCCAAGACTTGTTGATTGATGCATAATTTTGATATTGCTTGTTCTTAAACTATTTTCATCTAGTCACTCTTATGAACTTTGAAGGTGTCCTATGCATTTATGTTTGCTACTCTATGAGGGACAAGCTAAATGCCATTATGCTATGTTTTCGTTATGTGAAACAAACAAACATATTGCAAAGCATTGTTATTCATGAATCTTTTGTTTATGCCTTTTCATGTTGCAACATAGTTGCTATGTCTTATTGCTAGAACTTTATCCTTCATGCTATGTTGAAGTACTATGATCCCAGCTATCCATGTTTCACAAACACTTTGATCAAGTTTATGATGGTGCATGTCACCTCAAAAACTATTCTTTCTTTTTATCACTTACCTACTCAAGGACGAGCAGGAGTTAAGCTTGGGGATGTTGATACGTTGCAAACGTATCTATAATTTTTGATGTTCCATGCTTGGTTTTATCTACTTTCTTATGTTTTGTCCACACTTTGGAGTACTTTCTATACACTTTCTTGGACTAACCTATTAACAAGTGCCACAGTGCCAGCTGCCTGTTTTCTGCTGTTTTTGGTTCCAGGAAAGTCAGAAAATGAATATTCTCAGAATTGGACCGGACAAAAGCCAAAGTCGATATTTTACCGGAAGACTCACGGAGCCAGAAGACGAGACGGAGAGGGGCCAGGGGCTGGCCACACCATGTGGTGGCGCGGGCTAGCCCTGACCACGCCACCAGGTGGTGTGGGCCCCTCAGGCTACCACCGACCTTGCCTCTTCGTCTATAAGATGCCTCCCGATGCAAAAACCCTAAATCGTCTAGCCTCCAACCATGAAAAGTTCTGCAACACCGCCGCCACCGAAGGGGAGATTCGGGAGACAGAAAGTCTCTGTTCCGGCACCCTGCCGGGATGGGAAGTGCCCCTCGAGCCATCTCCATCGATCTCCACCACCATCTCCATCACCATTGCTGATTCCCATGATGAGGACGGAGTAGTTCTCTCTCGAGGCTAAGGGTTCTACCAGTAGCTATGTGTTCATCTCTCTCTATGCATGATCATATTGTGATCATGAGCTTTGTAATCAAGAAGATCTACCTTGCTACTCAAGTGCTTTAATAGATCTCTTCTCTCCCATGTGTGTGAAGTTGACAGTGTGCACACCATGGTGGCACTTAGACTAGAGATTTAAAATACTTGTTATGAGTTATATTTGGAGTTGGATGTCTATATGAAATTGTGGTGTTTGTTGGAACCATCTAGTACTCAAGGTGATAGTGTGGGGTTATCTAGATGGGAAAAGCGAACTTTGAGGAGTGCTGTTATAGCCCTACCATGGATTAGAGTGTCCAACCGGAGAGTAGTTTAGCATAGTATCATAAAGAAGAATATATTTATATGAGAGTGTTCACTATGGAAAGTATGATCCCTTGGACTTGTTTCTAAGCATCGAAACACCGTTTGCAACTAGATCTGTTACATGTTTGCTTGCTTCCATCTTTATTTCAGTTTGCCTTTAGTCTCTTCCTACCCGTCAAGCTATTTTCTGGCACCGTTGTCTTATATCTATACCACTTGTATTTTACTATCTCTTTGCCAAACTAGTGCACATATACACCTGACAAGTGTATTGGATGTGTTGGGGACACAAGAGACTTCTTGTATATTGATTGCAGGGTTGCTTGAGAGGGATACCTTTGACCACTTCCTCTCTGAGTTCGATAAACCTTGGGTAATCCACTTAAGGGAAAACTTGCTGCTGTTTTACAAACATCTGCACTTGGAGGCCCAACAACTGTCTACAAGAATAGAAGTGCGTATACATCACCCACTTGGGAGCCATTGTGCTCATCAAACTTCACATTATAGGATACTATAACTTGTCCGGTGGACTTGTTATAGATCCTATAAGCGTGAGAGTCTGATGCATAGCCAACAAAGATACCTTCAATAGTGCGAGTCTCGAACTTAGATAACCGGTTACCTTTCTTGAGAATGTAGCACTTGCACCCAAACATCCGATGGTAGTGAATACTTGGCTTCTTGCCGGTGAGGATCTCATAAGGAGTCATATCCAAATGCTTGCAAAGATAAACCCTGTTGGCAATGTGACAAGCGGTAGAGATAGCTTCAGCCCAAAAGTTATATGGAGACTTGAACTCCGCAATCATGGTTCTTGCCATATCCATAAGAGTCCAGTTCTTCCTTTCCGCCACACCATTTTGTTGAGGGGTATAAGGAGTGGAATATTGATGCTTGATTCCCTCATCACCAAGAAACTCATCAAGGGTGTAGTTCTTGAACTCGGTCCTTGTCACTCCTAATGGCCAAGATCTTCTTATTATGTTGATGTTGCACTTCATTGGCAAAGTTTGATGATGGTTTGTTGGGTATCACTCTTCTTCTTGAAGAAATATACCCATGTGTATCTTGAGTAGTCATCAACAATAACCAAACAATACTTCTTTCCCCAAGACTATCAAAGGATGGAGGACCAAAGAGATCCATGTGAAGGAGCTCCAAGATCCCATAGGAATAGATGGTGGTAATTGGGGGTTGTGCCGTCTCATGGAGCTTCCCTTCAATGCATGCCCTACACACACGATCTTTGACAAAACGCACATTATCTTTTAGACCAAGGATGTGGCCTCCCGTATGGAGGCTTTGCAAAGACCTCATGTTGATGTGGCCAAGACGGCGATGCAAAAGCCATCCCACGTCACCTTTAGCCATTAGGCACGCCGCGGTAGGTGTGGGTTTCTTATCGAAATCTACCACATACAAACCGTTCTCGGTGTACCCAACAAAGGCTATAGAAAGAGTCTTCTCCACATGAGAACCACAACCTTAGGAGTAAAGTAGGCATTAAAGCCCATAAGCGTGAGTTGATGAATGGAAAGTAAAATGTATGAAAGGGTTTTGACAAGTATAATCTCCACAATGGATATATCCAGTGTGACCACTACCTTACCCAAACCCAATACCTTGGAAGTTGATCCATCTCCATAAGTGACACACATATTGGAAGTATTAGGTCTTGTTTCGTCAAGCATCTCTTTGCTTCTGGTCATATGACTAGTGGCACCACTATGAACCACCCATTTTCTTCCACTAGAAGCATAGCCCTACAATAAATCAATGCTTGGTTTTAGGTACCCATTGTTGAATGGGTCCTTGTTTGTTAGTCACAAGAATCTTGGGAAGCCAAATGGCCCAGTGATAATCATCTCCATAAGAGGTTCCTACATATTTAGCATACACATGACCATCATAAGATTTCATAAGAACATAGGATGGGTTATATTTTCCAGCGTAATCATTATGATATGGTTCATCACCATTCTTAGTGACACTTGGTTCCTTGTCTTTTGCCATCTCCCCCTCCTTCACAAAAGTAATCATTTTGGAAAGGGGAGAGGCAAGTTCTTCTTCTTCTTTGACTTGGATGCAAACCCAAGTCCTTACTTAGTCACATTGTCCGTTTGATTACTCAAGAGGGCATTCAGACTCTTCTCACCTTGAATACATGAGACAAGGCCTTTCTCAATTGTAGCTTTCAACTTCTTGTTCTCCTCGAGAAGATTTCCATGCTCACAACAAGGGTTAGTAGAGTATGACGTATTACTAGTTGGCATGGATGGAACATCTTTAGTTACTTGAGTTTGAAGTTGTTCATGTGAATTTGAGAGAGTAGAGAATTTGCTCAATAAGGACTCATTTTCCTTTTTGAGTTTCTCAAAACTTTCATTTAGTCTCTCATGACCAACCCCAAACTCGAGATTTTCCTTTTTAAGCACATTAGTTAAAGCAAGAGCATGGTCACGTTCTTTAACAAGTTTAGAGATATTCAAGTTAAAAGATTCTTCATGTGCAATATACTTATCTTCTATGGTAACTCTTTTACTTTGCTCTTCCTCAAGAGCATCGGTCAAGGTGGCTACCTCCATGGAGGCCTCCCTAGCATGACCAAACATCTCCGAGATGGAGTCATCTCTCTTGTCAATGATATAACGTGCTTCACCTAGTTGACTTAAGAGAGCCTCAACACATACCTTGGCTTCTCCTACCAAGTTATCCAAACAACTAGTGGATTCTACTATTTCCTTCTTAATATTGAGACTCATTTCATCATCATATGATGATGCATCAACAAAAGGAGCAGTAGTGGGTGGAGGAATTACCGTGGAGGCTTTAGCCATGAGACATGTGGGGTTGGTGACGAGCTTGTCCTCATTTGGAGAGTCAAAGAGAGATGTCGGTGATGAGGTTGAAGAAGTAGTGGCCACTAGACATGTAGACTTGGTGGCGTGCTTGTTCTCATTGGGAGAGTCAAAGATAGATGTTGGTGATGAGGTTGTGGTATTAGTAGTGGAGGTGGTGGCAATGGCGGCCACGCCCACAATCTCTTCATCATCACTATCATTCTCATTGTTCTCTTCATATTCTTCACGAGCCACCAACACATATTTTTGTGGCTCCTTCTTGTTTGGGAAGTTCTTGTTAGGGACTTTCTTGACGAAGTTCTTGTTTGGAGTAGGCTTGAACTTGGATTTCAAAACGAGTCTTCCTCCATGATCTTCTCTCCTCCCATACGGGCATTCAGCGATGAAGTGGTTGGATTCTCCACAATTGTAGCATGATCTCAACTTGGGTCTTGCACTAGTTGTGGTAGTTCTTGATGGATTACCCTTTCCTTGATTCTTCCAAAACCTTCTAGAGACTAATGCCAATTACTCATGAAGAGCACACTTGATGTCTTCGTCATCTCCTTCTATCATTCCCAAGGAGTCAACTTCTTCTTCATAGACATGAGCCTTGGCAGTGTCATAAGCACGAATGTGAGTCATTTGCTCAGGAGTCAATGCATCTTGGAGAATGTCCATGGCAGTGGCATTGAGTTGATTGTTGATTTCCTTGGTGGGTGTCATGTTGTAGATGTTGTGCGGATAGAAGCCGAACTCCACCACCTTCCAAAGATGAACACTAGAACTTTTAAAGTGAGAGCGCATGAGATATTGCCAATTGGAGAAATTAGATACATCAAGCTTAGGTGGTGGACCACGATGATTTATATGTGGCATTGGAAGAGGTAAATTATTATAGCTAGATGGTGGGGGCATGTTTCCCATGGGATTGATTTTAGCCTTGTTGCCATCCTTATCAATGGGAGATTCCTTGAGGGGATCTTCCATTAGTTTGAAGCCACTTGATGGATTATCAATGGCGTCGGCAATCACAACTTCCTTTTTACCAAGATATAATTCAAGCAAGTCTTTCATTTCTTGTCGAAGCGTATCCATGGAAGCGGATAGCTCACTCTTAGTGATGGGGTTTACATCGGGAGTGGTTTCACTCCCCCTTGAGTCACTCATACTTCTCTTAGGCGGTTAAGCCAAACAAGACCACCTTGCTCTAATACCAATTGAAAGATCGGTATAAGCGACTAGAAAGGGGTGAATAGGCGCAACTCAATTTTTAACTACTTTTCAATATGAGGCTTGACACAAAGTAGGTTCTATAAATGTGCAACTAAGTGATAGAACCTAAGTGACAAGCAAGCAAGCTAATAACAATAATAAGGAGTAAAGGATAGAAATCACCAAGAGATGACACAAAGATGTTTTCTTGAAGTTCCTTCCTTTTGAGGGGAAGCACGTCTCCGTTGAAGGGGTGGGCGGTACTAAGACCACCAGTGCCACTAAGGCCTCACCCTATTCTCCCGAGCACCCGCCTTGCAGCAAGCACACAATCCACTATGCGGTGACCTTGAAGGTGGCGACCGAAACCTTGTACAAAACCTTGGGGCACTTCTGCACAATTGAATTGGAGGCTCCCAAGACGACCTCAAAGCTCTTACACACGAGGATGAGCTATGGAGGGCGACTTCTTCAAGTTAGGGTTTCCTCAAACCCTAGAGCAACAACAACTTACATAAATGGTGGGGAAACACAAATACCCTTGGTGGAAAGCTAGGACTAGGTCTCCTCCCTCAAATCCCCAAAGGGCAACAAGTTTGAGTGGATAGAGAGGGAGATCTAGGTAGTTGTAGCTCATCATTAATGGAGGAGAGAGAGAGTTGAAGCCGCAGCCTTCACATGGAGAAGAAAGGGGGTATATATACCCCTCCCCCCAGAAAAATAGCCGTTGCAGCATCACTAACCCCGGAGTCTCCGGACTCTAGGGCCGGAGTCTCCGGGGGGGCAGAGTCTCCGGTGAGGGAGGCAGGACTCCAGTCAGGACTCTGGAGGGGTGTACTAGGAGCAAACCGAGCCACCCCGAAGACCAGGCTGGAGATCGCCCTGGAGTCTCTGGGCCCTAGCCCCGGAGTCTCCGGCACAGCCGGAATCTCCGGGGAGGATGCATGACTCTGGGTCCAGCTTCGGACCTGGACACAGAGAGATCTCCAGGGGGCGGAGACTTGCCCGGAGACCTGGCCAGAGTCTCTGGTCCAAGACCCCAGAGTCTCCGGGCCTGGACCCCGGAGTCTCCTGACCCAGGGGAGGTAGAACTCCAAGCATCCAACACGCACCATTTCTTCATGAAAGTTGGAACCCTTCTCCTTCATATACTAGAACACTGTCTTGTGCATTTATACGGATGTACCTGCAATGCTTAGCACACGGTAAAAACTATCTTATGTTGACACCAAACATCAAAACATGATTAGGGCAGGAAATGCCCTTTGACAAAGCAAATACATGGGGTCCACCCCCACTAAGCTACCCGCAACGAAGTCGGATGGCTCCGAGGCGGACCCAGGTTTTGTGAAAATGGTTGTAAACAACCGGGAACCCAAAAATGTGATTGGGCTTGTTGATACCACTGAATCATGGCACGGGGTTCCTAAACCATACAGGAAAGCGATGCACACGCAATGGTAAATAAAGCAGTAAAGCATGGCATAAGTACATGATAGTAATAACGCCCCAAACTAGTTTGTGGCCCCCAGCACAGTACTTTGAAATCAGGTAGTAAGCCGATAGGGGTGCCCACACACCCCACATGTGGTTAACGTGCTCGGTCTCAGAACATGTGTCAAGAACTCGGGTCCTAGGTGGACACAAGTGGGCGGTTAAAAACCAGATCTCAACTATTACCCAGTGATGCCTCTTTATTAATTATATCTACTTCCAACATTTAATTATCAGGTTATAATTAAAGACATGATCATCTCCACCATTAAGCATGTGCCAACCTTCCAACAACGATGGAACTCGATGATGCAAAGCAACACTTGAGCAAGCAACTACGAATCGCAAGGCCAACTGTCTACCAAACAATAGGCAATAGGAGGTGTCCAAGGCAATATGGGCTGCATGCAATGCAAATTGTACGGAAACTAAAGCATCGCAACACAGGTAGCAATAGATCAACATGAGGAAGTAAAGACAATAAATGAAAAATAGGTAGAAAGGGAGAGAATGGTCGCCTGGAAAACATAGCCAAAGGTTCATGTTGTTAAGGTACCCCACAATTTAAATGTTGTCTTAACAAGGCAAAACATGGCACCGATTTGCTACACAAATTTAAATCGAGCCAATATAAGACAAGAATAGGCCGCATATGATCTCCATATTTAATTAGGTGGTGAATTGACAAAATACCCCCAAATGGCAAAATATGTATGCAATCATGAACAATTTAATATGCACAAGTTTATATGTCATTTGTATAAAATAGGGTTCATAAAGGGGTCGCACTTTGGGGTTCGAAACCGGGTCTCGGGGTTCTATGGGATCGGTCTTCAGAGTTCGGTCTCGAATCCGCGGGACCGGGGCTTCGGATTCAGGAACAGGGTCTTGGCGTCTATGAGGGAGAACTTGGCATCCGCGTCCGAGATTCTTCGGATCCATGTGGGAGAATTTGGAGGTCTTCAGAGTCCGTGAAGAACTTGCATTTGTCGTCTTCTAGTACCGCTTCACGATCTTCTAGTGTCGTACTTGCTCCTTGGGAATGGGCCGACGAAGATCTTGTCGAGACAAATGTGGAATGCGTGTTCTCTATATCAGGGCTTGAGCAGCCCAACACCACAGTCACCAACATTCAACTACACCTGGGTAGGGACATGTGAGGCTTCAAGGGCACCAGGTCACGACAAACATAGAGGCAGCGCGGGAACGCTACGAGGCAGCGGCGGGGCTCGAGGAGATGTCGACCGAGGCGGGATCAATGCAAGGGCGCGGCGCAGAGAGGGTGGTAGGGTCACGGCGCGACGCACGGGAGGAGGCAGGGCGAGCTCGGTTGGTGAGGTAGGGGCATCGTTGGGCGAGGCCGGTGGTTCACGACGCGGATGGCGAGAGGGCGATAGGATCGTAGCGCGGCGCTCGGGAGGAGGCAGGACAAGCTTGGTTGGTGAGGCAGGGGCATCGTTGGGCGAGGTCGGCGGTTCACGGCGTGGATGGAGGGCGGGGCGCATGGCAGCGGGGTCGAGGATGCTGGTCGGGGCTCTGCATCTGGGTGGCAGACGCGGGGCGTTAGGCAGCTTGGTCACTAGCGACGGTGGCGCAAACGAGGGCGACGCGGGGCGAGGAGGAGTTCGCAGGGTGATGACTGCAAGTGCACAGATCGTTTGTAGCTAGTTTTGAAATAAAGGTATTGATCCCATAGGGAGCAGGAGTCTGAAGTCTAATAACTCTTGAAATAAATACTACAATAGAAATGCTAAATAAAGTTCTAAGTGACAAGATAAAATGCGAGTATTGCATAAAAAGGAGTTTCTAGGTTTTTGGTATAAGAGCAACAATAAGTAAAGTAAAGCAACTGAACACAGAAAGTAATTATCGCGTATGTAAAAGATATTGGAACTGCAATAGGGAAAAAAGGCGTTCCCAGGGAGTAGCGGAGACACCTCTAGCATTATAAGGAACTAAGGTAAAGATTATTATCATGAACATTCTCAACTATGTATGTGTGGGAGGAACTCCGTATTTGGACAAATAGGCAGCAACAACTGCTCACATCATCCTCATAACCACACCAGTCATCAATCGACTTCAATCGAATTACTGCACTATTAAGGGACTTAATCTCGTAGGACATATCACATGGCATGGATAGTGTTCTGTGAGTTTTCTTGGTTCCCAAGTTGATACGTAAGGAGTGCCAATAGCTTTATAGTCACTGTAAGTGCTAACGCATCTCCATCTATCAACAAGTAGTTCCCTCCATCAAGTCCCCATAAGAGGCAAATATTGAGAGGTCGACTTCTCCCAACATCAAGATGAAGAAAATCTAACACATGGTCACAGCGACGAATATCATAATAAACTTTATCTTATTTCAGTCTCATACTAGGGTTTCTCCATCTCCCCAAGAACTAAAGATCTACTCAGACATGGAGGCAATCAACATCATGGCAATAACAATGGAATCTATCATAGATGAATAGTACTTGTATAAATCCACAATGAGTACGGAAATTACAACAAGATCTAGACAATATGTAGATGAGATGGATGGTGACGAGGGTTTAACTCATCAATGCCCATTGTTATGGACTTGGGTTTTGGAGAAGGAGGGAGCGCTAGAAGCATCAATCGGCTAGCAAACAAGCACATAGGGACGCAAGGTTTACCTAGGTTCATACCTCGTAGAGGTCCCTACTCCTGCTTGTCTGCTCGTGGAATTAACGAAGGAATCGAAGATTACAATGGTGCGCAGATGCAATCTAGCGAGGGTTGTGGAAAATAGGGTTGCGTGTGTCCTCCTCGCCGCCCCCTCCTAGCCTTTATATAGATAGGCTAGGTCTCAGGTAGAAGGTTGAGTCGGTTACAAATTAGGGTTTGCCCTTCAAACTTTCTATCTTTAGACTTCTTCTTGTCTCGCAAGTTATTGAGAGTCTATAGGCCACTCGAAGTCTTCATTGGGCCGTGGCAACGGTGTGGGCCTCCACCATATCTGGACCGTATATACGAGACTCGAGTACCTGCAGGGTATACCCATATTAGTAGCCCCCGAGTGTCCAGTGGAATCGTAGATTCGACTAGGACTTTATGAAGCCTTTCGAGTGCATGGCTGAGTATTTTTCGAGTGATCTATTTATGTCATAGGGATTGTTGATGTGCGTGCCTGATTTAATCGATGTATCTGTATCAGTTAACTACCTTAGGGCAAAACAACGCAATCTACTCGAACTCGAGTCCCCGGACTCGTATTCAGAAAAGTGCTGGTGTAATTCTACTCAAGCCGCGGAGGTTTTACAGTAGTCGAATTCCAGTATATGGGTGTGAGCACTCGACATGTCCGTCAAGGCATGTTCATCGCACCTGTAGGCACGGATAAATTTCTGGTAGTGCGCAGGAAATGCGTTGCCAGGCCTTATTTAGGTCTTATCTTCACGCTGCAAGCGCGACATCTGAAATTTTGTCATTGCGGAGATGATTCGGGTGACCCAAGAGACGCAATCTCTTTGTAGGGAAAAATATGAGGCGGTGTTGCCATAGACTTCGAGTGTGGATGTTATTGACACATAGTACGATGTACAAATAATCATAGGGTGCGTGACCAGCGCTCCCTATGGGAGTAGCCCCCGAGTGCCTGGTTGAGTTGAAGACTCAGGCAGGGACTAAAGAACTTTTGCGACTGCTGTCGTCTTTTGTTTGCTTGTTTGCTTGTTTCAGTCGAACCCCATGGCGCGGGTCCCGTAGGCCACGCCAGGGCATGGTGTGGGCCCCCTGGCCGCCAACCGACCTTGCCCTCTAGCCTATAAGAAGCCTCCCGATGCGAAAACCCTAAGTAGTCAAGCCTCCAGCCACGAAAAGTTCCGCAGCGCCGCTGCCACCGAAGGGGAGATTCGGGGGACAGAAAGTCTCTGTTCCGGCACCCTGCCGGGACAGGGAAGTGCCCCCAGAGCCATCTCCATCGATCTCCACCACCATCTCCATCACCGTTGTTGATTCCCATGATGAGGAGGGAGTAGATCTTCCTCGAGGCTAAGGGTTCTACCGGTAGCTATGTGTTCATCTCTCTATCTATGCATGATCTTGATGTGGTCATGAGCTTTGTAATCTAGTAGATCTACCTTGCTACTCAAGTGCTTTATTAGATCTCTGCTCTCCCCATGTGTGTGAAAGTGACAGCGTGTTCACCATGGTGGCACTTAGGCTAGAGATTACAAATACTTATTATGAGTTATATTTGGAGTTGGATGTCTTTATGAAATTGTGGTGTTTGTTGGACTCATCTAGTACTCAAGGTGAAAGTGTGGGGTTTTCTAGATGGGAAAGGCTTACTTTGAGGTGTGCTGTTATAGCCCTACCATTGATTAGAGTGTTCAACCGGAGAGTAGTTAAGAGTAGTATCATGAAGATAATATATTTATACGAGAGTGTTCACTAGTGAAAGTATGATCCCTAGGCCTTGTTTCTAAGCATTGATACACCGTTTGCAATTAGATATGTTACATGTTTGCTTGCTTCCATCTTTATTTCAGTTTTCCTTTAGTCTCTTCCACACCATCAAGCTATTTTCTATCACCGTTACCACTTATAATTATCTATACCACTTGTATTTCACTATCTCTTCGCCGAACTAGTGCACCTATACACCTAACAAGTGTATTGGGTGTGTTGGGGACACAAGAGACTTCTTGTATCTTGATTGCAGGGTTGCTTGAGAGGGAATACCTTTGACCACTTCCTCCCTGAGTTTGATAAACCTTGGGTGATCCACTTAAGGGAAAACTTGCTGCTGTTCTACAAACCTCTGCACTTGGAGGCCCAACAACTGTCTACAAGAATAGAAGTGCGTAGACATCAAGCTATTTTCTGGCGCCGTTGCCGGGGAGGAAAGGTAAAAGGTATTCACACCGGAGGATTAAAGAAGAAGAACCTCCCACGGCAAACGCCTATTTTCTGGCGCCGTTGCCGGGAAGGTAAGGTAAAAGGTACTCACATCCTTCGGTGTGAGTGCTCGAAGTTATTTCCATTAGATTTTGCAATTTTGTCTTTTTGTTTCTTGTTTTCACTAGTTAGGCTTAATGGAAAACAACAACAAAATTAGAGAGCTTTATAGTATTTATCTTGAGTTAGGACATGAAGTGTTTGAAGAGAAAATTAAAAGACCTATGGAAATTTATTTGCATGCTAATAGCAATGTTGTTAGTATGAATTCTTTGGACACCATTATTGCTAATACTATGGAAAAGTCTAAGCTTGGGGAAGCTAGTTTTTATGAAAATAATCTTTTTAGTTCCCCAGCTTTGGAAGATGGCTATTCTATTGCTTATGATGATACCAAACCTCCAATATATGATGATTACAATGATGAATATGATATTTTCAGTCCACCTACTATTGATGAGGCAATTTATGACTACAATATGCCACCTATATTTGATGATTATGGTGATGACAATAATGATAGCTACTTTGTTGAATTTGCTCCCACTATGATTAATAAGAATGACTATGTTTATGTGGAGAGTATTAATTCTTTTATGCATGTGGCTCATGATAAGAATGTTTTATGTGATAGTTATATTGTTAATTTTATTCATGATGCTACTGAAAGTTATTATGAGAGAGGGAAGCATGGTTGTATGCATCTCCATAATATTAAGTTTCCCCTCTTTATGTTGAAAATTTTGAAGTTGAACTTGTTTTGCTTTCCTATGTTTGTTGATTTGTGCTTTCATGACTTGTTTATTTACAAGATTCCTATGCATAGGAAGTGGGTTAGACTTAAATGTGTTTTGAATTTGCTTCTTGATGCTCTCTTTTACTTCAATTCATATTTCCTATGTGAGCATCATCGAAATTCTTATGCCTAACTTAAAGGCGTTAAAGAAAAGTACTTATTGGGAGATAACCCAAAAGTTTTAGATGAGTCTTGGAAGTTATTACCTCTGTAATAACCTCTCCTTATCCTTTTTATTTGTTTTTGTGCCAAGAGTAACCTCTAATGAGAAGGAAGTAATGATTGGGAAAGTTGTTGTCCCGAAACAGATTTCTATGCTTCACCGTAAAAATTCGTGTAAAATCTCTGTACGTATTTTTGAGGCGTGAATTTTTGTGCTTCTGCCCCAGGTTGTTATCTAAATTTAGTTAGTTCAACGCTTTTCAATTTGAGCAACAGAAGGTCTTCCAAAAAATTCGTCTTTACCTGCTGGTATGTTTTGACAGATTTCTGCCATTTTCTGCATTTGCTTCTTGTTGGTTCCTTTTTGAGTTCTTTTGGGGAATTGAACTTTTTGAGAGAAGTAGTACAGTAGCTAGTGTTCTAATGGAAGTTTATTTGGTGTTAGAACTGAACCTTAAGACTTATTTATCTTGAGTACACTAATGTTGTTAATTAAGATTGTGTGAAGTTTTGTATGAAGGAAAAATTTCAGGTGTATGGAAGGAATGAGTAATGAGATGAAGGATGGACTAAAGCTCAAGCTTGGGGATGCCACGCGTGTCACCCCAAGAAATATCCAAAAAGTACAAGCGTCAAAGCTTGGGGATGCCCAAGGCATCCCCTTCTTCATCAATAAAAATCCCAGGTTTCTTCCAAACGCTTCATTTTTATTGTTTCATGCACATTTGTGTTGTTCTTGGAGCGTCTTTTTTTTGTTTTCGTTTTGGTTTTCGTTTTCTTTTGTTTTCTTAGTTTTCTGAATAAATTGGTTGGACCCCCTCTTCCATACATTGGTTTGCAAATAGTTTGGTTTGGTTTGGAAAAGAGTAGGTCATGCTTATGTGGTAAAAAGAGCTCGTTTTTGACTGTGGCCTATGCTTTGTCATGCCATGATTGATATTGTTTTGGCTTTATGCTTAGTATTCTTTGCTGTAGTATGACTTGTTATAAACAATTGAGATTGCTTAATGTGCCTTGGATGAATCATGCGTTGTTTTAGCATATTAAAGCATAGTATTGTGGTATTCTCATTTGATGCTTTATTTGGGTTGACTTGGCACATGCTCACACCATGATATGACTATCCAAAGTCACCATAGCCTTTATGATCCTTTAGTTTTCAACTTGTAGTATCACTTTATGCTTTGATCAATGATGTTTTGTCGCTCTGCATGATTATGGCCATTATTGCTCTCTTAGTTTGTCGCTCCCAGTCTTTTGCTAGCCTCCACAACCAAGTATGAGTTCCACTCATGCATCGAACTCCCTAAACCAAGTTATTCCAAAGAGTCCACCATACCTCCCTACTAGCTTATGCTATTCCAAGTATATTCATGCTTTTTTTTATCTTCCAAATTAAACTTGTTATGAGAAAACTAGTGATTAAAGCTCTCACGAACTTGATGGCACACTTTACTTTTTTTGCATCTAATAAACTTGAACCATTGGGTCCTTCTTTGTTGCGTATATGCTTGCGCTTTATAAGTTGAAATTAGCAGAACCATGTATCATGGGGAAAGCTTTCAACATTGCACTTGTACTTTGTACCCCGTTGATATCATGTTCTTTTGCTTAGGGATCCCGGCGGTGTGAAATAAAAGTGGAACTTGTAAGATCATGGAGTTTGTATGTGTGTTAGAGAAACGCCTGGGCCGCTAGCCTAAGCCATGCCTAATCTTGGTGGAAACTCGCAGCATCACCATAATGAGCTGTCTAAGAAGCATTCTTCTTATAAAAAAGAGTCCTATATTGAGGAAAAAAAAGAGAAAAGATAAAAAAAAGAGATTATGAAAAGAGGAAAGAGAGAAAAAACACCATATTCCCATGGTAAATAAGAAGATTGCTGAGATGCTCGTTGTCTGCTTGCCTTGTCATTTTGATATGGGGATTCTTCCGTATCATCGGGCAAGGGGTACCCCGTTGGCGGTTCTTTATGATACACATGTACTTACAATGACAAGAGCTTACTTGTGACTAAAGTTGAGTAGCATGAGGATCGGTCTTCGTAAGTAAGGGGCATGAGATTTTGGCTTATAACTTGTCAAGCATATCCTCTTAGTTGTGTCACTTTAACCTTAATCACTTCAAGATGCTTATGATAGGGGCAATGAGAGCTGAAAGCTATTTAGTACCATAATTTTTGGAAGCTCTTTATGAGACTTGAATCCCTACTTCCTTCTATGAAGGCCTTTCTTCCACTTATATATTGAGTCTCTAGCTTTTACCTTTATGCACCTACTTTGAGAGCATAGTGGTCATTCTTAGTTCTATGTGCATTATCCCAAGACTTGTTGATTGATGCATAGCTTTGATATTGCTTGTTTTAAACTATTTGTATCTAGTCACTCTTATGAACTTTGAAGGTGTCCTATGCATTTACATTTGCTACTCTATGAGGGACAAGCTGAATACTATTATGCTATGTTTTCTTTATGTGAAACAAACAAACGTCTTGCAAAGCATTGTTATTCATGAATCTTTTGTTTGTGTCTTTTCATGTTGCAACATAGTTGATATGCCTTATTGTTAGAACTTTTTCTTTCATGTTATGATTGAAGTACTATGATCCTAGCTTTGAATGTTTTGCAAATACTTTGATCAAGTTTATGATGGTGCATGTCACCTCAAAAATTATTCTTTCTTTTTATCACTTACCTACTCGAGGACGAGCAGGAGTTAAGCTTGGGGATGTTGATACATTGCAAATGTATCGATAATTTTTGATGTTCCATGCTTGGTTTTATCTACTTTCTTATGTTTTCTCCACACTTTGGATTACTTTTCATAGACTTTCTTGGACTAACCTATTAACAAGATGCCATAGTGCCAGTTGCCTATTTTCTGCTGTTTTTGGTTCCAGGAAAGTCAGAAAATCAATATTCACGGAATTGGACCGGACAAAAGCCAAAGTTGATATTTTCCCGGAAGACTCACGGAGCCAGAAGGAGAGTCGGAGAGGGTCCATAGGGTGGCCACACCACCCCATGGCGTGGGTCCCCCCAGGCCGCGCCAAGGCATGGTGTGGGCCCCCTGGCCACCCACCGACCTTGCCCTCTGGCCTATAAGAAGCCTCCCGATGCGAAAACCCTTAAGTAGTCAAGCCTCCAGCCACGAAAAGTTCCACAGCGCTGCCGCCACCGAAGGGGAGATTCAGGGGACAGAAAGTCTCTGTTCTGGCACCCTGCCGGGATGGGGAAGTGCCCCCAGAGCCATCTCCATCAATCTCCACCACCATCTCCATCACCGTTGCTGATTCCCATGATGAGGAGGGAGTAGATCTTCCTCGAGGCTAAGGGTTCTACCGGTAGCTATGTGTTCATCTCTCTACCTATGCATGATCTTGATGTGGTCATGAGCTTTGTAATCTAGTAGATCTACCTTGCTACTCAAGTGCTTTATTAGATCTCTGCTCTCCCCATGTGTGTGAAAGTGACAGCGTGTTCACCATGGTGGCACTTAGGCTAGAGATTACAAATACTTATTATGAGTTATATTTGGAGTTGGATGTCTTTATGAAATTGTGGTGTTTGTTGGACTCATCTAGTACTCAAGGTGACAATGTGGGGTTTTCTAGATGGGAAAGGTTTACTTTGAGGTGTGCTGTTAGAGCCCTACCATCGATTAGAGTGTTCAACCGGAGAGTAGTTAAGAGTAGTATCATGAAGATAATATATTTATATGAGAGTGTTCACTAGTGAAAGTATGATCCCTAGGCCTTGTTTCTAAGCATTGATACACCGTTTGCAATTAGATCTGTTACAGGTTTGCTTTCTTCCATCTTTATTTCAGTTTTCCTTTAGTCTCTTCCACACCATCAAGCTATTTTCTGTCACCGTTACCACTTATAATTATCTATACCACTTGTATTTCACTATCTCTTTGCCGAACTAGTGCACCTATACACCCGACAAGTGTATTGAGTGTGTTGGGGACACAAGAGACTTCTTGTATCTTGATTGCAGGGTTGCTTGAGAGGGAATACCTTTGACCACTTCCTCCCTGAGTTCGATAAACCTTGGGTGATCCACTTAAGGGAAAACTTGTTGTTGTTCTACAAACCTCTGCACTTGGAGGCCCAACAACTGTCTTCAAGAATAGAAGTGCGTAGACATCATGCGCCAAGACAGAGTTCTGTCTCCCGCGGTCGGTGACTCACAAGTCCCGGGTGGTGAGGTAACCCCTTGCCCTCCTGCTGGTTTCCGGGTGATGTTCCTAGTGTTCATCATACGCGGTCTTTCTCTGCCCCTGCATCCTTTCTTCAGGGGCCTCCTTTGTTTCTATGGGCTCCAGCTGCACCAGCTATCCCCCAACTCCATCCTTGTCATTGTGTTGGATACGGCATTACCTAGGAAGGTTATATAGAGGTGTGGGAGCGAGCACGGCGACTGCGACGGTGTCCGCAGGCGGGATTGAGCACAAGCCAGTGTAGCGGGACATAGGAAGTACCCAGGTTCGGAGCCCTCATGGTGAGGTAAAACTCCTACTCCTGCATGTCTGACAGTATATGTGAGTATAATCGGGCTACAAAGGTGCTCCTTGAGCTGTATCTGAAATTAACTGATCTAGACGTGTATCTGTGCTTGTAAGAGCGAGAGGAAGAGCTAGCTAGCAGGGAGTGAAGTGCTAGTGCATGTGTGTAAGAGCTAGCAGGGAACGAGCTAGCTCTCCATCTATTGATCCCCCTTTTGCATGTGGCCTCCCTGGTGTCTTATAAAGGAAACCCAGGGAACATGTTGGCCCACATGCCTAACTACTACTAGTGCATATGTCATCTGATGAGGTAGGCTACAGTGCACAGGTACACATATAGTGCAACACTAGTCTGTACGTAAGCGGTATGGCCTTGTCTTCTCGCTGTCTGGTTCCTTCTTATCTGGTACTTGTCCTTGGCTTTGATCGATGGAGTTAGACCTAGACTGTGGTGGTACATGGGCAGCAGCAACCGGTTGGAGGAGTCCAGCCGGCTAGGATCGATAGATCCCAGTTAACTGGTGTCGCTTGGCCCAGCCAGGGGAAGACAGGATGGAGCCAGGCGGTGGCGATCGACCTCTAGCGGCCCAGCCGGGGCGGCCAGCCCTGCCGGATGGCGAAGGAGGTGGCCCAGCCGGGGAGGAGGAGGCCCATCCCGGGGAGCCGGTCAGGGGGCCAGCCGGGAGATGAGGGAGCCCAGCTAGGCTGGGGCGGCAGTGGCCCACCCGGGCGGGAGTACCAGCAGCCTAGCTGGGGCGAGGGTAGCGCCGGGGCCGGAAAGGCCGGCTAGCCCATTGGCGAGGCGCGACAGCCGGACGGGGCAGAGGGGGCTAGCCGGGGAGGCCCAACCGGACAGAGAGTGTGGCGCGGCGGTGGGCCAACTGGGAGGCTCCAGCTAGCCCAAGTTGCGTCCGGTGTAGTTTTTCTTTATCTTGTATTCTATTTTTTGCCTTTTTGACATGTTTTGGACCGTCTTTGGGGTACCCGGGGAACGTCCCCCCGACAATCCTCCATATTGCTTGCTACATTACACTTTGCGAGTGTTGGCTCGGAATCGAGCCACACTTTGGTCTCTTCAAGCGTCTCTTCAAGCTGAAGCGCCAGTCGGCGTCTGGCTCTGTAGTCTATGATGTAGGAGGCTACGGTATCCACGTTGACTCCTCTGTCACGTACTTTGACATCAAGCTCATGCCGTCCGTCCAAGGGTGGAGGGACAAGTGGTTCTACATCCGCGACCACAAGGCCGACGGAGACCACTTCGGACTCGCGCCTTTTGATCCCGCGGCGCCGTGCATGAGGAGGCGCTCCTGGAAGAACATGGTGATGCCTGGCGAGTTTGGGGAGACATATGTGTTGTACGAGCGCATCTACGACCTTGATAGTCGCATGGGTAAAGAAGAGGGGGGTTGCGCCCTCATTCGCACGTGATTGCGCCGTCGCGTCTAGCCCCTGTAGGCCAGAGTCCACCCCATTTTCCAGTGGGCTGGCGCGGACGATGTCACTCGCGTATCTGCCGATGGCATGTGAAGTAGATAAGAGGGTGCGGCTGTTGACCAAGTTCACTGCTAAGGATGTGAACCAGTCGTGCCCCCTTTTGATGCTTCTAACCCTCCTCCTGAGGTATGATTGTGCTACGTAGTAGCTTTTATTTTGTCGAATGCTTCTTTCTCTTGACTTGTGCTGACTTGTTTTCTGTATGCAGGATTGGAAGGTGTCTCCCAGTTTGCCCCCTCTTCCTGAGGGGGTTATTCCTTGCGAAGTAGATGAGGAGGACAAGTCAGAGTCGATCGTCCCATTTGAAGAGGAGGAGGAATCCCCCGAGTCCAGCGGTCCGGACACTCGTAAGCGTTCGCGCAGCGAAGATTCAGATGCGTCGTCTCCTTCGACTCTAGAAGGCCCAGCTATTGGTGCAGAGTCGCCGATACCTGCCGTTCCTGTGAGTGCTGTGACGCCATCTTCCCGCAAGAAGATGCGGCTGCCGAAGGAGTCGTCGTCAGAGTCGGAGGGCCAAACCTTTGATTTTGACAAGTTTGATTGGTAAGTATACAATTCTTCTCTTGGTTCTTTTTTTGGAGTTGCATTTTCCTGATGTTGGTTTTGTTCCGTATTCAACTGGCATCGTCATCTTCTGGCGACGTCCAATTTTTGAAAGAATCTTGAGTCGCGGACTCCAAAGCCAAGGAAGTGGCTGAGCGGACTCCTTCCCCTCCATTGGCGGCCCACTCCGGGCACAATTCATCAAGTTCTCCACACGATGTGGATCACTAGATGGTTGTCCGGACGACTGCGCGTCAATCGACTTTGGAGTCACTCGAGGATCACGTATGTGTGATGTTACTTTTTCTTGCGGTCGAATTTATCATCCGTACTATCTGCTGACCCTTTATTGTTTTTCCTATCATAGCTTATTGTGAAGGAAGCTGCTCGCTTGGTGGAGCAGGTGCTTGCAATGGGTTGCCAGCGTGTAATGTTGGACAGTCGCCATCGCGTGGTTGAAAGTGAGTGCTTTTTGCCTCTTTTGCTTCATCCTTGTGGTATACTCGACTGACGGTCTATCTTTGTTTATTTCGCAGCTGAGCATAATGCGCTAATTCGTGACACCGCTTCCCTGGAAAATACGCTTGTCGCGGCAGTGAAGGGGCGTGATGAGCCAGTCGCTGCGCTTGACGAATCGCGGAAACGCGAAGAGGATTTGCGCGCCTCCATCGCTGCTAGGGAGAAGTTGTTCGAAGAATAACTCTTCTCGATTGCCAAGGGTCTTTCAGGTATTTCTTCGTCTGGATTTCCGTCGTGTCTTTTCTTTCGAACTTGTTACTATGCTAACCTTTTTTGTCAATACTTTGTTATGTGTAGATGCCGGCGGTCTGAGCTTCGACGCCCAGGCGCTCCGTCGTGATGATGCTTGTGTAGGCATCGTCGCAGCAGTCGAAGATCGCAGTGCTTCCATCCAAGGGACGCTGACCAAAGCCAAGGGTGTACTCAGTCGCCTCCGTAAGGAGCTGGCGCCCAAAGCTGAGCTGATTGAAAATGTAGACGATCTGGTGGAGTCCCTTGCTGGAGGCATTCCTGCAGGCTTCAAGAACTCGCTTCGTGCGGCTGGCACTTCTATGTCACTCGCGATGGTTCAAGCCCATGGAGTCGAGGTGGATCCTACTGCGATCTCCAGAGCAATGCTTGTCGGCGCGGATGGTAAACAGGTAGTTTTTGCTCCTTTTGCAACTGCCTGTGGCAAGTACGCAGCTCATCAACACAGTCGCGAAGTACTCTAAGGAGCTGCGGCGAGCCAAGAAAGCGGCGAAGGCTGCGGCGTCAGGGGCCGACGGGAAGTCTGTGGCATCTGATACTGCCACAGACTCGATGAGGCCCCCAAAACCGAAGTCGAAGTCGAAGAAGCCAGCTGCTCCTCAGTAGTCATATTTGTAATAGTTAATAGTTCAACTCCTTTTGTCTAGAACATGCCGTTGGCGGGTGTATCTGCTGATACTTTGTTATGCTTGAATGCACTTGAGTTTTTGTCCATGTATTGTTTGGTCTTCTTATTCTCTCTTGCTTGGCTTGTGATAGGGCACATCGAGTGGTCCTTCGAGTGAGCCTCGGAATCTGCCATCCACTGATGATGCCTTAGCATAGTCGCGCTCGAGAGTGGATGAGTTGTCTCTGCTTTCGCGACTGCGTGACCGCGTTAAGCAGCTGGAGCGCGAACTGCCCATCCTTCGTGGTAACGTGGATGTATGGAAGTCGAGGGCGGAGAAGGCCACTACCCGAGAGCAATTATCTGCTAGGGAAGGTGACGCAGCTGGGCGACCAATTCAAGTGTTAGCTTTCCGCTTCCTTATCTTTTCTTGTAGCCACTCGCGGTAGTTCGTTGTCTTCATACTTTTATCTTTGCTTGGTATAGTTGTCAGCGCGCGTCATCCGCAGGATGAGAAGGATAGAATCACCATACGCATGAACGACCTGACCCAAGAGCAACTTCAGGCGAGTGGATAATTCTGGGTGGATCATGATCGCACAATCGCACTGGCGACCCTGCAGGATCGTTCCTCGTGAGTGCGTCAATTTCTGCCGCGCCAGGAGGTGGTGTGGCCACCCTGGCCCACTCCAGTCTCTCCCCTCTAGCGTATATCATCCTCCCGAAACCCTAAGACTCGGGGAGCGACCACAGAAAGATTTCGCCGCCTCCGCGGGGCGGAAAACACCGAGAGAGAAAGATCTCTCCAGCAGACAGATTTCTGCCGGGGGAATTCCTTCCCGGAGAGGGAAGATCGTCGCCATCAACACCATCATCAAGCTGGACTTCATCGGGATCATCATCACCATCATCGCCATAAGCACCCTCATCACCATCTCCATATTGCTGTAACAATTGGGTTGAATCTTGCATAGTTCATAGGGGAAACTTTCCCGGTGTTGATTACTCTTTGTAGTTGATGCTATGGAGTGGACCATTGAATTATTGTTTATGTTTAGATTGTTATACATCATTATTCCATCTCCGATTATGATCCATATGATGTCTTGTGAGTAGTTCGTTTTGTTCTTGAGGACATGGGAGAAGTCTTGTTGTTAGTAGTGGAGTTATGTTGAGAAAGATTCAATAGATTGTTATTTAAGTTGTGGTGTACTTCTTCTAGTGGTATCATGTGAACGTCGACTACATGACACTTCACCTATATGGGCCTAGGGGAATGCATTGTGTATTTGGCTACTAATCGTAGGGGTTGCCAGAGTGACAGAAACCTGAACCTCCATTAGGAAACCATTGCACAAGGGACGTAAGGGTCTTAGAGTTTAAAGCCATGGTTAGGTTTCTACCTTAATTACTTTCTTGTACTTACAGATGTTTGCAAGGGGTTTAATAACAAGTATGTATTAGTCTTGGATGGGGCGATACATTAGCACAGGTTCACCCACACAACACTTAGCAAGCTAGAGAAGATTAATCAGCTATATGAAGCGAAAGCACTTGACAGTCTTCCCATGTGTCCTCGAGAACGTTTGGTCATCTTATCTAATACAACCGGCTTATCCTTTGCTGCATAAAGGATTGGGCCACTTGCTGCATTTATTCCTACTGTATTTTATTTACTCGTACTTTGTTTCCTTGCTTTATCAAAAAACCCTAAAAATTCGTTTGCTTAGTATTTGCAGAGAATTCCTGATCCATACCACTAGCCAGCACCTTCTGCTCCTCGTTGGGTTCGACACTCTTACTTATCGAAAATACTGCGATACACCCCCTATACTTGTGGGTCATCAAGACTATTTTCTGGTGCCGTTGCCGGGGAGTGAAGCGCTATTGGAGAGTGGAACTGGTAAAGGAAACTTCTACTGTGAGTATTGTTTACTTCTATTAGTTGCTTTATTTTCGTTATGGATAATTCGCTGAGTTTCTTATTTGGTAATGCTATTATCACTGCTAAGGAAGTAGATAAGCCACCACCTGTTGAGAATGATGTTTTTAAAATACCTACAAGAATTATTGAGCGTGTTATGGATAACTATTATGTTGGGGATGGAACTGTCCATCCCGGTGATCATTTGCTCTTTATACACTAATTATGTGGGTTGTTCAAGTGTGCAGGTATTACTACAGATCAAGTTAAGAAGAAGTTATTCTCATTATCACTGAAAGGAAGAGCTGAGGAATGGTATAAGCTGCTGAAGAATGGTCAAGCTCTGGAATGGGAGGAAATAGTGCCTCTCTTTTATTCAAAGTTTTATCCTCCTAGTGAGATTCATAAAGATCAGAATCAAATATACAACTTTTGGCCCCTTGATGGAGAGAGTACAGATCAAGCTTGGGGGAGATTGAAGTTACTAATGCTCAAATGTCCCATTCATGAGCTCCCCAACAATATTATTATCAATAACTTTTATGCAAGGCTCCCTCTACATGATAAAGATTTACTGGATGCTTCTTATGCTAGATCATTCACTCGCATGGAAGAAGAAGCTAAATGGGATCTTCTGGACCGTATTCAAGATAATGCTGGAGCTTGGGAGAATGACAAAGGTAGAAAGTCAGGTATAAATTATGATTATGAATGCATTTAATCTTTTATGGGAACTAATGACTTTCAAAATATTAAAAATCTTATGGTCTAGATTCTCAAGCTATCGCTTCTTATTTTAAGGCTTTTGCTTCCTACATCGAAGTGCCTAAAAAGAAGTAGAATAAGTATCATGAACCTTATAAAGATATTACTAAAAGTGTTCCTGCAAGAAATACTGAATTTTATACTGCTAATCATGTCTTACCTGAACCTTATATTGAGAAAATACCTTTCCCAGTTAGGGTAAAGGAACATTTTATGATAGCTAGTATGGTTAATGAAAGTACAAGTAAAGTTGTTGAACCTGATAAACAAATGGTTTATGAACCAATAATAGCAAATGTGAAAGACTTTGTCACTTAGTATGAAAAAGAGGGACACCCTATCCCTTGTAAGGATACCTCTAATATTGTTTCGCAAAGTAGTATCATGAGAGCTAGTATTCCGGTGTTTTATGTTAGAATAAGTGATCATTGCTATGATGGTTCTTGTGATAGTTATATTTTTAAGTTTATGCATGATGCTGAAAGTTACTATGAAAGAGGGAAAAGTGTTCTTATGCATCTCATTAATATCAAGTTTCCTCGTTTTATGTTGAAAGTTTTTATGTTGCACTTCTTTTGCCTTCTTATGCAAGTAGCCTATGGTTTCAATAACTTGTTTGTTTACAAAATTCCCTTGCATAGGAAGTGGGTTAGACTTAAATGTGTGTGTGTTTTTGCTTCTTAATGCTCTCTTTCACCTCAATTCATATTCCTGAGTGAGAATCTTCAAAATTATCATGCCCATCTTAATGGCTATAAAGAAAGAGCTTTCTGGGAGACAACCCAATTTGTTTTTGCTTCTAGTTTGTTTTTGTTTCTTTGAGTCTTGGAAGTTATTACTTCGGTAATAACCTCTCCTTATCCGTTTTGTTTGGTTTTTGTGTCAAGATCAACCTCTAATGAGAGAGAAGTAAGATTTGGGGAAGTTGCTGTCCCAAAACAGATTTTTGTGCTTCACCGTAAAAATTCGTGAGAGATCTCTGTATGTCGGATTGAGCTGTAATTGTTTTTGCTTCTACCCCAGGTTGTTATTCAACTTTCGCTAGTTTTGCACTTTTTGATTTGAGCAACAGAAGATTTTCGAAAAAAAATATCTTTACCTGCTGGTCTGTTTTGACAGATTTTGCCACTCTTGCATTTGCTTCTTTCTTCGATTTCCTTCTTGAATTCTTTTTGGGTTTTCGGAAGGAGTTGCTACAGTAGCTTATGTTTTGATGGTTTTCAGTTGAAGTTGGACTCAAAAGGTTTTATCACTTCACTTATACTAATGTTGCTAATGAGAACTGTGAAGTTTTGTGTGAAGGAAATTTCCAGGAAGTGGAGATAATGGTGTAATAAGGAAGAGAAAGGTTTTATAACTCAAGTAATAAGTGTATGAAGATGAAGATATTGATGTTATTCAAGTGGTGACTCCGGAAGAATCTACTAGATACCAAATTTAGAGACCTGCAGAGTCTGTTTTCAAAACAGGTAACGGTTCTGGTAAGAAAAATTCCGCGAAAATACAATCCAACTATATTTTTGCAGTTTTCAGTCAATAAGGGAAGTTACGAAGCGAAAAAGGGACGGAAATGGAGCTAGGGTGGCCCACACCACCCTGTGGCGCGGGCCCACCCCTGGCCGCACCACCAGGTGGTGAGTCCACCCCGGACTCCGCCTCCGACTCGTTTTCTCCCAGTACCTTCCTTTTGATATGAAACTTCGTAATATATAACCCCCCCGGATCCCCCGAGGTTCATATATCATGTTTTCGTCGTGTTTTTGTTTCGATCTGTTTCTGCCAGGACATACTCTTTGAAAGATTAGAAGCACCATGGTGTCTGCCAAGGATAAAGGGAAGGAACCTATGGAGAAAGACCTCCAAGACCCCGGGAAGGAGAAGGAGATCAAGAGTGAAGGTGAACAGGAGCAAGACCAACATCCGCACAACGGCACTACCATTGCGAGCATTGGAGTGGTGAAACCTGCCAGGGTTAGAAGGACGGTACGGATGCAGACTGGGGGGAAAGCCCCCCGTCATAGTTTGGCTCCACGGTCACTTCCTCCACACACCAAGAATCCCTTCCATACCTTTATCCATAACCATGCAGGATAAGAAGACTCCAAGAGGGAAGAACGGAAAAAGAATCACAAGAGCTGGGATCCACAAACTGAAATGATCATGAGCCGCATTGAGCACAACTCGGAGTTGATTCGTACTCTCACCTTCGAGATTGAGGACTTGGGGAAACTCATCAAAGAGCTAATTGAGAGGATACCACCACCACCTAAGGAGTAATTCGTCATCAGGTTTGGCATCCCCTTGGTTTGTTCCAAGCTTGGGGGAGTGACGCGGTATCACATCACTATCTTCTATCTTTTTTACCTTATTAGTAGATTCATATCATGAATAGTGGAGTTATTATGTAGTATGGTTTGCATTATGGAAGTGTCCCCTCTCTCGTTAGATATGTATCCCTTCGTGTGAGTTTCCATTATGGAATATTAATGAGAAGTTCTATCATTCACTCTTTTGCATAGCTTATATTAGTTTTCAATTCGTGGTTATATGATTGATCTTGTTGTTAGTATTGGTATCACTTTGGGATCATTGAGTTAATTTAGTTGGTTTTGGCAAACCTGGCTCGGTCAGTAGCACACTATTTTTGAGAGTTGAAAGAAAAGATAGAAGTACTCTAGAGAAAAATAATTTCATCATCTTTCTTTCTTGATTTGCTCATAAGTCTAGTATTCTCTAGTTAAGATCTTTTGTGCTTCCAAGGAAGATTGCATATTTGTCTTTATCACTTGTATGTTTGTTTGTTTCCTTCAATTCTTATACTTGCTACCTAGCCTTGCTAGCCAAAAACCTGTACTGAGAGGGTATTCTTCTCGTGCATCCACCTCCTTTAAACCAAAACCTTTGCCATTTGTGTCCACCATACCTACCTAGTAGAATTATTGCTATTCCAAGTAAATCCTTGTTTTATCTACCTCCCAAATTAAACTTTTTATGTGAAAATTAGTGATTAAAGCTCTCACGAACTTGATGGCACACTTTACTTTCTTGCACTTAATAAACTTGAACCAGTGTGCTCACCTATGTTGCGTATTTGCTTGCGCTTTGTAAGTTGTGGATCAGCAGAACCATGTTGTCATGGGGAACGCTTTCAACATTGCATTGGTACTTCATACCTAGTTGATATCATGTTCTTTTGTCTATGGATGTCATCGGTGTGAAATGAAAGGGGAGCTTGTAAGTCCATGGAGTTATGCATGTGCGTTAGAGAAACGCCTGGGCCGCTGGTCTAATCCATACTAACATGATGGAAACCTGCAGCGTAACCATAACGAGTATCTATGAAGCATTCTTCTTATAAAAAAAGAGATAGAGATTGAGAAAAAAGAGAAAAAGAAAAAAGAGATATATGAAAAGAGGAAAGAGAGAAAAAAGCACCATATTCCCATGGTAAATAAGAAGATTGATGAGATACTTGTTGTCTGCTTGCCTTGTCATTTTGATATGGGGATTCTTCCGTATCATCGGGCAAGGGGTACCCCGTTGGCGGTTCTCAATGATACACATATGCTTACGATGACAAGAACTTACCGGTGACTAAACTTGAGTAGCATGAGGAGGGGCCCTCGTATTCAAGGGACATGAGATTCTCAACTTACAACTTGTCAATGCATATCCTCATATTTGATCAATTTAACCTTAATCACCTAAAGATGCCTATGATACGGGCAATGAGAGATGAAAGCTAGTAAGTATCATAATTTTTGGGAGCTCTTTATGAGACTTGCAATCCCTGCTACCCTCTTTGAAGGGCATTTCTTTTACTTTTTAGTTGAGTTAGTAAACCTACTCCCTTCTACCTCAGCAAGTATTTTGAGTTGATGTGTTTCATTCATTCATATGATGATTTATGCAATCATGTCTTATGTTCCTTGTTTTGCATGTAATCATCTTATGTTCCTTGTTTTGCACATTGCTCTTATCTTGATGTTTACTACTTTGTAAGCTATCATTGAAAACCAGCTATTTGTGAACTCCAGCAAATTATCAACTATTCTTCGACCAAGAGCTAAGTTTGCCATTACCTATTATGATTCACTTTATGATCTTGATTGTGTTTCCTTTACCTATTGCAAGTTGAGTTATATAATAGTGAGTTTTCTTCGATTATGATCTATGTATTTGATGAATGTGATGCTTATTGTCCGTATTCTTTTATCGACTCTTCACTCCATAAACCTGAGGCCATGTTTATTGAGCTTAGTTTCGCTTGAGGACAAGCGAAGTCTAAGCTTGGGGGAGTTGATACGTCCATTTTGCACCACTATTCTATGTCTTAATTCACTATTATTCATTGATATATTTCGTATTGAGAGGTGATACTTATGTTATTTCATTTGTTTTTGCATGGTTGATGACTTTTGGAGTATGGACCGCTGCAGTCAGGATTTTGATGGAAAAGGTGATGTTTGGAGGCAAAATTCGCGAAGATTAGAAAATCCAGGAAAATATACGGAAAATCCTATTTTTCCAGAAGACTAAGGATGTCAGAAGACGGAGTGGAGATGGGCCACAGGGGGGCCACACCACCCCCTGGCGCGGGTAGCCGTAGGCCGCGCCAGGAGGTGGTGTGGCCACCCTGGCCCACTCCAGCCTCTCCCCTTTGGCGTATATCATCCTCCCGAAACCCTAAGACTCGGGGAGCGACCACAGAAAGATTCCGCCGCCTCTGTCGGGCGGAAAACACCGAGAGAGAAAGATCTCTCCGGCAGACAGATTTCTGCCGGGGGAATTCCTTCCCGGAGAGGGAAGACCGTCTCCATCAACACCATCATCAAGCTGGACTTCATCGGGATCATCATCACCATCATCACCATCAGCACCCTCATCACCATCTCCATATTGTTGTAACAATTGGGTTGAATCTTGCATAGTTCATAGGGGAAACTTTTCCGATGTTGATTACTCTTTGTAGTTAATGCTATTGAGTGAACCATTAAATTATTGTTTATGTTCAGATTGTTATACATCATTATTCCATCTCTGATTATGATCCATATGATGTCTTGTGAGTAGTTCGTTTTGTTCTTAAGGACATGGGAGAAGTCTTGTTGTTAGTAGTGGAGTTATGTTGAGAAAGATTCAATAGATTGTTATTTAAGTTGTGGTGTACTTCTTCTAGTGGTGTCATGTGAACGTCGACTACATGACACTTCACCTATATGCGCCTAGGGGAATGCATTGTGTATTTGGCTACTAATCGTAGGGGTTGCCGGAGTGACAGAAACCTGAACCTCCGTTAGGAAACCATTGCACAAGGGACGTAAGGGTCTTAGAGTTTAAAGCTGTGGTTAGGTTTCTACCTTAATTACTTTCTTGTACTTACGGATGTTTGCAAGGGGTTTAATCACAAGTATGTATTTGTCTTGGATGGGGCGTTACATTAGCACAGGTTCATCCACACAACACTTAGCATGCTAGAGAAGATTAATCGGCTATATGAAGCGAAAGCACTTGACAGTCTTCCCATGTGTCCTCGAGAACGTTTGGTCATCTTAAGTAATACAACCGGCTTGTCCTTTGTTGCATAAAGGATTGGGCCACTTGCTGCATTTATTCCTACTGTCTTTTATTTACTCGTACTTTGTTTCCTTGCTTTATCAAAAACCCCTAAATCCGTTTGCTAAGTATTTGCAGAGAATTCATGATCCATACCACTAGCCAGCACCTTCTGCTCCTTGTTGGGTTCGACACTCTTACTTATCGAAAATACTGCGATACACCCCCTATACTTGTGGGTCATCAGGAACATCTATTATACGATGTTCCCGCTAGACGTTGTTCCTTCGAGCCTGCTGGCACTTCTAGCTAAATTTCAAGACTTGAGTGGAGTCCGCGAGTGTGTGCGTCAACAGTTGGTGGTTGGCGCCAAGGCCGCTCTATCGCTGGTGCGACTACATAGGCCTGATGTAGATGTTGCAGCGATTGCTGCTGGACCGCCGGCGCCACCAGCAGGTTCGACCTAGAACATGGTTCCTCATTATCAGGCGGTGGATCGCCTAGCGGAGGAAATTGTCAACTTCTTTGAGGAGCAGACAATGTTCTTTTGTTGTAGCAGTAATTTAGTTTGTATCCTGCACATAGGTATACAAGTGTTGTAAAGTTCGTATGTATGCTGTATATAATTGATTAATATTGATATGAAAGGAGATTGCTAGCTCGTATGTTTTTTCGAGTGCGTTGCACTATGCAATTCCTTTTCGTTAGCCTGACTTGTGTTTATCTCAGCACCTTGCCAACCTGTCAGGTGTGTTGCAGCTGGGTTGGTGTTTGTCAAGTGTTCGATTAGTGCGTTGGCTACTCAGTATATTGCGATTGGTTCGTAGAATAGATGTTTAAAGGGTGGCGCAGCCCCCGAGTATATAGATGGTGAAAAAATAATAATAATAACGCAGAGTTTATGGCACTTAGCTTTATTTATTCGTAGAATAGTACGAGGTACAATGTATGGCTAAGTAGCCTGGCTGAAAAGCCTTATTTGCAATGTAAAGAAAGGAAAACGACTAAGGGTAGAAGCGTCGCAGCTGCGCGATGTTCTAGGGGTTGGAGTATGCGACTCCTGTCTTGAAATCTTTGAGGCGATAGGCGCCACCTGGGATTACTTTTGTAATCACGTATGGTCCCTCCCAGGGGGACTCGAGCTTGAGGTGCCCTTGCTGTTTCAGTCGCAGGATCAGGTCTCCCTCGACGAAGGACCTGGGGCGTAGCCTTCTGCTGTGGTAATTGCGTAGGTTTTGCTGGTAGATCGTCGATCTTTCTGCTGTGATTTCCCGTGCCTCATCAAGGAGGCCGACGGAGTCTTCGTGTGCAAGAGTTGACTCCTGCTCGATGTAAGCGACCACTCGCGATGCTTTGTATCGTACCTCTGTGGGTAGCACCGCTTCAGCACCATGCACCATGAAGAACGGGGTGTACCCCGTGGCACTGTTTGGGGTTGTGCGTAGGCTCCAGAGTATCGATTACAGTTCATCTAGCCAGCATCTTGCGGCTTGTTCGAGTGGCCTAAGGAGTCGCTTCTTGATTCCGCCGTAGACGAGCCCGTTGGCCTTTTCGACTTGACCGTTGGTCTGCGGATGAGCTACTGAGGCATAGCTTACGTTGATTCCCAGGTTTTCACAGAAACCCTGGAACTCCTTAGAGGTGAAGTTCGTTCCATTGTCCGTGATGATGCTATGTGGCACTCCGAAGTGATAGACAATGGACTCAAAGAACTTAGACTGCGCTGGCTCCTACCTGGTTGGTCATCGGCATGGCCTCTATCCACTTGGTGAATTTGTCGACCGCGACCAAGAGGTAGACGTAGCCTCCTCGCGAGGACTTTGGGAGCTTGCCGACCATGTCGAGTCCCTATTGCGTGAAGGGCCAGGCCAATGGTATTGGCCGAAGCTCCACGCCAGGTGCATGTGGTTTGCCCATGAATCGCTGGCAAGCGTTGCATTTTTGGACGATGTCCTTGGCGTCACGCATGGCCATAGGCTAGTAGAATCCAACTCGTAGAGCTTTGGCGACGAGGGCGCGACTGTTGGCGTGGTGCCCGCAAGTCCCCTCATGGATGTCGAGGAGAACGGCTCTTCCGTCGGTGTTGGAGACGCATCGTTGGAGTACTCCTGTGATTCTGCGATTGTATAGTTCGCCATTGACGACGGCGAATGCCTTGGATCGCCGTGCGATTTGCCACGTGTCGGTCGGGTCATCCGGCAGGCTCTTGCTGAGAAGGTATGTGATGTAGGGTTGAGTCCAAGAGGGTTCGATCATCATGATCGCCATGGGTCCTTAGAGTCCTGTGTCGAGCTCTAGGTTGTCGAGTGCCATTGGCTCATTGGGTGGCGTAGCCCCCGAGTCCATTGTTGCGCTTTTTTTCTTCTCTGTGGCCTTTCGCTTGATGGAGCGTTCGCAGATACGCTCAAGAAATACCCCAGGTGGTATGGGGGCGCACATAGAGCCAATGTTGGCGAGTGCGTCTGCCTCTTCATTGCTTTCGTGGCCTACGTGCCGCAACTCGCAGCCATCGAAGTCCCCTGCAAGTGCGTCATAGAGGTCACGGTAGGCGATCATATTGTCGCTCAGCGCGTCGCACTCGTGCATTGTCTGGTTGACGACCAACTTGGAGTTGCCATAGATTATTAGCCTCTTGGCGCCACAGGCTTTTGCCATCCGCATCCCGTGCAACAGGGCCTCGTATTCATCTTCGTTGTTGGAGGCGGTGAACTGCATTCGCAGAATGTATTTTAGCTTGTCTCCCTGGGGCGATGTCAGTATGACACCTGCGCCAGCTCCGTCCTTTCGCTTGGATCCGTCGAAGTGCATTGTCCAGATGTAAGACGTATCTGGTTTTTCAAGGAGCTGATTCTCCATCCAGCGCACCAGAAAGTCAGGAAGAACTTGTGACTTGATCGCGTCGCGCTTTTCATACGTAATGTCTCGTGGAGACAACTCGATTCCCCAAAGCACGACACGTCCGGTGGCGTCGGGGTTGTTGAGGATGTGCCCAAGCGGGGCGTCGTTGACAACTACGATTGGGTGCTCCTGGAAGTAGTGGCGTAGTCGCCTGGCCGTCATGAAGACGTCGTATGCCAGCTTCTGGTAGTGCGGATACCGCTGTTTTGTTAGCGTGAGCACCTCGCTGAGGTAATAGACTAGGCGATGTACCCCGTGGACCTTGTTTTCCTCGGCTCATTCCACCACGAGCACCGTGTTGACCACCTGGTTGGTAGCAGAGATATATAGCAACAATGGTTCCCTTTCGCGTGGGGTCACCAGTACTGGTGAGGTAGACAGTAGACGCTTGAGGTCTTCGAATGCTTCTTGTGCCTCATTGGCCCACTCGAACTTGTCAGCCTTGCGAAGGAGTTGGTAGAAGGGCAGTGCCTCACCCATTCGACTGATGAATCGACTGAGTGCCGCAATTCGCCCAGCCAGCTGTTGGACACCTCTTATGTTCTTCGGCTTCTCCATGGCCAGTATGGCTTTTATTTTCTTCGGGTTCACCTTGATCCCTCTCGCGGAGATGAGATACCCGAGTAGCTGCCCAGATGGTACGCCGAAGGTGCATTTGTCCGGATTGAGCTTGATCCAGTAGCGGTCGAGGTTGGCGAAGGTTACGCGTAAATCGTTGATTAGCGAGGCTTCCTCTTTGGTCTTGATTACGATGTCATCAACATAAACTTGGACGTTGCGACCGAGTTGGTTCTTGAGGCAAGCCTGCATGCACCGCTGATAGGTTGCTCCTGCGTTTTTTAGCCTGAAGGGCATTGTGTTGTAGCAGAACACACCGAAAGGCGTTGTAAATGCCATTTTCTCTTGGTCTTCCTTCTTCATTCGAATCTGATTATAGCCTGATTAGGCGTCAAGGAAGCAAAGACGCTCACATCCCGCGGTGGAGTCGATGATCTGGTCGATTCGCGGTAGCGGGAAGTGATCCTTTAGGCAGTGCTTATTCAGAGAGGTAAAATGCACACACATCCGTAGGATGTCCGTGTCCTTTTTTGGTACTAGCACCATGTTGGCGAGCCAAGTACTTTCCTTGATATCGCGTATGAATTTGGCGTCGAGGAGTCTGTTGATCTCCATGCCGACCGCTTTTGCTCTTGGCTTAGACAGTCGCCGGATTGTTTGTTTGACTGGCCTTGCGTCTGGGTTGACATTGAGTGTGTGCTCGGCGAATTCCCTGGGAACTCCTAGCATGTCCGCTGGACACCAAGCAAAGATTTCCCAGTGCTCATGGAGGAATTCGACGAGCGCGAGTTCCTATGCGGGACTCAAGTTGTTGGCGATGAGGGCCGTATTGGCCGGGTCCGATGGGTGGACCTGAACTTTCTTCGTGTGCACAGACGAGTCGAAGGACAGGTCGGGTGAACTTAGCCGGCTCAGGGGAGGCAGACTGTTGTCTATCGACTCCTTCAATCTTGCGAGTTCTTCCTGCATGCCAAAGGACTACAAAATTCTGTTGAATTCCCTGTCGCAACTGTCGGACCTCTTGAAGCTCCCATTGATTATGATGACACCGTTGGGGCCTAGCATTTTCATCTACAGGTAGGTGTAGTGCGGCACTGCCATGAACCTGGCGAACGTGACACGTCCGAGGATGCAGTGGTACTGTGAGGGCCAGTCAACGACTTCGAAGTCGATGCATTCACGTCAAAAGTTTTTCGGCGTGCCGAAGATAACGTCGAGGTTAATTTTGCCAAGGGGATATATTCCCTTGCCTGGGACAATGTCGTGGAATGTCGTGTCCGAGACCTCTAGGCAGGTCAGAGGGATCCTCATTGCTGGCAAGGTACTCGCGAACATAAGGTTAATGCTGCTTCCACCATCCATGAAGACGCGACTCATGTCGAAGCCCCCAATCTGCACCTCGAGTACGAGGGAACAATGGCCTGGGCGGGGTACTTGACGCGGATGGTCACGCTTGTCGAAGGTGATGCAGGAGTCACTTCCACTGAGGTACTCAGTGGTGGACGGTGGTGAGTTTGTCGCCAAATTTACTTGGTGAGTGATGGCCTTCTGCACCCGATTCGAGGGGCGTCCCTTTTGGATCATCATGTTGCCCATAGCCCGTGGGTATGGCTCGCCGCCTTGATCGTGGATTGGTGCGGCCACGGGTGGTGGCCCTCCAGGTGGTGGAGGAGGAGCTCCATGTGCTACAGCGCCTGGGGCAACTCCGTAGCCCCAGTTGACGGCCTCGCGATTCATCCGCGCCAGACCCTTGTGGAGTTTGAGGAACTCATGGCAGTCCTTGAGGAGGTGGCTGGATTTCTTATTGCCGTCATGCTTGTCGATGTAGAAGTGCACGTTGCACGGCCCGGACAGTTTGTCCTCGATTGTTTTCGTGGGTGCCTCTTCGCGAGTTCAGCGTTGCCATACTTGCGTGGTTTTCTTGGAGTCGCGGTGTCCACCGCTGCGATAGCCGTTGTTGCGGTTGTCATCGCGCCTGTCGGCGTAGCAGGCTGCGACCATGTTGACGTTGTCGAGATCATCGTAGATGTGCATTCGACGTTTGCTTCAGCGGTCGCATTGGCGCTCGAGCTCTGCTTCGTTGTCGGAGTGGACACGATTTTTCACCGAGTCTTCTCCATCTGCCCACCGATTCGCGATTTCCATTAGGTGGTCAATGGTTTTGGGCTTCGAGTGGCCTAGCTCCTCCCTGAGCTCTATGCGGCGAACGCCGCCATTGAATGCGTTGATTGCTCGGTCCTCCGAGATATTTTCTGCGGAGTTCATGATGATGGACCACCTCTGGATGTACGAGCGTAGCGATTCGCCCGACCTTTGCTGGCAGCATCTCAGCTCTTCGATTGATGCGGGCCTTTTGTAGGTGCCCTTGAAGTTGTGCACAAAGTTGTAGACCAGCTCATCCCAACTGCGAATGGATCCGCGCCGGAGGTTATTTAGCCATGCTCGAGCGGCACCCTGCAGCTGTAGCTGCAGGCATTGCATGGCCATGCTTTGACTCCCACCATGGAGCCTGACGGAGGAGATGTGGTCTTCTAACCAGATTTTCGGTCATGCAGGCCGTCAAATTTTGGGTTTTCCGAGGGGAGTTTGAACCCCTTGGGCATTCACTTCTGCCTGATGGCTCTGCTGAAGCATCGGGCGCCGTAGAGCTCCACGTCTTCGTCCTCTGAATCGGTCGATCGGGCACGTCGTGCCCTTGACTTGTCGATCTTGCGCTGCGTGATGTCATCACCGCGTCGTAGTCGTGGTCGTGACGCCGTGAGCGGCGACGTCAAGACAGATCATGAATGTCGTCGCTGGACGAGGGTGAGGAATAGCGTTTTGCTAGAGCCTTGTTTTTCTTTAGCTCCGGCGTCGGCTCTTTGTCAAGAGCAGCCTCGATTAGCCCCAAGCCTGCGATCGTAGATCGGTGCATGGCGGCTCGAGGATCTCCAGCTGGCGGTTGATTGTTGAGCACGTACATGGTGGCCGCTGTCACCGCTGCTTGCGGCGTCTTTGGGACCACATTGCCCCGGGTGTCGACTGTCATAGAGCTGAAGTCGAGTACTTTTGCAGCTTCTATGCACTCCTGCTCGATGAGATGGGCCATTCGAGATCGTCTCTTGTTGGCCACGTACTCGTTGCCGTTGGAGGAGGATCCTTCGTGGGAGGAGAGCCCCGCCCTTTGAAGGCTCGACTCGTCTGCCGCCTTTTTACGCGCTTTGAGTTGTGCGATTGTTTGTAGCTAGCGTCTGTATTCTTCCTTTAGCAGCCAATGATAGCCCATCAGCAGTTCTTGCGGCGTGCCTGGGGGCAGAGGATTGCCTCGCAGGGCGTCTTGGCAGCGAGCCCACTCAAGGTCGTTGAGCTTGATCACGACACGTTCGCCAGTGTGCTCGTTCACCATGGTTGGAAGTTCGACTGCCCCTCCATTGTTGACGGGCGCGCCGTTGCCACCGTTGGTGGGGCCGCCGTTGGGAGGTCTGCCGTTAGGTATGCCACCGTTAGGCGGGTGAAAGGGAAATGGACGTCGCCTAGAGGGGGGTGAATAGGCGTTTTAAAATTATTACGGTTTAGGCTCTAATAAATGCGGAATAAAACTTAACGTTTAATTTATCAAGCCAAAACCTATATTCACTAGGTTCACTAAGTGCACCAACAACCTATGCTAAGCAAGATAAACAACAAGGTGATAGTAAGATATAATACTTCAAGCACGAAGGCTATCACAATGTAAATTGCATAAGTAAAGGGCTCGGTTGAGAGATAACCGATGGACGCGGAGACGATGATTTGTTTCCCGAAGTTCACTTCCAAAGAAGCTACATCTCCGTTGGAGAGGTGCGGGGGCGCAATGAACTTCGAACGCCACAAATGGCTCACCTCGAGGTGTGGTGGCTCGATGCTCACCCAACGCCACACAAGGCCTCACCAAGGATGTGAAGCCACGCAACTCATCGACGCCACAAAAGGCTCACCCTATTCTCCCGTGAGCTCGCCACAAAGGCCTACTCATGTTCCACTATGGGACACTTGAGGGCGGTCACCGAACCCGTACAAGGCTTGGGGCAATCTCCACAACTCAATTGGAGGGCTCCCAAGAAATGCCACAAAGGCACCACAATGCCACAAAAGGCCAACAAGGTTGGGGAACCTCCACAACTCAATTGGAGCCCCAAGAACACACCACAACTCCACACAACCATCTAGGGTTCCAAGAACCCAAGAGAAACAAGCCCAAGGGCTTGAACTCGCCGAATCTCCGAGGAGAACTCAAACCTATGCACCAAATGCAAGAGGCAAGTCCTTCTCTCTCAAATTCCACCAAAGCTACAAAAGCTATTGGGGGAATAAGGGAGGAAGAACACAAGAGGAGAACACAAAACTCTCCAAGATCTAGATCCCAAGGATTCCTTCACAAAGAAGGGATTTTGCTTGGTGGGGCTTGTAGATCTAGATCTCCTCTCTCAAATCCTTCAAAAAGATGCAAGAATCATAGGAGGGAGAAGGGGAGAGGCCAAGCTCTTCAAGGTCAACAATGGAGGAGAGAGAGAGAGAGCAAGAACAAAGAAAAACGAGAGAGGGCCGAAGGGGAGCTCCTTTTTAAAGGGCTCCCCGATCTGCCCGTTACCCACAGAATCGCGCACGGCCGGTAGTACCGGTGGGTGGCCAATACTACCGGTGGCACCCAGCCAACGGTCAGAAAACAGCGAGAAAAAGACCAGAAATGCGAGCCTGGCCGGTACTACCACCGCTTCGCCGGAACTACCGGTGGCAAGAATGTCCTAGCGGTACTACCGCCTGAAATACCGACAGAAGTACCGTCAAATAGCACAAACCAGGCAGAGAGCATACTGAACCAAAAATGGGTTCACCGGAAGTTGGGCCAGTATTAACACTGGTACTACCGGCGGCATTTCTGCCCAAGTGGTACTTCCGGCGTCTGGCCGGTACTTTCGGTCAGAGAAACTTCAGAACCAGAAATGCCATAACTTACTTTTGCATCCGAACTCCAAACGAGATGAAACCAATTTTGTTGGAAAGATAACGACGCGTAGAATCCAACAAATTTTGTTGGAAATATTGGGTATCACCAAGGGAGAAAATACCGCAAATATATATGTGAGATACCTCCCAAGGTGTGGAGCCGGAAAACCCGCAAGATCAAAAACGCAATAAGATATGCAAGGGGAAATCCGTTTTTGATGAACTAGAGCTTGTTATGAAGATAACCACAAGCTCTAGAACCTCACATGGACAAGAACTAAACAACAACCAAGAAAGATGATGCTATGAATGCAAAGGTTTGAGCTCTCTCCGAAAGATATGAAAAAGTCACCCACTCGAGAGCCCCTCTTGATAGTACGACTACCTATCCTAAACCCGGTCTCCCAACACTACAAGAGACCGGTAAAATAGAAACCCTATCAAGATCATACCTTTGCCTTGAGCATCCCACTTGAGCGTGATGTAGACAATCTTGTCACCTTCAAGATGGAACACCTTTCTTGATTGCTCTTGCTTGATGAAGACTTGAGAAATGCTCCCCCATACTCCATGGGGAAACCTCTTCTTTGACCTTGTCTTCATCACTCCATGAACACCGAGGATGGCAAGCTCCAAGCATGATATCTTCTTGAGATGGCGCATCGTGAGCTTGCACATCAAATCTTGATGATGATGTCTTGAAGAAAGCCATGAGGAACTCCATCTTCTTCTTCTTCTTCTGCTTCAAGGCATACTTGATCTTCTTCTTCTTCTTCTTCTACTTGATTGCAATAGGCACAAAGCCCTTGGACGAAGCTTCTTCTTTTTCATCCTTGAAACCAACACATGGTCCAAGTGATGCCAATGGACAAACCTACAAGTGAAACTCAATTTGCACATTAGTCCATAGGGATTGTCATTAATTACCAAAACCACACATGGGGGCATACATGCCCTTTCAGTGGGTCAGAACCGTTGCCACCATTTTCACGATTGGCGGTGGAGTCGCCAGTGTTGATGACGGCGCACATGAAGTGACTGGGGAAGCTGTTGCTCCCGCAACTCTCGGATCCAGAGCCATAGACTCCATCTTCCGTTGTTAAGCCACCCAGATCGGATTCGAGACTGTTGTCGTTGTTCGTGCTCTCAGCTATTGCTGAGTTGTTGAGCTTGCTAAGGGTGTCGATCGGTGGCGGGAACCACGATGCTGGAGCAATCGCGGATGCCGTCGGCTGGTCAGGTATGCGAAGCGTGCCCATCTGACCAACTTGGAAGCAGAAGCTCCCTATCGCCAGGTTGATTCCGCCGCCCACGGACTCGAAAGCCGGGCGAGTGGCCGGCGTGTGGACGGTGAAGTCGAACGCGCCGAAGAGCTGGCGAATCTCCGCTGTTGTGGAGTTGTAGATCGCGGTTGATGAGGCCGAAGAAGCTGCAACATCAGCACTCCCAATTCCCACAGACGACGCCAATTGACGAGGGTTATGGACTTGGGTTTTGGAGAAGGAGGGAGCGCTAGAAGCATCAATTGGCTAGCAAACAAGAACACATGGATGCATGGTTTACCCAGGTTCAGGCCTCGTAGAGGTCCGTACTCCTGCTTGTCTGCTCGTGGAATTAACGAAGGAATCGAAGATTACAATGGTGCGCAGATGCAATCTGGCGAGGGTTGTGGAAACTAGGGTTGCGTGTGTCCTCCTCGACGCCCCCTCCTAGCCTTTATATAGATAGGCTAGGTCTCAGGTAGCAGGTCGAGTCAGTTACAAATTAGGTTTTGCCCTTCAAACTTTCTATCTTTAGACTTCTTGTCTCGCAAGTTATTGAGAGTCTGTAGGCAACTCGAAGACTTCATTGGGCTGTGGCAACGTTGTGGGCCTCCACCGTATCTGGACCGTATATACGAGACTCGAGTACGGGTATACCCATGTCAGATGGAGATGGTGGTGATGTAGCGATTGATGATGAAGATCGATGCCTTAGCCTCCCGGATCTGCACAGGGCGAAGATGGATCCCCGATGGACGAGTTCCCCCTCCAGAGGCCTTCTAGAGGTGAGGTTTCGGCGATTTCTGGTTGTTCTGTATGTCGTCTCCCCGATCCAGTTAAACGGGGTGAAACTATTTGAGGAAGCGGTGACGGCGCCAACTATACGGCGGGAACTATACGGCCATAAATTTTATTCCCGCCATATAGTTGGTCGTTAAACCATCTATATGACTTGATCACTTTAGGTTTTATTCTGGTATTATTGATATTTCCCAAATAAGAGATTTATGTTGTTTTTAACTCCTTTTCTCCCCAGTACACCTGCTCCAAGAATTGTGTCTATTGTATCCATCGTATGTCCTAATCCTGGTGAAAATAGACATAAAATGTGCGCGAGAGCGTCGTAAAATACCAAGATCCTACATCTACAATGCAAAAAATAATATAAAACATGATGCAAATATGCACTCATCAACTTCCCCAAGTTTAGACTCTTGCTCGTCCCGAGCAGGTTAGCTTTAATGGATGTGATCCTCATATTCATGAAGCCGAGTCAATAAAATAAATGAGGCAGTTGCAGCATGTGTTTATCATATATGATATAGGAATAAGTTCATGAATAGTACCTTACTCGAACCATTCGAATAATATTAGCAGGCTTCCACATCTTAGCATTTAACAGTTCACAAAATACCACTCTCAATATGATGTAAAAGTATTTAGTTCAACAGAATGAGTTAGCGGGATAGTATACAGTGTTTTAGGATTAACATATTCACTTGGGATTCAAAATCTCAAAACGCCTCTTTGTCATACTACACTATAGTGGTGTATGCCTATTTGCTCTTTGCACATTCGCTCTTTTTCTTCTTCCCTTTTTTTCTCTTTTATTTATATATGTATGCTCACACTTTTGTTTAAGTGTTGTGCAAAGGATCTAGCCATACATTCCACTTCATATAGGAATTCAAAGTTTAACGATCTCAATTACCAAATTCTAATTGTATATGAAGCAATCTTTATAGATTGAATATTCTACCTCGTCTTGTTCTCACTCTAATTTGATAGCACTTTTAATTTTCTTTTATTCAAGGTTTCTTTTTCAACTTGACTGATTAGATATTTTTTTCTTTCTTTATAAATCAAACCATGTACTTACAACATATTGACCAAATTACCTTTGTATGTTCCATTAATACCAATGGTGTGGAAGACTCATATTGATATCATAAAGTGCAAGTAAAATTATACTCAAGCCATTCATATATCCAATAGGACAAACACAAACTCAATATTGCTCCATATATGATAATAAACTCGGAATTTCATAAAAGGGATCGACTATTTCTAAAGGGAATTCTAATGATGCAAACTTTATTTCTAGTTTGAACTAATGAAAAACTAAAATAGTAATGTAAAACTTATAAGATAGATTACAAGGTCTTAAAGATCTCCCCAAGCTTGGAATCAAGCTAGGCGGGATCAAATAATCCCTTGCGATTATTTGATACCGTGATTATTATAGATCACTGTGGTGCCATGGCATGTAACATCGTGGTGTGTAGCTTCTTGTTGGTATCCTCCAGAGTGGTGATGTGGTTGTAGCACCTGCGCAAATCAGATTGCAAAGTGTCCACTTTATTCGTGAGGTTAGTCACTAATGGGAGAAGATCATCCTTCTTCTCTATCTCCTTGATACGGTGACGGACTTCGACGCAATGGAGTAGCTCATGTTTCTGATATATCTCCAGTGCTCACACGTGGTCCTTGGTCATGGGAGCAGCTTCTTCTTCCTCACCCATGATTGATGGATCGAGGAAGTGTAAACTGTTCATCCACTCTTCTTGATGCTTCACCCTCATACGGGCACCAATAGTAGGCTTCAAGAGTGGCACCGTCGCTCCATTGCTAGCACCTGCACCAATATTAGGTAATTTCTTACGCTTGTGCAGCCTGGGTCCGTGGTGATGAACTTGACCGTCTCCACACGCCCTTTTCCATGTGGCTTGCGACCTTCTCTCTCTTCTTCAGCTCTCTTCATTACCGCCCAGTTGATCTCCGGTGGATCATAGACATCACGACAAATGTAGATGTCACTCACTTCATCGGAATCAGTATTCTAGAAACTTGGTTGGACGTACTCCTTGTACCCTGGGCTAAACCTCTCTACCTCCTTGTTGTCGTCCTCCATGGACGGGCTGCTAGAGCGGTCCTTGAAAGGAGCAGTGAGACCTAGGGGTTTTCCACGGCCTAGGACGGGATAGCACATTGCTGGATTGGTTCCTAGAGATTATAGGGAGAGACAATGGTAGTATATAAGGGGGGTCAGAGGTCGATAAAACTCGCGAGAAACACCAAATTCACGCTAGAGAAAAGAATTTTAACGGACTAGGAAAAGAAATCGCGGATTTAGAGGAGTCCTATCACGTAACGATCAACTATACGGGCGCGACCCGTATAGCTCCGGCCGTATAGTTGGTTACATGCAGATATTTCCAAATATCTCGAGTCCAGGTCGGTTAAGTTACCGACTTGGAACCGACAAAACTATTTTTTTCATATTGAAAGCCAAAAGGAAAACGAAAAATGTTTGAGAGTTTAACGACCAACTATACGATGGGAGGATTTTTTCCGGCCATATAGTTGTGACCGTATAGATCCAGACATCAAAATAGAAAATGCCTGAGAGTTTAACGACCAACTATATGGCCGGAGGAAAACGTAGGGACGGGCGAGGCCAGCAGGATCGCGAGAGGAGGAGGACGACGCGAGGGGTTGGTGGGGAACTGGTGTGGGAGATGCGTGGATGTGGGGCCGGGCTCGCGTTGGGGCATGCGCTGAGGGTGCGTGACGTAGTGGTGTTTGAGGTAGGCGAGCGTTGCGTGGTGCGGGTGGTGTTTCGTGCGTGCATTGTGTTCGCGTGTGTGTGGTGTACCGCGGCGGCGGGAGTGTGTGCATTCGAGTGTGTGTGTGTAGGTTCCGGTGGTGTGGGTTACATGTGGCATGGCGGTTGTGTGGGTGGGTCGACTAGGTGGGGTGTTAGGTACGGCGTGCAGGGTGGTTTGGTAGGGCCGACGGCGCGCGTGTGTGTCGTAGCTATAGGATGTGGTGTGTCTTTAGGGTTAGGGTAGATGGCTAGGATTTAGCCGAGGTGGTAGGCTGCTGCCAGCTAGGCCTGGCCAGTGGCGGCCTCTCCCGGTACAAAATAGTTTTATTTATTTTAATTTGAAAAGGCTTTCGTAAATAGTTTTTAGACAAATAAAAGATCCGGAAACATCAGGGTTTTAATTTGAAATGGAGAGGGAATATCTAGAAAACAAAAATAGGCTTTTGGAAAATAGTTTTAGGTGAACATATCCATGATGATGATGCTCAAATGCAATATGGCATGATGACATGAGCACACAATTATGATGATGCACAAAAATAAAAACAACAAGTGATTTTCTAGTAGTGGTTTTCCCAGCGTTCAACACCATCAAGCCACGGCCCGGCCCATCGTAACAGCCCGCGCAACAGCCAACCAGCCCACCCGCATCCACCGCCACTTAGCCACTGATAGGTGGGCCCGCCGAATCATCCCCTTCCTCCAGTTGAGAGAACTAACCGCGCACGATCGATCCTGATTCGATCCCTCCACAAAATTCGATGATTCCTTTCGGTGTTTTTGCCCCTCCTCCACAGAATCTAGCTATATATACTCGCCCACATCCGAGACTCGCTTTTTTCCTGTGATTTCTAATCCTAGCCACCAAATCAAATTCTGATCTCGCTGAAATTCCTCGCCGCCGCCGACTTGCTGCAGAGGTTACCGAGCACCTCGCGCGCCTCCTCTCCCTCCTGATCTCCTCTCCGTGCACCGCCGCTACTCCCTGACCCTCTCCTCTTCCTGGAGGAGCACCATAACGACCGCACCAAGACGCCGGAGTACCGTCATCGCCCGCCGACTCAATCTATGCCTCATCGCCGTTCCTAGAAGGAAGAACTGTCGTAGACGACAACATCCCGACCGCCTTGAGGCGCCGCTTCTCGTCGCCTACTTTCCCATCACCGACGTGCACTGTCACCACTGGAACCACCACCACCTGACAGCGCGCCACTAGGGACCCCATTGTCGTTGACCGCACCAACGCTGGCTCGCCATCATCACCCAGTGTCGTCTGATCCCATCACCATGGCCCAGATTGCGTCAGCCGACCGCAGCCAAAGCCGAAGCCAAGCCAACAATCAAGCCAAGCGGCTGATCAAGCCGCCAATCCCGAGTCGCTCGATCCAGATCCAGTGATCCATGCCAGTCCACTTAACTGAAGAGGTATCAACGAATCAAATCGTGCCACGTCTCCACATCTCTGACTATTTGGAAATAGATTAAAAAATGTAGAAAAACCATTAAACTTTTATAATTCATATAAAAAGATTTACAGATTTAAAAATTGCAAATAATATATCATTGGATTCATAAAATTGTGTAGAATATTAATACACTCCTATATCCAACTTTTATAGAAAATATTTATTGTAGTAATTTAATTTGGTTTAATGATTTTTTTGGAGTAAATAAATCATAGTAAATTATTTAAACATAAAAAAATACAAATAAGGTATCTATGGAGTCCTAGTGTCAGGTATGACATTAATATGGCCTTATATATAATTATTGACATGTAAAATATTTTACATGATTTAAACCCTTCTAGTTAGTATTTAGTTCATACAAAAATATTTAGAACCCCAAATTGAGTGAATCCAATTGCCACAGGTTTGTTTTAACAATACCCATCTGTAGAAAATATAAAATAAAACTATTTACCACGGTTTTAATAGATGATCTTGCAGAAAACTCTAAATGCATTGCAATAGTAATTAAATCATAAAAAATATCTATAAATGATTTTTAGGTGATTCCAATGGGTATAGTCTCTAAATTTAATTACCTATCCATTAGTTTTTAATTAATAATTTAATACGATATATATAGCAGAAGCAGAATTAAGTTGAGTTAATATAATGTTTTTTAAGCAATATAACTTTATTAATAATTTTTTAAGCATTAAATGTTTTTCCATGAGCATCATGTGATATAATAATGTTCACAGAACTAAATACAACTATTGTGATATTTAAAACATCATGCATGCATTTGTTCTTCATTGTTTTATTGAACATTGTGCATAATTGCAATGTTTTAAATGATGTGTTTGTTGTGCTTTGCTCCAAACGTTAGATTGCAAGGAGTGTAACTATTGTATTTATGATAGTGCAACCTTTTCTATTGTGCGGATTATCTGAACGACTACATCTATAACAAAGGCAAGTAGAGCTATCATAAATGTCTTACTATTTTCCCGTGCATGTAGTATGATTTTCAGTACTGATTCATGTGTAGGATTTTGTTTTACTACTATGCTATGCTAAGACACCTAGGCATGATTGCCACAATTCCATGACTTGATTCCTTTGAGCCATCGTATGGTAGATACTTAGCCATGCTTATTAGATACGCAATGAAAATTCATGATTGATTCTATTATGAAAAGATATGTTTTATTATAATGAAAACAACTAGAATTTAATGAATCTCCTAGGTGTGATGGATTGATGATGTTGGATGGTTTTATTGCGGAAAGCACACCTAGACTTTAGAGACTGGACATGTTTCTTATGTAGTAACTTCATATGCGCTCTGTCTTAACTAAGTAAGTTGTGGAACCTGACCCAACGTGACTAACAAATATAGAGGATGTAGGATGGTATAGGTCCATCCTGAGGGCTCAGGGTTCTACTCCTGAAAGATTTCATCTTGGTTTTCTCCCTACCATGGCAAAAAATGAATGTAGTGATAAGAGCGGGTTGACTGGGTCGTGTGGGTAAAATGTACAAACCTCTTGAGAGTGTAAATCTAAGTACTTAGCCGTGTCCCCAGTTATGGACATCTATGAGCAACTAGGCCTAGAACTGTTTGCTCATCCCAATTTCTCAATTATTAAAATTTGATAGGTGAACATGGCTTTATGAGTGTCTTGTTTCAACATGGGTTTATGCTGTTATGTCCTTAGAATAATTGTTTAAAAAAAGTATTTCAAAAGTAGAGAAAAGTTATATCGTTTTTATGCAAATGGGTCTGAACTTCACTTAGCCAAATATGCATGTAATTGATATGTTTCATTATATATCCACATACTAGTCCATACATTTAAAGTATTGATCATTCGTGGCTGCAGCCTTTCATGTTGCAGGTTATTTCGTTTCTCAGTGATTGTTCATAGGTCGTGAGACTCCACTCAATAATTATTCGCCTGTGGCACATTTGAAGGATGGAGATCTACCTTGTATATACTTTTCGCTGTGTACTTAAATATATATAATGTAAATTCTTGATCATATTCGTTATATTTATGATGCATAGTTATATTTGGTCTTATTTTGTACTGTATGTGTTAGTAAACCGATCCAGTGATTTATACAGGAACTCAGCCTTATCAAGCTAGGGTGTTACACATCTTCTGCATTCAGGGGACATTAAGACAATTCAGTCAGAACCAACAACAACAGACATCAAAAGCACTTTTGCCAAACATCAAATCTTTGCTTCCAACAAGTGCTTTCTACAGCTGATTCTCAGCCCAAACAAACACAGGCTAAGCCTATCAATGAGAACTTTTGGGTAAATAACTTTTCCTAAAAAATCTTTTGGTAAATAGCCAATTTTACCTTTCAGTTTTGGTGATCTCTCCCCTCTCTCCTCCGCGGCCGACTGACAGCAGCAGGCGATGAAGCGCTTCTTCCAGCCGGTGCCCAAGGACGGCTCCCCCGCCAAGAAGAGGCCCACCGGGGCCGCCGCCTCTGACAGCGTCGATGGCCCCGCCGCCACCGAGGACAGTGCCGGCGGGGAGGGGGCTCCCTGCGAGGAGCCCCGCAGGTTCGTAACATGGAACGCCAACAGCCTTCTCCTCCGGATGAAGAGCGACTGGTCCGCGTTCTCTCAGTTCGTCGCCCGCCTCGACCCCGACGTCATCTGCGTCCAGGTGAGCTAAGATGGTTTCACCTTGCGCCCTTCGTTTTGTCCGGATTTGCTTGCTCCCTAGGGTTTTAACTTTAAACTGAAGTGCTATGTACTGTTCGGAGGGATTTTTATGCGAGTATGCTGCAATGTGGCATGCAAGAGCTGCTGTTGCTGGGAGGCATTTCATCGAGCACATTGGGGGGCGTACATATTACTTGTCCTCTATGCAAAGATTAATCCAATTATGGTCTGCTAGGGTTTAATCCAATTAGCTGACTAGCTGGTGATTGATTATGCCAACTGAGGACTCCTGAAGTGCATTTTTGTGTTTTTTTTTTTTGGCGTGCTTTGCTATATTTGAACACGATGCAGCAAGGCCTGACCTGCTATGTACTGTTGAGAGCAGCTGTACTATCCTTTGCTGTATTTCTGGAATTGTGGCTAGGGTGGTGTTTGCCGAGGTTGTGTTAAGCATCTTATGAGACAGACTAATGCAGTGAAAATGTTCTTAGATCAGTGAACTGATATTTACTTGCCCATTTCTTGTAATTATGGATTAATGTTGGCAACGTTGGGCCAAGAAAAGCTCTCTTTTTAGTTTTTCTGTTACTTATGTCAGTCCTGGCGTTCCTGTACCAGTTTTCATTTGCTCGGGTAGCCACTCTGCTTCTACCACAAGTACCGACATAAATAGCATGTACGTCAATAGTACAATTACGAAAAACTATAGACCATATGGTGAAGTACTTGTCAAGTAAATCACTGTATGAGAGAACCTTATGCTCTTCTATATTCTCTTTCTCTGCTGTCTAGATATGGTGGATTGATTAACCGAGTCTGTTTTGGAAATCGTAGCTCAGTAGTTGAAATCCAAATCTGCCTTGGGTTCTTGTTTTTGCACAGTAGGACAGGGGTTGTACTAAACCCCACCTTTGGGTTGTAAAGTTGACAAATCAAGGTTTTCAGCCCTTTTTCAATTCCAATCCTCTTAATTGTTGAGTTATGGCAACTTAGCAGCTTGATATTACTATTGTTGCTATTTTTTAGTGTTTAGGTTCCTTAGCCAAAAATTATTGTTTTATTTTATACTCCTAATCAGTATTCACAGCTAGTTTGCTGTTCTGGCTGGCTGTCTGCTGTTTTTTTTTATTATACTTCACAAATACAATCTAAGCATATTATGTATTATCAGTGAGAAGGATGTTTTCTGAACTTCTTTGCCACTTGCCAGGAAGTGCGAATGCCGGCAGCTGGTTCGAAAGGGGGACCAAAAAATCCTAGTGAGCTAAAAGATGACACGAGCGCGTCTCGGGAAGAAAAACAGGTAGTTCTGACTGACCCGTTGGTTCTGACTGACATGGAACTGCAACATTATGGAAGAAGACATGTAGTTCTGTGAAAGTGCTTTGTAAAACCTGTGTTTCTGGATTGATGTGTTGTTTGTTGAAAATGCTTCTTAAAGGGGTGGTTTTGGTGATAGTTTTGCAAGAGTGTATGCAATTTTGAGGAATTTACTCTAGATTCGGTAAAATTAGTCTTTCATTTGTATCAGTTGCATCCTGAAGTCTTGCTGTATTTGTGGTGACTGTGTATTTGCATATGTGGCCCAGTGAGCAAGCAGGAAGCTATTATGAATTATTATCAACTTAGTTTCCACAGTCTGTTTTCAGCATAACTACTACAGATGCTGCATTTCTTGGGCTCAATGAATTTATGTTACAATCACTTCTTGATGGTCATGCAGATAGTGCTGCGTGCTTTGTCGAGTTCACCTTTCAAAGACTACCGTGTCTGGTGGTCCCTTTCAGAATCAAAATATGCAGGCACAGCTGTGTTTATGAAGAAGAAGTTTGAACCAAAGAAAGTGTCGTTCAACTTGGATAGAACATGTAAGTTTGATTTCAAGAGATTGAGCAACTGTCTCCCTTGTTACACTGTTTAAAAAATTGTCCCATGCTTCACTAGACAGTCCTTATGTTCACCGTGTTTAAAATTTTGTGGTTGTGTTATTGGATCTGGTCAGCATCGTAAGCTTTATTTAGTCCATATGATGGCCCTTCTCTTAATTTAGTTTTCTGGCTGTGTTATAGTATAGGATCTGCTTTTATAAAGTCTTAGAATCAGTCTTCTGAGGTGAAATAATCAGAGAGCTGCTGGTGACCTCCCTGGCATGGTACTGCTGCTGACCTCCAGGCTTCAGTTTTGATTGAAATGAGCAAAAGCAGAAAACTCTTAAGAGGCTGTTGTATTAAGCTGGCAGGCTATTTATCAGAGTGAGGAGATGCTATGTGAGTATACCTGTATATATGAGGTGGGATCTGATGACCATTCTGTGTGCAACTGTAAGAAGAGGTCATGTTGAGGGTTTATGCTCCTTTGTCTCGTACCTTCCTCTGTTTTCTCACCCCGTGGCCACAGCGGCTGATGCTGCTTCAACAACTTGTTAGGCTGGGACCTGAGGCAGCATGCTGCTGCCCTCCTAGCACCTAGCGCTTCTTACATCACTCATATTCCCATTATCAAACCAAATCTCAACATTTATGGTCGTTTTGAAATGAAGAGGCAGTTAAATATGGGAATAAACCTTATGGTCATTTATGAATACGCGAAGTTGATATCCGCATGTATCAAATTAACCCTTAGCTGTAAGAGTAGCATATCGAAGAATAACTGGCACATTTTGTGTTATGGTACACTGATAGTGCACTGGCATGCTATTTGCCCTCAGTATAATGGCTGATCAGAGGGGATTATATCCTGCTAATCACTACGGGGGGGCCTCCTGGCACAGTAGATGTGGGGCTGTGACACTGGTAGACCTGCACATGACAAATAAACTGGCAATTCTTATATATTGCCTGCTTTTAGAATTCATTTCCGCAGAAACTATTGTTCTTTCTGAAAGCATAGTATTTTACCTGTTTCAGCTTCTAAGCATGAGGCGGACGGTCGTGTCATCATTGTGGAATTTGAATCATTTTTATTACTAAACACATATGCTCCAAACAACGGGTGGAAAGAGGAGGAAAATTCATTTCAAAGAAGAAGAAAGTGGGATAAAAGAATGTTGGAGTTTGTTCAACAAGTAGGCAAACCCTTAATCTGGTGCGGAGACTTGAACGTTAGGTAATTATGAACATGTTGCTGATTCTTTTGTGTTATTATATATGTCCTCCTCTGGCGTAAAGTTACTTCTTATTATTGTTTGATGATAAGTTACTTTGAATCTTCTGAAAATAACATAGAATTAATAAAACATTTGAGTTTTGGATTTTACTTTTTATATGGCTAACCCAAACTTCACAATTATGGGCCATCTATGTGGCCTAGTGGTAAAGCACAAGGCTGTGGCTGTTGAAGTCTTCGGTTCAAATCCCCACTCTCCTTAATGATAGGTTGTTCAACCTACATATTTTTTATGACCGATCTTAATTAGAAAATGCACTTCAAGTAATTTTTTTGAGCGGAGAACTCCAAAGGCAAGGGAGAGAAACTTCATTACTTAAATGGCCATCCTTGAGGAATCTAGGTTTTCTATACAAGACAGACGGAATGAGCTTCTCAATTTCTTCACAAACCAACCTTAGCCCCTGAAGTTACTCTTTGTTTTGAAATCTTTCAGTCGCGATGAGATCGATGTCAGCCATCCAGAATTTTTTATCAGTGCTAAGATCAATGGATATATCCCTCCAAATAAAGAGGTATTATTACTTTACATATGCAATTATTGGTTACTGTTGTAAATCCGCTTTATGTTACCATGGCACAGGTGTTGGAAATAATTCTTGCCATAATCTGTTTTGCATCCTTGGACTCTCACCTGTATGCTGCTTGTCAAACAAATCCAAATGGGTCATGGTGCTAATCCTAGGCGTAACATGCTATAGGATGATTTGGCCCATATGGCCCATTTAGTCTAGGTTTGGTACATGTGGACCAATATATATGTCCATCTTACTAGTGAAATAGGTTGCACAATTAAGGACAGCCAAATTCTCTCCCACTGTATTACAATTGATTCATGTTTATCGATTGCTTATTTTATTCTCTTTTTAATACCATGTTTCCTCTTTTAGATTTCAAAATCGTAACTTGCAGTTATTTATAGAAAATGGAAACTTTTGTTATACCCCCAGGACCATAGGTGCATATAGACCAATTATTACTTCATTTATTAAAAGATACCAAACAGTAGCCTAACTTACCTTGCAATCTTCCTATCAAACTTAGTTTATCAGAATAAAGTATGTATTTCTACAAAAGAAGCCAAACTCAGGACAGAAGGTTTTGAGAAGTATACCTACAAGACATATTGCTACTTTGCTAGCCATGGCAGCAAATAGGCTTGCTTCGGGAATTAGCTGCTTCAGGTTACACATATGTGGCGTTAGCTGGCAAGCTTTAGAAACCATTGAATTTTGTGCAAATAGCTAGCAGTTCATTGGGTGGTAGCCATAGGTATAGTTTTGTTATTATGGGCGTGTCTATTCATATTTAATGTATACTGCATATGGCTATAAGGTTGTCTTATGTTACTCAAAGAATTCGTACTAAATTTTTTATGTTATTCACCAAGACATAATTTGACAACATAAGGGCATCAAATCCTTAGCTCAAACAGAGCCTTAAGCCCTTAGCAGATATTCAATGTATGGACTAGGACATAACATCCTATTCTCCATTGTATCATGATGAGTGCATCTTTCAGTGTTACTGGACGACTGGTACCCTATTACTTTTTTTTTACCAAGGACTGGTAGCCTATTACTGACGTATCCTTTTGGCCATTGCATTAATGCAATGGAATGTCTTCATCTATTCTACAGGACTGTGGGCAGCCAGGATTCACCCTGGCAGAGAGACAGCGGTTTGGCATTGTATTGTCCCAGTAAGTGTAAACTAATATACATTTCAGCATTATTTTCGTTTGATAGGTGGCCTTATTCTCAAATGGATGCATTCTTTTAATTCGGTTTGCATGCTCAGTGTACCTTAGCCATCGTTGTTTTCTCTCAAGTGAGGCCCCACATCGATATAGGACTGAGCGTATTTTCATCTCTATTTAGACCTAAACAACAAAAACATACTCCCTCCATCCCAAAATGTAAGGTGCCTAAGGATTAGTCAAAAGTCAAATCTTACTAACTTTGACCAAATATTTAGGAAAAATTATCTACATCCACAATATTAAATGGACACATTAGTAAAATATACTTTATGGTGAATCTATTGATATTGATTCAGTATTGTAAATGCTCATATTTTTGTTTATAAATTTGGTCAAACTTAGAAAAAGTTGACTTTCGACTAATCCTTAGGCGCCTTATGTTTTGAGACGGAGGGAGTACCATAATAAGCATCTCAGATGTGAATACTCTGTGGAACTGTGATCATGGAAACATAAAAGGGTTATTACTTCTATATTCCAGTATGTTAAATGTTCAACACAACAAGGGACAATATATTTGTTATAAACCAGCATCTACTCATGTTCAATATTTACTATGATCTACGATTTACATCTATTAAGTATATATTTTGTCGAGTCTATATATATGTAGAAAAACTTATTCAGTCTAATCATTGCACTATCAAAAGTCCTTGTCCAGTGTATATATTGCTCCACCAATCTATGAAGTATTCTGGGTAAGGAACAATTAGATATGTATGTCACTGACAAACAAAAAGTTTCTATCAACAAACTGTGTCCTCTACTAACTAAGCTATCACTTCCATAGTTCCATTCATAAATAAGTTGACCTTTCAAAATCCCTATGGTCTGTAAACCACAAATTTGAGCACACTATTCTTCTGTAATATAATAGTAATAATACTAATTTATTGGAAATTGTTTCATGACAAGTTCTCATATCATCATATGGGTATTGCTGGTAAATACAACCTCTAAATTCTTTAGAAGCACTTGACTTATTGTTGTAATTCGTAAATTCAAAATGGACCAAGGATTTTGCAGACCAAAAGAGGAGTTCAGAATTATAGGGAACATCGTCTCTCTGTGGACTAACTCAATAACAGGTCTGGAAAGCATACCTTTAAACTGATGATATGTGGATTGCCCAATCTTCTCCATCAGTTCGGACTTTTTGTTCTACTGGTTGATGCATGAAACTTAACATAAACCAATGAATGCTGAAAAAAGGCATATTGGTAGAAATCAATAAGGCATAAGTTTATTGCATAGAGGCATTACTGTTTTATGGTATTGATTATTTTGTCTTGAATACCTTATGAAAGTACATGTCGATATACAGGGGAAAGCTGGTAGATGCTTACAGATGCCTGCACAAAGAAAAAGACATGGAATGTGGCTTCTCTTGGTCTGGGAATCCAATTGGGAAGTAAGAAATGTTTCCATGATTGTATAACTGTTAATTTGTTAATTGAGTATGTGCAAACACACACCTGTTGGGGTTGTCATAACATAAACCCCGACTATCAGGGTTTTGTAACAAAACACCGGCTATTGGGTACCGCAGTAACAAATACTGATATTCTGCAAAAATTAGGCCATTTTACAAGGATTAAGAAATGCAGAGCCAACCTGGCAGGTCCACTTCGGATCCACCATAGAGAAGCTCATTGGGTTGGTTGGCGCCATCACCGTCGGATCTCCATCTCGTGTGTCTGAATCCGTATATATTGCCTAAATTTTGTAGCATTGTAGAGTTTTATAATGGTATCCGATAGCCGGTATTTTTGTGAAAAAACCCAAATAGTCGGTGAAAAAACCCGATAGGTGTGTGTTTGTGCAATTTACTCTTGTCAATAACAATGTTCAGTTGCTTTTCAGATTTTATCTCTTTATTGGTGTAGCATATCACCACCCGAATGTTTATCTGCTGTTCCCTTTTATGTCTGTGATGTGTTATTTGATCCCATCGTATAGATATGGTTTGTAAGCATATGTTCCTCTAATATTTAACGTTAATAAATTATCCTCCATCTCAACAATCTAAGTTTATTTCAGGCAGTTAAAAATGGAATTGGCAGCATGAATTTAATTATTTATGGTCTCCTGATAAGCAATGTTCTTTCATAATTACTACATATGAATGCTAATGCTATAGTGTATGTGCTTCATCTTTTTCTATGTGGACCCATTTATTGCTTAATATTTTTCTAGGTACCGAGGAAAAAAAATGCGGATTGATTATTTCATCGTTTCAGAACGGTTGAAGGACAGAATAGTATCATGTAAAATGCATGGTCATGGAATTGAACTGGAAGGTTTGTATTGCACAACTTTCTTTGTGGTGATTTATTATGTAACTGTGATATGTCTGGATTTTTGGTCCTTCCAAAGTTCTCAGTTTATTTTATTTTTTTTAAAAGTGGACCAAGGGGAAGAGACCCTCAGCGTTGCTATATTACTAGAAGTGTGTGTGGCCCACATTTGTGAGCACGGAGGCTCGAACGCGGGCGGGCAAAGACGCGTCAACCCGTCCTAGCCATCCTGTCTAAGTCTTGGTTAGCAAGTTTAGTTGCCTATCATCTGCTGCAAATAAATAAGGGGAGGGCTCATGGATGATAGGATATCTGTAAGACCATGTGTTGGTCTTATCTATACTATAATTTGTCTTGAGGTAGGTTCGTCTGCACTGATTTTCGTTCCGATTTTTTCCTGGACCGATTTGTCCCTAATGGTTCGGATGATTTACATGGTCTGCCACCGCTAAAGTCAATCAAACCGAACGGCTGTTCATCTCTCTTCTCTCCCAACCTTATCCCCTCGATAAGAGAGAGGAGGCCGGTGCCTGCCGGCGAGGACGGAAGCTAGGGCTGGCGGCGCGGCGTGAGGCGGCGGCCAGAGGCGAGGGCCGGCGGTGCGGCGTCAGGCGGCGTATTTACGAACCTCTGCCACCGTCTGGAGACTACCAACTCGCAGTCACGCTTGCCCACCCGGCGTCGATCTCGGTCACCCAGTCTCGTCCAGACCCCTCCCGCTGGCCTACAAGGAGGACTCCGCCTCCAGGTCGACCTCATTGCTTCCGCGTGTCTTGCAACAGAAAGTGAAGAAGGAGAGAGGGAGGGAGACTTTAAAGAATAGCGCAGAGCGGCCGTGCTCCCCGCTTGATCTGATCTTAAGGAGGGATTTCATCCCGTCCCGTCCAGTCCCACACGCCGGCCGTGGAATAAAGATACAGAGTAGCATCCAGGAAGAGAGAGAATAGAGGTGCACAGCAGCGGTGCTAGCCTGAGGGGCCGTGGTGCTGGCTTGCAGAGATGTCGTGATGTGGGAGGTGGATTGATTCGAGGCAGCAATCGCGCGAGTTGTGAGAATACCACAGCTTAACACAGCTCCGTTGTCTGTCGTCGCATTGGCGCATGTGGTGCTCTAATTAGGACTAAAGCTGGGCTGCTGTATCCTGTGTTGTTTCTATGTGCGCGCGCCAAGTTTTATGGAAAAACAAATAGGAAAACAAATTAGGGCTAAAGCTGTCGTCGCATTCTCTATGTGCGCGCGCCAAGTTTTATGGAAAACAAATAGTTTTTTCTATCATGTGTAAAAAAAAGATAAAAATATGCTTATGAAAAACACTTTTTACCAATGACGAATTTTTTCTATTTACACGCGACACCAAAATATTAGATTTTCAAGAAACGGATGCAAAAATATTGTTTGAGTATTTTGATATTTTAAAATATGTTTTGTCAGTGGCGGAGCTAGCATAGAACAATTGGGTTCAGATGAACCCAATAAAATACCTCAAACCTTTGTTAAATTAGTATGTAGTATTAATAATTAGTGGAAGATTACACTACAGTACCAAGAGCTGACACCAATGATTTCTTCCTCTAGATTCGCCCCTGCGTTTTGTGTTTAGCAAATAAGTAGATATGTTTCTATACTTGTTTTTCTTTCGAAATGGATTACTCGAGTACTAAGATGAGTTTAAAAATTGCACATGGACCATGGCAATTGATTATATGGCATGTTTAATTGTATAGTGTAACTGGTCGTGTCGTAGCAACGCACGGGTATTTAGCTAGTATATTTAATGCCAGAGAATAAGAGTTGTGGTATCTAGTTTGTTTGTTAGGTATATGGAGGGATAAAGATACTGCTATAAGTAGGTTTGGAAATGCCCTAAACTGCTAGCTGTTACAAATCTTTGTTGTTTTATCGCGTGTTTATCTTATGTGCATATGAAATAATGGTACACTTCAGATGTACTGGAGTTCTGTGCATACTTACATAAATCACACCAGGTCCCCAGCTGTGTTCAGGTATCCCTACTCGTTCTAAAACATGTAACTGGTTCAGTCATTCATAAATATTTGCTTGCCACCGAAGACCATTTAATTTATCGTGGCATTTGTATGTTTTACTGTTTCTCATGTGAGTCCAACTATTTTCCAGCCAAAAAATATCAATGGTGACATGAATCTCATCTATAGGTGTCTGTTTTTGCCTTGATGTTTTTTAGCAAGCTTTTGCCTTGATTTAATTCATGGGCTTTCTTGATCGCAGGATTTTATGGAAGTGATCACTGTCCTGTTTCACTTGAGCTCTCCAAAGAAGCAGCGGAAGCGCCAGAATCGAAGAGCCCCCGCTAACATATGGTTTTGTCTTAACTGGTCATCATGGGATTATTAGGTTAGGTCACCTGAAGTGGTTGGCCTCATGAGATATTTATTCATTTTCTGGGACCTGCATTAATTTAAACATTTTCTATGACTGGTAGTATTTTCTGGGACCTGCATTAATCTAAACATTTCCTATGACCGGTAGTATTTTCTGGGACCTGCATTAATTTAAACTTCATCAACTTTTACGTGGTGGATGAAAAATATGTTAAAAGAAGGAAAGAAAAGCTAGCAATTGCCGATGTACTTATAAAAGGCCGAAACTTTGCGCTTAACCAATTTTGAGGTGGGTTAAACGGTGATAGTGCCGTGAGCCTGTGGTGACGTTAAATGGAGAGGACGTTAAAGTTAATTCGAGAAGTGGAAACCTGCTGGAGCCAAGTTCAGAATGTTAAAGCAGGTGATATCAGGCTAGCATCGTAAACAGAAGAAAATGAAATTAGATAGAAGCTGAACCAAAACTAGGTCTAGTTAAATTGTGCGCTGCCTTATTTGCATCTTTTGGGCAATGTTGAAAAGAAATATTTCCAATACGGTGTGAGATCTCGAAACATTCTGAAAGAATGGCAGTAGACTCCATAGCTCAATCACCCCATTACAGGCATTAACCAGTTCCAGGTTATCTGACTCAACAATTACCTATGTGCATCCAAGGTTCTCTAATAGTTCAAGCCCAAACTGCAGCACAATTTGGGGGAAAAGTGGGATCATATTCAGTTTATATTTTTGGAAATGGGGCTTACTCCATTGAATTTCTCGCGGCGGTGACGATGTCTCCCTAGCTGACCCAAAGTTCAGAGTTAGAGCATGGATTGGAAAAGCAGCACTGGCTGGAGAAGACACTCCGTTCACCTCTAACTGATTCCCGTCTCTGCCACCAAATGAACCAGGTAGCAACTACGATCGTCTCTTGCAAGCCCTATTGGTCCTAACACATGCAACTTACGGATTGGGCTTCGGAGGATATCCTCACTGTCCAAGGTAGCGAAAACAAGATTCTCTACTCCTCCACATGTTGATGGATCATGGACCTGAATTCAGATTCAGAATGGCGCCGTTCTTGGTGATTTACTTTATTTCTTTCTTGCCACCAGCACCATAGTAGTGCAGTTTGCAAAGGCAATTGTCCCCATAAGAACATGCAAGGCTCCTACCGACCCCGCAGAAAACTCCAGAAAAAGAACATGCAAAAGCTCCTCCCAACCACGGGGAAATGAAAGAAAGGCTCCTCCCAACCACGCGGAAATGAAAGAAAGCCTCCTCAGTTGGTGGGCTAAGATGATTTCCTATGCTATACACTACAATGTGAACTTCTATACCATTGCCTGCTTAAACCAAACAAATTCTCAGCTTTTAACTGCTCGACTCGTAGCAGTACAGTAGTATTATTTTTCTCAGCAAACTGATAAATTTGGCTACCTTAACATTTTTCATACCACATAGCAAAACCGTGTAACAGGATTAATAAATTGTTCGATTTCATGGTCTCTTGACCAAGCCTCGGTCCATTTGCCATGTGGGTTTAACAGTATCAGAGGTGCATCACTATTCAGCATTTCTCACCGGTGGGTCAAAAGATGCAGAGATGACAAACATCCAACTAGACCTTCATCATCATCACGACCAGCAGCAGTCAATTAAGTACATGACTAAATCATTTGAGAATGATGAGCAGTCTAGGTATCTCTCTCTGTTTCTGCAGGACTACAACAGTGGGGTTCTATCCGTTTGGCAGGTTGCCACAGCCCAATGGAAGGAGGGGAACACAGGCGTACACAAATGTTCACCACCCTACCGCCTCTGTACTGGCTTGTAAAGCACAACCGTGACAAACTTAGCCTTAAATCGGTGTGTGATCCCCAGGGCGACGACGGACCTCGAGTTCTCCTTTTCTATGTAGAGGTGGTTGAGTACCACGGGTTGGGGCGGAGGGAGGATGCTGGAGTCGTCGTGGCTCGGTGGGAAGCTCAGTAATGTATGCTGCAGATGAGGAGGAACCAATGGAGGTTCTCGAGCTTCATCTTCATTTCCAGGAATAGGGTTACTGTAGCTGGAATCTGGTGACGCAGGGACTTCAAAGCCAACAACATTCACCCCTTCCTGCACCGATGTTACCCACCCATCATTAGTATGAAATCAACCAAGGAAGTGCTTTATAAAGCTAGGAGCATATACCAAAGTACTTACATGGTCATCCCTGCCTTGTCGGTCCATATTGCTGCGAAACTCTGTAGCCTATCCTCGTAAATGAGTATGTGAAAAATGTTGTTGTGAGTAAGCAATTTGAGTAATGCAGTGGAACTTGAAAATAAAAATCACATGAAGCTTGCATATTATGTGTTCCACTCATGCACTCCATACAGAAGTCAATTTGGAATTTTGTATGGACCAAATGAATCTGAGGCATCTAAATATAGCAGTAAACTAGCTAGACATATGGATTCATATTATATTTTACCCAGTCAGCAGAATTGGCCGCGGACTGCTGAGGGAGCATAATGGTATGCTAAAAAAATTCAGTTTAACACAGGAGCCCAATAGTATTTCTCTAATGACCCACTTTTTACCCTTAACCACTGTTATAAAAGGGCATGATTGGTTGTACTGGCAAAGATTTCAATCACACAAATGAATTCAAACAGAGTAACTCGCCTCCGATAAATAATTGCAAAATTACTGCAAGTCAATAAAAAATGAAACAAGACATGAGGGAATTTGTTGCAAAGAGAAGTAGTAACAATCAACTATTAAAAACTCAGACTTGTAGCGATACTATTCGTTCAGACCATCATATGAACTAAACAAAACTCCTAACTTCTACTGTGGCAGCGCCTAGAGAGCTGCCAGGAGTAACGACCACCAGACCCAGGTGGCTGGGGTGCTACAGTACAGATGTGCCTAACAGATTTATTTTGTTGTTAACTAGGCCAAACATGCTTTGATTATTTTCGCTTGATCTGGTTCAGTCACACTAATTTACTGCAGGTATCGAATAGTACCTTCCTTGATAATCAGGGGCGGATCCACATAGGGTCATGGGTGTACATCTTTACACCAATTTGTTTTCTCTTTTTTTCCCATTTATGTAGTATACATAGGGTAATATTGGTAGTAGTATAGTTTGAGCAATATAACATCAGGATTTGTCGTCCAAGCCACTCCAAAACTCAAACTAATGAGAAGCCTGTCTCTAAGTTGATTCCGTGAAGCACATGTGGCACCGCAGGAAGCCGTGACTCACCCGAGGCTCACTCTGGAGCATGCACAACTGAAGTGGCCCAATTCAGCACAAATTCCTTCCTTATGGAGAATAGTGTTACATTTTTGCAGCCAAATTCGATTCCGTGGGTGTTTTTATAAACACTTTCCTGATATTCTGAAAACAAATTTGCAAGTAAAGGACATGACATCTTATATTGCTTCCAAACCAAGACAAGTGTTGCAAATCTCTTCATCTATTCGTATATTTTGGAAATAGGAATTAATAGACGGATTTGTTTTGTGTCATGTGCTTTTGAAAAAAATTGAACACCCATGTTCGAAAACTTGGATCAGCCATTGTGCATAATAGTAGATCCAGCTGTTTTAAATTGTTTGTTTCTTAAAAAACAAACCACTTGTAACTCTAGCATTAATATGTTATGGAAATCAAGGTACATCCTACCTCCCCATACGGCCTGAACAGATGTGCTAATTTTCCCTCCCAATCCCTCCAACCAAGTACTGAGACCAGATTGCTACCATCAGCAGGCCAGTTTCAAAATATTAGGGGGGGGGGGGGGGATTACTGCCAATTTTCGAACATATTATGAAATACAGTCTTAAATTGACTAAAATTTGAGGGCTCATTGTGCATAATAGTAGATCCAGATGTTTTAAATTGTCTGTTTATTCAAAACAAATCACTTGTACTCCACGACACCCTGAATGTAACTCTAGTATTCATATGTTATGGAAATCAAGGTACATCCTACCTCCCCATACGGCCTGAAGAGCTGTGCTAATTTTGCCTCTCAATCCCTCCAACCAAGTACTGAGACCAGATTGGTAGCATCAGCAGGTGGTTCTAAGGACAAGTGGCAACTCAAACCAAGGTTTTGACCAGTTTCAAAATATTAGAGGGGGCTAGGGGTTTTACTGCCAAATTTTTGAACATATTATGAAATACAAAGTCTTAAGTTGACTAAAATTTGAGGGCTTACCAGAAGAGCGGAGACTATCATCGCAGTGGCTGGAGTCATGCTCCTTGGGTTGACATTGGGTACTTTCTATATTACAACCAGCCAATGGGATCTACATACCAGCTTGTATTACACACACATTGGTAGCAAAAAGTCGATGCGCAACTGGGATTTGAACCAATGAGTACTTGGGCATTAAAGGTTGCAACTTACCACCAGGTTAGCGCACGAGATGTTTCTTAGTGTAATAAAATCTTTACAAACAACAATTACAACAACTGAGCCTTTTGTCCCAAGCAAGTTGGCGTAGGCTAGATATGAAACCTAAGCAGAAACTCGAGAAAAAAGCAAGTCAAAGCAGAAACTAGTAGAAGCACAAGTAAATAAAAGAACAAAAAGAGTAAATCAAGGTTAGGGCACATGGATTGCTGATTTCCATGCAGCCCTATCAAAATCCAAAACTCTAGGCACATTCCAATCCTTGAGGTCCCTTTTAACAGCCTCCTCACATGTCAACTTTGGTCGTCCTCTACCCCTCTTAGCATTATCGATGCCCCTTAGGATCCCACTATTAACCGGTGCTTCTGGTGGCCTCCGTTGGACATGTCCAAACCACCTTAATCTGTGTTGGACAAGCTTCTCTTCAATTGGTGCCACCCCTACCCTATTGTTTATCACTTCATTCCTAATCCGATCCTTTCTTGTGTGACCACACATCCATCTTAGCATACGCATCTCTGCGACACTTATTTGTTGGATGTGTTGCCTCTTAGTGGGCCAACATTCTGCTCCATAAAGCATGGCAGGTCTGACTGCTGTCCTATAAAACTTGCCTTTTAGCTTTTGTGGAACCTTCTTGTCACATAGGACTCCGGATGCTTGCCGCCACTTCATCCACCCTGCCTTGATCCTGTGGCTAACATCCTCATCGATACCACCATTGCTTTGCAGCATTGATCCCAAGTATCTAAAGGTGTCTCTATGAGGCACTGCTTGCCCTCCTAGACTAACCCCTTTGTCCTCGCCTCCAGCGCCGCTGAAGTCGCACCACATATATTCCGTCTCAAATGTTTATGAGTTTAATCTCAAATGTCACCGATATTTTGAGCAGTACACACCGTCCAACCGGAACACCGGGATTACCAAGAATCTCAGATGGTTACAGGAACCCTTGCTCAAATGGAGCAACTGTGAATCGACAAAACATTCAGACCAAAGTGTATTAATTATCTTTTAGCTTAGTTTGATTTTGATTTTCTGAAGTAAATCCCTAGGCTTTGGAGGAGTTAAGCTTAAGCAAAGAACTTTTTGCTGAGTCGAGGGGCCAGTCACAACTCACAAGTGTAAAATGTGGGAAGAAAGCCAAAATCCAGGCAAATGCTGATTAGAGTAAGGAAATTAGCACAGTTACCGCATGGAATTCATTTGTTCTGGTGTGTTAACTTGGACCAGTTACTTGATTTGTGTGGCACGTGACTATAGAGGCAGATAGAAGGGAACATTCTCCAGATTTAATTAGTTGAGGGAGCTGCTTATTGTCAGCAATATTTTGCAATACGGAGAATGCCAGAACATAGGATTAATCTCTACCATTTCCTTTTATTTTCGTCTATGCTCACCCAACAAAAATCAAGTATCCGATCCGAACTAACACAACATCAGAATAATAGATACTACCTGATTTACTAGAAACATAACTAACTGATATAAGAAATTAAAGTTGATGCTAACAGCTTTAAGCGATGTGACAAACTACCTGATATACTAAAAATTAGCTTTCTGGAAACAACTTAAACAACATGTTCATGCAGCTGTGTTTATGGACAATCATCATACATAACCTTTACAGTCATTAACACAACTCATGAACATTTGCGTGTAGTATTCTTGGCTCTATAAACTAATTTGGAAATGCAATGGTGCAAAATTGTGAGATCAAGATGCACATAAGAGGATAGAATAGGGATCCATGATGTCAGGCAAGAAGAAAAATGCATAGAGAACTGGGAGGATTTGGGGACAGAGATTTGTTGCTCCCATCCTCACCTTGCTGCTGGCAGAGTGAAGAATTGTTCGTTAGGGGAGGAGGCGCCTTGCTGAACGCAGCGGTGTGGCGTCGGCGGCTACTGCTGGCCAGAGGAGAGGAGATGGATGCCGCTGCGGTCGTCGGAGCTGGTAGTCAGGGACCTGAATAAAGTTGGGGGACTGGCCGGCGTAGATGGAGTAGCGGCGGTTGCCGGCGGACTGTGCGGGACGTGGGAGGAAGGGTCGGCTGGGGAAAGTGGTCTGGGTGAGTCGCGGGGTTAGTTTCCGGCCGGTAGCGAGGCCGGAGACGCCGGCGGCGGCTCGCCTACGGAACCCTAGCTGAGGCCCTGAGCTCTCTCTCCTACGCGTGCAGAACTCGATTTGGGGGAAATGAAATGTTCGGGTGAGGGAAGAGAAAAAATTGTGACGGAACGTGAATTTATATATTCAGTGGTAGTTTGCGGAAAGTATCTTTGATTCGTGAGCTCGACTGCTCAATTTGTTTAAAAAAATTAAAAAATCATATTTATATAAGTTAAAAAAATCTGGGCATAGTAAGTCCTCTCTCCGTTCGGGTTTGGCAGGGTCATGTCGCTAATATCAAGATGCGAGCTGCAAAATAAGACTAGTCATAATGAAAACTATCATATAATACTATTATATGATACTATTATATGATATTATCTCTACAATGCATAAAGTATCATGTAGTAATATCATAGTTTTAGTATATTTATTATTTTATAGAATCTCAATGCAAAATTGTGTACAAGATTCATTTGGGATTAGTTTTTTTAGTACTACGTGCTATGATATCGTATCTATCTATGATACTAACACAACCTCTTTTATCATTAATTAGCATGCTACGTCAGAATTTTGTCAAAGCTGCTTTTTAATTGTAGCAAAATCAACTCCACTTACCAATCAACGATGAGGGAGGGAAACCATGGGGCTCGTCTGCGCCTGCCTCATGCGCGGCTTTCTCGTTCGGGAATTAACGCACGAGAATTAAAGAAAGTTAATACCCTGGCCTTATAATTTCGAAATACCTGAAGAAGTTCTTCGGTCTAATAAACCCAAACAGAAGAATTACATAAAATCACAATTCAAAGTTATTTATATTATGGACTACACAAAAATGACAAAATCTGATTTTTTTTAATGTTAGCCAGAGAATTACTAAATTCATTGATTAGATAGGATGTTAACTGCTTGGTTTATTTGAGAAAAACCAGGAGAAAACCCTAACAATGGCAAACCTAAACTAGAACAACACAAAACATACAAGACGTTGGAAAGCAGAACACACAACACACCTAGTCGGGCACCCGAGCACCTCCGCTCCAAAGTGCGCACCGAAAACTGTCGTATCAACGACGCCCGTAGACACAGCCATCGATCGCCCTGGACACAACCGGAGCACGGCTTTCACCGGCAGCCTCACCCATTGCGTTGACCCAGTATACCACTGCACGATATAGTACACTATAGTCGTTGACATAACACTAACGAAACACCGTTCCGCAAATATTACATCCCTCAAAGTGGTACAACGGAAACAAAGCGGGTTCACAAACATACACTATTATTACAACCAGAAATTACATGACAACTTTGAGATCCTCGTAGGTCCATAGAGGAATCCCGATGACTCAAAACTAAACTATAATAACTTGAGAAGAAGACAAAGAAGCAAACTACCCTTAGATTTATACGAGATTAGTAGATAGAGGATAAAGATCTATACTACTAAACTTAATTAACTATATCCGACACATCTACGTTTTAGAATTTTCGGCCTCCATTCCATAGATGCTTATGTAGTTGTTTCCTTCTATGTTTTCGGATATTTCTGGTTATTCGTAGCGGAATTCTGTTTGGTCTTCAACTGAATAGAGTGTTTCATCTTCTTGGTCTTCTATGTATTCAGAATCTAGCAAGGGTTAAGAAGGCACGGTTGAGTACGAGCGTACTCAACAAGTTTACTAAAAATAAGTGTTTGATGCACTATCTACAACCACAGACCAAAGGTAGTAGGTTATGCAGATTTTTGTAAACATTTCTTCAATGGTTGTTTTTATTCTGAAAAGCTATGTCTGCTAGTCTTTATAGGTTGATTAGAACTTCGTGAAGTTCCTTTCCTATAGTGTTCACAACTCTTTTCCGGAACAGGGAGTAACATGTCACACTTTTATATACTCTGCAGAGGTGCATTGCTTTAACCATGAGAGACCAATTCCTTGTTGCACGTCCGGCCAGGTTACCCGTCCACACTTCCTATGGTGTGGGGCCCAATAATTGATCCAAACCGATCACTACCCTTCCGCGATCCCCTATGCACACCCTTTTGCTAGCTCAGGACAATGGCCGCACCGGTTTACATTCCTGAAGAGAGCAATCCATCGTAGACATCTAGTATCAGGAAATTGACGGTTCCTGCCCTTACATGTTCCTAAATGTAGGATCACGACTCCGATAAAAGTTGTCCATTGATATACGAAAGGAAGAAGATCCAGCTGACTTCCCTAGAGCCCATATAGATCTTGTAGTTAACGCGTAATCTATGGTGCAAGAATCACTGGTGATATTTGTTATTAATCCTTAGATGATACTTTCCCGTGCAAATAGAACCTCCACTAATCCACAAACCATACTCTGGTTCCATTTGCCCGCCATACTAGGTTTACACCACTCAGGTCAATAACTATTAAGTCATATTATTAAGAAAATAGTATTTTCTTCCATCCATTTTGAAATGCAGGTGCTGACAAACAATAATTTGCAAACGCTTGATAGAAAATAACCAAAGGACATGAGCAAGTATGAACTTGTCTTGATATAGCGAAATATTATAGTCGAGTGCTTCGACTTGACCCTAGACTTCAGGTTCTAGAAAATACCATCATTGCCTGGTAAGGACAATGTTTAAAAAAGCATTATGTTGTTATGCATAAGTAATGAGATGCATGTTGTAAAATCCCTGAAGTAATTCCCCAACATTATAAGTAAGTTAAAATTAGGTGATTTTTTTAAGATTTGATTGATCTTCAAGTTTACTTCACAAGTGAGCATAATTATAAAGACTTTAAGATATACAAGCATGAATGTAAAGTACAAATGATCTTGAATTATTATTCTTCTAGTTTATTGTATATTAGACCAAATTTAACTATAAGAACATAAATGAACTTAAGAGATAATATTTATGGCATTACCAAATTCTAGAGTGTTTCTAAGCATAATCAAAGATGAACTCTTATGAAGAATAGCTTTAAGGACTTAGATCTAACATGTTTAATATTCATAAATTATATTATAAGCTATAGTTATGGTTTTAAGTAGAATGTATATGTTTTATCTTTCTATGGGTGTTGTACCTAAATTATTAGTTAGGAAATAACTTTAAGATGTGGAATCATTCTTATTTCATCTATGAAAGACATAATGGTCTTTTACTAAGACAATAAATTCTAAATAGCTTCAATGAAGTTATAAGGAATTTATTTGAATTTATGATGATAGATGAAAATATATTCTATTTATTTAAATGCAATAAAAAGAATTTAACACCCTTTTATCATATTTATTTTATTAAATACCAAAAATACTTGGAATTTTATATTTAGTATTTTCTATAGTGGTGGATGAATTTTCATACATAAAATTGTTTATTATTTATTTTGAGATCTTTCCCTTATTTTGTTATTTTTCATGGAAGATCTAATGGTTTTAAATTTTGGTTAAATTTTATATAACCCAAAAAGGTGATGTTATGTTTTTATTAGGTAGATAGGATTTTTTTGAACATTTTGTATGTCATATGTATTTTTAGGATTTTTTCTACATTTTTCTAGGGCTTAAATATTACTAGGGTTATTGCGGTAATTTGTTATGGTATTTTCCATTTACTTTATATCCTTCTTCTAAAACCTGGGCCTAGCCCGTAGCCTAGCCCACCAGGTTGTACTCGATCAAATGACCTGGTCCACTAGGTCGGGTGGACCTAGTACTCACTCTTACTTCCCCCGAGCCTCATCTCCTTCATTCCCACACGATGATGTGGCGCTGCCGCCATCGCTGCCTGTCTCTGGCTTGCTCCGGCCTCCTTGGTCACCGCCATTGGTAACAATTGACGTGCCTCACTCCGATCTAGCGATGGGTCTAGCTCGATTTGGAAATCCCGCTCTCTCCTGGTCGCCCCCTTCCTCGTCAGGTGTTAGGATTTCAGTCACCTCGACATCACCGCTCGCTGGTGGTCTAGCGATGCCCGCTGAGAACATGGAGCATGGACTGCATTCGTGAGGTGGCGTCGTTGTTGCTGCCACCGGTCGTGGCTAGGCGCAGGTGCAGCACCCCGTGCCCCTATGCCGTTGTGCCATGGCCTCCATCTCCCATTGCTTCTCCGCCATATTTTGCTTCCTCTCCGGCAAGATATAGGCTATAGCTTGCCAAAGGTAGGTGTCCCCTCTCTGCCTCTCTTCTCTCCTATACTTCTTTCTCTCACTTAAACATGATTCCCCTCCTTTAGATCCTTCCATCTCTAAGCTTCATAGATGCTTCTCTGTAATTATCTACTACCAGGCTCATGTCTGTAATGGTGATGCTCTACTACTAATTTAACGATGTTAGTCATAGGATTTTGGTAGCCATGCTATACCTAATTGAACATCTGTAGGGTTGCTAGAATCGTTATTTATATCTTAGTGTGTGATGGTATACAAATGTTTGCTTAGATTTGGTTTAACCAAATCCCTTCTCTGAACCACTGGTTCACTACTAGGCTTTAAGGATTTTGGGGTAAGGCATTTAACATCTTGTACCACTTTACTGTGGTGTAGATACATGTTTAACTAAACCTGAATTGACTTACTAGAAGTAAATATTCAAGAAGATGATTCAATTAACTAAGCTGGGTGTTGTTAATTGGAATATAGATCTTATTATGATGCTACTGTTTAGTAGAATGGACAAGTGAAGAATAATTTGAATCAATGACCATTAAAATTCTACCACTATTGTGATAGTGATGTTGTTTACATGATTCGTGTCAACATTAATAATGGGTTATCATATGTACTGGATTCCTAGGGTGGCTACTATCCATTCAATATGTTCCCTTAGGCTTATGCCTAGGAAAATGATTTCTTTCTTAAGCATATATAAATATAGCATGCAAGTATAACTTGTTCGTGATATTGTTAATGTCAACCTGACAGTGGATGTTTAATAAAAATGATTCCTAGAGGTAGAAACTAGGAAAATGATTTGAAGATTATTTGTGATGGTGCGGTGACCCAGCATACCACTACATGATGTAGTACACTATAGTCGTTAACATAACACCAATGAACACCGTGCACCAGTATTACATCCCTTAGAATGGCACAACACAAACATCACGAGTCCAAAACATGTCTTTACATTACATATATCACATTACAGAAGATCCAAGAACTTCCTCGACATAACGACGATTAAAATTTATAAAAGAGAACCAGAAATAGCAACTCGAAGTCAATTCTAGAAATACTATTACTATATAACTATGGCTTGTGATGGCTGTTATAGCAATGCTATACAGAAGTAGGTTCCGGTTTCTAAGATTATTTATATGCTACACTTCAGCTTGACTTCTAGGTTTTTAGATGTAGATGTTTGACCCCGTTGATCTCCTCTGTATATCTTCAGCTCTTCAAAGTAGTTCACCTCCTAAGTTCGCCATTGAGTGCTCACTACAAGAAAAGTTGGCTTTTACAACGGACGATTTTCATGGTTGAAGGCCCGTTTTTCGTGGCCGAAGAGTCTTGCGCGACTGATGGCCTTCGTGGTAAAAGCCCCGTCACAAATGAATTAACCACATTTTTTTCGCCCGTGGCGGATCGCACCCTTCAGCAACGAAAACATGTTCTATCGTAGATCTGTTTGCTAGCCACGCCGACGGCTGACGTCATGCAAAATGCCACGTGGCAGCCGTCGTTAGCGGCCGGTTACCGCCGTTAACGGTCATAGAAACCGTGGCAGAAGGCAGGCGCAGCCAAGGCCTGCTAAGTACTAACTGGGCCTACCCATCAGGGGAGCCCAACGAGAAGATGGCCCGTTACTGTTTTGTCCTGCACTGTTTGAAATAGGCCCAGAGATGCGGCCCGCGAACTTTCAGGCCCAAATCTGTTTCGGCCTACAGAAGGCCCATGTTTGTCCAATACTATGCTGCCACTTGAGGCCTGCACAAGTCCGGCCCTGCACTGTTCAGGCATGTTACCAATTTAGCCTTTTACTGTTCAGTCATGTTACTGTTTCAGCCTTTTAGGAATTTCGACCCGTTACTGTTTAGGCCCTTTAGTGTTTGGGCTTTTGCCTGTTAAGGTCGGCACTGTTTGGCTTGTTACTGTACTGGCCTACCACCGTACTGGCCTTTTGCTATTGATACCTTTTACGATTCCGACCTTTTACTATGCCGGCCTTTTCACTATCCTGGTCTTTTACTATTCTGGACTTTTACTGTTCTGGCCTTTTGCTACTACGGCCTTTTATAGTCTGGCCTTTTACTGTTCTGGCCTTTCACTGTTCTGGCCTTTTACTGTTCTGGCCGCTTTAGGTCGTCCATGCGCGCGTTGTTACTGTTTCGTACTTTTTTTGCTATTGCCTACTTTTTGCATAACAAGTGAATATCAAGACATCAATTAATAAACACACCGAAATTAACATTACTTATTACACAACAATAAAAGTTTGTTACAACAGGTTATACAACAAGATCGTAATTCCGACAGATTACAACGTGTTAGTACCATCAATAAGAGATCGGTATATGGCGATTCGCTTCACTGTATCATCTGTCCTCTTTTTCAACATTTTAGCTACTGATCTAAGAGAAGATACACCATTTCGTTCTGCATACAATACAATATTTGTATATTTATCACATGCAGGAGTTGTTCTAGGTGGACTCTTAAGTAAGTTTGCTTTGACAATGTAATGGGAGGATGAATGGGACGAGGGATCACAACTTTCAGTCCCGCCTTCCAAGGACTCCTGCCGGGTTTTAACAGCAGTCTGCTAAAATATGGTGAAACAGGTTAAAACAAACAACAAGGGAAACAAGTAGTATTATATAAAGTAGAGATCATTTAAAGTAAGTATGAACTTACAGTAACACGTTCAGGCTGACAGTAGGTCCTTCTCGAGCGGGTGCGACTCCTAGTCAATCTGCCACAAGAATCTAAGCAGAGCAGTTGGAACTCTGGTCCTTGTACTCCATTGTCATTTCTCTGCATGACATTTGAAACCAAGTTGGTTGGTTTGGAAGGATGAAAACTCTTGAAAAACACCAAAAACATAGCATTAAAAAATACCAGACCTATGTTTTAAACTAGATTGCTGGTTTCGAAGGATGAAAGTAGGTGAAAACACTAACATATAACATTAAAAATGACCAGATATATCATCCAAACTAGATGGACATTTTACAAATTAAGCATTCGCACATATATTCACAATTGAACATAAATGCAAATGTCATGGCAAGTTCTTAGGTAGAATGACAACTAATTAACATGACAAGAAACCGGCCTAAGTAACACAAGGAAACCTCACGATTCAGCCTTGCTAGGCATTAGATTGTCAGTGTTGGATCCTCTATAAGCTGTTTGCATGACCCGTGCGAGCGCTCGGAAAGAATAGAATCTATGAGTTCGTGTTGGAGGATTAAACCGATAGCGTGAGAATAAAGAAAGGGAATAAAATCAAGAAGCTAATGAGGTGGATAGGACCTACAAGATGAAGGGTGCAAATGAAATGGCAATAGCATCCAGGATATTGAGCAACATCCTGAAGATTTCGTAGCTTACGAGTAACAAAAATATAGCAAACAGGCAAGAGAAATTACCGCTGCGCGGCGAGGACGGGTGGGACGGGTAAGTGGGCAGCGGGGGCGACAACTCGGCATTTTGGGGTCAGCAACGAATGATTCGGTGAACTGGCCCCGGTAGGGTAGACGACGACGTTGGCGAAGCAGATCCGGTGCCACGAGGGAGTCGGTGAAATAGTTCTGGTAAAGAGTGTCTGAAGTGGAACTCCGGTGTGGAAGAGAGGGACGGCGGTGAAGCAGCTAGAGGAAGGTCAAGGTTGGAGGGGTGTGGGCGGGGAAGAGATGATGGGGAGGATATAGGTGGGATGACGCACATTTACGACCTATACCCCTCTATTATTGCAGTATTGCCACTGTCCTTGTTTCCAGAGCAGGGATAGAAGAGGAATTTTGCATTTGCAAAAAGCGGAGCGTGATATTTGAATAGATGCGCGGGATATTTGAATATATGTGCGCGGGATGTTTCGGCGCCATGCGGAAATTTTGAGGTTGAAGCTTCCGACGTACGCTACTTCCACGCGGCCGGTTGATACGTTGCTAACGTATCCATAATTTTTGATGTTCCATGCTTGGTTTTATCTACTTTCTTATGTTTTGTTCCAACTTTGGAGTACTTTTCATACAATTTCTTGGACTAACCTATTAACAAGATGCCACAGTGCCAGTTGCCTGTTTTCTACTGTTTTTGGTTCCAAAAAAGTCAGAAAATGAATATTCTCGAAATTGGACCGGACAAAAGCCAAAGTCATTATTTTCCCGGAAGACTCACGGAGCTAGAAGGAGAGACGAAGGGGGGCCACAGGGTGGCCACACCACCCCTTGGCGCGGGTCCCCCTGGCCGCGCCAGGGCATGGTGTGCCCCCCGTGGCCGGCCACCGACCTTGCCCCTTCGCCTATAAAATCCTCCCGATGCAAGAACCCCAAGTCGTCAATCAGAAATCCACGAAAAGTTCCGCAGTGCCACCGCCACCGAAGGGGAGATTTGGGGGACAGAAAGTCTCTGTTCCGGCATCCTACCGGGACAGGGAAGTGCCCCCAGAGCCATCTCCATCAATCTCCACCACCATCTACATCACCGTTGCTGATTCCCATGATGATGAGGGAGTAGTTCTTCCCCGAGGCTAAGGCTTCTACCGGTAGCTATGTGTTCATCTCTCTCTCTATGCATGATCATGTTGTGATCATGAGCTTTGTAATCAAGTAGATCTACCTTGCTAATCGAGTGCTTTAATAGATCTCTAGCTCTCCCTGTGTGTGAAAGTGACAGCGTGCACACCATGGTGGCACTTAGGCTAGAGATTACAAATACTTGTTATGAGTTATATTTGGAGTTGGATGTCTCTATGAAATTGTGGTGTTTGTTGGAACCATCTAGTGCTCAAGGTGACAGTGTTGGGTTATCTAGATGGGAAAAGCTTACTTTGAGGTGTGCTGTTATAGCCCTACCATGGATTAGAGTGTCCAACCGGGAGAGTAGTTCAGAGTAGTACCATGAAGATAATATATTTATATGAGAGTGTTCACTAGTGAAAGTATGATCCCTAGGCCTTGTTTCTAAGCATTGAAACACCGTTTACAACTAGATCTGTTACATGTTTGCTTGCTTCCATTTTTATTTCAGTTTGTCTTTAGTCTCTTCCACGCCATCAAGCTATTTTCTAGCACCGTTGTCTTATATCCATACCATTTGTATTTCACTATCTCTTCGCCGAACTAGTGAACCTATACACCTGAAAAGTGTATTGGGTGTGTTGGGGACACAAGAGACTTCTTGTATCTTGATTGCAGGGTTGCTTGAGAAGGATACCTTTGACCACTTCCTCCCTGAGTTCGATAAACCTTGGGTAATCCACTTAAGGGAAACTTGCTGCTGTTCTACAAACCTTTTCACTTGGTGGCCCAACAACTGTCTACAAGAATAGAAGTGCGTAGACATCAAGCTATTTTCTGGCGCCGTTGCTAGGGAGGTAAGGTAAAAGGTACTCACATCCTCCAGTGTGAGTGCTCGAAGTTATTTCCTTTAGATTCTACAATTTTGTCTTTTTGTTTCTTGTTTTCACTAGTTAGGCTTAATGGAAAACAACGACAAAATTAGAGAGCTTTTTAGTATTTTTCTTAATGTAGAACATGAATTGTCTGAAAAGAAAATTAAAAAACCCATGGAACTTTCTTTGCATGCTAATAACAATGTTATTAGTATGAATCTTCTGAACACCTTTGTCACTAATGCTATGGAAACGTCTAAGCTTGGGGAAGTTAGTTTTTATGAAAATGATCTTTTTAATTTCCCAGCTTTAAAGAAGAAAATTTGCTCTGATGATACTTTATCTCCCATATGTGGTAATTCTAATGATACTTGTGATATTTTAAATCCACATACTGAAAGCATCTCTTTTAAAATACCTATAAAAATTGTTGAACGTGTTATGAATAACTGTTATTTGGGAGATGGAACTGTCCATCCTGGTGATAATTTACTCTTTATACATGAATTATGCGAGTTGTTCAAGTATTTCAATGAACCAAGTTAAGATGAAGCTATTCCCTTTTTCACTTAAGGGCAAAGCAAGGGAGTGGTATGAGCTGCTAGATGATCCTCATCATTTGGAGTGGAAGGAACTTGAATCTCTCTTTTACTCTAAATTTTATCCTCCTCATGAAATTCATAAAGATAGGAATTACATTTATAATTTTCATCCACATGATGGAGAAAGTATTGCCCAAGCATGGGGGAGATTGAAGTCACTAATGCTCAAATGTCCCATTCGTGAGCTCCCCAGTAATATTGTTATTAATAATTTTTATGCAAAGCTTTCAGGACATTACAAGGACTATCTAGATACATGTTTAGAGGGATCCTTCACAAGCAAAGAGGTCAAAGCTAAGTGGGATCTTCTTGAAACAATTCAAAGCAATACCGAAGATTGGGATAACGACAAAGGTAAAGAACCAGGTATAAACTATGAGTATGACTGCATTAAGTCTTTCGCTGAAACTGCTGATTTTCAAGAGCTTAGTGCTAAATATGGTCTTAATCCTCAAATTCTTTTTGATTGTTTTAGAGCCTTTGCTTCTCATATTAATGCTCCTAAAGAAAAATGGGACATGTATCATGAGCCTTTTAAAGACACTTGCATGGAAAATGAAATTGTTATTAATGATAGCAATAAACATGCTCAAACCTCTGAAAGTACTATTTCTTATAAGCATGTTAATTTTTGTGGAATACATAGACCTTGTGAGAATAATCAAATTGAAGAAGAATATTGTATTACCCATAGGAATGAAAAAACTAGAATGTGGTATAGGGCTTTAAATGATCTTGGTAAAAAAGTTTATGCCCTTTATCCTTTTATTTGTGAACTTTGCTTCGAAGTGAGTCATTTCAATTTTCAATGCTCAGGCCATAATAATAGCCCTTCTAATCCAATGAGTACTGCAAGTTTGTATTGTGATGACATGATCACTCCTAATCAGCATGATGAACTCACATTATTTTTGGGGTGCAAAGAGTTATCAAGAAAAACCTCTTTGGTAGATATGGGTGCTTTTGATATGAATAGTGTCCTGCATGGTTGTCATCTTTATTGTGTTGATAATTGCCACACAAATACTTACAGACAAAATATTATAGAAGATGAGATTTTACCAAAATATGATAGGACTAATATGTGTTGTGATCTTATTAATGAAAAGAAGGAATCCTCCAAAGTTTCTTCTATTGTCTCTAATAATAAACCAGGGTATATGGAGAAGCTTTCTTTCAAGCCTCTCCCTCCTAAAGAGAAAAAGATAAAGAAGAAAAGGAGGGAGGAAACGGTATTTTCCCCTAAGCATGTTTCTCCTATTAGCGTTTTTGATGAGTCTGAACTCGATGATGTTCCTATGCCTGTTACCTATAGTAGTGATCATGATTGGGAAAAGCACACTTCTTTTGATATTGAAAATCTCTTTGGTACCAATTCGGAAAATGATGATATTAATAATTGCTATACTATTAGTGTTATCCATGTTCCTTCCAATGATGATATGTTTACAAACAAACACACTTTGGAAGATAGCTATTTTGTTGAATTTGATCCCACTACAATTAATAAGAATGAGTATGTTTATGTGGGGAGTATTAATTCTTTTATGCATGTGGCTCATGATAAGAATGTTTTATGTGATAGTTTATTGTTAATTTTATTCATGATGCTACTGAAAGTTATTATGAGAGAGGGAAACATGGTTTGATGTATCTCATCAATATTAAGTTTCCCCTCTTTATGTTGAAAGTCTTGAAGTTGCACTTGTTTTTCTTTCCTATGCTTGTTGCTTTGTGCTTTCATGACTTGTTTATTTACAAGATTCCTATGCATAGGAAGTGGGTTAGACTTAAATGTCCTTTGAATTTTCTTCTTGATGCTCTCTTTTACTTCAATTCATATTTCTTATGTGAGCATCTTCTCAAACTATCATGTCTAACTTAAAGGCGTTAAAGAAAAATACTTATTGGGACATAACCCAAAAGTTTTAGATGAGTCTTGGAAGTTATTACCTCTGTAATAACCGCTCATTATCCTTTTTATTTGCTTTATGTGCCAATAGTAACCTTTAATGAGAGAGAAGTAATGATTGGGAAAGTTGTTGTCCCGAAACATATTTCTGTTCTTCGCCGTAAAAATTCGTGTAAAATATCTGTACTTCTTTTTGAGGCATGAATTTTTGTGCTTCTGCCCCAGGTTGTTATATAACTTTATTTAGTTCAACACTTTTAGATTTGAGCAACAGAAGGTATTCGAAAAAAATCATCTTTACATGCTGGTCTGTTTTGACAGATTTCTGCCATTATTTGCATTTGCTTCTTGTTGGTTCCTTTTTGAGTTCTTTTGGGGGAATTGAGCTTTTTGAGGGAATTGCTACAGTATCTATTGTTTTAATGGAAGTTTTATTGGTGTTGAAACTGAACCCAAAGACTTATTATCTTGAGTGCACTAATGTTGCTAATAAAGATTGTGTGAAATTTTGTATGAAGGAAAAATTTCAGGTGTATGGAAGTAATGAGTAATGAGATGAAGGATGGACTAAAGCTCAAGCTTGGGGATGCCACGCATGTCACCCCAAGAAATATCCAAGAAGTACAAGCGTCAAAGCTTGGGGATGCCCAAGGCATCCCCTTCTTCATCAATAAAAATCCCAGGTTTCTTCCAAACACTTCATTTTTATTGTTTCATGCACAATTGTGTTGTTCTTGGAGCGTCTTCTTTTTCGTTTTTCTTTTGGTTTTTAGTGTGCTTGGTTTTATTAGTTTGCTGAATAAATTGGTTGGACCCCCTCTTTCATACATTGGTTTTCCAGAAGTTTGGTTTTGATTGGAAAAGAGTAGGAAAGTTCATGCTTAAGTGGTAAAAAGAGCTTGTTTTTGACTATGGCATATGCTTTGTCATGCCATGCTTGATATTTTTTTGGCTTTATGCTTAGTATTCTTTGGTGTAGCATGACATGTTATAAACAATTGAGATTGCTTAATGTGCCTTGGAAGAATCGTGCGTTGTTTTAGCATATTAAAGCATAGTATTGTGGTATTCTCCTTTGATGCTTTATTTGGGTTGACTTGGCGCATGCTCACACCATGTTATGACTATCCAAAGTCACCACAGCCTTGATGATCCTTTAGTTTTCGACTTGTAATATCACTTTATGCTTTAATCAATGATGTTTTGTCGCTCTGCATGATTATGGCCATTATTGCTCTCTTAGTTTGTCGCTCCCAGTCTTTTGCTAGCCTCCGTAACCAAGTATGAGTTCCACTCATGCATCCAACTCCTAAAACCAAGTTATTCCAAAGAGTCCACCATACCTACCTATTAGAAATTGCTATTCCAAGTATATTCATGCTTTTGTCTACCTTCCGAATTAAACTTGTTATGTGAAAATTAGTGATAAAAGTTCTCACGAACTTGATGGCACACTTTACTTTTCTTGCCCTTAATAAACTTGAACCATTGTGTCGTCTATGTTGTATATGCTTGCACTTATATGTTGGGGATTAGCAGAACCATGCTGTCATGGGGAACGCTTTCAACATTGCACTTGTACATTGTACCTAGTTGATATCATGCTCTTTTGTCTATGGATGTCGTCGGTGTGAAATGAAAGGGGAGCTTGTAAGTCCATGGAGTTATGTATGTGTGTTAGAGAAACGCCTGGGCCGCCGGTCTAATCCATGTTGTCATGGTGGAAACCTGCAGCGTAACCATAATGAGTTGTCTATGAAGCATTCTTCTTATAAAAAAAGAGATGGAGATTGATAAAAAGACAAAAAGAAAAAGGAAAAAAAGAGATATGATAAAAGAGGAAAGTGAGAAAAAAGCACCATTTTCGCATGGTAAATAAGAAGATTGCTGAGATGCTCGTTGTCTGCTTGCCTTGTCATTTTGATATGGGGATTCTTTTGTATCATCGGTCAAGGGGTACACCATTGGCGGTTCTCTATGATACACATGTACTTACGATGACAAGAACTTACCGGTGACTAAACTTGAGTAGCATGAGGAGCGGCCCTCGTATTCAAGGGACATGAGATTTCCAACTTATACTTTTATGAAGGCCTTTCTTTTACTTTTATGTTGAGTCTCCACCTTCTATCTTTATGCACCTACTTTGAGAGCATAGTGGCCATTCTTAGTTCTATGTGCATTGTCCCAAGACTTGTTGATTGATGCATAACTTGATATTGCTTGTTCTTAAACTACTTGTATCTAGTCACTCTTATGAACTTTCAAGGTGTATTATGCATTTATGTTTGCTACTCTATGAGGGACAAGCTGAATGACATTATGCTATGTTTTCTTTATGTGAAACAAACAAATGTCTTGCAAAGCATTGTTATTGATGAATCTTTTGTTTGTGCCTTTTCATGCTGCAACATAGTTGCTATGTCTTATTGCTAGAACTTTATCTTTCATGCTATGTTGAAGTACTATGATCCCAACAATCAATATGCCTTGATCAAGATTGTGATGGTGCATGTCACCTCAAAAATTATTCTTTTCTTTTTATCACTTACCTACTCGAGGACGAGCAGGAGTTAAGCTTGGGGATGTTGATACGTTGCTAACGTATCCATAATTTTTGATGTTCCATGCTTGGCTTTATCTACTTTCTTATGTTTTGTTCCAACTTTGGAGTACTTTTCATACACTTTCTTGGACTAACCTTTTAACAAGATGCCACAGTGCCAGTTGCCTGTTTTCTGTTGTTTTTGGTTCCAGGAAAGTCAGAAAATGAATATTCTCGGAATTGGACCGGACAAAAGCCAAAGTCATTATTTTCCCGGAAGACTCACGGAGCCAGAAGGAGAGACGAAGGGGGGGCACAGGGTGGCCACACCACCCCTTGGCGCGGGTCCCCTAGCCATGCCAGGGCATGGTGTGGGCTTCCTAGATGGCCACTGACCTTGCCCCTTCGCCTATAAAATCCTCCCGATGCAAAAACCCTGAGTTGTCAATCAGAAATCCATGAAAAGTTCTGCAGCAGCGTTGCCACCGAAGGGGATATTCGGGGGACAAAAAGTCTCTGTTCTGGCACCCTGCCGGGACAGGGAAGTGCCCCCGGAGCCATCTCCATTGATCTCCACCACCATCTACATCACCGTTGCTGATTCCCATGATGATGAGGGAGTAGTTCTTCCTCAAGGCTAAGGGTTCTACCGGTAGCTATGTGTTCATCTCTCTCTCTCTATGCATGATCATGTTGTGATCATGAGCTTTGTAATCAAGTAGATCTACCTTGTTACTCGAGTGCTTTAATAGATCTCTAGCTCTCCCTGTGTGTGAAAGTGACAGCGTGCACACCATGGTGGCACTTAGGCTAGAGATTACAAATACTTGTTATGAGTTATATTTGGAGTTGGATGCCTCTATGAAATTGTGGTGTTTGTTGGAACCATCTAGTGCTCAAGGTGACAGTGGATGGTTATCTGGATGGGAAAAGCTTACTTTGAGGTGTGCTGTTATAGCCCTACCATGGATTAGAGTGTCCAACCGGAGAGTAGTTCAGAGTAGTATCATGAAGATAATATATTTATATGAGAGTGTTCACTAGTGAAAGTATGATCCCTAGGCCTTGTTTCTAAGCATTGAAACACCGTTTGCAACTAGATCTGTTACATGTTTGCTTGCTTCCATCTTTATTCCAGTTTGTCTTTAGTCTCTTCCACGCCATCAAGCTATTTTCTAGCACCGTTGTCTTATATCCATACCATTTGTATTTCACTATCTCTTCACCAAACTAGTGCACCAATACACCTGCCAAGTGTATTGGGTGTGTTGGGGACATAAGATACTTCTTGTATCTTGATTGCAGGGTTGCTTGAGAGGGATACCTTTGACCACTTCCTCCCTGAGTTCGATAAACCTTGGGTAATCCACTTAAGGGAAACTTATTGCTGTTCTACAAACCTCTGCACTTGGAGGCCCAACAACTGTCTACAAGAATAGAAGTGCGTAGACATCACCGCTCTCACGTGTTGGCCCCGTCTAGACCCACACGCCAGCGACAATATGCTTACCAACATATAAATGAGTTTCCACACATTTGCCAAAATTGATAAACAAAATATTTTGAAGGCTTTCATACAAGATGACTAAGGTCATGGCCATATCTCTGTTATAGTTTATAATAGCGTGTCCATGTCTGGTAGATAGCTGCATCTTGGCATTTCAAAAGAAGATTCTAGATTGGATGGACAATGCCCAACTTTCATGAATTTCCAAACTTTCTAGCTAAATCTATGCAATAAAATGACTTTTTGACAATCTGAAGTAAATATGTATAATTTCGAACTAGAATGTGTGTGATATACCTTGCTCTTGATTTTTTTAAATAATTCAAAGATATCAAGTAATCAAATATTGGAGAACCACAGAGAGTTTTGGAAAATTCAACTTTTTGATATGAATGGTAATGACACCTAATTTCAGCCATTTTAAAAAAATAAAAAGAAATAAAATATAAAAATAAATGCATCCATTATTTTCTCTATTCGTGTCTCACTATGTGCACTAGCTAGTTTCCATGGAAAAATATAATCTTGAAATTTGATAATTTCTGAGAAAAAATTGTATCACAATATATATGGAGTACCATGTAAGAATATGCATGGCTTTCAAACCAGCTGACCAAGGTCATGTCCATATCTTTTCTATAGTTTATAATAACCTATCCATATTTGTTATGGTGTGGGTTGACATTTAAAATATTATTTACAAAGGAAGCTTCCGAATTGTAAGTTATTTCAATTTTCTAATGCACAACAATGGCTTTAGTCATGAAGCTACTACAAAACATGGCTTTAAATCCCACTGCCCCGGTTTTCACTCAAAGTATATATAGCCTAGGATTAATTAAGTTTAGGGTCCGGGGTTTTATTTTGGGTTGAGGGTTTAAGGGTTCATGGTTTATGGTGGTTTAGGATTTTAGGGTTTAGGCTTTTAGGGTTTAGTGGTTTAGGGTTTAGGGTTGTTCTAGGTTTTAGGGTTTATGATAGTTTAGGTTTTAAGGTTTAGGGAATTTTCAATAATAATGTTCAAGCTTTATATATATGTTTATATTCATGGAATAGAATGGCGTTATCACAATGTAATAAAAGTATTTCAAAATTTGATCTATACGTGCATTATACCTCCTTGGTAAGGGTTTAGGGTTCTAGGGTTAGGAAGTTAGAGTTCTAGGGCTAGGAGGTTATTAGGGTTTACGATTAAGGGTTTATGATTTTCAATAATGTTCAAGCTTTATGCTTATATTCATGTAATAGAATGGCGTTACCACAATTTAACAAAAATATCTCAAATTTTGATCTATAAGTGCACGGTACCTGCTGTTTAGGGTTTATGGGTCGATGATTTAGGGTTTCACGGATTAGGTTTTATGGGTTGTTTAGGGTTTAGGGATTAGCGATTATTCAATAATGCTCAAATATTTATACTTATATTCGTCGAATAGAATAGCGTTACCTGCTTTAATGAAAGTATCACAGATGTTGATCTATAAGTGCATGATACCTGTTTGGTTAGGGTTTTACAGTTTAGGTTTTATCATTGTATAGGGTTTAGAGTTTAGCAAATTTAGAATAATGCTCAAGCTTTATTGTTATATTTGTCGAATAGAATGACATCACCTAATTTAATGAAAGTATCTCAAATTTTGATCTATAAAGTGCATGATACCCGATTAGTTAGTGTTTATGGGTTGAGGGTTTGGGGTTTTAGGGTTTAGGTTTTAGGGGTTGTTTAGGGTTTAGGGTTTAGGGAATTTTAGATAATGCTCAAGATTTATGCTTATATTCATCGAATAAAATGGCGTTAGCAAATTAAACAAAAGTATATCAAATTTTGATCTATAAGTGCATGCTACGTGCTTGGTAAGGGTTTAGGGTTTTGGGTTTTAGGAATTTCCGATAATGTTCAAGTTGCTTTATGCTTATATTCGTTGAATAGAATGGCATTACATCAATTTATTGAAAGTATCTCAATTTTTAATGTATAATTGCACAGTACCTGCTTTGGTTAGGGTTTAGGGTTATAGGTTTTTACTGTTTAGTTTATGGGTTTTTAGGGTTTAGGGTTTAGCGAATTTTCAATAATGCTCAAGGTTTGTGCTTATACTCGTAGAACAGAATGGGTGTTAGCTGATTTAATGAAAGTATCTCAAATTTTGATCAATGTGTGCATGACACATGCTTGGTTAGGGTTTATGGCTGAGGGTTTAGGGCTTTAGGGTTTAAGTTTTAGGGGTTGTTTAGGGTTTAGGGAAAATTTTATATTACTCAGGATTTATGCTTATATTCGTCAAATAGAATGGCGTTACCCAATTTAACGAAATTATCTTAAATTCTGATCTATAAGTGCATGTTACGTGCTTGGTGAGGGTTTAAGGTTTAGGGTTATAGGGTTTAGGGGTTTAGGATTTGGGTTTTACAAGTTTCGGTTTTCGGGAATTTTCAATAATGTTCAAACTTTATTGTTATATTTGTGTAATAGAATGGCGTTACCGCAATTTAATGAAAGATCGAATCTCAAATTTTGATCTATAAGTCCACGATACATGCTTGGTTAGGGTTTATATGGGTCGAGGGTTTAGGGTTTTATGTTTTACGATTTAGGTTTTATGGACTGAATAGGGTTTAGGGGTGTTGGGGGGATACCCCGGGTAGGGTCACGCCGGGGTATAAAGGCCAAGTTAGCCGAGGTAAGGCAAGGTCAAAGCGAGAGCTGGCCAAGTCACCTCAAGGCAGGACGACTTACGGAGTAACCCGGCTCGGAAGATGTCTGCCTAACCGCGTCCTAGCCGACGTATATCGTATGTCGTCAGGTTCTTTGTATCTTGTCTGCAGGTACCCACGGGGCCGGGTTAACCAGGCCTGAGCCGGGTTATACCAGGCTTGCAAGAGAAGGAAGATATCTCGCTGGTCAAAAGCTGGTCTTTGTGCGCTGGAGCGTGAGCGAAGCGAACAAAGGGAGGGACCAACAGGGCATGGCCGACAAAGGTGACGTTGCCTATGTCGGCTGACGCTGGCGCCGCAGAAGGTTACGTAGCCTCTGCATGGCTTACGAAGGGAAAAGGAGACCCGGTCGATTTGCTATTTTTGAGAGGCATATTCCCTGGAATATGCCTCCACGTATGCCCTAACTGGGAACCTAGCCTCCCCTATATAAGGAGCGATAGGGTCTCTGTAGAAGGGGCTGGTGGTTGAGGAGTTGGCTCATTGGGTGAAAGTACTAGTGAGAGTAAGAGAGCTTCTTCTTCCTCCTCTCCTCAATACAACTCAAGGAGCATCTGTAAACGCAGTGAATGTTGAGAATACAAAGCATCTGTGTGTGGAATCACCGCACTATCCCTCCCTAGATTCCTCTAGTGCATATTGGCCCCACCTTTAGCCTATCCATGGCATCTGCCGTGACACCACCACGACAGTTGGTGCCCACCGTGGGGCTAGCGGCGCTAGCAGGAGTGAAGATCCGGGCAGAAAGCATCTTCGGCAACGGCGAGCGCATCGTCTCTGGGCTCGTTCAGCGCTTTGGAGCGCTGGACTACGTCAGCGGCAATGATGGTAGCTTTGGCAAGCGACCTCCACCGCGCAATGGCCTCTTCGTCAAGCTTGGCGCCCACAAGATCTGCGTCGGCATCGATGTGTCATGCGTTCATCCGCAACACGTCATTGAAGGAGGCGAGCCACCCCTTAGCATGGTTTACGGTGCGCGTATCACTCGCCCTCCTAACCGCGCTGAGGTGATGATGACAGCGCCTGACGTTGGCACGAGCAAGGACCCGGCACCAGATCCGGAGGTAACACCCAAGGCGCCGAGGAAAAGTAGAGGACCTCCACTAGAGAGGCCAGAAAACGTGTTGCAGCAGGTGATAGATAGCTTGGCAAGCCCCATAGCACCTGTGGTAGATCCGGCTCAGGCACATGCCGAGTTAGAGGAAACTAGGCAGAAAGTACTAGAGGGTGCGAAAAATATAGTCGCAGCTCAGCAGTCGTTGAACATGACACTACGTGAGTATGCAAGAGCAAATAAGGTAGATGTTGTAAAAGTAAAAGGGAGAAACCTCATTAGTGAAATGAACAAAGAGGGTAAGACTAGAGTTGAAGAATCAGAGAACCTGTTGTCCATGGGGCTGCCGACGTACAGCACCCCAGAAAAGAACCTCAGAGCTGCGGATGTGGCTGCATCCGAACTAGAAGGTTTGACGGGTGAAGCCCGGCAAAGACAGCAGGAGAGGGTCAACGAGTTAGTTCGGATCGCTAACGGACAAAATGAAGAGTTGCTCAGGGCTAACCCGGCAAGAGCTGGGGCTTCCAAGGTCGTTTATTCGGTAGTGGGTAACCCAGAGAAATCTGCCGGGGATGCATCATCCCCTCATGATGGCCCTAGAAGAGAGGAAGTGGTAACCTCGGCAAGGAGAAACAAACACATACTCCCGTATGACCCGGCAAGGGCAGGGAAAGGAAAAGTAATACAGGGAAATGAGGATCTACAACAGCAGCAGCGGAATGTACCTCGGCAAGAGCAGAGTGCCGGCCAGGGTATGAAGCAAAATTGTGCTCGACAAGAGCAAGACAGATACAACGATGGTTATTCGGAAATGGTGAATGCAGGATACCATAGGCCGGATCATCATGTGATAGGGTCAAGATTGGGAAGCAGGAACTTGCTGCCTGATGACGCCAGGTTAAAGCTGGATCGGCTCTACAGGTCGGAGCAAATTGAGGGGCAAGGTCCTCCGGGTCCAGCGTGTTTTGGGTCCCGGATCATGAAAGAGCATCCGGTACCTAACTTCCAGTTACCTAGAGGCACGAAAACATATGACAGCAGCACCAAGCCGGAGGATTGGTTAATCAACTATGCAACGACAGTGAAAATTGCGATAGGCAATTTGAGATTGGCAGTGAGATACATACCTCAGATGCTGGAGGGGCCAGCGAGGGTATGGTTAAACAATTTACCACCCGGTAGTATCAACTGTTGGCTGGATTTTGAAGAAATGTTCGTCAGTAACTTCTCGAGCACTTATTAGAGGCCGAATATGCCACAAACCTTAGCAATGTGCAAGTAGCGACCAAATGAAACAGACTGGGAGTTCCTAACTCGCTGGTGCAACGTGAGGAACTCATGTGAAGACGTGATTGAGTCTCAGGCCATAGCTTGGTTTGCGCAAGGGTGTAGATATGCAAGCATGCCGTGGCAAAGGTTACAAAGGGATATGCCAACTACACTGGCAGAGACAATCCGGATTGCTGATTCGTATGTTTTGGGTGATTCGACTCAACCCCGACTAGTGTCAAATGAGTCAAATGAGGAGTACTACCAGCGAGACGGAGCCGGATCATCCCGGCGAAATGATTATCAGAGTAAGAGAAGAGATGATATACTAGATTACAGGTACAGTTCGCAATAAGTTGCTGCTGTAAATCAAGATCAACCCGGAGCAGGGAGTAATCAGCGTCATAAAACTGGAGGGCAACAGTGGACTCCAAGAAATGATGGCAAGAAAACTTGGACGCCCGAGCAAAAGAGACAATGGCAAGAAAAAAAAAGACCGGCCGAGGTATACGTATGAGGCGATGCTGGATCAGCCGTGCAAATTTCACACGCCAAATCCGAGTAACCCGACGGGTCATACAACCCGGCAATGTGAGTGGATGACGAAGATAGAGCAAAGTGGCTCAGGGAATGCTCAGGCACCTCGGAACGATCAACCTCGGCAGGAGTTACCTATGCAGCAACTGCTCTCCAGAGCAAATACGCAAAAGTTAATGTTGCCACCACCTCCGTCGAGGTATGAGAATCATGAGAGAAGGGATGTAGTGCATCAGGTGGAAAACCAGCATCAGCCAGATCAAAGATATCCCGACAATGAGGGGAGAAATGAATACAGAGAGCATCACCAGAGTTACTATGTGTTTACCGCGGAGGAAACGGATAGAAAGAGCATGCAACGCCGACATATGGAGGTGAATGCGGTCATGCCGGCGGTGACGAGGTATATGCCTTGGTCTGATTAGGAAATTACCTGGAGTATCAAAGACCATCCCAGGATCATGCCGAGTCCTGGTTCGTATGCACTAGTGCTGGACCCAACATTCATCGAGCCAAATATCAATGTGAGGTTCTCCAAGGTGCTGATCGACAATGGCAACAACATCAATATCATGTACATGGATACAATGCGCAAGTTGGATATCTCGGAGAACATGCTCCAAGCTACAAGGACAACTTTCCATGGCATTGTGCCTGCTATCTCCTGTGAACCCATTGGCAAAGTCCGGGTTGATGTGTTATTCGGCACAAGGGATAACTGCCGAATTGAGAATTTGGAGTTTGAGGTTGTGAACTTAGAAAGCGCATATCACGCATTACTCAGCAGGCCAACCCTGAACAAATTTATGACAAGTACTCACATCAGTTACCTGAAGATGAAGTTGCATGGGCCAAATGGAGTAATTACCATGGCTGGGGACTTCCGACGTTCGATTGAGTGTGCTTCAGCCGGGTCTAACCTGGCCGAGTCACTCGTGATTGCACAAGAGAAAAGAAAGATCCAAGAAGTAGCGGCATTGGCTCAGTTCGTGCAGCAGTATATGCCGGCGCTGAGTAACCCGCATGGAAGTGTCTCATTTCAAGCAACAAAGGATACAAAGAAAGTTCCCATTGATGATCTGTTCTCGGAGCGCACCATAACAATTGGTGCCGGGTTAACTGAGAAATAGGAAAGCGATCTCGTCAATTTCCTCCGTGAGAATCGGGATATCTTTGCTTGGTCCACACAGGACTTGCAAGGTGTTCCGAGGGAATTGGCCAAGCACTCTGTGAATGTGAGACCCGGAGCAAAGCCGGTGAAGCAACCTCTCCGCCGCTTCGCCGAAGATAGGAGAAAAGTCATTGGAGATGAGATAGCTCGGCTCCTAGTAGCCGGGTTCATCATGGAAGTGCTTTACCCGGACTGGCTATCTAATCCGGTGCTTGTGGGGAAGAAGAAAGATGATCCGAATGTAGTAGTGGTTTGGCGTATGTGCATCGATTACACGAACCTGAACAAGGCGTGCCCAAAAGATCCATTCCCGCTACCTAGGATAGATCAGGTCATAGATTCTACTGCTGGGTGTGAACTGTTGTCATTCATAGAAGTGTATTCTGGTTTCCACCAGATACCACTGAACCCAGATGATCAAATAAAGACTGCATTTATCACCCCGTACGGGGCTTATTGCTATCGCACTATGCCTTTTGGTTTACGTAATGTCGGGGCAACGTATCAAAGATGTATGCAAAAACGCCTACACGATCAAATTGGTCGAAATGTGCTAGTGTATGTTGATGATGTGGTTATAAAAACCAAGGAAAGCAAAACGCTCCTTGATGTTAAGCAAATGTTCACGAACCTAAGGAGGTTCCGAATGAAGCTTAACCCGGAGAAGTCTACCTTAGTGTCCCGAGTGGAAAATTACTCGGATTTCTTGTCTCCAGCCGAGGTATCGAAGCTAACCCAACTAAAATCCGAGCCATAGAGCGAATGGAATTGCCGAAGTGTCTTAACGATGTCCAGAAGTTCACTGGTTGCCTAGCATCCTTAAGTCGGTTTGTATGTCGGTTGGGAGAAAAGGCATTGCCTCTCTATCAGCTAATGAAAAAGTCAGACAAGTTCATACGGACGCCGCAGGCCAATGAAGCCTTCATCGAGTTAAAGAAAATGCTAGCTACTGCACCGGTGTTAGCCTCTCCACTATCAAAAGAGCCAATGTTGCTCTACATAGCCGCAACCAACCAGGTTGTAAGTGAAGTGATTGTGGTAGAGCGCAACGAGGAGGGTAAGTTAGTGCAAAGACCAGTCTATTACCTGAGAGAGGTATTATCAGCATCAAAGCAAAATTATCCTCACTATCAGAAGATGGCATATGGTGTGTATATGGCAGCTAAGAAGCTAAAGCATTATTTTGAAGAGCACCCCATCAAAGTGATATTGAAGCCCCCATATCTGAGATAATGAGCAACAAGGATGCAAGCGGTCGGATTGCAAAATGGGCAATTGAGCTAGCCCCTTGTGCTCCACAATTCGACAGAAGAGATGCGATCAAGTCTCAGGCAGTGGTCGACTTTTTCGTAGATTGGGCCGAGATGCAATATGAGCCACCGTTGCCAGATCCAAATTATTGGAGAATGCATTTTGATGGATCAAAAATGAAAACCGGGTTAGGCGCCGGAGTTGTGCTTACCTCTCCCAAGAAAGACCAGCTGAAATATGTGCTGCAAATCCACTTCGCAGCATCAAACAATGTTGCAGAATATGAAGCACTTGTGCATGGACTCAAAGTAGCAAAAGAAATTGGAATACGTCGGATCCAGTGCTTCGGTGACTCGGATTTGGTGGTTCAGCAAGTCTCAGGGCAATGGGATGCTTTGGATGCAAACATGGCATTGTACAGATTTCATGTGCAGAAGATATCAGGATACTTCGACGGATGTGAGTTTCACCATGTACCTCGACTGGAAAATGAGGCTGCCGACGTACTATCAAAGCTCGGATCAACTCGACAAGCGATCCCGCCAGGTGTAGCACTAGAACACCTCAGAAAGCCATCTATCAGGCCATCCCCAGAGTCCGAGTCAATCTATATACCGGCCGATCCGGAGTCCAGAGCTGTGTCCATGGAAATTGATGTGGGAAGTGGTTCAAGAAACCTGGGGACTTCTTCGGCAAACCCGGGGACTGCTTCGCAGAACCCGGGGACTGCGCAGCGTGATCCGGCAGAGGTTATGTCGGCGGATCAAATGGAAATTGACGATGATGTGTTTTCGGTGCGAGCCATACCAGCTTGGGCACTGCACATATTCCAGTTCCTAAAGGATGGATCTTTGCCCAATGAAGAAGTGCTTTCAAGGCAAATTCAAAGGCGCGCAAAGGCATACACGATTATCAACGCTGAGCTATACAAGAGGAGTGTCACGAATGTCCTCCAGCGATGTGTTGACCCGGAAGAAGGGCTTGACATCCTCCGAGATATACGTCAGGGGGGAATGTGGGCATCACGCCTCATCCAGAGCCTTAGTAGCAAAAGCTTTCCGGCATGGGTTTTACTGGCCAAGTGCCTTGGAGCAAGCAGAGGATCTAGTAAGAAAATACAATGGTTGTCAAAGGTATGCTACCAAGACACACATGCCAATGTCGGAGCTCAAGACCATACCGATTACCTGGCCATTTGTCGTATGGTGTTTAGATATGGTTGGCCCATTTAAGCCGGCAAAAGGAAACATGACCCATATCTTGGTTATGGTTGACAAATTTACAAAATGGATTGAAGTAAAGCCGATAAGAAAATGTGATGGAGCTACGACTGTGTCATTCCTCAAACATATCATCCTGAGATATGGCTACCCTCACAGTATCATAACAGATAACTGCACTAATTTTGCTGAAGGAGCATTTGCGCGATTCTGCCGGGATAAGAAGATCTGGCTGAACGTTGCTTCAGTAGCTCACCCTGCATCGAACGGACAAGTGGAAAGATCCAACGGATTAGTATTATCCGGGATAAAACCCCGGCTCATTGAGCCGTTGCAAAGATCAGAGGGGTGCTGGATAGAAGAACTACTAGCGGTACTGTGGAGTTTAAGAACAACTCCGAATCTATCAACAGGCTATACGCCATTTTTTCTGGTATATGGGGCAAAAGCTGTATTACCAGCCGACATAGAGCATGATTCTCCTAGGGTCACCCAATACACAGAAGCCAAAGTGCGAGAAGCCCGGCAAAATGATGTTGATCTGCTGGAAGAAGCGAGAGAATTGGCATTGTCCAGATCCGCCATATATCAGCAAAATCTCCGACGCTATCATAGCCGGAAAGTAAATCCCCGAGTCTTCCGGGAAGGTTATCTGGTACTCTGGTTGGTGCAACGTACTGCTGGCATGCATAAGTTATCCCCCCATGGGAAGGGCAATTCATTGTAAGCAAAGCATTGCATAATGACTCTTATTATCTCATTGATGCACAACCGCAGGAGAAGAACAAGGCAGACAGGTCTGGCGAGGAATCTAAGCGTCCATGGAATGTAGCCCAACTTCGTCCATTATACACTTAACAAAGAAGTGTGTGTATCCGAGTTTCTCATACGTCGGTATGTATGCCGGCAGTGAGTTTATCAATGAAATCTTGGCACCTCGAGCAGTAACTCAGGGACTTCCTTAGTAATATTTGTTGTCCTCTGTGATTGTTATTTATTTTTATGTCAGCTAGCTTAAGTTGCTTCTACCTAATCTAGATTAGTAGTGTGTGAGCACCAAAAACTCAACTCTTGGACTCGCTACTGTCCAACAAGAATTGGCTTCATGGCGAGCAAGAGAACAAGTTTGGAAATGCGTAGCACACGAAAAACGACTAAGAAAAGGAACATAATCGAGCCGACATTTATTGTTCGGACTAACCCTATGTTTACTTTACCTTTACCATGCTGGTTTATTTTGAGCTAATCCTAGAGTTTCCAAGTATTTTTAAGTCAATTTTTGAAACTCGGACTCGTAAGTCACAAAACCGAATCAAGGTAGACGCGAGCCGAGCCATGAAATTGAAGAAACAAGAAAGTGAAAATCGGGGACTGCGCCCAAGTTAATCCGGCGTGAATATCTTAGTAGCAAAATATAGTCAGTATGATTGATACATCTGCACCCGGTATACTAGGGATCTGATAAATTTCAAAGTGTTTTTTGGTGCTCAAGGAACAACAGCAGGAGGGGGTAACTCGGCGCCAGCGGGTGGAGCAGCGGCTTTAGCCTCGTCGTCATCTTCATTCTCCTCGAGATCTGAGGCTTCGTCCTCTTCCTCATCATCCGAACCATCTTCGACGTATTCATCGTCAATGACACCGAGGAAGCTTGGTCCTTCGTTCCATTGATGGACATGGGATACCTGGATAAGGTTGTGGGCACAAGCCTTGCGGTGAGCAACCCAATCCGGATCGTTTGACCACTTGGACCCAGTACGCAAGCGCTCGAGGAGCTTCAAGTCCAGTTTTTCATACTAAGTGAGCACGAAATGGAGGACAATATCAGCTCCAGCATGAGCGGTGGATTCCCTCCAGAGGTCGAGCTGGGTCTCGCAATCTATTAGCTTGTTGATCAAAGCAGTTGATCCCTCCGGAGGATCCTCACCAGGCCAAAGTGCATGGAAGATCCGGACGGCTGAATCCAGGAGACCCGAACGATAGTTCTTCACAATTTCAATCCGGGAGGATAGGGTGACTAGCAGATCCTCCATGTCATAAGGAATGGGTTCAGCGCCAGGATCAGTTGGGGTACCCCTCTGTCGGTGAAACTTGGCAACGACATTAGCCGCAACGGCATCACCCTGTGGGAATTTTCCTGAAAACAAAACAAGTGAAATAAGTAAAGCAGTTTAACCCAGAGAAATATACGTCGGCGGAAGGAAAAGAGCTTACGGGAAATATGGCTATGGATCCGGGTTAGCTCTTTGGTGCAATCAGCACGCCTCTTCCGGAGCTGCTCGAGTTCAACATTAGCCGAGTCAAGCTTGACATCGGCCTCCTTTAGCAACTCTTCATCTTTGGCAAGTTGAAGGCTAAGACGTTCTCGCTCTTCGGTGAAGTCTTGGCCAGCTTTGTCCATCTCAGTCTTGTGGAGCTCTTTGAGCTTTTTCATCTCAGCCTTGAGCTTGGCAAGTTCATCATCCTTGACTCGAAGTTTGGCAAGTTCGTCATCCTTCTTCTTGAGCTCGGCCTGATTATGCCCTGCTTGTTCGAGAAAATGCAGCATCATATCAGGCATGGGCACACTATCTTCAAGGTAAGCTGCAACGATTTGTTGACCCGGCAGAGCTGAAGTATGAATATCTGCCGAGCCCAGGGGAAAGGAGAGAAAGCATGGAAAATGCGTAACCAAAGCGAATTACCTTTTATCTGGTCCAAGTTTTTTCTCATAATTGTATTTTCGGCCTCCACTCTGGCTGTGCAATCCGAATGACAGATTAGTTCGGCGAGAAAAGACAAAGAAAGATGAGGGAGAAGTCAAAGAGAAAACTTACCCTTTTTCTCGCACTCAGCAAGAAGAGCAGCATGTTTCGAGCGCAGCACCTTGTGTGAGTCCAGGAGGCGCTGAAACTCAACAGTTCGACGATTGGTAGTGATCTGAAAAGAGCAAAGTCCACTTAACTATATGCATATTCGAAGTGTACTAGATCCGGGCCAAGTGGAACTTAACCCGGCTCTAGGTGTGTGCATATTCGAAGTGTACAAAATCTGGGCCAAGTGGAACTTAATCCGGCTCTAGGTGTGTGCATATTCGAAGTGTACAAAATCCGGGCCAAGTGGAACTTAACCCGACTCTAGGTGTGTGCATATTCGAAGTGTACAAAATCCGGGCCAAGTGGAACTTAACCCGGCTCTAGGTGTGTGCATATTCGAAGTGTACAAAATCCGGGCCAAGTGGAACTTAACCCGGCTCTAGGTGTGTGCATATTCAAAGTGTGCAAAATCCGGACCAAGTGGAACTTAACCCGGCTCTAGGTGTGTGCATATTCGAAGTGTACAAAATCCTGACCAAGTAGAACTTAACCCGGCTCTAAGTGTGTGCATATTCGAAGTTACTAAGGAGCTACGCTAGTTCTCTAAGGAGCATCCGGCCGAGTAACAAGTTACTCCCCAGAGGCTCGGGGACTAATGGAGATATCTCTAAGCACTTGTGCATATTAAGGAGAAGACAAAGTAGCGTACCTCCATCATTCGGCCAACAATGTTGATAGCCTTGGCTCCCGTGTTCATCTGTGCGCTGAACTCGGCAGGCCCAAATTTCTCCGGGAGATCGTCATTTGGATCGACGAATTCCGCCTTGTTCCAATTATCGACATATTCGATCAAACCCAGAGGATAGCTCTCCCCACTAAGCATGTGGGGAGCGACCAAGCCTTTGGCGTGAGCCTCTCTCCTCGCAACTAGGGCGGCAGCAGGGCTGGTATGCAGTGCAAGTTGTTTGCTGCCAGCTGACCTAGAGGAGGCATCTTTCTTCGGCAGCATGGACGCAAGGGTGCGCTGTCCAGCCTCGATAGATGATGCTCTAGTGGCACCAGAGCCTTTCTTGGCCTTGGGTGGCTGTTGGGAGGCTGAGGCTTGAGCTGCAGATTTGGACTTGGGAACAGCCTTAGTGCTAGTTGGGTCTTCTCGCCGAGTCTTGGAGGACTCGGACGAGGCAGGAGGAATTGGTGCTTGTGCTGGTGCTTGTGTTGCTGTTGCTCCTGCTGATGCTATTGGTGCTGCTGGTGGTACGGGTGCCGATGCTTGTGCTGGTGCTGGTGCTGGCGTTGATGCTGCTACTACTGTTGCTATCTCGGGGACGACGGGTTGCGGCTCAGCCGATGAGGAGCTAGGAGCATCCGACCTTATCCTGTCCTCGGCGGCACCACTTCCCCCTACACCGGAGTGGCCCTCCTCTGGGCGAGGTGGACTAAGATCCAGATTAGCCATCGAGCCTTCCTGAATTGGGCTCAGTGGGCGCGTCTCATCGTCACGAGGGGGAGATGGGGAACACCGAAAAGATGAAGCAATGCTGGAGCCACTCTAGGGAACCTCCACGACAGCCCTATCAAATTAAACAACGGATAACAAATTATATAACAGGGAGAGAGGCGTGAAGACAAAGAAACTAGAAGCAGAAAATGGTACAAGGAAAAAGAAACTCACTCATCAGAGGTCAGAGGCTCCTTGGGCTTCCGAGCTCTCCGAATTGTGGCCTTAGTCGGAGGTTTGCTGGCGACCTTGTCACCGGACTTCTTCCGCCTTTTGGTTGTTTTGGGAGGCCCGGAAGAAGCAGCCGAAGTGGCAGCCCGCTTCTTTGACACGTCTGGGGCCGGCTCGCTCGTAGCAAGAAGGGGATCTTCATGGATCTGCGCAACCGGGTTAGCTGAAGCCGGAAACGCGTAAGAAAGGGGCACCGGGTCAAATACCTCTACCACTTCAATGTCGGAATCATCCTCATCGTCAGGACAATTCCTTAAGGAAAAGAAGTTACCAGAGGGTCGCTTGGTTGCGTCCAAGGTAGGCAAAAACATTTCTTGATCCGGCTCCTCCTCGTCGGGAACAAGTCGATCCTTCCCCATTTGAGGGAAGGCTCGGTGCCATCTTCAATGGTCTGCTGAAGAAACAACTAAAAGGAAAATGCAAAGGAATCAAATAAGCAGCATGCTCCAACATAGGATATAACTCGGAGAAGGATGGGGTAATGAGATTTACCGCAAGAGGAGGCTTGTCCCGACAGTAATGCTCCAGCCCCCACTCCCACTCAGCGCTGAAGTCCTTGTCGATCATGAAGAGGGCCTTAACCCGACGGAAGATATCAGTGTTGCTCAACTCGAAGGAGGAGGTCCGGTTGGGGTCAAGTCGCCAGCTCATATGGCAGAGTTTGTGTGTGTGCTTCTGATGGGGGGAAATCCGGCTGTGGACGAACGTGATCATTGCATCCTCGTTGCACAACCCCAGATCCTTCAGTTCCTTGAACCGCTTATTAACTTGATTCGCCAAGACGGTTGGTTTCTTGGGAACCCGGTCCCAAAGAGCCGGATTAGGAGGACCCATCACGAAGGGCCGCAGCTGGATCAGATCCTCATCCGAGCCATTCCTCACATAGAAGAAGGTCCGGGCCCAGCCCTTGCAAGATTCAAGACCTGTGACTCGGGGGAAGACAAATTGTTTCCAGGGAGAGATGGAGGCGGCACCACATTAGGTCAGGTGCTTGTCCTCCGGGGCACGCTCCTTATCCGGGACTACATTCCTCCGCAGACCGAAGAACCGGATCCAAAGCTCTTTAGTAGGCCATAAGCCGAGGTATCCTTCTACGGCGGATGCGAAGGAGGAGAGGGATGTAATGGCATTCGCCGGAAGATGATGAGGTTGGAGTTCGTAGGTATTGACGAAATCATGGAAGAAGTCACTCACTGGCAGGCCAAAGCCGCGCCGGAAGTGAGAGAGTAAGACGACAAACTCACCCGGATTGGGTGAGGGAGCGAGCTCCTCAGAGGCAAGGCGAGAAATCACGCCCTCGGGGATGCGGCGGGTGTGGTATAGCCAATAAAAATCGTCTTGGCACACCCATGAACCGGCCCAGGCACCGCGCTCCAAGGTTTTGCCCTCCTCCTCCATCTCTTCCTCGAGATGGTGAGCTCCTCCTTAGTCATCTCCAGGTCACTGTCCTCACCGGCCCAATCAGAGGTGGGGGACAGAGGCTTGGATTGGGACGGCCCCGTGACGAAGAAGAGAGGCGCATCGGTGGCGCTATGGATCCGAAGCGACAACGACGGTGGTGCTGTCGCAAGGAAGAAGAAGGAGCAGACATGCTGAGGGGCGTGAGAAGGGGGAAAAGACCAAGGGACGCGCCCCTCCCTTATTTAACGGCGCCCTTGCGATGATAGTGGGATCGGGCAGTGCGCTGAGGCCACACGGTGTGGCCGTGTATTTGCCGGATTAGCCAATCAGGCAGTACGTTGGGATCCCATGACGTAACATGGTGATGCAGTTAACAAGGAGGCAGCCACGACGCGACGTTTGCAATAGTAACCCCTGACAATAAATGCAGTAACTGGCGCAGGCCCTTAAAATGAGGCAAGGTTATGATTACCCTCCACGTAGGACGTGGGGAAGTGTATGAGAGAAGGAAGGATAACACGGAAAACCGATGAGTAACCCGGCCAGCGAGTGAAAACTCGGAATGTGCCAAGGGAAAGTTAAGCCGAAAGATCCGAACTACATGGTAGCTCGGAAAGGGGAGCAAAAATCTTGGTAGATTGAACCTGCCGTGGCCTTAGCAGCTGAAGTTGCTAAGACCACACCAGCTTCAGGGACTAATGTTGGGGGGATACCCCCGGGTAGGGTCACACCGGGGTATAAAGGCCAAGTTAGCCGAGCTAAGGCAAGGACAAAGCGAGAGCTGGCCAAGTCACCTCAAGGCAGGCCGACTTACGGAGTAACCCGACCCGGAAGATGTCCGCCTAACCGCGTCCTGGCCAACGTATATCGTACGTCGGCAAGTTCTTTGTATCTTGTCTGCAAGTACCCACGGGGCCGGGTTGACTAGGCCTAAGCCGGGTTATACCAGGCTTGCAAGAGAAGGAAGGTATCTCGCTGGTCAAAAGGTGGTCTCTGTGCGCTGGAGCGTGAGTGAAGCGAACAGAGGGAGGGACCAGTAGGGCATGGCCGACAAAGGTGAAGTTGCCTATGTCGGCTGCCGCTGGCGCCGCAGAAGGTTACGTAGCCTCTACATGGCTTACGAAGGGAAAAGGAGACCCGATCGGTCTGCTATTTTGGAAGAGGCATATTCCCTGGAATATGCCTCCACGTATGCCCTAACTGGGAACCTAGCCTCCCCTATATAAGGAGCGCTAGGGTCTCTATAGAAGGGGATGGTGGTTGAGGAGTTGGCTCATTGGGTGAAAGTAGTAGTGAGAGTAAGAGAGCTTCTTCTTCCTCCTCTCCCCAATACAGCTCAAGGAGCATTTATAAACGCAGTGAACATTGAGAATACAAAGCATTTGTGTGTGAATCACCACACTATCCCTCCCTAGATTCCTCTAGTGCATATTGGCCCCACCTTTAGCCTATCCATGGCATCTGCTATGACACCACCATGACAAGGGGGTTTATCAAATTTTCAATAATACTCGAGCTTTATGCTTATATTCGTTGAATAGAATACGTCGTTATCTAACTCAATGAAAGTATCTCAAAATTTGTTCTATAAGTGCATGATACCTGATTGGTTAGGATTTATGGGTTGAGGGTTTGGGGTTTTAGGTTTAGGTGTTATTAGGGGTTGTTTAGGGTATTTTTGATAATGCTCAAGATTTATGCTTATATTCATCGAATAGAATGGAGTTACCAGTTTAATGAAAATATATCAATTTTTGATCGATAAGTGCATGCTACGTGCGGTGTTGAGGGTTTAGGGTTTTAGGGTTTAGGGCATTTCCAATAATGTTCAAACTGTATTGTTATATTCGTGGAATAGAATGGCGTTACCACAATTTAACGAAAGACCGAATCTCAGATTTCGATCTATAAGTCCATGATACCTTCTTGGTTAGGGTTTATATGGGTCGAGGGTTTAGGGTTTTACGGTTTAGGTTTTATGGACTGAATCGAATTTTCAATGATACTCAAGCTTTATGCTTATATTCGTCGAATAGAAAATATATGGCGTTACCTAACTCATTGAAAGTATCTCCAAATTTGATTTATAAGTGCATGATACTGATACGTTGCAAACATATCCATAATTTTTGATGTTCCATGCTTGGTTTTATCTACTTTCTTATGTTTTGTCCACACTTTGGAGTACTTTTCATATGATTTCTTAGAATAACCTATTAACAAGAGTCACAGTGCTAGCTGCCTGTTTTCTGCCTTTTTGGTTCTAGGAAAGTCAGAAAATGAATATTGTCGGAATTGGACAGGAAAAAAAGCCAAAGTCAGTTTTTCACCGAGGGACACCAGGAGCCAGAATATGAGACGAAGAGGGGATGGGGCCCAGCCACACCACCTGGCCGCGCGGGCTGGGCCTAGCCGCGCTAGGGGGTGGTATGGCCGCCCCAGACACCCCCTCGGTTTCCCTCTTCGCCTATAAGTTGCCTGATGACCTAAAAACTAAGGGGGGTTTGACATTTTTCCAGAAGGAGTTCCGCTCCACTGCCACCACCAAATTCCACGAAACAGCACCAGAAACTCCGTTCTGGCACCCTGCCAGGACGAGGAATTGGAGGAGATCATCGCCATCATCGCCACCATCGCTTCTCCATCGACCATCCATGTTTCCCCCATCTATGAGTGAGTAATCCCCCGCTGTAGGCTATGGGGATGGTAGGAATTGGATGGGATCGTTCATGTAATGGCATCAGATTGTTAGGGCATGGTGCCTAGTATCTTTTATTAGTGTTATTTGACTTTGTTGCAACTTGTTATGCTTAATGCTTGTCACTAGGGCCCGAGTGCGATGATTTCAGATCTGAACATGTTATTGATTCATTATGATAGTATTGTTTTTGGTCTTACCTACAAGTTGTATACACACGTTGTTATCCGGAACCAATGGCCCCGAAGTGACAGAAATCGGGATAACAGGATGGAATGGCTTTGATGTGAGGATCACATGTGTTCACGGGGTGTTAATGCTTTGCTTCGGTGCTCTATTAAAAGGAGTACCTTAATTGCCAGTAGTTCCCTTGAGGACCCGCTGCAAACGGGCTGGCAGGACAAAATATGTTGTGCAAGTTCTCATTGCGAGCACGTATGACTATATATGGAACACATGCCTATGATTATCTAGTACTTGGATGCTTTATCTTATTTATATGTAATTGCCCTATGTTTGTTTTCCATGTGAGATGTCTTGTCCATGCAACTCCCGTCCATCCATCCCTATGCCTACCGCGCTCGAATCCTACTATTTACTGCTATTGTTACTGCTGTCTTTACTTTTACTATTGCTATTACTCTGCTGTTACTTTACTATTGCTTTCATAAAACTGTTGCTACTAATAAACTGCTGTGAGCAAGACTGTTTCCAGGTGCAGCTGAATTGACAACTCAGTTGTTAAGGCTTATAAATATTCTTTGGCTCCCCTTGTGTCGAATCAATAAATTGGGTTTCACTTCCCTCGAAAATACTGCGATACACCCCCTATACTTGTGGGTCATCAGATACCTGTTCTTTTATGGTTTATGGGTTGAGGGTTTGGGGTAATAGGTTTAGGTTTTATTAGGGGTTGTTTAGGGTTTAGGGTATTTTCGATAATGCTCAAGATTTATGCTCATATTCATCGAATATAATGGAGTTACCAGTTTAATGAAAATATATCAACTTTTGATCGATAAGTGCATGCTACGTGTTTGGTAAGGATTTGGGGTTTAATTAGTGTTTAAATTTTAGGGTTTCGAGAATTTTAAATAATATTCAAGCTTTATGCTTATATTCATGGAATAGAATGGCGTTACCGCAATTTAATGAAAGTATCTCAAATTTTGATATATAAGTGCACGATACCTGCTTGATTAGGGTTTATGGGCCGAGGGTTTAGGGTTTTACATTTTAGTTTTATGGGTTGTTTCTGGTTTTGGTTCAGAGAATTTTCGGTAATGCTCATGATTTATGCTTATATTTGTCTAATAGAATGGCGTTACCTGATTTAACTAAAATATCTCAATTTTTGATCTATAGTTGCACGATACATGCTTGGTCAGGGTTTAGGGGTTTAGATTTTATGGTTTAGGATTCCGTGAATTCTCAATAATATTTTCAAACTTTATGGTTATATATATTCGTGGAACAGAATGGTGTTACCGCAATTTAATGAAAGTATCTCAAAAATTGATCTACAAGTCGATGATATCCTGCTTGGTCATATTTCTTATTAAATAAAATTGAATGTACCCGGGTACTAAAACAAGGGAGAAACAGGAAGAGTTCCTTGAGATTTAGGCGCTGTTTGGTTGGGCTCGAATTCTGGCTTTTGATTTTTGGCTTATAAAGCTACGAACGTGTTTTTGGCTTATAAAGCTACCAACGTGTTTTTGGCTTTGTTTTTTCAGCTTTTACTCTGACATAGTGGAATGATAGTATAAGCCAAGTTGGATGATTTTAACGATTTTATCTCGGTTTAGTGAAAAATGTTCGAATTTTGAACAACAAGCGATGGGAATCTCTACTTCCCGTAATTCTGGCTTACTGACATGTTGGTCACTTGCATAGAGGGTCTAAAAAGTCGGTGTAGGTCGGAGTGGGCGGGCAGGTAAATATTGAAGAAGGGCTGGGAAATGTGGATGGGGTTATGCACTTGGGAGAACGCAAATTTACCACCTATATCCCTCTGTTATTGCAGTGCTCCCTCAGATTTTTGTTTCCGAAGCAGGGATAGAAGAGGAATTTTGCATTCTATAAAGAGGTGAAGAATGTTTGAATGGATGCGCGGGATATTTTAATGGATGGGTGCGATGTTTGGGCGTCGTACCAAATTTTGAGGTCGAAGCTTCTAGCATACGCTACTCCGGCATGGGGCCTCTCAGACGTGATGTCACCATCTAGGCCCACACGCCAACGAGAGTTGCTTCCTATCATTTAAACGAGTTTCTAGGCATTTGCTGAAATTTTTGAACCATTTAAGGCTTTCAAAAAGATGACCATCGTCAAAAAAAAGGTGACCAAGGTCATGGAAATAGTTTATGATGACGTGTCCGTATTTGGTAGATCGGTGCATCTTTGCAAATCAACCAATATGTCTGCTTCCAAATTGAAGTTTGTTTTCAAATTTCCAAGTAACAACAATGTGTTTTGTTGTGAAGCAACTACAAAGATGATAGGTCCAAATGCCACCGCCCCCTTTTTTCACACAATGTATAACGCCCTTTCAAGCTTCCAGGCTAAATTTGTGCAATAAAATAATTTTTGGGGCTGGATGTTTTTTTGGGGGGCTGGATGTTTGAATGGATGAGCGGGATTTTTGAATGGGTGGGCGGGATATTTCGGCGCTCTGCCGAAATTTTGAAGTTGAAGCTTCTAAGGTACGCTACTCCCACTTGGGATGATGTCCCCGTTAGATAGACCCACAGGCTTGTATGCTTTCCAGCATTTAATGAGTTTATAGACATCTGCCGAAATTAATGAACTTTAATTCAAGGCTTTCAAACAAGAGGAGAAAGGTCACAACCATAGTTTCTATACCTTTTTCATCTTTTGTACTACTCCGTACATTGAAGCATCTTGTCAACACCCGGATTTTTAATCCCAGATGCCTGTTATGACATACATCGCAATCCCAGGATTACCATTTTTGCGAGACATAACAGATTGGATATCACAGTACATCATCCATTACAAACCATAATAAGGTCTTACACAAATAAAGGATATCATGATCCAGTCTTAATACAATCAAGCAGCGGAATAATAAAGCATAGTAGTGGGCTCCATCTTCAGGGTCACAGGCAATGCTGACGATGGGAGATGATCCTAGTTGTCGTAGCCGTCCTGTTGTGCATCTTCCGAATAGTCCTCCTCATAGTCTGGCCACGGGAATAGCCAGGGACAAAGCCATGAGTACTCTTTAAGTACTCGCAAACTATCACTAACAAGTATGGTAGTTCTAGCAGGAGTCTTAAGCTCTAGGTTTATTTGCAAAAAGCCAGATTTATCTTAAGCTGAGTTCAGAAGTAAAGAGAGCTAATTTAAAGTTCTAAAATCACTTTAAGTGGGAAACTAGTTTTCATATTCACGACCCTATTGTGGTCAAGTCAAAGTCACAATTCATTTCACAAGTCATTTTGAAAACATCTGACGATAGAACAGTGTGGCCACTCCAACTATCCATGACCGTGGACGCGGCTATTCGAATAGTTTGACACTCTGCAGAGGGGGTACACTTTCACCACAAAATTCGATACACCCGTTAGGGATAACCCTGAATCATCATACTTAGTATGTGTATAATCAATCATAACCTTTCAATTACACACCCTAGTATAGGCACCTCCCCTATGAGCTTGGCCTCCCAGCCATGGCCATCTGCCATCCTGGGCACTGCATAGGTGGACACACATCAAGAGGTAGCCTCAGCTCAAACCTCCTCCACGAGGGAACCCATACTAATGCATATAAACTTCTGGCTAAGCCTTACCCAATTCAGGTATTGTGGTTATACGGTAAAATTGGAATGGTATCGCATCCGAACCCAACCATCAGTTTTTATAAAAGGGATAAGGCTCATGCCTCAACATTTTCATCATCAAAACCATTTGTGTTTCTCAACACATGTAAAAACATTTCGATAGAATGAAGCATCATTCCAAGGTTTTCATAATCATTTTCACCAAGTATTCCCATCTAAAGTGATCAAGTTTTTATGCTTAGCACTAGCCACTAAGTTAAGAGTGTTCACTAATGAGGGGTGCTAATCTTCAATCTCATGCCATAGAATGAAATCTAAGTATCACTTGATAGGCCTAGTTTTATACTCTTTATGCTATCTATCTTAAAGGTAAAGAACTTTGGTAAAGTAAAGGAATAAAGTTTGCGAGTAAAACTTGGGATTGGTATAAATCAAAGGTATATAACCAAAGCATGCCTAATGCATCTTGCTTAGGTTATCCTACAATTAGTGATGGCTTGCATGGTTAACTTGTATAATGCTATCTTGCCTTGATTGGTGCAGTGATTGAAGTTTTCTTCGTCTTCTTCGGGGTAGAACTCCTCCTCCTTGTATCCTTGGTCGGTACTATCGTCTATAAAGGAATACGGGGTACAAAATCACCAAACAATACTTAACTAGTCTATTTAGCACACTAAGGCTCACACTTGATGATCTAGTATCATCACAATCATCACCTAAAATAAAGAACTAGTTTTATTCATTTTATTTTAGAAAAGTAATTTCTACTCATTGAAATTAATTAATATTTTATATTATCCAAATAGAATATGGGATCATGTGGACACATGTCATCACCACATATTCTAATACATGGGAATGTGATTTAAAAGGTTGATCACATTTTATTAAGTTTGAGATTACTATTTAATAAATTTAAAGTGACTAGAAATGCCCTAATAGCATTCTTTTGGTACTAGTCCAATGTCACTGCATGCAATCCTAGATATTTTTACATATTCAGATAGGTATTATCAAATGTGATTTTTGAGAGTTGGAATCAATTCAAAAGCTATTATGGTTGATTTTTGAAAAATGTTTGAAGTTGCAAAAGTCTCTGTCTTGTTATTTTTACTATAGATTATCTCTAACTCCAATTGATTTAAATCCAACGGGCTTGGATAGCTAATTTAATTTCCTTTCTAGATAAATTTGAATCATGCAAATTGGTTAAGTGAAACTCCCTGAATTGATTTTTGAATAAGTGGATAGAATAGGATTTGAACTAAAAAAGGATAATCCATATTTGAATTTCCAGGCCTAGGCGGGAAAGCTAAACGGGCCGGTCCAGCTGCACTGCACATCACTGTGGGCTACTGACAGGCGGGGTCCACCAATCATTGACTGTTCTAACACGAAACGGTATCAGCGAATCTGAGCCATGTGATCCTGGCCGAGCGTCATCGTCGAAGACGAACCGCTCCGACAAGGAATGTGACCTAGCGTTGTGGTGGGGGTCTCGCGGGGCTCACCTAGGATCCAGCTAGGGTCAGCGACAGGGGCAAACGACAGCAAGGCAAGGAGCAATCACAGCAGGGCTTGGGGTGGTCGGAATCGACGACGCCCTTCTCCTCCAGAAGCGGCGGACTCTAGTGAAATTCCGGCGCGGTGGTGCTCGCCTTGCTCCGGGGAGAGGTGGGGAAGGTCAGTGAGAGGTGGGGAGTGGATTGGTGTGAGGAATGGAGGCGGGGGTGGCCTCCTTTTATAGCGCGGCGAGGGGACCGAGTGGTGCGGCGGTGAGCTCGACGATGGTGTCGCTATAGGCGGCTAATGACATGGGCGAGGGCGTAGGACGGTGCGGTGCTCCTTGGTGGTTCTCACGGACTTAATGGCGTGGCGTGGGGCATCTTGGTTCGGTCGGGAGTGTGTGGTGCTCCGTGCGGCGGTAGAAGTGTTTGCGGCGGCGTGCGACATCTGTGGGTCGCGCGGCAGCGAACGGGGGTGTCTGCTAGGGTGCGGTGATCATGGCGAGGCTGCGCGTGCGCGGTGAGGGCAAGGCGCGAGCTGGCGGGGCTGGTCGGGCACGGTGCACTGGCGCGCTCTGGACACGGTGGAGAGAGGCGGCGCGCGACGGTGCTAGTGTGGTCCATGGCTCGGCTTCTATCGTGTGCTGGACATGGGGTGGCGGTAGAGTGCGACGAGGCTACTGGACATCCTGGATGGGCGTGGGGCGGTCTGGTGTGAGCTGGCCGTGGTCGGCCGGCGATGAAAAAATTCGGGCAGCGCTCCACTGTGCTCCACGACGAAGGGGGGACTGGTCTGGGGCTGGTTAGACTTAGAGGGGACTAGAGGGTTAAGAGGGGACCAAATGGTCGATGATCACTGTACAAAACAGTGAAGTTAGGCTAGAGATTTTTCTATGCATGCCAAGTGTTTGTGTTAATGGCTGCATGAAAATTACTTTTGAATTTTTGATTCAATTTTTTTGAGTGATCTTAGATTAAGCTTGAGAGACTAGGTTTGCTTGGAGAGGTCAAGGGGAAATTATTTGGTGGGTTTTTGAAAAGTGGGATCTTCCCATATGAATGAGATTCAATTTTCCATTGTCCATTTAATTGATTTGCTAGATGTTTTTGTAAGTTTGTAAAGTGGGCCTTAATACACTTTTACTTGGTCTAGCAAGGGGTGAAAATAAATAGAATTGTTTATGTTGGAAATCTTCTTCTAGTAACACCTAAAGTGGCCTAGTGGTTTAAAATGGTCAAAATGACCATTTGCTTTATTTATTCTTATTTGATTTCTTTTTTCTTTGTATTTTGTTTGTAAAGGGTCTAGATGATGTGGCATTCACCTTTAAAACATTTCACAACATTTAGAACAATCAAGCATGGCATATACACTCAATTCTATACTAATGCAAACACACATGCATTCACATTTCATTTTCTTATAAAAGTTTTTCTTAACCCTAAATTGGGTGATTAGATCTTGATAATCTTGCTTAGAAGATTTGGGGTGTTACAAACCTTCCCTCCTTAAACAAAATCTCGTCTCGAGATTTAAGAAAAACTAGGAACTAAAGAGATCTGGAAACTCAGTCCTAATGTAATCTTCTCGCTCCTAGGCAACTTCTTCTTTGGTATGGTTGCTCCATTGGATCTTGAGAAATTTGATACTTCGGGTCCTAGTGGTTCTGAAGGCTTCCTCCAAGATACGAATGGGCACTTCATGATAGGTCAGATCCTTGTTGATATTAATGGCTCGGTGATCTATGTTCTTGAAAACTTCAGTCTTCTCTGGAACTTCTAAGCATTTGCGAAGTAACGAGATATGGAACACATTATGGATGGATGACATCTCCTTTAGCAGTCCAGTTGATATGATACTTCTCCTTGGCGATTCAGAATCTTGAAGGGTCCAATATATCTAGGGGCTAAGTTTCCTTTCAGCTGAAAACGCCGCATTCCTTTCAAAGGCGACACTTTGAGATACACAAAATCTCCGACATTGAAGGTCAAGTCTCGACGTCTCTTGTCAGCACAACTCTTCTGTCTGGATTGGTCGGTCTTGAGGTGTTCACAGACTTTGTGAACCTTCTCTTCGGCTTCTCGTAGGATGTCGGGTCCGAAAATCTGACTCTCTCCTACTTGCGACCAATTCAAGGGGGTACGACACTTTTGTTGGGTTCGCAGCATAGAAAACAAAAAAAATTCCTACGATGAGAACTATACGCCAAGATCTATCTACTAGATGCAGAGCAACGGGTGGACATACATCCATGGAGAACTTACCCTCGAAGACAACGAGTTTTTTTAACGAGTAGGAACTCGTGGTTGATGTAGTCGTACGCTTGCCGATCTCAAGATCATGTGGAAGTCCGACAGGTCTAGCAGCTCTAGCACCATCAGGTCCAGCACCGTCAAGTCCAGCACCGCAAAGTAGCGGTGCATCCGTGATCGCACACATGTTTGGTCCACCGAACAAACTCCGCCTCCTCGCTCCAGCGATGCAGCGGAAGCAGCAACTCCTTTCCAGATAAAGCCACCGGGAACATGTATCTCGCTAATCCGAGACCATGGGGAATAACTAGAGGGAGAAGAGAACCTTCACAAGGAGGTGGTGCAAGATGAGAGGAGGGAGTGGGGGGCCTTTTATAGGGAGAGGGGGGGCAGCCCCTCACCATGGCCGGCGGCCAAGGGAGGTGCCCCCACCTCTTCCACATTCATGTGGGTGGAGCTCCCACTCACATAATTAGCCACCCACTCAAAATTCCACTCACCTCCATTAAATTTCCACCAAATTTAATGCAAGTTCTCATTAAATAAAACACTTTTATTTATTTTATTCAGAATTTTGTTAATTACATTAATTAACAAACATTCACATAAAACCCCCTGCAACATTTCAATATCACATGCAGAACCAGTTTCAGCAATTTCACCCGAAACAATTTCGGTTTCCATCGAAATGATTCCAGCGCTTTCTTAAATATTTATCTGAAACATATTTGCTCCAAATGGTGTCGGTATCCCTTAAGTGTGTCACCCTACGGTTCGCGAATAATGTAGACATGATCGAGACCCCTCTCTGATCAATAATCAGCAGCAGGACCTGGAGATCCGTACTGACTCCCACATATTCAACGATGACTCTTGTGATCGTGTGAACCTTTAACGTCGTAACTAAATCCCTTTGTCTTGTGATATATTACATGTCCGAGATTCGATCATTGGCATCCAAATACCTAGTTTGATCTCGTTACCGACATGCACTCTTTTCTTGTTCCCGTGATATAACATTCTAGTGATCACGTCACTTGCTTGCAAGCTATTTCAATGTGATATCACCGAGAGGGCCCAGAGTATATCTATCCTTCATCGGGATGGACAAATCCCACTCTTGATCCATGAGCCTCAACATACCACCTTCGTAGCACTGAACCCACCTTTATAGTCACCCTGTTACGGTGTGACGTTTGATGTTATCAAGATACTCTTCTGGTGTTAGCAATTAACATGATCTCATGGTCTAAGGACTAATATTACTTCGTATGATGTTATAGCAATATAAACACAATGACTTTGATCGTAATGCTATACTTCGGATGAATGTTCATCACATCATTCCACAAATGCTGTGACCTCGTTATTAACAACATCCAATGTCCATGATCAGGAAACCTTGATCATCTTGTTAATCAACGAGCTAGTTTATAAGAGAGGCATAACTAGGAACCCTTTTTGTTTATTAAACACACATGTATTGACGTTTCCGATCAACACAATTATAGCATGTAAAATAAACATTTATCATAAACATGGAATAAGATAATAACCACTTTATTATTGCCTCTCGGGCATATTCCCTTCAACTTTCTTCCATACAGAAATTCAAATAGGGCCATTTGCAAACTGGCTTGATAACTGTTGTTGTATGAAAATTCTGCGAAAGGCAGACAATCATCCCATTTTGATCCATACTCCAAAACACAAGCTCTCAACATATATTCTAAGATTTGGTTGACTCTTCCAGTTTGTCCATCGGTCTGCAGGTGATAAGCTGTGCTAAAATTCAACTTGGTTCCTAATCCTTCTTGGACTTTCTGCCAAAATCTTGAGGTAAACTGGGTTCCTCGATCCAATACTATGGTCTTAGGGGTTCCATGCAATCTGACAATTCTAGTGATGTACAGCTCGGCTAGCTTCAAACTTTGGTAGGTTGTCTTGACAGTATAAAATGGGCTACGTTGGACAATCTATCAACTATGACCCAAATAGAGTCATTTCCCCTACTAGATGTAGGCAAACTGGTGATAAAGTCCATTCGACAGAATCCCATTTCCATTCCAGAATCTACAATGGTTGCAAAAGTCCTGCGGGTCTCTGATGTTCCACTTTGACTCTCTGACAGATATCACACTTGGCTATGTAGCTTCTGATTTCTCTCTTCATCTTGTGCCACCAAAATTGCTCCTTCAAATCTGGATACATCTTCGTTCCTCTGAGGTGGATAGAATAAAGAGTATCATGAGCTTCCTACATGATATCTTGCTTCAGCTCTGAATCTACTGGCACACAGATACGTCCTTTGTACCACACACCTCCTTCTTCATCTTCGGTGAATCCGGGTACCTTTCCTGTACCAATACGACGCTTGATTCCGTCGATACTTGCATTTCCCTTCTGGGCTTCCTTGATCTGGCTAATCAACATGGGTTGAAGTTCAATGCTAGCTAAAAATCCTTGGCTAACTAGCTCCATTCTAAACTGCTCCAACTCCTCATGCAAACTTGGATGGGCTTCTTTGATCATGGTGTTTAATCTACATGGTATTCTGCTAAGAGCATTCGCTACCACATTGGCTTTGCCGGGGTGATAGTGAATGTCAAGGTCATAATCATTGATTAACTCTATCCATCTCCTTTGCCTCATATTCAGCTCCTTCTGGGTGAAAATGTACTTCAAGCTCTTGTGATCCAAATAAATCTCACAGCGGTTACCCATAAGGTAATGACGCCATGTCTTCAAGGCTAAAACTACGTCTGCTAGTTCAAGATCATGGGTAGGGTAGTTTTGCTCATGCTGTTTCAGTTGTTGGGACAGATACGCTATGACTTTGCCTTCTTGCATCAACACACATCCGAGACCAATGTTGGATGCATCACAATACACATCAAAGGGCTTCTTGATATCGGGCATAATCAAGACTGGGGCTGAAATCAGTCTCTTCTTGAGCTCTTGAAAACTTGCTTCACATTTGTTCGTCCATTCAAACTTCTTATCTTTCTTCAGCAGTTGGGTCATTGGTCTAGCGATGCTCGAAAATCCTTCAACAAACTTGCGGTAATATCTTGCTAATCCGAGAAATGCACGGACTTGGGTTTGAGTGGTTGGGGGCTTTCCATGCTTCAACATCTTTGACCTTGGCGGGATCAATAGCGACTCCTCCTGCCGACACAATATGTCCGAGGAATCCTACTTCTTTCAGCCAGAACTCACATTTGCTAAACTTGGCATACAACTGATGCTCTCTAAGGGTTTCAAGGATGGTTCTTAGGTGTTGCTCATCGTCTTCTTCTGACTTGGAATAGATTAGAATATCGTCGATAGAAACAACGACAAACTTATCCAGAAAATTCATAAAGATCTTATTCATGAGATTCATGAAATAAGCGGGGGCGTTGGTTAATCCAAAAGACATGACCATATACTCATACAATCCATATCTGGTGGTAATGGAGGTCTTTGGAATATCCGTTGCACGAATCTTGAGTTGATGATAACCAGTCCTTAGATCAATCTTAGAAAACACTCTGGAACCAGTCAACTGATCAAACATATCCTCTATCTTGGGCAATGGGTACTTGTTCTTGATGGTGACATCATTCAGCTTCTGGTAATCTGTGCACAAACGGTTACCTCCATATTTCTTATCCACAAACAGAACAGGCGATCTCCATGGCAATGCGCTTGGTTGAATCAAACCTTTCGCTAACATAGCATCAAGTTGCTTCTTCAGCTCCACTAATTCAGATGGGTTCAGACTATAAGGTCTCTAAGCTATGGGTCTAGTTCCAGGAATTAGTTCAATAATGAATTCGATATCCCGATCTGAGGGCATACCAGGCAATTCATCTGGGAACACATCGGGGTATTCGCAGACTACTCTGACTTGGTCTATGGTTGGTTGGGTTAGACTCTTGTTGCATTTGAATTGACGGGGCAAGGTTTCAGATATATGCTCTACTGATACTCCAGAGATACTGGTCATGGTTATGGCTTTCTTGGCACAGTCGATCAATCCTTTATGTTTTGACATCCAATCCATTCCTAGTACTACTTCCAAACCTTTGGTTCCAAGTACTATTAGATTGGCATAAAAATCTATCCCATGGATTCTGATAGGTATAACCTTGCAATTTTTTCTAGCTTTGGTGGTTGAACTATGAACTATCATAACATGCTTCAATTTTGTTGGTTGAATCTTACTAGTGCATGCAAATTCTTCTGTAACAAACGAGTGCGATGCTCTAGAATCAAACAACACTCTTGCAAGTACCGAGTTAACAGAAAACATACCCACCACAACATCGGGCGCTTCCTGGGCTTCTTCAGCATTCATGTGGAACAAACGGCCATTGCGATTGAGCGAATTCCCTGGAGAAAATCTTCTTCCAGGCTGAACACGGCGCTGTTGCTGAGCTAGGGCATTCACATTGGTGGTGGCTGCAAGCTTCTTGGGACACTCATTGGAGTAGTGACCCTTGACTCCACATTCAAAGCAAGTGATCTGGGACTTGTCTTTGGCTGCAACAGGCACACCATTGCTTCCAGTCCTTGGGGCGGTATTGTTGTTGTTGTTGTTTCCTCCAGACTTTAGGTTTCCTCCGCTACGATTGGGGTAGCTTGGACGGGACATCGGGGGTTGTTTGTTTCTCGGGGCATATCCTACAGACGGGTTGGGGCGATACTTCTGGGTATTGTGGGACCCAGTCTGGTGCATCATTCTGCGCTTGCGGTTGTCATTGGCTTGGCTGATCTTCCCTTCCATATGGATGGCAGAGTCGACTAACTCTTCTAGGTCTTCAAAATGGATGTTGACTAGGACAATCTACATTTCATCATGCAATCCATTCAGGAACCTTTCCTTTTTCTTGGCTTCAGTGTTGATCTCATCAGGGGCATATCTAGCTAAGGACATAAATTTGTCACGGTATTCAACTACCGTCGTCCTGCCTTGCTTTAGTTCTCTGAACTCATCTCTCATTCTAGTGACTAAACCTTGTGGCACATGGGTGCGATTGAACTTGATCTTGAAAGCTTCCTAAGTCATGATCTGACCCGGGTTCATAGTACGAGTGCTATTCCACCAGGCTCTTGCATCTCCTGCCAGATAATGGGTGGCAAACAATACCTTCTCGTTGGCGTCAACTCCTGCGACTTCCAGATTATTATCCATGGTTTGCAGCCAGTCATCAACATCTAAGGGATCCTCTGATTTCTCAAAGATAGGGGGATTGGTATTCTAAAAGTTCTTAAGCTTGGATCTATGATGATCATGATGTCCTTGGACTTGATTATTGTGGGCCATCTGAGCTATTTGTTGCAGGGTGGCTAGGTTGGCATGACATTCTGCTCTACTAGCTTCATAGTCGAAAACTAGCATCTAAAGAATCTGCAGCATTAGGTCCTGAGATGAGCTGCTCCCTCTGGGGTTTCCACGAGTCATCTAAAGATTGAGATAGATAATGAGATAAGGGGGAAATTTCTAAGGTTCATGGTTTTGTTTCAAAAGCTTTAAACTTTGAGTTTGACTCAAGTTTTGCAAACTAACCTCCTCTCATTCATTCATTAAAAGCACACAATACAACACACACCACAACACAAAGGAGAACAGATGGTTTTAAGAACCATTCTATGAAACTACGATACAGTGGGACCAGTACAATTCATTCATACGGTAGTGATCAGGTGCATCTAATCATCATCAATGAAGTCAGAATCATCATCATCAGTGTAGAAATCCATGGCATCATCCTCCAGGTAGTCGTTGTCATCACTGAGGTATGAGTGAAGATATCCTTGCATGTCTTCACCTTCTTCCTCTTCCTTTGCTTCCAGTTGGATTTCCTGCTCATGGATGGTCTTCTCGAGGTCGACCACCTTCTTGCAAAAACGAGCGATGGTGCGATCCTTCTTCTCGCGTTGACGACCAAGTGATTGGCGATCCTTGACGAGCATGGTGAGAGTCTGGTCCTTCTTGGTAGTAATGGCAAGGTTGTGGTTGGCATAGGCTCGAGCATTGTTCAATTCCTTCTGTCTATCATACAGCAGGAAGTCAAGATTCTCCACTTGGCGCTTCATCTTCGGGTGACTTGGCATCTCCAATGGCATTCCCATAGAATCACGCCTTTGCGAAGTGCGCAAAGCGAGTTCCCTAGATCAAGTTGATGTTTTGCCCACACAGACGGGCAAGAGCTTCATGCATAGCCCTGGCTAATCCATATAGCCAGTTGTTCTCTCGCACAGTGAATTGGATCTTTTCAGAAAGGGGTGCTTCCATCTTGACTCTGAGATCTGCAACTATCAGCCATTGTAGATCTCCTCCTGGGTGATCATTGAGTTGAGCTTCAAAGAATTCTCGATGCGGGTGCTCCAAATACTCTGACAGTGCATCTAGATCCCTCTCAAAGATCAGTTGGCCTCCGTTTCCCAACTGGTAGAACTTGCAATACCGGACTTCCATCTATAAGAATTTAGGATGAGTAAGTTAGTGAGGTGATCAAGTGTGTTAAATTTTATGTAGTAATGTAAGAATTTTTGAGGAACATGAATCTTTTGAAAGAATCTCCAGGATAAGAATGGGAATAGGTTTTCATAAATACTCACTTCTTTTGTTTTGAAACTAAGTGTTCGGACGTCCATTCTAACTAGGGTCTCCTATGGTCAGGATGGATTTGATACCAACTTGTCAACACCCGGATTCTTAATCCCAAATGCCTGTTATGCCATACATCGCAATCCTAGGATTACCATTTTTGCGAGACATAGCATATTGGATATCATAGTACATCATCCATTACAAACCATAATAAGGTCTTACACAAATAAAGGATCTCATGATCCAGTCTTAATACAATCAAGCAGCGGAATAATAAAGCGTAGTAGTGGGCTCCATCTTCAGGATCACAGGCAATGGTGATGATGGGAGATGATCCTAGTTGTTGTATCCATCCTGCTGTCCATCTTCCAGATAGTCCTCCTCATAGTCTGGCCACATGAATAGCCAGGGACAAAGCCATGAGTACTCTTTAAGTACTCGCAAACTATCACTAACAAGTAAGGTAGTTCTAGTAGGAGTCTTAAGCTCTAGGTTTATTTGCAAAAAGCCAAATTTATCTTAAGCTGAGTTTAGAAGTAAAGAAAGCTAATTTAAAGTTCTAAAATCACTTTAAGTGGGAAACTAGTTTTCATATTCACGACCCTGTTGTGGTCAAGTCAAAGTCACAATTCATTTCACAAGTCATTTTGAAAACATCCGATGACAGAACAGTATGGCCACTCCAACTGTCCATGGCCACGGACGCGGCTATTCGAATAGTTTGACACTCTGCAGAGGGGGTATACTTTCACCACAAAATTCGATACATCCGTCAGGATAACCCTGAATCATCATACTTAGTATGTGGATAATCAATCATAACCTTTCAATTACACACCCTAGTATAGGCACCTCCCCTATGAGCTTGGCCTCCCAGCCATGGCCATCTGCCATCCTGGGCACTGCATAGGTGGACACACATCAAGAGGTAGCCTCAGCTCAAACCTCCTCCGCGAGGGAACCCATACTAATGCATATAAACTTTCGGCTAAGCCTTACCCAATTCAGGTATTGTGGTTGTACGGTAAAATTGGAATGGTATTGCATCCGAACCCAACCATCAGTTTTTATAAAAGGTCAGATGTTCCCTTGCATCCTTCGCGAGGAGGGTGAGGCTCCACTCGAGGAGTTCACGCCTGACTTGCCCGAGCCGCGCGCTCAGCGGTCCGATGACGAGTCGGATGGGGACGGGGATGCCTTCCCCAGCCAGAACACGAGCCGGCCGCCGACCCCCACCCAGAGGTTGACGAGGAGGAGGAGGCCGCGCCGGCCTCTGATCCGACGCAGTGCCCTGCAACGGACGGCGAAACTGGCGGGAGCGGCTCCAGCCGTTCCAGCTCCAGTCGGCCTGCCACGGAGGAGCCGGCCCCTAAGAGGAGCCGAACCAGTGCCCTGCCGCCGAGCCGCCTTGGCCGGAAGAAGGGGCTGCCTCCGGTTGTGCCAGGGTACGTCCCTCCTCCCCTTTCTTTCACCGTATTCTGCTTGCTTCTTTTTCTCCCTTTCTGCCTTTGGCTTATTTGCTTTTCTTTCTTCCTTCTCCTCTTCTGTCTTCTTTAGCACACTGGTCTCCTTTGGAGCCGCGAGCCCGGCATGAGCGCCGACCGGGTCACCGCCCCCTGCCCCGACTGCGCCTGCCCACGCGGCTCCTTCTTCCGAGGCACCGCCTCCGCCTCCACCTCGAGCTGAACCGGCCGCCCCAGCCGGATCGGAGGGTCCCCAGCCGGACGCGGAGGGTTCTCAGCTGGGTGGCTCTTCCGCGGGCGCGTGGGAGGTTGTGACCGGCAAGGAACTCGTAGTTGTCGGCAATGACAACTCCGACGAGGAGCTAGGGAAGGAGTGGAGGACGGCGGTGGTTTCTGCGAAGGAGTCCTTCACCATCAATGCCGTGGACGACGACGCCTCCTCCGCTGCCTCGCTGATGGACCTCGCCGCCACACTCGAGCTGGCGGTGAAGGAGATCCGGCTGCTGGAGGCCGCAGCCGGCGGGAACCAGTCCTTGGAGCAGAAGCTTGCTACTGCCAATGGAACCTCCTAGAGTAAGTTTGCTTCATCCGGTTTGCCTTCTTCTTCTTTTTTGCTGATAGCCGGTTTTGTCGCAGCCATCCTCGTGTGCGCTCAGTGCGAGATCGATTGCTTGAAGAAGGCGAACAACCGGCTGAGCAAGTCCAACTCTACTCTGCGGCTGTAGAACAAGGATTGGCATGCGAGGGTAGATGGTTTGGAGGCCACCATCAAGGAGCGCGACGCTTCGCTTGCCAGCCGGACCGAAGCCTTCAACCTTCTCGAGGCCTAGAACAAGGACCAAGAGAAGGAGATCAAGCGGCTAGCGACGAAGGAGAAGGCTCTGGTGGAGGAGCTGATGCAGGTTGGCCACACGGCTAAGGGTAAGTTCTTCTTTTCTGCTTCCCTTTCTTTCTAGATCCGGTAGCCGGATCTGACTCTCTTTTCTGACAACATTTTATCCTGGCATAGACCTGCTGGCGTACAACCGGCTACAGGAGAACTGGCCGGGAGCACAGCCGATGGCCTAGGAGCTCGTCGTCCTTCTTGGTGAAGAAGCTGCTAAGCTTCGTCAAGCGGCGCAGGATGTCTTCTCCTTCCTGTCGCCGGATGCTCCGGTTCCAGAGACGATGGCGCAGCTGACTGCGAAGGTGGGGGAGGTGCCGGCCGCGGTGGACTAGCTGCGGGACTTGGCGGCGCGAGCCGGAGCGGAGATGGCCCTAGCCCTCATGCTCTCCTGGTATAAGGATGCCCGCGTCGAGAAGATCGACGGAGGCTTCCGCGCCGGCGCCGACCTTGCCGCCATCCACCAGGCCCATCCAGAGCTCCGAGGCTCCGCCATCAAGATAGCTGACTACATGGACCCCGACGAGGTGCTCACCGACTCGGAGTCCGTCGGTACTCCTGATGTGGAAGGCCCGATGCAGCCGCCTGTGGGCGCCGGAACCGGATCGAGCGCCGCGCCTCCTCCTCCGCCTGAAGCCTCTGCCAGCCAAGGTGCCTCTCACGGCAAGGGTACTGCCGCCTAGTCATTGCCCCGGGATGCCAGGTGTATTTGTCTTGCTTTAGTTTTGCTTGAAACTTGTCTGTTTGTACTGGCTGTCTCTAACGCCGGGTAAACTTATGGGAGCTTCGCCTCCTTTTTTCTTTGCTTATTAATATTGAACTGGCTTGAGTTCTCTTCAACTTGTGTGCTTCGAATTTTCTTTCAACATTTCGTGCGGCTAACTTCGCCCGGCTACACACTTTTAGCTGGGAGAACTGCACCTCCAGTGGGGGCGCGCGAGCGCACCCACTGGGTGTAGCCCCCGAGATTCGTAGTAGCTGGCGTAGCCAGGTGCTTCAAATCTTCCTTATTTTCCCAAATCTTCTAACTTTATCCGACTAGACTTGTCTCAGTCGGTTGCTTTTGCTGGCTGAACACCTTCAGCCGGGGGAACTAACATTCCAGTGGGGGCGCGCGAGTGCACCCACTGGGTGTAGCCCCCGAGATTCGGAGTAGCTGGCATACCTAGGTGCTTCGAATCTTCCTTCTTTTCCCAAATCTTCTAACTTTATCCGACTAGACTCGTCTCAGTCGGTTGCTTTTGCTGGCTGAACACCTTTAGCCGGGGGAACTAACATTCCAGTGGGGGCGCGCGAGCGTACCCACTGGGTGTCGGAGTAGCTAGCGTAGCCAGGTGCTTCGAATCTTCCTTGTCTTCTCTTGCTCCTGCCCTTGCCCTCACCTAGGCTCTGAACGGCTGGCTAAACGCCTTTAGTCGGTCGGGAACCACAAGATTCCACTGGGGGCGCGTGAGCGCACCCAGTGGGTGTAGCCCCCGAGATTCGGAGCGCTTGATGAAGGCAAGGACTTCGAATCTTCTTCTCCTTTTCTTCCCGAATTCTGACTCAAGGCGGTCGGACAAGAATATACATATATACATACACATACATCCTCACATGTTAATAGGTTAGTCTGTCAAATTGTAGCCAGAAAACGGACTTGTTTTTTCGAAAACTAGCTTGCGTCTTTCTGGACACTTGGTCGCTTTCCCGTGTGCTCTGCTGTTTTCGCTGCATCCTTGCCGGGCAGTCGGGTTGCGGTCTGCAGCCGGAATTGAAGGGAGCTGACAATACATTGCACACAGTACTAACGGCTTAGCAGCCGGATTGCCTTAAGCTAGTTGCTAAGCCGGAACGCCCGGTCTATCGCGTCTCTTCCTCGTTTTTCGTGTGGGATGCCTCGGGCTTTTGCTCTTGCTAGCCGGACAGCCAGGTTGCGGTCTGTAGCTGAGACGAAGAGTGGGCCTCTGACATCGTCGCACACTACTCAGTCGGTTCGTTGACTTAGCAGGCCGGGCCAGCCGGCAAGCCCCCGAGTAGGGGTTGCCGAAGCCAGAAAACCATAACCAGAAAATAGATGCGAACACATTTCTAGCAAGGAGCCCCCGAGCATCTCGTAGGGGTCTGCATTTTCATTCATAGGGTTGCGGGATACATACACTGTCTGGCGACTAGGCGTAAAACGGGCGCAGCAAGGCCGCATTCCAGGGACGCTCGGTTTCCTCGTCTGATTTGTCCATCTTGTTCTTGCGCGGCTGCTGCGCGTCGATGAGGTAGTAGGAGTCGTTGGGCAGCGCTCGGCTGATGATGAAGGGGCCCTCCCAAGGTGGCGATAGCTTGTGCATGCCCTTCGTGTCTTGCACCAGCCAGAGAACCAGGTCGCCCTCGCGGAACGCGACTGGGCGGATCCGGCCCGAATGGTAGTGGCGTAGTCGTTGCTGGTACAGGGCTGACCTGGACAGAGCCAGCTCGCGGGCCTCCTCCAGGAGGTCCACTCCGTCCTCCCACGCCTCCTGGTTGGCCTTTTCGTCATACAGGAGCTTGCGCGGTGAGTCGAACTCGATGTCCGCGGAGAGGACGGCTTCCGATCCGTAGACCAGGAAGAACGGCGTGTAGCCGGTTGATCTATTCGGCGTGGGGCAGAGGCTCCATAGCACAGCCGGAAGCTCCTCGATCCAACATCTGGGTGACCGCTCCAATGGCTCAATGAGACGCGGCTTGATGCCGGCTAGCACCAAGCCGTTTGCTCTTCCGACTTGCCCGTTGGACTGCGGGTGCACGACGGAGGCAAGGTCTAGCCGGATGCCCTTGTTGCTGCAGAACCGGGCGAAGGCCCCCTTAGCAAAGTTCATGCCGTTGTCAGTGATGATGCTGTTGGGGTAACCGAACAGATTGATGATGTCAGTGAAGAAGGTGACGACTGTCGCCTGATGCGCTCGGCTTTCGACGTAGAGCTCATTGGGAACCCCAAGAGGAAGGTACGATGAGCACAGCAGTAAGTTTTCCCTCAGTTATGACACCAAGGTTTAATCGAACCAGTAGGAGCAAGGAAACACCCCAAAGGTGCTATTAACTGAGCTTTGGCAGAGCACACTACCGGTGCTAGTACCAACATGGAGACCTGCACAACACAACCACAAAACTCTGTCCCCAACTTGCGATGAGGTTGTCAATCTCACCGTGTTTTGCAGAAAACAAAGGATTAAACGTATCGAATGGAAAGAAGTAAAAGTTTGCAGAAAGTAAACACAAAGCAGTAAAAGATTGTAGATTGTATGTAAAGAAAAAGGATCGGGATCCATAGTTCACTAGAGGTGGCTCTCCTTAGATAAATAACATGCTGGGTGAACAAATTACAGCGGGGCAATTGACAAACACCGAGAAAGCAATACATGCATATACTAATTATCTTGACTCCTCTGAGACTTGATTGGGCATTACAACATAATACATAGACCGCCATCCAACTGCATCTATGACTAATAATCCACCTTCAGGTTATCATCCGAACCCCCTCCAGTATTAAGTTGCAAGCAACAGATTATTGCTTTACGAACTGCGTGTAAAGTAAACAATATGATTGTTCTATGAACAAAGGATTGTTGTTTTCTCCCTAGTAGCAACAGCACATCTAGTACCTTAGATATTTATGTCACTTCCCCAGATTACCAGAGGCATGAACCCACTATTGAGCATAAATACTAACTCTTAGAGTTGCTAGCATCTACTTGGCCAAGATAGCTACTAACAACGGAAAGCATGCAAGATCTCAAATAACAAAGACATGATAGAATCAATAATCAATCTAAAATAGCATCTCAATATCCATCGGATCCCTGCAAACACAACATGTATGGATTACAAATAGATGATCTTGATCATGAACGGAGCTCACACGATCTAAACATGAAAGCACAAAGGAGGAGAAACCAGCCATCTAGCTACTACATGGATCTGTAGTCCAAGGATGAACTACTCACGCATCACACCGGAGGCTTGCATGGTGATGAAGAAGGCCTCCAGGGTGATTCCCCTCTCCGGCAGGGTGCCGGAAAGAGCTTCAGATCCCTCCCGATCTAGGGATGGAGATGACGGCGGGTACATACTCTTTCGTGGATTTTTGATCGGGTACTTAGGGTTTTCGTCCCGAGGGCAACTTATAGGCGGAAGGAGAGGCCGAGGGGGTGTCAGGAGTAGCCACACCACCCCCTGGTGCGGGCCAAGCCTGGTCGCGTGGCCAGGTGGGGTGGTGGCTCCCTGGCCCTTCTCCGTCTCGTATTCTAGCACTTGATCACTTCCGGAAAAATAGGCACTTTGGCTTTTGTCCCGTCCAATTCCGAGAATATTCATTTTTTGACTTTCCTGGAACCAAAAACAGCAGAAAACAGGTAGCTGGCACTGTGGCTCTTGTTAATATGTTAGTCCAAGAAATCATATGAAAAGTACTCCAAAGTTGGTTCAAAACGCAAGAAAGTGGATAAAACCAAGCATGGACCATCAAAAATTATAGATACATTTGCAATGTATCAACATCCCCAAGCTTAACTCCTGCTCGTCCTCGAGTAGGTAAGTGATAAAAAGAAATAATTTTTGAGTGACATGCACCATCAAAGACTTGATCAAAGTATTTGCAAAACATTCAAAGCTGGGATCATAGTACTTCAATCATAACATGAAAGACAAAGTTCTAGCAATAAGCAAAGAAACTATGATGCAACATGAAAAGGCACAAACAAAAGATTCATGAATAACAATTCGTTGCAAGACGTTTGTTTGTTTCACATAAAGAAAACATAGCATAAAAGTATTCAGCTTGTCCCTCAATAGAGTAGCAAATATAAATGCATAGGGCACCTTCAAAGTTCATAAGAGTGACCAGATACAATAGTTTAAAACAAGCAATAACAAGTTATGCATCAATCAACTAGTCTTGGGACAATGCACATAGAACTAAGAATGGCCACTATGCTCTCAAAGTAGGTGCATAAAGATAGAAGGTGGAGACTCAATATAATGGTGGAAGAAAGGCCTTTTGTAAAAGGAAGTAGGGATTCAAGGCTCATAAAGAGCTTCCAAAAATTATGGTACTTGTAGTTTTCAGCTCTCATTGCCCCTATCATAAGCATCTTGAAGGTGATTAAGGTTAAAGTGACACAACTAAGAGGATATGCTTGACAAGTTATAAACTGAAATCTCATGCCCCTTACTTACGAAGACCGATCCTCATGCTACTCAACTTTAGTCACGAGTAAGCTCTTGTCATTGTAAGTATATGTGTATCATTAAGAACCACCAATGGGGTACCCCTTGCACATGATACGGGAGCTTTCCCATAATCAAAATGACAAGGCAAGCAAACAATGAGCATCTCAGCGATATTTTTATTTTCTATTTGCATAGGTTTTTATTGAGGATGCTTCATAGAGTGCTCATTATGGTGATGCTGCAAGTTTCCACCATGATTAGGCATGGCTTAGGCTAGCGGCCCAGGCGTTTCTCTAACACACATACAAACTCCATGATCTTACAAGTTCCACTTTTATTTCACACCGCCTGGATCCGTAAGCAAAAGAACATGATATCAACGGGGTACAAAGTACAAGTGCAATGTTGAAAGCGTTCCCCATGAAACATGGTTCTGCTAATTTCAACTTATAAAGCGCAAGCATATACGCAAAAAAGAAGGACCCAATGGTTGAAGTTTATTAGAGGCAATAAATTAAAGTGTGCCATCAAGTTCGTGAGAGCTTTAATCACTAATTTTCTCATAACAACTGGAAGGTAAACAAAAGCATGAATAAACTTGGAATAGCATAAGCTAGTAGGTAGGTATGGTGGACTCTTTGGAATAACTTGGTTTAGGGAGTTGGATGCATGAGTGGAACTCATACTTTGTTGTGGAGGCTAGCAGAAGACTAGGAGCGACAAACTAAGAGAGCAATAATGGCCATAATCATGCAGAGCAACAAAACATCATTGATCAAAGCATAAAGTGATACTACAAGTTGAAAACTAAAGGATCATAAAGGCTACAGTGACTTGAGATAGTCATAACATGGTGTGAGCATGCGCCAAGTCAACCCAAATAAAGCATCAAAGGAGAATACTACTATACTATGCTTTAATATGCTAAAACAACGCATGATTCATCCAAGGCACATTAAGCAATCTCAATTGTTTATAACAAGTCATGCTACAACAAAGAATACTAAGCATAAAGCCAAAACAATATCAAACATGGCATGACAAAGCATAGGCCACAGTCAAAAATGAGCTCTTTTTACCACATAAGTATGAACTTTCCTACTCTTTTCCAAACCAAACCAAACTATTTGCAAACCAAATGTATGAAAGAGGGGGTCCAACCAATTTGTTCAGAAAACTAAGCAAACTAAAAACCAAAACGAAAACAAAAAAGAAGACGCTCCAAGAACAACACAACTGTGCATGAATCAATAAAAATGAAGCGTTTGGAAGAAACCTGAGATTTTTATTGATGAAGAAAGGGATGCCTTGGGTATCCGCAAGATTTGACGCTTGTACTTCTTGGATATTTCTTGGGGTGACACGTGTGGCATCCCCAAGCTTGAGCTTTAGTCCATCCTTCATCTCATTACTCATTCCTTCCATACACCTGAAATTTTTCCTTCATACAAAACTTCACACAATATCATTAGCAACATTAGTGCACTTAAGATAAATGAGTCTCAAGGTTCAGTTCTAACACCAAATAAACTTCCATTAGAACACTAGCTACAGGTAAAGACGAATTTTTTCGAAGACCTTCTGTTGCTCAAATCAAAACGTGTTGAACTAACAAAAGTTAGATAACAATTTGGGGCAGAAGCACAAAAAATTACAGCTCAATACGACGTACAGAGCTCTCTCAGGAATTTTTACGGTGAAGCACAAAAATCTGTTTCAGGACAACGACTTTCCCAATCATTACTTCTCTCTCATTAGAGGTTACTCTTGGCACAAAAATTAAATAAAAATGATAAGTAGAGGTTATTACAGAGGTAATAACTTTCAAGACTCATATAAAACTCTTGGGTTATCTCCCAACAAGTACTTTTCTTTAACGCCTTTAAGTTAGGCATAAGAAGCAAAGAAAGAATCAAGTGTTTTCAAATGAAGAAGCATTAAGACCAACTTTCTTGCCCTTACCTCTCTTATTTTTATTCTTAACCTTGGGGAAAATATGATTGTTTGGTGGAGAAGAAAGGTGCATGGTCTCCTTTCCCACATCTATTATTGCTCCAAGGAGTTCTAATAGGGACCTTCCAAGTGTAATTTGTCCTTTTCCTGCACATTCAATAACAAGATAATCAATAGAAATCGTTTTCCCAAGGATCTTTGTAAACACTCCTTCAGCTATTCCAAGAGGTAATATGGTAGTATTATTAGTAAGATATATTTCTTTTCCTCCTTCAATGAGCCCCAAGTATTCAGAGATTTATAAATATCTTTGGGCATAAGGCAAAATTCAGACATGATATCACAGCAAGCTTGAAAAGTTTCATTGTTCATCTCAATCTTTACCGTAGGGAACCACTTTGATGGTTTAGAGTTTTTTGGAACATAATCATTATGCTCCCTAAGCGTATTATAGCAACTCTCTAATCTAGTAATGCTAGCCTCAAGAGTGTCCACCCTAGACAATATTTTTGCGAAAAAAGTATCAGTATGGCTAGGCAAGTTGTAAGTGAGGATCAATTTCTTTATAGCATTAATAGCATCATCCTCATTACAATGGAGGAAATCTCCTCCCACAATAGCATCCAACGCATATCTATAGAAAAGAGCAATTCCAAGGTAAAAACTGCAAAGGAACAAACTTTGAGTCATTTTAGGCTCAGTTTTTTCATGTAGATCAGAGATTCTAGACCAAGCTTCCTTAAAACTTTCCTCAATTCCTTGTTTAAAAGTGAAAATCATATTCTCGGGTGACATAGTGACTGGAGCAAGGCTAGACATAGTGACAACTTAGGATAGGAACTAATTTTTTGTGTGTTTTTCAAATAAGAAAGCAAACTTGTAAAACTATTTTTTTTGTGTTTTTTGAAGAACAAAACAAGCAAACAAAGCAAAAAGAAACTAAGCAAAACAAAAAAACAACAAATTAAAGAGATTGGTTATGAGGGACTCCCCTTTTGAAGATGTCCTTGACTCCCCGACAACGGCGCCAGAAAATCTTGATGCGCTCGACTTTCGACGTAGAGCTCGTTGGGAACCCCAAGAGGAAGGTACAATGAGCACAGCAGTAAGTTTTCCCTCAGTTATGAAACCAAGGTTTAATCGAACCAGTAGGAGCAAGGAAACACCCCAAAGGTGCTATTAACTGAGCTTTGGCAGAGCACACTACCGGTGCTAGTACCAACATGGAGACCTGCACAACACAACCACAAAACTCTGTCCCCAACTTGCGATGAGGTTGTCAATCTCACCGTGTTTTGCAGAAAACAAAGGATTAAACGTATCGAATGGAAAGAAGTAAAAGTTTGCAGAAAGTAAACACAAAGCAGTAAAAGATTGTAGATTGTATGTAAAGAAAAAGGATCGGGATCCATAGTTCAATAGAGGTGGCTCTCCTTAGATAAATAACATGCTGGGTGAACAAATTACAGCGGGGCAATTGACAAACACCGAGAAAGAAATACATGCATATACTAATTATCTTGACTCCTTTGAGACTTGATTGGGCATTACAACATAATGCATAGACCGCCATCCAACTGCATCTATGACTAATAATCCACCTTCAGGTTATCATCCGAACCCCCTCCAGTATTAATTTGCAAGCAATAGATTATTGCTTTACGAACTGCGTGTAAAGTAAACAATATGATTGTTCTATGAACAAAGGATTGTTGTTTTCTCCCTAGTAACAACAGCACATCTAGTACCTTAGATATTTATGTCACTTCCCCAGATTACCAGAGGCATGAACCCACTATTGAGCATAAATACTAACTCTTGGAGTTGCTAGCATCTACTTGGCCAAGATAGCTACTAACAACGGAAAGCATGCAAGATCTCAAATAACAAAGCATGATAGAATCAATAATCAATCTGAAATAGCATCTCAATATCCATCGGATCCCTGCAAACACAACATGTATGGATTACAAATAGATGATCTTGATCATGAACGGAGCTCACACGATCTAAACATGAAAGCACAAAGGAGGAGAAACCAGCCATCTAGCTACTACATGGATCTGTAGTCCAAGGATGAACTACTCACGCATCACACCGGAGGCTTGCATGGTGATGAAGAAGGCCTCCAGGGTGATTCCCCTCTCCGGCAGGGTGCCGGAAAGAGCTTCAGATCCCTCCCGATCTAGGGATGGAGATGACGGCGGGTACATACTCTTTCGTGGATTTTTGATCGGGTACTTAGGGTTTTCGTCCCGAGGGCAACTTATAGGCGGAAGGAGAGGCCGAGGGGGTGTCAGGAGTAGCCACACCACCCCCTGGTGCGGGCCAAGCCTGGTCGCGTGGCCAGGTGGGGTGGTGGCTCCCTGGCCCTTCTCCGTCTCGTATTCTGGCACTTGATCACTTCCAGAAAAATAGGCACTTTGGCTTTTGTCCCGTCCAATTCCGAGAATATTCATTTTCTGACTTTCCTGGAACCAAAAACAGCAGAAAACAGGCAGCTGGCACTGTGACTCTTGTTAATAGGTTAGTCCAAGAAATCATATGAAAAGTACTCCAAAGTTGGAACAAAACGCAAGAAAGTGGATAAAACCAAGTATGGAACATCAAAAATTATAGATACATTTGCAATGTATCATCGCCCCGTCCAGCTTCTGGATAGGCTTGGCCTCGATCCACTTCGTGAATTTGTCCACCGCTACCAACAGGTGGGTCATGTCCGCGCGCGCTCGCTTGAAGGGACCAACCATGTCGAGGCCCCAAACCGCGAATGGCCAGGTAATCGGTATGGTATTGAGTACCGAAGTTGGCATGTGCCTGAGCTGCCCGATGCGCTGGTACCCCTTGTATGCGCGGTACAGCTGCTCAACATCCTCGAGGGCGGTGGGCCAATAGAAGTCTGAAGTATCTATTCACATGACCTCGAACTCGCAGCAGTTGTCTTTGCTTTGAAAGTATGGAGACATTACTTGCTTGGCAACCGTTGTGAGATTTTTTCTGATCACAAGAGTCTGAAGTATCTATTCACACAGCCTGATCTCAACCTTCGTCAGAGGAGGTGGATTGAAACAATTAATGATTTCGATCTGACCATCAACTACACTCCGGGCAAAGCCAATGTCATGGCCGATGCTCTCAGCCGAAAAGCTTATGTCAACAATCTCATGGTGGAAGAACAACCTCTCTTGTGCGAGGAATTCCGCAAGCTCAACCTTGAAATTGTGGATCAAGGGTATCTTCTGAACCTTCTAGCAACACCTCTTTTGGAAGAAAAAGTTCATTCCATTCAACTTCGTGATCCTTACACTAAAAAGATCATCTCCAACATTCAGCTTCCGAAGTATGAGTCTTTCAACGTAGATGACCAAGGCACTCTTTTCTTTGAACACCGGATGTTTGTTCCGAACTACCCGGGTTTAAGAGAGCAAGTTCTCAAGGAGGCGCATGATTCTGTTCTTTCTATCCACCCTGGCAGCACTAAGATGTACATGGACTTGAAAACAAAATATTGGTGGCCTGGTTTGAAACGATATTGCGCCAAGTATGTCTCGGAATGTGATGTCTGTCGTAGAGTTAATGCTGTCCATCAGAAACCTTCCGGTCTTCTACAGCCATTGAAGCCTCCAGAATGGAAATGGGAGAAAGTAGAGATGGACTTCATCACTGGTTTTCCAAGGTCGCAGAAGGGAAACAATGCAATCTTTGTTGTCATTGACGGGCTTTCCAAAGTAGCTCACTTCTTTCCAGTCAAGGAAACAATTTCTGCAATTTAGTTGGCTGAGCTCTATATCAACATAATTGTCTCTCTGTATGGAGTTCCTCTTGAGATCAGTTCAGACCGTGGAAGCATCTTCACTTCCAAGTTCTGGGGAAGTTTCAAAAATGCTTTGGGAACAAAATTGAACTTCAGCACAGCATACCACCCTCAGTCGCAAGGACAAGTTGAAAGGAACAATCAGATTCTGGAAGATATGCTCTGTGCTTGCGTTATCTCTTTCGGCATGAAGTGGGAAGAATGTCTTCCTTATGCTGAATTCTCTTACAACAACAGTTTCCAGAAAAGTCTAAAGATGGCACCATTTGAGGCTCTCTATGGTCGCAAATGCAGAACTCCGATTGGTTGGTCGGGCGTAGGTGAAAGAATATTGTTCGGCCCCGACATTGTAACTCAAGCGGAAGAGAAAGTTCACATCATTCTTGAAAATCTGAAGATTGCTCAAAGTCGCCAGAAGAGCAATTATGACAGAAAGCACACGGACATGGAATATGTCCCTGGTGATCTTGTTTATCTTCGTGTCACTCCCATGAGAGGCACGCACCGCTTTGGTATCAATGGAAAGCTGGCTCCTAGATACATCGGTCCTTTCAAAATTCGTGGAAGAAGAGGAGAAGTTGCTTATGGTCTTGAGCTCCCTAAACAACTCAAAGTCCATGATGTTTTCCACATCTCTCAACTCAAGAAGTGCTTCAAGGATCCCGGCAGGACCGTGGACCATGAACTCATCAATCTCCAAGAAGATCTTTCTTATCAAGAACAACCCCCAAAAATTCTTGAAGTCGCAGAAAGAAGGACTCGCAACAAGTCCATCAAGTTCTGCAAGGTGCAGTGGTCGCACCATTCCGTTGATGAAGCCACTTGGGAACGTGAAGATGAGCTCCGTGCCAAGTATCCTACCCTCTTTGAGTCTTCTTCTTCTTCCTAGAATCTCGGGGCGAGATTCCTGTTTAGTGGGGGAGAGTTGTAGCATCCCAATTGTCTAACAATTGTAATGCTACTTGGTCTAGTAATATAATGGCTACTTCCTATATATAATTGTTGCATCATAATTATATCATGCTCATGTCATCATGCCACCTTGCATTTGAGCATCATATAAATCCCTTTTCTATTGGTTCTCCTCTCATATGCATTATTAATTGTATTTGCCTCTTGATATTGTATTTGGTTATTGATATATTGTTTAATGCCCAAGTTGAGATGGGGGCATATATTTTATTCCATTCCACCACCTTTCTTTTCCACCACTTTACAATTCCACCATCCCATTAAACCAAGAGCTTGTAATTCTTTTCTTTTGAATTTATTCTTAGCTCATGTGAATGGGGTGGATCTAATTCTATTAATTCTTTTGATTGGCCTTATTCCACTTCTTGGAAATGCATAAGTATAATGCCATATTTTTATTGTCTTCACAAATAAATCATGGCATTTAATATTTTGCATGGGCCATGCAACCTTCATCACCACCTTTTATCCCATTGGTTTTTCTTTTGTGTTAATGGATTTTTTCTTTGTGGACCATCTCCTTCCATTCCATCCTCCCCATATTCTCATCAATATCAATATTAATTTAATCTCTTCATGCATGATCATATGAGGCTCATTCTACATATCTCTTTTCTCTCTCTTTCTCTTGGTTTCTTCTCCACCTTAGCTTATGCTAGATCAAGCCCCACTTTACCCTCTTGGTTGATCTCATAAACACTTTTCAAAACCTAAACATCTAACAAAAACCTAACCTAGCTATCTCTATTTTCCTCTAACCTAGTTCTACTCAAACCCTAACCTCTACCACACCTCACTCATCTCTCCTCTCTCTACCATGCTGATCTCCATGCCCTAGCCACCCTCTCTCCCTAGGGTCCCACCTCAGCTAAACATCTACCCTAACCCTAAAAACCCTAACCCGAGCTACCCCACTTCTAACCTAGCCAAGTGCACCCGAGCTCACCTCCCCTCTCTCTTTTCCTTCTACCTGCCATGCCAGCCCCACCACCACGCCGTCCCCACCTCAGACCCCTTCCATGAGGCGCCCAGTCCCTCTCCGCTTCCTCCCTAGACGACAAGGCCTCCACCGAGCGAAACCCTAGCTGCTACGGCGTCGCTCGAGTTCTGCGCGCCCCGGAGTTCCCCAAGCCCCGCCAGGAGCCCCGACGAGGTCCTCCACTTCCTCTTCGTCGCCTCGTACTAGCCCGGGACCACAGCCTCGCCGGAACAAGCCAAGCGCCGCCGTGAACCGGAGAATGCTGAGGTCGCCGTCCGCGAGCCCGGCGCCAGATCCACACCACCTCCGCATGTATGACCACGCCGGCGACACCGTGGTGAGCTCCCGCAACCCCTGGACCTGGTTTTCCCCTCCCTCCTGCGCCGTAGCCCCGCCGCACTCCGTCGAGCGCTCTCGCGCCGCCACGAGCCGTGCGCGTGCTGTAGGCAACAGCCCTGACGCGTTTATCCTCTCTGTTCCCCCGCGAAGCTCGGCCAGCACAGCCACCCTCCGGTGTTTCTCCCTGCACGAAAGTTGTAGCCCGATGTCCCCTCTTCGTTTTTCCTTTTTGCGGCGTAGCGAGATTCGCCGCCGATTCGTCGCCACCGTCAATGGAAGACGGCCAGATCCGCCGCCATCAGAGCCTGACCGTCAGCGCGCCGCAGCAGCCGATGACCTTCTTGCACTTGGGCCCCTGCCCTTTTTCCCGCCTAAACCCGCCGTCCCAGGAGCCCACCTGTCAGCCTCGGTGCAGTATTGCAAGAAAACCCACGCGCTCTGGTGATTTCCCGCCCGCGCTGCCCTGGATCACCCACGTGTCGCACCCTTGCTGGCCGCGCGCGCAAGTGGTCCCGCACCTAGCCGGGCCCGTCCGTCGGTCGCTGCGGATCAACTTCCTGTGGGTGAGAAAAACCGGGCGAACCCGCTGCGCCCCACATGCTGCTGAGTCAGCACATGGCCCACTCATCAGCGACTGCGTCTGGCTCTGCCTGTGTGTAAAAAGGCTGTCCACCTCTCTGTTTACTAAAACAAATTCAAAATCATTAAATTCAAATTCAAATCAGATTTAAATAACTTTTCAAATATAAATCCAAATAATACAAATGATATATGTTTTGGAATCAGAAAAATGTGAGGAATTCAAATATGCCATTCAAAATATCTTTTGGACACTTTAAAATTTCGAGATGATTAAAATTACAATAAAATACCCTTTTCCTTAATTAATTAATAACTTTAATTCTACAACTCCAAATTTGATAAATAATATGTCTAAATCGATCAGCGCGACGAGCCCGTTCTATTTATGCAGTCCTTGTTCTGAATTGAAGCATGCATCATGTCATTATTACAAATCTGAACTGTTTATTATAATAAAACTTGGTTAAATAAATAATAAAATGCTTTATTCTTGCACCACACCTCACCCTTCCCATGCTACTTTAATGCCATGTAAATTGTGCATCATTCATCATGGCATGTTTGTTTGCTTGACGCATTTTAATTCATACGCTTGTGCACTTTATTTATGTTGGCCCTTGTTTGTTTGGTTCTTCTTCGAATAGACGCCCAGCAGGGGAATTACCAGGAATCACAGGAGTACTACCCAGATCCATCTTTCGCTTCAACTGAGCTGCCAGGCAAGCACTACCACATGCTTGCATACATACAGTACCTATTGCCTCTATCTTATTCTTGCATCATTGAGTCGCGATTGCATTAAATTGAATCCCAAGTACTGCATAGCCTTTACTTTTAAACCCCACCGAAGCTTGTTCCTCCATCCCATGAGCCATTACTACAGGAGTTGTTTGAGCCATGCGAGTCGTAGAAAAGCATGTGTAGGGTATGTGAGTGTCTGATGAAGAACGAGGTACCTAAACAACTTAACCTAAGTAGTAATGGGATAACTAATGAAAGAGGCACCGGTGAGCAATATCTGCTATTTGGTTTTTCATGCTCACTTGTGTCCCGTAGGACCCCGAGTACTTGATTCCTGTTCCTTGACTATTCGCACTATCCACATCCGGGAGGCCTTATGGACCCCCCTGAGCCAGAGCTTGATTCCTTCTTATTTCTTGGGGCCACAAGTAATTTGGGGCTTTATTACTATCCTGTACTTATGCTATGTTACTGTTTTATTAAGATTGTGCGAGGAGCACATGTACTGTTTAAGAATTGCGGAGTGTTTTCGCGGTATCGACAAGCCCAGTCACATTTTCGGGTTCCCAGTCGTTTACAGCCATTGGCCCAAACCTTGGGTCTGTCTCGGAGCCGGCCAACTTCGTTGCGGATAGCTTAATGGGGTGGCCCCCTGAAATATTTCTAAATCCTGTGATTGCTTTGTCGTGAATGCCTCGTCGGGTTTTGATTTGGTTTTTCCGAGGTTGATCGAGTGTGTGTTGCTATTCGTGCACCCCTGCAGGGTAAATCTTTCTGAAAGCCGTGTCCGTGGTTATGGACGACTTGGAGCACAGTTTCTCGATCATAGACAAGTATAACTAAAGTACCGCTTTTAATTTGAATAAGTACTTGACTAGTAAATAGTGCAATACTCATGGAATGGTTAATAAAACTGCCAACAGATGATGGGGGTTGTTCGTCCGCTTCCTCGTTGGTAAGCGAGGAGGAGGATGGATCTGTTAATTATACTGTTATAACTGTTGTCCTTAATTCACGGACTTCCGTCTATCATTGGTTAGGCGGAAGGTTAGCGAGTATCTGTAAAATTGTTAGGTATTATCTTTTGCTGCAATTGCGTCACCCCAGGTTGTGTCCCCTTTTGTGGCATAAAGACTTGCTGAGTACCCCTAGGGTCTCACACGATAAATTGTTTGATTCAGATGAACAGGTGTACCCGCAAGATGGATACTGGGTGGAAGAGACAGATGATGTTGGCAACGATCGTTCGGTGTAGAGATTCCGGGAACGAGGATCCGTGAGATCTGTGGGCGGGATGTGTTTATTTATGGGGCATCTTATGCCGATTTGCTTCTTATTCGTACTCGGATCTTGTTTTCCGCTTCCGCCTGATACTCTGATGTGTGATGTATGAGGAGCTATCCTAAATTATTATATCTATCTAGGATATTTGAATCTTGCCGTATGGCGTTGCAATATTTCTATTTCTTTTAGATGGAATGGCTCTGAGGACTATTGTATGTGGCTTGCATACATACTCATTTGTGTATGTAGTTGATCCCTTCGACTGCCGATTACGCCGCTCGTTCTTGTCCCGTTGTCTGAAAGTGGTTAGGACGGCTGAAAGGTCTACCGTGAGTGGCCCTGGGCCCCACCGTACTATTTTAATCACTTTCACTCATCCAGGCATGTAACTAAGAGCGTAATTCACCGAGGTAGTTACAATTGGCATCAGAGTCATCCCGCCCTTCAGGGTCTCAGCCAAAATGGTTGTTGTCGGTCTAGCAAATACTTTTGGTAGTTATGTATACTAGGGAAAAACAAAACGCGAGAGTAGGACTGCTTCCATTTTTCTTCTTACCCACCCACCCACCCTTTTTCTGGTAAGGAAGTGTAACATTTTCAATCCTCTTCTAAAATTCAAACTAGTATTCACGTGTTCTGGGTTCCGTAGTACCATAGGTTGTGTGTGTGTGTGTGTGAATTCCTTGTCTATCTGTTGCATCCAAATGTTATCACTATCTGCCTTCTGGTTATCAACTGTTGGTACATTCCATACTGATAGGCCTTTGTAAACAGACGCGATCTATTCTGATTCGTTGTATACCGATGCGATCTATCTTACTCTTTGTTATCCGACGTTATCTTGTTGGGGTGTTCTTTTTCGTAGTTACCAATCTTTAGGTTTATCTTAAGAAGGTGTTGGGATATGTGTTTTACTGATTCATGTGCGGAGTAATGATTTGAGTGCGGGATGGAGTCGCGACCATACCACTACTTTTATCATTTGCTTTTGTATATCAAACTAGTAGAGTTACTAATCTTGATTCGTGAAGTGGTTTTGCGCATATAGTGGTATTTTAATGCCAAAATTTGCGGAAATTTTTTCTTTGTTAGTTGTGTACCACACTCCTTGTTCAGTCGTGTGTGTTATGCTTAATATCTTCTAGTTGCCTTGAACTTTGTTGATATTTTAATATCATCTAAGTGAATTGCACCCTTTAATCTTGATTAATTCCATTTTGGTACTATTTTGGATTATTATCATTCTCCATTATAGTACTGACTTGTGTTTTATATCAATCACATGATGGCACCACCACGCCGTTCTGAGGAGGACATACCACCTGAACTTGGGGCTGCTTTGGCAAGTATTGCAAATGCTTTGGGCACTATGCAGCAGAACCAGCAGCGCTTCGAGGAAAGCGTGAGGAGGAATGAGTTTGCTCCGCTACCTCCACCTCCCAAGCGAGGAGACATCAAGAGTTTTCTCAAGTTCAACCCACGCCAATTTGAGGTGTCTGATCAGCCAGTTGATGCGGATGATTGGCTTCGTGAAGTGTCAAGGTTGCTGATGACTGCGGATGTTCCCGAGCAAGAATGGGTCAAATGTGCCACTCACCTTTTGAAGGCAGATGCGGCTCTCTGGTGGGAAAATTACCTCAAGGCAGATCTTTCTGGTTTTCAGCCTACTTGGGAGCAATTCACTGCTGCTTTCAAAGAGCAATATCTGTCAGAAATTGTCATGGAAAGGATGAAGGAAATGTTTCTCAACCTCAAGCAGGGCACTGACAATGTCAACACCTACATCAGAAACTTCATGAACCTTTCTCGTTATGGTGGCGATGAGATCTCTGATGACAAGAAGAAGCAAAAGAGGTTTCGGCAAGGCCTCAATGCTTCCATCAAATATGCAATCACTCATGCAAGGCCGGCATCTTTTCTGGAACTCCAACATACAGCTCTGCAGGAAGAAGCAAGTAGGCAAGTGTTTGAGGAGTCAAAGAAACACAGCCGTGATACAGCAAGCTCTTCTGCTATGACAGCTCCTGTAAGCATCGTGTCTGGGTTCCTAACACCCCACCATCGCTCCCTGCTCCACCAAGACCTTCAAGCTACGCACCAAGGCCACCAAACTCCTTCACTGCGGCTCCCAGGGGCTACAACTACAACTACCCTGGAGCGCCTGGCGGAGTCCCTGGCTACATTGCTCCACGTCCACCTGGTGCTTTCTACACTTGTGGAAACACTGGGCATCAGCACTGGAATTGTCCAATGAACAACAAAGCTCTTCCACCACCACCCCCAAGACCTACGGCGAGTGCTCCTATGATTCGTGCACCTCCACCTTGGGCTCTCAACATCAACACCAAGCCTGGGTCTACGGTTTCTCGTGCCAACTGTGTCAACGTCGCTCAAGCTGAGCATGCACCTGGAGTTGTCATGGGTATGCTGCCTGTTAACTCAGTTTCTGCACGAGTGTTGTTTGATTCTGGTGCATCGCATTCTTTTGTATCTATGAGTTTTGCTGATAGGAATGGGTTATCTATGGATCCTCTCCCCAAGCGTTTAATGGTCCTTTCTCCTGGAGCAACAATGGCATCTTTTAAAATCAGCCATAACAATCAAATTCAGATTGGTGGTTCTTCGTCTCCGGCTTCCTTAATTATTCTGGGCAATTCTGATATTGATGTTATCTTGGGCATGGATAGGTTGACAGCAAATGCAGCTGTGATTGAATGTGCTGAACGTTCGGTTTCTCTGAAAATTCCTGAAGGCCATATAGTCTATTCTCCAAGTCTGACTCCTGCAATTCAGCTTTATTCTTTGGCGGCTCTAAATGATGATGCTATGGAAGGTATTCAGAGTGTTCCTGTAGTCTGTGAGTTCCCAGATGTCTTTCCTGAAGAGTTGCCAGGTATGCCTTTAGATCGTGAGGTTGAGTTTGTCATTGAACTTGAACCTGGTACCGCTCCTATCTCTAAGCGGCCTTATAAAATGGGTCCTGCTGAGTTGGCTGAACTCAAACGTCAATTGGATGAACAAGAGAAGTTGGGTTTCATTCAGCACAGTACTTCTTCTTGGGGTAGTCCAACCATCTTTGTGAAGAAGCGAGACAAGACTGATAGACTTTGTGTTGACTATCGGGCACTCAATGCTAAAACAATCAAGAATAAATATCCCCTTCCGCGGATTAATGATCTCTTCGATCAGCTAGCTGGAGCTGTGGTATTCTCTAAGCTTGATTTGAGAAGTGGCTATCATCAAATCAAGATTCGCAAGGAAGATGTTCCTAAAACAGCTTTCACCACTCGCTATGTCCTGTATGAGTACACGGTCATGTCTTTCGGCCTCACCAATGCACCTGCCACCTTCTCGAGGCTTATGAACTCGGTTTTCATGGAGTATCTTGATAAGTTCGTTGTGGTCTATCTGGATGACATTATAGTCTATTCTAAGTCAAAAGAAGAACACCTTCGGTGTGTCCTAAACAAGCTTCATGAGAACCGCCTGTATGCAAAGTTCTCCAAGTGTGAATTCTGGCTGCCTCAAGTCACATACCTTGGTCACACCATCTCTGCCAAGGGCATCGCCGTCAACCCAGAAACTATTAAGACAGTTATGGACTGGCTTCCACCCATAAATGTCAAAGAAGTCCGGAGTTTCCTTGGTTTGGCCAGTTACTGCCGTCGCTTCGTTCAAAATTTCTCGAAGATTGCGAAGCCTCTTACCGATCTCCTCAAGAAAGGCAAGAAATACCTTTGGACTCCTGCATGTCAAGCAAGCTTTGAAACACTCAAAGAGAAGCTCACTTCCACACCGATCTTAGTTCCTCCAGATACATCAAAGCCTTTCCAGATTTTCTGTGATGCTTCATTGCAAGGATTGGGTGCGGTCCTTATGCAAGAAAAGCAAGTTGTTGCTTATGCCTCTCAACAGTTGAAGACGCATGAGATCAACTATCCTACACATGACCTCGAACTCGCAACAGTTGTCTTTGCTTTGAAAGTATGGAGGCATTACTTGCTTGGCAACCGTTGTGAGATTTTTTCTGATCACAAGAGTCTGAAGTATCTATTCACACAGCCTGATCTCAACCTTCATCAGAGGAGGTGGATTGAAACAATTAATGATTTCGATCTGACCATCAACTACACTCCGGGCAAAGCCAATGTCATGGCCGATGCTCTCAGCCGAAAAGCTTATGTCAACAATCTCATGGTGGAGCTCAACCTTGAAATTGTGGAACAAGGGTATCTTCTGAACCTTCTAGCAACACCTCTTTTGGAAGAAAAAGTTTGTTCCATTCAACTCCGTGATCCTTACACTAAAAAGATCATCTCCAACATTTAGCTTCCGAAGTATGAGTCTTTCTACGTAGATGACCAAGGCACTCTTTTCTTTGAACACCGGATGTTTGTTCCGAACTACCCGGGTTTAAGAGAGCAAGTTCTCAAGGAGGCGCATGATTCTGTTCTTTCTATCCACCCTGGAAGCACTAAGATGTACATGGACTTGAAAACACAATATTGGTGGCCTGGTTTGAAACGATATTGCGCCAAGTATGTCTCGGAATGTGATGTCTGTCGTAGAGTTAAAGCTGTCCATCAGAAACCTTCCGGTCTTCTACAGCCATTGAAGCCTCCGGAATGGAAATGGGAGAAAGTTGAGATGGACTTCATCACTGGTTTTCCAAGGTCGCAGAAGGGAAACAATGCAATCTTTGTTGTCATTGACGGGCTTTCCAAAGTAGCTCACTTCTTTCCAGTCAAGGAAACAATTTCTGCAATTTAGTTGGCTGAGCTCTATATCAACATAATTGTCTCTCTATATGGAGTTCCTCTTGAGATCAGTTCAGACCGTGGAAGCATCTTCACTTCCAAGTTCTGGGGAAGTTTCCAAAATGCTTTGGGAACAAAATTGAACTTCAGCACAGCCTACCACCCTCAGTCGCAAGGACAAGTTGAAAGGAACAATCAGATTCTGGAAGATATGCTCTGTGCTTGCGTTATCTCTTTCGGCATGAAGTGGGAAGAATGTCTTCCTTATGCTGAATTCTCTTACAACAACAGTTTCCAGAAAAGTCTAAAGATGGCACCATTTGAGGCTCTCTATGGTCGCAAATGCAGAACCCCGATTGGTTGGTCGGGCGCAGGTGAAAGAATATTGTTCGGCCCCGACATTGTAACTCAAGCGGAAGAGAAAGTTCACATCATTCTTGAAAATCTGAAGATTGCTCAAAGTCGCCAGAAGAGCAATTATGACAGAAAGCACACGGACATGGAATATGTCCCTGGTGATCTTGTTTATCTTCGTGTCACTCCCATGAGAGGCACGCACCGCTTTGGTATCAAAGGAAAGCTGGCTCCTAGATACATCGGTCCTTTCAAAATTCGTGGAAGAAGAGGAGAAGTTGCTTATGGTCTTGAGCTCCCTAAACAACTCAAAGTCCATGATGTTTTCCACATCTCTCAACTCAAGAAGTGCTTCAAGGATCCCGGCAGGACCGTGGACCATGAACTCATCAATCTCCAAGAAGATCTTTCTTATCAAGAACAACCCCCAAAAATTCTTGAAGTCGCAGAAAGAAGGACTCACAACAAGTCCATCAAGTTCTGCAAGGTGCAGTGGTCGCACCATTCCGTTGATGAAGCCACTTGGGAACGTGAAGATGAGCTCCGTGCCAAGTATCCTACCCTCTTTGAGTCTTCTTCTTCTTCCTAGAATCTCGGGGCGAGATTCCTGTTTAGTGGGGGCGAGTTGTAGCATCCCAATTGTCTAACAATTGTAATGCTACTTGGTCTAGTAATATAATGGCTACTTCCTATATATAATTGTTGCATCATAATTATACCATGCTCATGTCATCATGCCACCTTGCATTTGAGCATCATATAAATCCCTTTTCTGTTGGTTCTCCTCTCATATGCATTATTAATTGTATTTGCCTCTTGATATTGTATTTGGTTATTGATATATTGTTTAATGCCCAAGTTGAGATGGGGGCATATATTTTATTCCATTCCACCACCTTTCTTTTCCACCACGTTACAATTCCACCATCCCATTAAACCAAGAGCTTGTAATTCTTTTCTTTTGAATTTATTCTTAGCTCATGTGAATGGGGTGGATCTAATTCTATTAATTCTTTTGATTGGCCTTATTCCACTTCTTGGAAATGCATAAGTATAATGCCATATTTTTAGTGTCTTCACAAATAAATCATGGCATTTAATATTTTGCATGGGCCATGCAACCTTCATCACCACCTTTTATCCCATTGGTTTTTCTTTTGTGTTAATGGATTTTTTCTTTGTGGACCATCTCCTTCCATTCCATCCTCCCCATATTCTCATCAATATCAATATTAATTTAATCTCTTCATGCATGATCATATGAGGCTCATTCTACATATCTCTTTTCTCTCTCTTTCTCTTGGTTTCTTCTCCACCTTAGCTTATGCTAGATCAAGCCCCACTTTACCCTCTTGGTTGATCTCATAAACACTTTTCAAAACCTAAACATCTAACAAAAACCTAACCTAGCTATCTCTATTTTCCTCTAACCTAGTTCTACTCAAACCCTAACCTCTACCACACCTCACTCATCTCTCCTCTCTCTACCATGCTGATCTCCATGCCCTAGCCACCCTCTCTCCCTAGGGTCCCACCTCAGCTAAACATCTACCCTAACCCTAAAAACCCTAACCCGAGCTACCCCACTTCTAACCTAGCCAAGTGCACCCGAGCTCACCTCCCCTCTCTCTTTTCCTTCTACCTGCCATGCCAGCCCCACCACCACGCCGTCCCCACCTCAGACCCCTTCCATGAGGCGCCCAGTCCCTCTCCGCTTCCTCCCTAGACGACAAGGCCTCCACCGAGCGAAACCCTAGCTGCTACGGCGTCGCTCGAGTTCTGCGCGCCCCGGAGTTCCCCAAGCCCCGCCAGGAGCCCCGACGAGGTCCTCCACTTCCTCTTCGTCGCCTCGTACTAGCCCGGGACCACAGCCTCGCCGGAACAAGCCAGGCGCCGCCGTGAACCGGAGAAGGCCGAGGTCACCGTCCGTGAGCCCGGCGCCAGATCCACACCCCCTCTGCGCGTACGACCACGCCGGCGACACCGCGGTGAGCTCCCGCAACCCCTGGACCTGGTTTTCCCCTCCCTCCTGCGCCGTAGCCCTGCCGCACTCCGTCGAGCGCTCTCGCGCCGCCGCGAGCCGTGCGCGTGCTGTAGGCAACATCCCTGACGCGTTTATCCTCTCTGTTCCCCCGCGAAGCCCGGCCAGCACAGCCACCCTCCAGTGTTTCTCCCTGCACGAAAGTTGTAGCCCGATGTCCCCTCTTCGTTTTTCCTTTTTGCGGCGTAGCGAGATTCGCCGCCGATTCGTCGCCACCATCAATGGAAGACGGCCAGATCCGCCGCTGTCAGAGCCTGACCATCAGCGCGCCGCAGCAGCCGATGACCTTCTTGCACTTGGGCCCCTGCCCTTTTTCCCGCCTAAACCCGCCGTCCCAGGAGCCCACCTGTCAGCCTCGGTGCAGTATTGCAAGAAAACCCCCGCGCTCTGGTGATTTCCCGCCCGCGCTGCCCTGGATCGCCCACGTGTCGCACCCCTGCTGGCCGCGCACGCAAGTGGTCCCGCACCTAGCCGGGCCCGTCCGTCGGTCGCTACGGATCAACTTCCCGTGGGTGAGAAAAACCGGGCGAACCCGCTGCGCCCCACATGCTGCTGAGTCAGCACATGGCCCACTCATCAGCGACTGCGTCTGGCTCTGCCTGTGTGTAAAAAGGCTGTCCACCTCTCTGTTTACTAAAACAAATTCAAAATCATTAAATTCAAATTCAAATCAGATTTAAATAACTTTTCAAATATAAATCCAAATAATACAAATGATATATGTTTTGGAATCAGAAAAATGTGAGGAATTCAAATATGCCATTCAAAATATCTTTTGGACACTTTAAAATTTCGAGATGATTAAAATTACAATAAAATACCCTTTTCCTTAATTAATTAATAACTTTAATTCTACAACTCTAAATTTGATAAATAATATGTCTAAATCGATCAGCGTGACGAGCCCGTTCTATTTATGCAGTCCTTGTTCTGAATTGAAGCATGCATCATGTCATTATTACAAATCTGAACTGTTTATTATAATAAAACTTGGTTAAATAAATAATAAAATGCTTTATTCTTGCACCACACCTCACCCTTCCCATGCTACTTTAATGCCATGTAAATTGTGCATCATTCATCATGGCATGTTTGTTTGCTTGACGCATTTTAATTCATATGCTTGTGCACTTTATTTATGTTGGCCCTTGTTTGTTTGGTTCTTCTTCGAATAGACGCCCAGCAGGAGAATTACCAGGAATCACAGGAGTACTACCCAGATCCATCTCTCGCTTCAACTGAGCTGCCAGGCAAGCACTACCACATGCTTGCATACATACAGTACCTATTGCCTCTATCTTATTCTTGCATCATTGAGTCGCGATTGCATTAAATTGAATCCCAAGTACTGCATAGCCTTTACTTTTAAACCCCACCGAAGCTTGTTCCTCCATCCCATGAGCCATTACTACAGGAGTTGTTTGAGCCATGCGAGTCGTAGAAAAGCATGTGTAGGGTATGTGAGTGTCTGATGAACAACGAGGTACCTAAACAACTTAACCTAAGTAGTAATGGGATAACTAATGAAAGAGGCACCGGTGAGCAATATCTGCTATTTGGTTTTTCATGCTCACTTGTGTCCCGTAGGACCCCGAGTACTTGATTCCTGTTCCTTGACTATTCGCACTATCCACATCCGGGAGGCCTTATGGACCCCCCTGAGCCAGAGCTTGATTCCTTCTTATTTCTTGGGGCCACAAGTAATTTGGGGCTTTATTACTATCCTGTACTTATGCTATGTTACTGTTTTATTAAGATTGTGCGAGGAGCACATGTACTGTTTAAGAATTGCGGAGTGTTTTCGCGGTATCGACAAGCCCAGTCACATTTTCGGGTTCCCAATCATTTACAGCCATTGGCGCAAACCTTGGGTCTGTCTCGGAGCCGGCCAACTTCGTTGCGGGTAGCTTAATGGGGTGGCCCCCTGAAATATTTCTGAATCTTGTGATTGCTTTGTCGTGAATGCCTCGTCGGGTTTTGATTTGGTTTTTCCGAGGTTGATCGAGTGTGTGTTGCTATTCGTGCACCCCTGCAGGGTAAATCTTTCTGAAAGCCGTGTCCGTGGTTATGGACGACTTGGAGCACAGTTTCTCGATCATAGACAAGTATAACTAAAGTACCGCTTTTAATTTGAATAAGTACTTGACTAGTAAATAGTGCAATACTCATGGAATGGTTAATAAAACTGCCAACGGATGATGGGGGTTGTTCGTCCGCTTCCTCGTTGGTAAGCGAGGAGGAGGATGGATCTGTTAATTATACTGTTATAACTGTTGTCCTTAATTCACGGACTTCCGTCTATCATTGGTTAGGCGGAAGGTTAGCGAGTATCTGTAAAATTGTTAGGTATTATCTTTTGCTACAATTGCGTCACCCCAGGTTGTGTCCCCTTTAGTGGCATAAAGACTTGCTGAGTACCCCTAGGGTCTCACACGATAAATTGTTTGATTCAGATGAACAGGTGTACCCGCAAGATGGATACTGGGTGGAAGAGACAGATGATGTTGGCAACGATCGTTCGGTGTAGAGATTCCGGGAACGGGGATCCGTGAGATCTGTGGGATGTGTTTATTTATGGGGCATCTTATGCCGATTTGCTTCTTATCCGTACTCGGATCTTGTTTTCCGCTTCCGCCTGATACTCTGATGTGTGATGTATGAGGAGCTATCCTAAATTATCATACCTATCTAGGATATTTGAATCTTGCCGTATGGCGTTGCAATATTTCTATTTCTTTTAGATGGAATGGCTCTGAGGACTATTGTATGTGGCTTGCATACATACTCATTTGTGTATGTAGTTGATCCCTTCGCCTGCCGATTACGCCGTTCGTTCTTGTCCCGTTGTCTGAAAGTGGTTAGGACGGCCGAAAGGTCTACCGTGAGTGGCCCTGGGCCCCATCGTACTATTTTAACCACTTTCATCCATGCATGTAACTAAGAGCGTAATTCACCGAGGTAGTTACACTGGAGTTGGTGCGGGTCTTCTTCTTTGGCGGTTCTGCCGGCTCTGCCTCTGCTGCTCCGTCAGCCGGAGCGCTCCCTGCCTAGAAGATGGAATCCGATTCCAGCGACGGGTTGATGGAGGGCTTGCGCAGGTGCTCCAAGGAAACCCCAGGTGGGATCTCCTGCCTGGTGGATCCGATTCGGGCGAGCGAATCGGCTGCTTCGTTGTTGGCGTGGGGGACGTGATGAAATTCGCATCCGTCGAAGGAGGCGCTGAGTTTCTAGATGTGGAACCGGTAGAGGGCCATGTTTGCATCTCTAGCATCCCATTCTCTGGACACTTGCTGCACCACCAGATCCGAATCACCGAAGCAAAGGATCCGATTAACACGGATCTCCTTGGCTAGCCGGAGTCCGTGCGCCAGCGCCTCGTATTCGGCTACGTTGTTGGAAGCCTGGAAGTGGATCTGCAGCACGTATTCCAGTCGGTCTTCCTTGGGCGAGGTGAGCATGATACCGGCTCCCAAGCCCCTGAGCATCTTTGACCCGTCGAAGTGCATCTTCCAGTGGTCCGAATCCGGAACCGGTGGAAGATACTGGGTCTCAGCCCAGTCGACGAGGAAGTCCGCCAATGCCTGTGACTTGATCGTGAGCCGGGGCTCGTACTGGATGGAGTAGGCGGCAAGCTCGATGGACCACTTGGCGACTCGGCCGGTGGCGTCCTTGTTGCCTATGATTTCTGAAAGGGGTGCGGTGCACACGACCTTAATCGGATGCTCTTGGAAGTAGTGCTTGAGCTTCTTGCATGCCAGGTACACGTCGTAGCACATCTTCTGGTAGTGGGGGTAGTTCTACTTGGAGAGGGAGAGGACCTTGCCGAGGTAGTAGACGGGCCTTTGAACCGGCTGAGCCTTGACTTCCTCGGGGCGCTCCACCACCAGGACGACACTGACGACCTAGCTGATGGCTGCTATATAGAGCAACATCAGCTCCTTGCTAGCCGGCGTGGCTAGAACCGGCGCTGTGGATATCATGCGCTTGAGGTCATGAAATGCGGTGTCGGCTTGCGAAGTCCAGGAGAACTTGTCTGCCTTCTTCATCAGCTGGTACAAAGGGAGTGCCTTCTCCCCTAGCTGGCTGACGAAACGGCTGAGGGAGGCCAGGCATCCGGTGAACTTTTGGACTCCGAGCAGGCTCCTGGGCGGCTGCATTCTCTCGATGGCCGCGATCTTCTCTGGATTTGCCTCGATGCCTCGCTGTGATACGAGGAAACCGAGGAGCTGACCGGATGGCACTCCAAAGACACACTTTTCCGGGTTCAGCTTCATCTGGTACTGGTGGAGGTTGCCGAATGTCTCTCCTAGATCTTCGAGGAGGGTGCGCTTCTCCTTGGTCTTGATGACCACATCGTCCACATAAGCATGCACGTTTCGGCCTATCTGCGAGTGCAAGCACTTCTGCATGGAGCGCTGATAGGTAGCGCCTGCATTCTTTAGACCGAAAGATATGGTTACATAGCAGAAAGCCCGTAGGGGGTGATAAATGATGTCTTAATCTGATCAGCCGGGTTTAGCCGGATCTGATTGTAACCAGAATAGCAATCTAGAAAAGACAACAAATCACAGCCAGCCGTGGAATCGATGACTTGATCGATACGGGGCAAGGCGAAGGGGTCTTTCAGGCATGCCTTGTTCAGGCTGGTGTAGTCGATACACATGCGCCAGGTCTTGTTCTTCTTCAACACCAGGACTGGGTTCGCCAGCCAATCCGGGTGGTATACTTCCATGATGAACCCGGCTGCAAGGAGCCAGGTGATCTCGTCACCGATTATCTTCCTCTTCTCCTCTGCGAAACGGCGCAGAGGTTGCTTGACCGGCTTGGCATCCGGCCGCACATGAAGTGAGTGCTCGGCGAACTCCCTCGGCACACCCGGCATGTCCTTGGGGGACCATGCAAAGATGTCCCGATTCTCACGGAGGAAGTCGACGAGCGCGCCTTCCTATTTGCTGTCCAAGCCAGCACCAATGGTGACGAACGTAGTCGGGTCAGAGGGGTCGAGCAAGATCCTCTTCGTCTCCTTTGCCGGCTGGAAAGCTCCTTCTCCAGCCGGTTTGCTGCTAGCCGGCATGTCCTGCTGGGCCATGGCCACATTGCGCATCATCACGCGCTTCTCCTCGGCTATGATGAGGGCCTCTGCCAGTTTGGAACCGGCTGAGGCGCACTCTATCGACCGCCTGAAGCAGCTGGCGACGGTGATCATGCCGTTGGGTCCCGACATCTTCGTCTTGAGGTACGCGTAGTGGGGGACGGCCATGAACTTGGCGAGGGCAGGGCGCCCGAGGAGAGCATGGTAGGAGCTCGTCAAGTTTACCACCTCGAACCAGATCGGTTCATGGCGGAAGTTCTCCTCGGTCCCGAAGATGACGTCCAGCTGGATTTTACCTAGCGGGGCGCAAGCTGGCCCCGGCATTATGCCGTGGAACGTTGTGGTAGTCGGGCTCAGGTCACATTCGCGAATGCCCAGCTTCTCCAGCGAGGACTGGTAGAGGAGGTTGAGGCTGCTGCCTCCGTCGATGAGGACGTGTGAGAATCGGCAGGTACGCAAGTTGGAGAAGATGAGGGGGTCGAGCACCATGGCATAGCCCCCGGGAGTCGGCAGATGCTCCGGCTAGTCTGCGCGGATCCAGGTGATGGGGGTTTGCAACCAATTCAGGTACTGGGGGGCCGGAGAGATGATGGCATTGACCTTCTTGGAGCGTCGCCTGCGGTTGTGCTTGTCATCCAGCTCCGTCTCGAAGATGTGGTAGGCGGCATGCGGCTGGGGGTAGCCATTGTTGTTTTTGCCGCCGCTACCATCATTGCCGGCTCCCCTAGCCGGTGTTGGTGGTCCACCAGGAGGAGGCTGGGGGAGACGAGGCTGGCTACCCTGGTCTTTTAGCTAGCGGGTCCAGCTGCAATTCCGGGTGGTATGCGTAGCCGGTTTGAAGGGACCGCTGTGCCACTTGCACGGGCCGTCAAACATCTGGTCGAAGGTGAGCTATAGCTTCTGCCTCCTTGCTGCGTTAGCTGGCGTGTCGGGCGCGCCCTCCATAGCATTGACCTGCCGCGCGTGGTAGTGGGGCTTCTGTTGTCCGGCTTGGTGGTCCCCATGGAACCGGTTGTCGTTGCCGTGGCTCCTGGAGGATCCGGCTTCGCCAACCGAATTGCTCGGGCGGTCGCGAGTCGGCTCCGTGGGAGTCGGACGCCCGTCCGCATTTACTCGGAGGGGCTTCTTCATGGCGGCATCCGTCGTGGCGTACTGGTCCGCAACCGCCATGAGTTCCGCCATGGTTTTTGGCTCGTCACACAGTAGCCTGTGGCGAAGCATGGTGCCTTCTCGGCAACCCTTGATGAAGAAGCTGATGGCCAGGCTCTCCAGGATGCCCTTGCAGGTGTTGCACAGCTCCGTCCACTTGGCGAGGTACTCGCGGTCAGTCTCGCGGTCACCCTGGACGCACAAGGCCAGGTCGCGTGGGCGCCCTGGGCGCTTGTACATGCCATTGAAGTTGCGGACTAACACCTTCTCGAAGTCTGGCCAGGCGTTGATGCTGTTGGGTGCGAAGCTGTTGAGCCACGTCCTTGCCGATCCGGTTAGCATAAGAGGGACATAGCGCATGGCTGTGCGCTTGTTCCCATGGGCAATGCCGACTGCCGTAGCATAGTCGATCAGCCAATCTTCCGGCTTCATGCTGCTGCCGTACTTGGGGGTGTCCCTGGACAGGGAGAACTTATCCGGAAGCGGCTCGTTCCGGATGCGGGGTCCGAAACAACCGGGCCGGTAGAATCTTCTTCCTCCATGACGTGCGCTTGAGAGAGGAGCTCGATGCGGTCACGGGCATCCGGACAATCCGGGTTGGGCGCTCCCACCCGCCCCGAGAGACAGGAACCGGCAGGTCTAGGTGCTCCGGTTGGTGGAAGGGGAGGCGGCGGGTTGCTGTTCACCGTCTGCTCCTAGCGCGGCTGGCCCCTATTGCTAGAGCTAGGACGCCGGCTGCGGGCCTTAGCCGGCTGAGGGGAAGACGCCTGCTGGGTGTCGCGTGGCGCGCCCCTGCTGTTGGCAGGCAGCTTGCTCCGGCTGGAGTAGTTGGGGTCCTCCTGCATCTGCTGGTTGGCGTCAGCCTGCTCGTCCGCGATGCGGAGGAGCTCCTGCACACGAGCGTGCTGGCGGCCTCGCTCCTCGCCCTCCAGATTGGGCGGTTCTTCTGTCGCGGCTCGCGTCGCGCGCAAGTTCTTGATGGGCGTGCTGTAGGTGGGCCGGATGAGGGCGGGTGCGGGATCCGGCTCCCCATCCTTTTCCATCCTACCGCCTAGCTCGCCACCCCGGCGCCGTACCTGGCCGCGCCGGCTCGGCTCACGGTAGCCGGAGTGAAGCCGTGCACACGGTCGTACTCGCGTTGGGTGATCTCGAGCTGCTTGCGGGTTGCCGCCAGCTCCATGGCCTCCTAGAGGAGGATCTGTCTCTCCATGTCGAAGTTGGCCTCCGCCTCCTCCGGGTTATCCCCGAGGTTAACCGGCGTCAGGAGCCGATCAATGGCATCCTCCACCGGGTTCCGAGGTTGCGGAGGAGCGGAAGTTCCAACCTCGTTCGCGCCTCGCTCCCGCGGCTGGCGGGGGTGAGAGATGGATCCGGCCATTATGACCTCCACGCCGCAGGACGCGATGGAGGCGCTACCGCTCGGATGCGGCAGCTCCGCGACAGAGACGATCTCCCTAGGGAAACGCTCCGAAATGGTGGCGACATAGACAGGGAGGTCGCCGAAGAGCAGGATGGAGCCGTTCACCAGGAAGGAGGTTCCGGTGAAGCAAGAAGCGTTGTCGATGAGACAGTCAAATTTGCCGAGCGTGAGCACCAAGCCAGAGGCCACACGCTCACCGGCTGAAGTGCCGGGTCCCATGCGGAACGTGACTCCGGTCAAAGCCTTCTTGCACCACGGTGGGCGCCAACTATCGTTGTATTGGGAACGGCAGTACCTGAGAAGGTTAGATAGAGGTGTGGGGACTAGCAGGGAAACTATCGACGGCGTCCGCAGGCGGGATTGGATACAAGCAAGCGTAGCTGGGGTTCAGAGCCCTCGTGATGAGGTAAAACTCCTACTCCTGCCGGATCTGACTATGGGGATATACGAACTACAAGTACTCCTTGAGCTATATTCTCTAGCTACTACCTTAAATGCACAGAAGCCAGCCCTTACTACTGAGGCCTTGCCTCTCCTTATATAGGCAGAGAGGCAACGGTCTCACTGGCCAGTCTGACTAGCAGGCCCCATAGGCGGGTCCCAGCCGACTGGTCATCTACAGTATCCGGTACGGTATGTCCCATCGGAGTGTGAGCGGTATGGCTATCGTAGGCACAGTGGACACCGTGCAAGCTATCGTCAGCATCAGGCCACTGTTCCTGCGTCATCCTCACAAAGTTTTCAGTATGGCCGAGTAGTGGCCGGTCTTGTCATCGTACAGGGCGTACCGCACACTGATACACACGTCGTCTTGTCTCCTTGATTGGTTCCGGCTATGTCGCCGTAACCGGCTGCTTCTTGTCGATCCGGCTACCGCGCGGTAGCCGGCCTGGCTTGCTTTGTTCGGCTGCATCTGGCTAGCCGGACACCATCTGACTGTCCTGTTTCTTGTCCGGTTGGGGTATCTAGGGACCATCCCCTCGACACCTAAAGTGGCCTAGTGGTTTAAAATGGTCAAATGACCATTTGCTTTATTTATTCTTATTTGATTTCTTTTTTCTTTGGATTTTTTTTGTAAAGGGTCTAGATGATGTGGCATTCACCTTTAAAACATTTCACAACATTTAGAACAATCAAGCATGGCATATACACTCAATTCTATACTAATGCATACACACATGCATTCACATTTCATTTTCTTAATAAAAGTTTTTGTTAACCCTAAATTGGGTGATTAGATCTTGATAATTTTGCTTAGAAGATTTGGGGTGTTACACATCTTCGCCAACCAAGCTTACAAACCTGGCCATATTTGGTAGATCGGTGCATCTTGGCATTTCAAGCAATTGTTTACAAATGAGATTCCAGATTTGATGGATAATGCCCTACTTTCATGAGTTTCCAAACTTCCTAGCTGAAGATGCTGAAATTAAATAACTTTTTGACGATTGAAAGTATATTTATGTACAACAAAGTGTGTGATATAGCTTGCTTTTGACTTTTTAAAAATAGTTTAAAGGTACCGAATTAGTCAAATATTGGATAACCACCGAGAGTTTTGCAAGATTTCAATTTTTTGATATGAATAGTAATGACACAAAATTTGGGCCAGTCTTTAAAAAAATAAAGAAACAAAATATAAAACGAAATACAACCAGTCGTTTTTCCATTGGTGTGTCACTGTGTGCATTGGCTAGTTTCCATGAAAATATATAAAATTTGATAACTCTTGAAAAACTCGTTTCACAATATGGCGTACCATGTTTGAACATTCATGGCTTTCGAAAACTAGATGACCAATGTCAAGGCCATATGTGTTACCATACTTTATGATAATGTAACCATGTTTGGTAGATTGGTGCATATTGGTATTTCAACATTGTTTAGAAAAAGAGCTTCCATATTTGGAGTTATTTTAAAAGCTCCAATCGATAATAATGGCTTTAATATTGTCGTATTATATATGGCATACCATGTATGAATTTGCATGGCTTTCAAACCAGGTGACCAAGGTCATGGCCACACCTTTGCTATAGTTTATAACAACATGTTTGTATTTGGTAGATTGGTCCGTATTATTGGCATTTAAAATATTATTTACTAAGGAAGCTTCTGGATTTGAAGATATTTTCAATTTTTCAAGCGATGACAATGGCTTTTGTCATGAAGAAACTACAAATAAGTATGGCTCAAAATCCCATTGCCCTAGTTTCCACACAAGATATATATAGCCTGGGGTTTAGGGTTCATGTTTTTGGGTTGAGGGTTTAGGGGTTTAGGGTTTATGGTATATGATTTAGGATTTTAGGGCTTAGGAGTTTAAGGTTGGTATTTAGGGTTTAGGGTTTTAGGATTTAGGGATTTCTAGGTTTTAGGATTTATGAATTTTCAATAATAATGTTCAAGCTTATATATATATATATGCTTATATATATTCGTGGAATAGACTCGTGTTATCGCACTTTAATGAAAGTATCTCGGATTTTGATCTATAAGTACATCATACCTACTTGGTAAGGGGTTGAGGGTTTTGGGGTTTATATTTTTTGGGAATTTTTGATAATGTTCAATCTACTTTATATATGCTTATATTCATGGAATTGAATAGCATTAACACAATTTGAGGAATGTTTATCTAAAATTTTGATCTACAAGTTCATGTGATACCTCATTTGCCAATGTCGTTTAGGCGGGGTTGAGGGTTTAGGGCTTTAGGGTTTAGGGCATTTTCGATAATGTTCAAACTTTATTGTTATATTCATGTAATAGAATGGCGTTAGTGCAATTTAATGAAAGATCGAATCTCAAATTTTGATCTATAAGTCCATGATACATGCTTGGTTAGGGTTTATATGGGTCGAGGGTTTAGGGGTTTATGGTTTTACGGATTAGGTTTTATGGACTGAATAGGGTTTAGGGGGTTTATCGAATTTTCATAATACTCGAGCTTTATGCTTATATTCGTTGAATATAATATGGCGTTACCTAACTCAATGAATGTATCTCAAAATTTGTTCTATAAGTGCATGATAACTGATTGGTTAGGATTTATGGGTTGAGGGTTTGGGGTTTTAGGTTTAGGTTTTATTAGGGGTTGTTTAGGGTATTTTTGATAATGCTCAAGATTTATGCTTATATTCATCGAATAGAATGGAGTTACATGTTTAATGAAAATATTTTTGATCGATAAGTGCATGCTACGTGCGGTGTTGAGGGTTTAGGGTTTTAGAGTTTAGGGCATTTCCAATAATGTTCAAACTTTATTGTTATATTCATGGAATAGAATGGCGTTACCGCAATTTAATGAAAGATCGAATCTCAGATTTTGATCTATAAGTCCATGATACCGGCTTGGTTAGGGTTTATATGGGTCGAGGGTTTAGGGTTTTACGGTTTCACAGTTTATGTTTTATGGACTGAATAGAGTTTAGGGGGTTTATCGAATTTTCAATGATACTCAAGCTTTATGCTTATATTCGTCGAATAAAATATATATAGCGTTACCTAACTCATTGAAAGTATCTCCAAATTTGATTTATAAGTGCATGGTACCTGTTCTGTTATGGTTTATGGGTTGAGGGTTTGGGGTTTTAGGTTTAGGTTTTATTAGGGGTTGTTTAGGGTTTAGGGTATTTTTGATAATGCTCAAGATTTATGCTTATATTCATCGAATAGAATGGAGTTTCCAGTTTAATGAAAATATATCAACTTTTGATCGATAAGTGCATGCTACGTGTTTGGTAAGATTTTGGGTTTAATTAGTGTTTAAATTTTAGGGTTTCGGGAATTTTAAACAATGTTCAAGCTTTATGCTTATATTCGTGGAATAGAATGGCGTTACCACAGTTTAATGAAAGTATATCAAATTTTGATATATAAGTGCACGATACCTGCTTCATTAGGGTTTATGGGCCAAGGGTTTAGGGTTTTACATTTTAGTTTTATGGGTTGTTTCCGGTTTTGGGTTCAGAGAGTTTTTGGTAATGCTCATGATTTATGCTTATATTCGTCTAATAGAATGGCGTTACCTGATTTAACTAAAATATCTCAATTTTTAATCTATAGTTGCACGATACCTGCTTGGTCAGGGTTTAGGGGTTTAGATTTTATGGTTTAGGATTCCGTGAATTCTCAATAATATTTTCAAAGTTTATGGTTATATATATTTGTGGAACAGAATGGTGTTACCACAATTTAATGAAAGTATCTCAAAAATTGATCTACAAGTCGATGCTATCCTGCCTAGTCATATTTCTTGTTAAATAAAATTGAATATACCGAGGTACTAAAACAAGGGAGAAACAAGAAGAGTTCCTTGAGATTTAGGCGCTGTTTGGTTGGGCTCGAATTCTGGCTTTTGATTTTTGGCTTATAAAGCTACAAACGTGTTTTTGGCTTTGTTTTTTTTAGCTTTTACTCTGACATAGTGGAATGATAGTATAAGCCATGTTGGATGATTTTATCTCGGTTTATCGAATAAGATTCGAATTTTGGACAACAAGCAATGGGAATCTCTACTTCTCGTAATTCTGGCTCACTGGCATGTGGGTCACTTGCATAGTGGGTCCAAAAAGTCGGTGTAGGTCGGAGTGGGCGGACAGGTAAATATTGAAGAAGGGTTGGGAAACGTGGATGGGGTGATGCACTTGGGAGAACGCAAATTTACCACCTACATCCCTCTGTTATTGTAGTGCTCCCTCGGATTCTTGTTTCCGAAGCAGGGATAGAAGAGGAATTTTGCATTCTAGAAAGAGGTGAAGCATGTTTGAATGGATGCACGGGATATTTTAATGGATGGGTGTGATGTTTGGGCGCCATACCAAATTTTGAGGTCGAAGCTTCTAGCATACGCTACTCCGGCGTGGGGCCTCTCAGACGCGCAGTCACCGTCTAGGCCCACACGCCCACGAGAGTTGCTTCCCAGCATTTAAATGAGTTTCTAGGAATTTGCTGAAATTTTCGATCAATTTAAGGCTTTCAAGAAGATGACCATCGTAAAAAAAAGGTGACCAAGGTCATGGAAATAGTTTACGATGACGTGTCCGTATTTGGTAGATCGGTGCATCTTTGCAAATCAACCAATATGTCTGCTTCTAAATTTGAAGTTTGTTTTCGAATTTCCAAGTAACAACAATGTGTTTTGTTGTGAAGCAACTACAAAGATGATGGATCAAAATGCTACCGCCCCCTTTTTTCACACAATGTATAACGCCCTTTCAAGCTTCCAGGCTAAATTTGTGCAATAAAATAATTTTTGGGGCTGGATGTTTTTTTGGGGGGCTGGATGTTTGAATGGATGGGCGGGATGTTTGAATGGGTGGGTGGGATATTTCGGTGCTCTGCCGAAATTTTGAAGTTTAAGCTTCTAAGGTACGCTACTCCCACTGGGGATGTTGTCCCCATCAGATAGACCCACATGCCTATATGCTTTCCAGCATTTAATGAGTTTATAGACATCTGCTGAAATTAATGAACATTAATTCAAGGCTTTCAAACAAGAGGAGCAAGGTCACAACCATAGTTTCTATACCTTTTTCATCTTTTGTACTATTCCGTACATTGAAGCATCTTCGCCAACCAAGCTTACAAACCTGGCCATATTTGGTAGATCGGTGCATCTTGGCATTTCAAGCAATTGTTTACATAGGAGATTCCATATTTGATGGATAATGCCATACTTTCATGAGGTTCCAAGCTTCCTAGCTAAAGATGCTGAAATTAAGTAACTTTTTGACATAAAGCCATTCGTTCACAAAGTGCAATGCTATGTGCATTAGTTTCCATGGTAAAACATAAACTTGTATATTGACAAGTTTTGGATCAATTTTGATCTATGGTGACTGGCAGGTGGGCCACATATATGGTGCTGCCCAAAGCAGGGTAGGTCAGAATTTCCAAAGTTATCCCTCCGCAGTCCACACCCCTTCTCGCTGTGTATTAACTTTCACCCTCCGCCGCCTAGGCCTCACCCCCTTCCCCACAAAACAGACGCGCTTACGACCGCTCCTCATCACCAACATGCGCGAAGAAGCTTTCCCTACCCGTTGGTCTTTTTGAGACGCACCGGTGGGCACGTCGATCCCACGGTAGTCCTTCTATCTCTAGCTCGATCTGGTTGGCATTTTTATTGCCCTTTCAAATACTCCTATGTAGTTTAATTTGTCCTCAATCTGCATGGTCATATTTTATTCTGCGCTGGATCTTTGTTCCTAAATACATTCGGCGATTTTTGCTGTTAATATGTTTGCTGAAACACATAGGCATATATAGTTTTTGTACTTCATCTATATGTTTCGTGCTTTTCTTTTAATAATAACCAACCTTGTATGTCATAATTAAACAGATGGGTAGATTTTGGATAGAGATTGCTCCATTAGACAACGCTAAACGTATCCTTGATCTTCTACGATTTATGGGATTTGTTAGAGCTCATTGAGACAACTCAAAAGTACATTGCCCCTGGCGGTTGTGTGCAAATCGCAGGGTGCTGCCTCAAAGTATAGTGGAAGACCATATTTTTACATTTGGGATGCTTAGCACATATGTTAGATGGGTATTTCATGGTGAACTATCATCAAGATCAAGTAGGGGAAGCAGATGCTGATCAACTAGATCAACTGACAGAGGCAGCTCCTGAGCATCTAGATCAAGTTGGAGAAGGGGGCGGGTAGAAAAAGCGCAAGCTGCATGAAACATGATTCATTTCTGGTACTACCACTATGCCAGATGACAAGGTATATCTGTAGAATGACAAATGTTCAGGTTGTGTGTCTTTGATGTTTGTCTATAAACGTATCTGTTAATCTACTAATCGTAGAAGCAGACGATCATAGAGGACTTTGATGGTAATGACGATGACCTGTTCATTGATGAGCCTGTACCTGAGGCTGTGGATCGGTTACATTGCGTCTGGATGGATTTGATGCAGGGCTGCTGATCATCAAGGGTGTACTTTTGGTGCCGTTCATGACCACTAGCCCAGCTGCAAAACTCTTGGGGTGTAGAGCTATCCCATGATTGGTTCGCTACTGTCGTGGTTCTGTAATATGGAGCTACCTTATTATGATTTCTAGGCCTTTGTTAGCAGAACTGTAATTGGAAACTATTCCGTATATTAGTATATACGGAGTATATATGTGTTTGTGTGTGTTTCTAGTATGAAATACGAGATTATCATTTTATGGGTTCCTAAACTGTTTTTGAGGCCCCAGCGCTGGTGCCCTATGCTGCAATTACCGCCATCTTGTCCACTGCTCCGTGAGATGAATCAGCAAAAGGATAATAAGCTGGGACCAATTTGATTCGAAGAGGGGCAATTTTCCCTGTTCTTGGAGAGGAACTCGGGAGAACTAGTACTGGTACCAAGGGAAGGAGGATGTTGGCTCGGTCAATTATCTCACCCACTTGATGTGGGACCTGCTTTAACTCACCCCTGACGTGGGTCCCGCTTGAAACAGATGTAGGCCACTGCCACTTAATAATACTGTAGAAAAAGTGTACTGCCCAGCCCTACTACTGCTGGTACTACTACTCCCCTGCCCATGCCTTTCTACCGATGACAAGACAAGAAACCATCACTAGCTAGCTCACATCCAGCAAGCAACTGTTGGAACTGGTGCAACCTCCCATTGGGGAGTTCTTGTTGAAATAGGTGGGTGTATTTTCTCACCTCGAAATCCGGCTTTGCTTAATTTTCTTCCGATTGGGCCATTGGGGGTACTATTAGTACTAGGAGTAGTAGTATTCGGTATGCTTTGATTGTGGAGTTCTTGCTTATTGCTCACCTCGGAATCACCTAATTAGGATATTTTTCCTCTTCTCTAATCGATTGGGTCATTTGGGTGGGGTGGGGGTGGTGGTGGGGATGGGGGTGGGGGTGGGGGTGGGGGTGGGGGTAGGTGATACTAATTTTGTATGGATTCCGAATCAGGGCATGGTCACCGCTGTTCTGATTGGGGAATTTGGTCGGGTTCGATTTCGGTGTTCTTCACTTCTGTAACCTTTAGTTGCTACTCGTAATGTGGAATGGATTTTGCGTCAGATTCTATATGGATAACTATGGGCCAGTGGCGCGCACGGCCACTACGGACAGGTATGGTCCCGTCAGTTCCCGGTGCGGTGCGTGCCCTGATTTACTATAGCACGATGGTACATACCTGCGAACGTGCGGTGCTCCAGGTGCGGCAAACAGGATGGTACCCCCACATGTCGCAGGATCCGGCAAGTACCGCTACTCACCAAAAAACAAGCGCAAGGCCACCGACCAGCTGGGAGGGCCCAGCTTAAAGAGAAAGGTATTTGTTCTTAATACCCTTATTACCATTGTGCAGACAGATTTAAGTATTACCCACTTGGTGTGATGCATACTTATCTGATGTTTAGAAACATATGTGTGATTTTATTAATTCTGGCACTGTGTTTATGTGAATCTAGATCTGGATCTGTCAGACTGTCTCGTACAGTCAGTATATGACTACTATGTACTGTACTCCCTCGCCCCAAGGCTTAGGCATATACTGTATTTTTTGAAAAGTCAAGCGACGGAAAGTTTGACCAAACTTTACATACTAGTATTGAACTGTTGAGCTCTGTTGCTATTTATGTAGATTGAAGGTGTTGTTGCGGAGGCTGAGGCTGCTGTACAGGCTAGTAGATTTCTGATGCCCGCACCAAAAGAGGACATCCTCTACACAACGAGGAAGCGCCAACATAGTACCCAGGTGGGCAGTGACCTCTCTAAGAAGTGGGTATAATTTGGAAATCCACAATTTCGCATGTTATGATTTTCCATGTTATTTTTATCAGCTAGTACTATATGTTTACGCTCATTAGAAGTTCACAAAAATAAAATCTATTTTCTTTACAAGCAATGTTTTTTTCTTATATTATTAGATTTACTTGCTCTTTACATAATTTAACCTTTCCACTTAATTTCAATCAGTACCACGCACTAGCTCCTCAGCCCTTTCTGCTACCCTCCTCTTGTCAAGCTTGTGGATTGAAAGGGGGCCCCTGTATGCCATTCCAAAGGCAGAGGGATGAAAAATGGTGCATGGCCACCCTTCGCAAAGGGTACCGATGGTATCAGGTATGGATTCCAAGTGGTCTAGACTGACTTGTTATAAGATCTTGTATCTCACTTTTTTTGCTATCGCCTTATTTCTCTATCAATTTTCTCATGAAGGATGTCCCTTGTGTTGCTCGCTCCATTATAAACATGATGTTCGGAAATGACAAGTTTCTAACTCTGTATAGCAAGGGCAATTCATCTGGGAATATGTCAGGGTATTCACAGACTATTCTAACTTGGTCTATGGTGGGTAGGGCCAGACTCTTCTTGCATTTGAATTGACGGGGCAAGGTTTCAGATATATGCTCAACTGACACTCTGGAGCTACTGGTCATGGTTATGGCTTTCTTGGCATAGTCAATCAATCCTTTATGTTTCGACATCCAATCCATTACTAGTACTACTTCCAAACCTTTGGTTCCAAGTACTATTAGATTGCCATAAAAATCTATCCCATGTATTCTGATAGGCACATCCTTGCAAATTTTTCTAGCTTTGGTGGTTGAACCAGGTATTTGAACTATCATGACATGCTTCAAGTTGGTTGGGTGAATCTTACTAGTGCATGCAAATTCTTCTGTAACAAACGAGTGCGATGCTCCAGAATCAAACAACACTCTTGTAAGTACCGAGTTAACATAAAACATACCCAACACGACATCTGGCGCTTCCTAGGCTTCTTCAGCGTTCATGTGGAACAGACGGCCGTTGCGGTTGAGCGAATTCCCTGGGGCGAATCTTCTTCCGGGCTGAACATGGTGTTGCTGCTAGGCTGGTGCATTCACATTGGTGGCTGCTGCAAGCTTCTTGGAAACTCATTGGAGTAGTGACCCTTGACTCCACATTAGAAGCAAGTAATCTGAGACTTGTCTTTGGCTGCCACAGGCACAACATTGCTTCTAGTCCTTGAGGCAGTATTGTTGTTGTTGTTATTGGACTTGGGTGGTGCACGGTTGAATTTGTTGGAGTTTCCGGGGTTGTTGTTGTGGTTTCCTCCGGACTTCACATTTCCTCCGCTACGGTTGGGGTAGCTTGGACGAGACATTGGGGGTCTATTGTTCCTTGGGGCATATCCTGTTGACGGGTTGGGGCGATACCTCTGGTGACTGTTGGATCCACTCTGGTGCATCATACTGTGCTTGTAGTTTTCGTTAGCTTGGCCATCTGGATGGCATAGTTGACTAGCTCTTCGAGATCGTCAAAACGGATGTTTATTAACACCGTTTGCATCTCATCATGCAATCCATTTAGGAATCTCTCCTTCTTGGCTTCAGTATTGATCTCATCAGGTGCATACCTAGCGAGGGACAGAAATCTGTCACGATACTCTACTACAGTCATCCTGCCCTGCTTTAGTTCTCTGAACTCATCTCTCATTCTAGTGACTAAACCTTGCGGCACATGGGTGTGGCTAAACTTGGTCTTGAAAGCTTCCCATGTCATCACTTGACCGTGGTTCATAGTACGGGTGCTATTCCACCAGGCTCTTGCATCTCTTGCCAAATAGTGGGTGGCAAACAGTACTTGCTCATTTACTTCAACTCCTGATACTTCTAGGTTATTCTCCATGGTTTGTAGCCAATCATCTGCATCTAGTGGGTCTTCAGACTTGCTAAAGATAGGGGGATTGGTATTCTGAAAGTTCTTGAGCTTGGTTCCATGCTGATCCTGATTTCCTTGGCCTTGATTATTGTGGGCCATCTGAGCGATCTGTTGCAGGGTAGCTAGGTTGGCTTAGCGCTCTTCTCTACTAGCTTCACGGTCGGAAACTAGCATCTACAGAATCTGCAGCATCGGGTCCTGCGATGAGCTGCTTCCTCAAGGTTTCCACGAGTCATCTGAAGATTGAGATAGATAAAGGGGTAAGAGGGGAAGTTCTAAGGTTCATGGTTTTGTGTTCAAAAGCTTTTAGACTTTGAGTTTGACTCAGTTTTTGCAAACTAACAACTTCTCATTCATTCATTCAAGCAGAGCACACGATATAAACACACACACACGCACCACAACAAAAGGAAAATATATGGTTTTAAGAGCCATTCTATGAGCTAAGATACAATGGGACCGATACTTCTCACTCCTATGATAGTGCTCTAGTGCATCTACTCATCATCGTCGGTGTAGAAATCCATGGCATCATCCTCCAGATAGTCATCATCATTGCTGAGGTACGAGTGAAGATCACCCTGGATGTCTTCACCTTCTCCCTCTTCTTCTTTGGCTGCAAGCTGAGCTTCTTGCTCCTGGATGGTCTTCTCGAGGTCGGCCACTTACTTGCGAAGACGAGCGATGGTGCGATCCTTCTTCGCATGTTGACAACGAAGTGATTGACGATCCTTGACAAGTAGGGCGAAAATATGGGCCTTCTGGGCGGCAATGGCAAGGTTGTGGTTGGCGTACTCTCGAGCATTGTCCAATTCCTTCTGCCTATCGTACAGTAGGAAATCAAGGTTCTCCACTTGGCACCTCATCTCCGGGTGACTTGGCATCTCCAACGGCATTCCCATCGAATCACGCCTTGCATAGTGAGCAAAGCGAGTTCCCTGGATCAAGTTGACGTTATGTCCGCAAAGATGGGCGAGAGCTTCATGCATTGCCCTGGCTAATCCATCTAGCCAGTTGTTCTCTCTCACAGTGAATTGAATCTTCTCGGACAGAGGTGCTTCCATCTTGCCTCGAAGATCAGCAACTATCAGCCATTGTAGATCTCCTCCTGGGTGGTCATTGAGCTGAGCTCCGAAGAATTCTTGATGCGGGCGCTCCAGGTACTCAAATAGTGCATCAAGATCCCTCTCGAAGATTAGTTGGCCTCTGTTGCCTAACTGGTAGAACTTGCAGTACCGGACTTCCATCTATAAGAATTTAGGATGAGTAAGTTAGTGAAGTGATCAAGTGTGTCAAATTTTATGTAGTAATGTAATAATTTTTGAGGAACATGATTTTCTTGAGAGAATCTCAAGGATAAGAGGGGAAATAGGTTTTCATAAATACTCACTTTCTTTGTTTTTTTAAAACTAAGTTTTTGCTCAGACGTCTATTCTAACTAGGGTCTCCTATGGTCAAGATGGCTCTGATACCAACTTGTTAACACCCGGATTTCTAATCCCAGATGCCTGTTATGCCATACCTCGCAATCTCAGGATTACCATTTTTGCGAGACATAACAGATTGGATATCACAGTACATCATCCATTACAAACCATAATAAGGTCTTACACAAATAAAGGATCTCATGATCCAGTCTTAATACAAACAAGTAGCATAATGAATAGCATAGCGATGGGCTCCATCTTCAGTGTCACAGGCAATGCTGACGATGGGAGATAGTCCTAGTTGTCATAGCCATCCTGCTGTCCTTCTTCCGGATAGTCCTCTTCATAGTCTGGCCATGGGAATAGCCAGAGACAAAGCCATGAGTACTCTTTAAGTACTCGCAAACTATCACTAACAAGTAAGATAGTTCTAATAGGAACACTAAGCTCTAAGTTTATTTGCAAAGGCTAATTTGAAACCTAAGCTGAGTTCAGAAGTAAAGAAAGATAAAATAAAGTTCTAAAGCACTTAAGTTGGGAACTTAGTTTTCATAGTCACAACCCTGTTGTGGTCAAGTCAAAGTCAAATCATTTCATAAGTCATTTTGAAAGCATCTGACGACGGAACAGTATGGCCACTCCAACTGTCTATGACCGCGGACGCGGCTATTCGAATAGATTGACACTCTGCAGAGGGGTACACTTTCACCACAAAATTCGATACATCCGTTAGGGATAACCCTGAATCATCATACTTGGCATGCGGATAATCAATCATAACCTTTCAATTACACAAACCTAGTATAAGCACCTCTCCTATGAGCTTGGCCTCCCATCCATGGCCATCTGCCATCCTGGGCACTGCATAGGTGGACAACATCAAGAGGTATCCTCTTCTCAGACCTCTCCCGCGAGGGAACCCATACTAATGCATATAAACTTCCGGCTAAGCCTTACCCAATTCAGGTATTGTGGTTGTACGGTAAAATTGGAATGGTATCGCATCCGAACCCAACCATCAGTTTTTATAAAGGGCTAAGGCTCATGCCTCAACATTTTCATCATCATAAACCATTTGTGTTTCTCAACACATGTCAAAACATCTCAGTAGAATGACTCATCATTCCAAGGTTTTCATAATCATTTTGACCAAGTATACCCATCTAAAGTGATCAAGTTTTATGCTTAGCACTAGCAACTAAGGTTAAGAGTGTTCACTAATGAGGGATGCTAATATCAATCTCATGCCATAGAATGACATCTAAGTCTAACTAGATAGGCCAAGTTTTATACTCTTTATGCTATCTATAAGAAAAGTAAAGAACTTTGGTAAAGTAAAAGAAAGTAAAGCTTGCAAGTAAAACTTGGGATGGTTATAACTCAAAAATGTATAACCAAGCATGCTTAAGGCATTTTGCTTAGGTTATCAAGCTTGCAAGTGTTAGCTTGCATTGTTAATGATGGCTTGCCTTGGTTGGTGCAGTGGTTGAAATTCTCCTCGTCTTCTTCGGGGTAGAACTCCTCCTCCTCATAGACTTGGTTGGTACTATCGTCTATAAATACATACGGGGTACACAATCAGCAAACAATACTTAACTAGTCTATTTAGCATACTAAGGCACAAACTTGATGATCTAGCATCATCACAATCATCACAAGATTTAATGAACTAGTTTCCTTTATTTTATTTGAGAAAAGTAATTTCTACTCATTAAAATTAATTCAGATTTAATATTCTCCATTTAAAATATGGTATCATGTGGACACATGTCATCACCACATATTCTAATACATGGGAATGTGATTTAAAGTGTTGGTCACATTTTATAAAGTTTAAGTTTATTATTTATTCAATTTAAAGTGACTAGAAATGCCCTAATAGCATTCTTTTGGTACTAGTCCAAAGTCACTGCATGCAAACCTAAATATTTTTGCATATTCAGATAGGTATGGTCAAATGTGATTTTTGAGAGTTGGAATCAACTCAAAAGCTATTATGGTTGATTTTTGAAAAATGTTTGAAGTTGCAAAAGTCTGTGTCTTGTTATTTTTGCTAGGTGTGATCTCTAATTCCAATTTATTTAAATCCAATGGCCCTGGATAGATATTTTAATTATCTTTCTAGCAAAATTTGAATCATGTTTTTTGGTTAAGTGGATCTTTCTGAAATGATTTTTAAACAAGTGGACATAATCTAGTTTAAACCTAAATAGAAAAACCTCTATTTGAAATCTGTGGGCTAGCACGGGAAAACTAACGGGACGGCCTATGTAACATCCCAATTTCAGCAACCCTGATTAGTTGTCTAGAATGCAAAAATTAGGGGGAACAAAAAAAATTCTGGTATTTTGGTGCAGTGTTTGCTTGTTGTTTGTTTATGATTGTGCATGTGAGTATATACCATATGATACTCCTTACCTCACCATCAGTTGACAAAAGCTATTTACCAAAACTATCCTGGCTCATTTTACATATTCTCAAATGTTCTGGCATTTCAAAACATGAGCCAAGATGCTTATGAAACCAAAACTATCTTAGTAGCTTCTATTTCCCTAAACTATGGAGAGCAACCTATTATAAACTCCTTATGTTTCATAGACAGAACCTTCAACCATTCTTATCTACAGGTTTCCCAAAAGCTCCCCTTAAAGATTTTGAATTCTACTCTTGGTAGGGATACCAAGGACTCTTACCTTATTCAAACTCCCACCTTTCAAAATTCCCCATCCTTACCTCAAGCTAAGCTTGATGGTAACCCTAGTAGCAGTTGATTTGTTTGTAAGATGAATTGCCTTGATCTGCTATTTGACTTGATTACTTAGAAGTAGTATGAGATACTCTAGGAGCTCATCCACTAGGACCAAGATACTTTCCAATCACCAAACCCTAAGCAAGAATACAAAGCTGGATCTAACACCTAGCTATTAGGTGATCATCTAAAACCCTTAACCAGATCAGCTCTGAAGTGATCTAATTCTAGAAGCTTCCAAGTCAATGAAGACCAGTATCAAGCAAGGGTACTTTCTACTATTTATATACTTCAACATCATCCACTTGATGATGCTCTGGTACCTTGCAACCCATCAAAATCATCACCACCCACATTCTAGTCAAAAACCCTAAATCTGCCAAATTTGGCCAAGTCTGGAAATCTGTTTCCAACATCACCTTTTTGAAGGTCTCCCTTTCTCAACCCTTGTGCATTTTTTGTAATGCACTTGAACCATATTTTTAACCATCCTAAGTACTACCAAGGCCAACTCTTTCCCTTGGTTAGATCATCTTCCAACCAACTTGTTCTTGATGGTTTTGCAGGCAAGAAAATATCTTTTCCTGCAAATCTAGTCAACATGCCTACTTTGGTAGAAGCTCACACCACCATCCAAACTTCTATGGAACAACTCTCTGCATGGTTGTGTTCTACTCATATAGGTCTATCAAGATCCACTTCAGTTCCAAGTGGATCTTTGTGCTTCTTAAACCCACAAGGTTTTGAAGGCTAGTTCATAATCTGCTTTGGCAGGCTTATTTTATTTAATGTATGAAAGCCTGTCTTGGTGAGATCAAGAAGGATCAAGCTCAAAACCCTACACCATTGGAATCTACATCACTTGGTATATCCACCCATATATCCCATGCCCCAAAGGGAGCCCTGAGATCCAAGATCCAACAAGGTTTTGATGGCATGAAAACAATCTTACCCAAGAACCTTAAATCTCTAGTTTTCAGCAAAATCAACTTGGATTCTCCAATACCAAGGTTGCAAATGCTTGCTAAACCTTGTCTACATCCTCTACCTTGATCATCAAGATTTATAAATAATTCTCCCTAATTATTATGGCTCCAAATCTAATTAATCCCTTTGATAGTCAAAATCTCCAAAACTCCTTCCCCAAAGGAAAGTTTGGTTTTTGCCAAAACACTTCTCTAACTTTAAGCACATTTGAGTCCTACATATCATACTCCATCTTACCACTTCAAAAATAAATATTTTTGAAGAGCTTTATTATTTCTCTTTGCCCATTTTCTTAAATGGCTGAATTGGAATAATAAATGTTTTAAATACTTTTACCTCCTAATAAATCTTGGGAAAATTCCCCTAAGTGTGTATTCACATTTGGGACCATCTCACATCAAAAACTCCACCTGTCCAATGTAAAATTATCAAATGATCTTCTAGAAACTACTTTTGTACTTTTTGAATAAATAATTTTAAGTGAACTTTAAATCTTTAGAAAAATCTCAAATAATCCCTAGAGAGGTATCTTAACCTCACCGACCTACCAGTACCATCTTCCCACCTTGTCCTATGCAAAATTTTGAACTCTCTTCAGAAACACCATTTTGATCAAATAATGCAAACAACTCAAAACATGAGCTAAAATGAAGCAAATCTTTATCAAAGTCTCACCACCACTCTCCCCAGCAACCAACACTCCTCCCTGGTCGAGGATACTGTAGCATAGCACTATAGCTGACCCCTCCCTTGTCTCTAGTGCTTGGAGCTAGTTTGAGGGAGAGAGAGGGTGGTATTTGCAATTGGTGGGCAATGTGGCTGCAGCAGGCCAGCTACCCCTCTTAGCACGACCAGATCCCCCTCTTACCCCTCTCCACCTCTCCTTAGGGCCAATAACCAGCCAGCTCTACCCTCCTCCATGTCCAAAATGGACATTTCCCCTTCTTAAGCTCTCACCTCGGTATAAATGGGCTAGATGCCCTCCCAACATGCCCTGCCCCTCCATTTGTTTCCCCTCCCCTCCACTCACCTCCCTAGAGCCCCCTCTCCCCTCCCTTGCTTTGTCCTGCTCGAGAGAAGGAGAGAGAAGCACTTCGGACTCCTCCATGGATTTGAGCTAAGCTCCCTTTCCTCTGCTCCCCTTCCTATGCATGTTGCCTAACCAAGCTCCCCTCCTTCCCCTGCATCTGACCCGACCCCTCTCTTTCTCCAGGACCCTCCACGGCGCCACCACGAGCAAGCTCGGAGCCGCCGTCCCCTGCCTGACATGGGATTTCGCAGATCCTCACCAAAACAGGCGTTGCCGCCCCTCTACGGACTCGCCCCGGAGTCCTCCGACGCCGGCACCGCCCAGGTGAGCCTTCCCTAGCCTCGCCTTCCCTTTGTTAGGGTTTCCTCGCCGCGGCCCTGATTCCCGCGAGGAAGACGACCACCCGTCGTCGATGTCGTCTTAATCCAACGGCCTAGGTTGCCCCATACCCCTCTGCGCCCCCGTGTGGCTGACCACCGGGGCCTGCCTGGCGGTTTCAAACTACGCCCTCGCGTGCCCCCTAGAGCCCGGGTGGGCCGAATCTGCCCACCGGCCCATTTAACCCTGCGGAACTGGCCTAGTGACCCCCCCTGCGTTTTATTCTTTTGCCTAGATTTAAATCATGGTACCTTAGTTTAAATCTTTTTAAAAATGTAAACCAACCCCTTTCCCCTGGATCTAAATTTCCCAGGGTTTCTGAATGTACCCATAATCATGCAGTAACCCTATCGCGTCCAAAGGTTGCCTAGATTAAATATGATAAATCAAACCCTTAGATGCACCTTTTTCACTAATAGATTCTTTCTGTGAGTTTTACAACTCCAATTGGAGTAAAACCAACTCCCCCTATTAGACATTACCTGTACCTATCTCATGGCCTTGGCCTCAATCCAAGTGGAGCTTTTGTTCTCCTGTAGTAAAAATAACAAAAACAGTCACAATCTGACTTTAGAAATTCCCTAGGCATATCTACACCACCTATTAGGCTAATTCCAACTCCCAGAGTAGTGGACCATCATCTATCAAAACCCAGGAGCCCATAATTTTCTAAGCCTCAGTTGAATTATTGTGAATTAATTTGTTCTGTGCATGATTGATTCACGAATAATTTGACCACAGTAGCTCTGCAAATCCAAATAGGTTGCTCCCAATTTATACAGAAAGGTATTCTAAATTCCTACCATGTTCCCTTGGAATCATATCAAAATCCTCTGCATATTTAATCTGGTGAAAAAGATAAAACAGCTATAGAACTACCTTTGGGAATTTCCTGAGGGCATTCTGGTAATTATATTGACATGATTCCAACTCTCAGTGAACAAGTACCGTAAGACCTACCTAACCATCCAAGGAAATAATTTTTGGAGGTCCAGAACTTTTATGATGAATTATTTCCTAAAACTAGAGCTTTTATCACTAGAATATTCATAAGAAATTAAAGAAAAGTGAGAAATTAGTGAAACCACTTTTGTTGGTTTCATTTTATCAATACCTATTTGTTGGTATCATGTTTTTACAATGGTATCATACCGAATATGTCCTTGGTCCAAAACCCCCTCTTAGGTAGTTCCTCGACAATAAACCCTAAGGGGTGTCCATCCCCTTCTCCAAGGCCATCTCAACCTCCTAAATCCAATCCTCTCTGCAACTACTGAACCTTAATTGAAGATTATTCAATTGCTTGTTTGCTGAGTGGTATTGGTGATGGTATGCTTTGTACTGATTGTGCCTTTTTGTTTGCTTGCATGTGTTCCCTATCGACGATAGTTGCGATTATATCGGAGAGCAGAAGAAGATGGTTATTATTGTATATTATTGGGTATTCTAAGAAGAAGTCCAGGGACATATTGCCGTATTGATGATCATTAGGCAATCCATCTTCTTGCTCATAAGCCTTGTCCTACTTTTTCACTTATGCATGTTTTATCCTCTGTTTATTAAAAATTGCACTGTTTTACTATATGTTGATGAATATATGGTAGCGGCTTGGCTCCTCCAAACCATTACTCAATGGTACTACTAAGTACAACCCCCTTGAGGATACCTATTTGTCTGTAGTGGAATAGATGGTGTTACACACCATACCCTGTTGGAGACCCCGTTTTAGCCGAAGCAAAAACTAGAGGATGGGAAGACCCTAGAAAAAGGTTTTTACCAAAGGTTTTCTGATAAAACCTTGGTGAGGTGGGACCTCCCAAGAGATGTTGAGAAAGAAAAAGGTTTCGCTTTACAAAATGTTGCAGGAAAGATGGAGGAAAAGGGTTTACGAAAACGCATCCGGTTCTTTGCAGTTTAGCTATAACAACTTAACCCGTGCAACCACATTACTCTGGAATGGGAAGGGCTGGATTTGATGTTTGTCCATTCTGGTATAAGCTGCCTCGCAACTACTACAGGGGATCGGGGATCCCTGGAGGGTGGGCCTTCTCCGATAAAGGTCCATGTGGGACATCGACCTAGAGAAGGAACGAAGGGTCTACTGGCCTCCACGCGTTATTATGAGCCCCTCATTGAAAGCGCACACTCGAGAAGTGGAAAAAGCGCTCCAGTTGGTCCTTGGTACATGACATCCCGGTTTTGAGGAGAATAACACTCCTAGGGTAGGCACTTATACTAGAGTGGGCATCCGAAGGGTCTTGATCGGTTACTCGACCCACGATCGGTGAAGATCAGGGTAGTGTACCCGGATGGTGTGGGTAAAGTGTACAACCTCTGCAGAGTGTAAATCTATTCGAATAGCTGTGTCCACGTTTAAGGACGGGTTGGACAAACTTCTGTAGAGCAGTGCTGGTTTTGATTTCAAAAAGGATTTCGGAAAAGAAATGGCGTTGGAAATGTTTTGACCATGGGATGGTCATAAAGGAGAAAGGTTTTTACCATGGGATGGTCGGAAAGGAAAGAAAGGAGTTGGGTCGTGGGACGACCGGAAGAAAGGAACAAATGGGTGACCCAGTCTTGATGTTTTCTAAAACTTTTCAAAACGGTTTCCAAAATGGTTTACAAAAGTTTTCAACAAAGATATGTAGATGCTATATCTATAAGAGAAACTATTTGAGAAAAGAACCTCTCTTGGAGCCCTCCTACTACCACAACCATATTGCATATCCTCTTGTTATTATTATTCTCTTAAGGTGGTTTGCGAGTACATCCAACGTACTCACTGGCATTGTCCCTGGCTATTAACTTGGTCAGATATCAAGACGAAGGCGGTGTTGACGACTATGCGAGCTAGGACGTTTTCCCCCAGTCAGTTGCCTGTAGGTTAAGGCATGCCTCGGGCTCTACGCTTAAATGAAGTTCCGCGAATGTTGATCGATGTAGCCATATTGGAAAATAAGGTATGACATGTATTCGTTATGTTTTGGATGTTTACTTTGATACTTGTCGGTTATGTGCCACGACTAACTGATCATGGGATCGTGGTTGTATGCATAACAAGGATTCTCGGAGGATTAATCCGGGGGCCTCACAGCCTAGTGGCGCTCCACGGCGCAGAGGGAAACCGACAAGGGGGACCCGCATGTCAGGGACACTTAAAAACCCAAAACGGTACGGGGCACTATTAGCCGTGCGATTAGAATAGAGATCGACGGTTGTGGTTCATCGTTTTCCGGTGAACAGCTACGGTGAGCTCCAACCCTAACGCAACACAGTGGGGGTCTATTGGGGGCTTACCAGGGCTCCAGCTAATGTGGCGATGGGGGCCGATCGAACTGGTGGATGACGGTGGTCCTAGGCGTGGTCGCGGCGGTTCCTGGTGCAGTCGCAAGCAGCGACGCCTCTTCTCCTCTGCTGCGGCCCGCTCCGGTGGAATTCTGGCGACTGAGGGCTCGATTGGCTCCAAGGAGAAGTGGGGAAGGCTCAGTAGTGAGAGAGGAGGTGAGTGGTGTGCAGAATGAGGCTAGGGGAGGCCTCCTTTTATAGGCTCGACGACGGGACAACACGGCGTGGTCAGGCGATGGTGGCGACATGGCTACGGGCTGCTAGAGGCGTGGCTACGTGTAGCATCCCAATTGTCTAACAATTGTAATGCTACTTGGTCTAGTAAGATATTGGCTACTTCCTATATACAATTGTTGCATCATAATTATATCATGCTCATATCATCATGCCACCTTGCATTTGAGCATCATATAAAACCCTTTTCTTTTGGTTCTTCTCTCATATGCATTATTAATTGTATTTGCCTCTTGATATTGTATTTGGTTATTGATATATTGTTTAAATGCCCATGTTTAGTTGGGGGCATATCATTTTATTCAACTCCATCACTTTTCTTTTCACCACCTTATAATTCCACCATCCCATTAAACCATGAGCTTGTAGTTCTTTTCTTTTGAATTTATTCTTAGCTCATGTGAATGGGGTGGATCCAATTCTATTAATTCTTTTGATTTGCCTTATTCCACTTCTTGGAAATGCATAAGTATAATGCCATATTATTATTGTGTTCACAAAATCAATCATGGCATTTATTATTTTTGCATGGGCCATGCAAGAGTACCACCACCTTTATCCCATTAGAGTCCTCTTGGTTTTATTGGGTCTTTTCTTTGAGGATCATCTCCATCCCTCTCTCCACCATCCCCATATTCTCCTCAATCCCATTTTAATTTCTTCATGCATGACCAAATGAGGCTCATTCTACATATCTCATTTCTCTCTCTTTTTCTTGGTTTCTCCTTCACCTTAGCTTATGCTAGATCAAGCCCCACTTTCCTCTGGGTATGATCTCTTAAACAATTACAAAAACCTAAAACCCTAATCAAAACCTAACCTATTTTTCTCTCTCTCTAATTTTTTCCTCTAACCTAGTTCTACTTAAACCCTAACCCTTAACCACACCTCTCTCACCTCTCCCTCTCTCTACCATGCTAGGCCCACCTGGCCACCTTCTCTCCCTGGTCCCACACCTCAGCTACCCCTACCCCACCCCTCTAGCTCTCTCTCTCCCTTTGCCGAGCCTAACCCTAGCTCACCCGAGCCCCTCTACCTATCTCTCTCTACCTCCCCTGCCATGAGGCCCCACCATCCGAGACGGCCTCCTCCCCTCACCCTGGTCCACCCGGCAGCCCTCTCCCTGCCCTAGCCCCTCACGACAAGCACGTGCGAGGAGGAGAAGAAAAGAGCCGAGACCACCTTTTTCCTACCCCGTGCCCACCAGCCTCTCCTCTCTCTCCCTCACTTTTTCCTCCATCCACACGTCTCGTGGCTCGCCCAGATCCACCCCGAGCCTGCCCTCTCCTTCCCCTTCTTCTTCATTGTCGCCAGCACCTGCCGCCAGTCGCCGCCGTCTACCCCTGCGTCTCATCGTTCCGGTCGTCGTGCGCGTCGTGGAGGTGGTCTGGGAGACCAAGGAGGTACCACTGATCCACCTTGACCGGCCCAGCGAGGAGGAGAAGGCCACCAGGACCGCCAGATCCTCGCCGCTCCCCCGAAACCCTAGGTCGCCGGAGCTCCTGCATCCTCGCCGATCGGCCGCTTCCCTGCCCGAGCCAACCCCACCGACCACACCGCGGTGAGTCCCTCTCCCTCCCCGACATACTCCGCCTCACCGGGCAGCCCTAGCCGCGTCAGTCGTTTCGACGAGCGCCCTCAGTGCGCCGCTGCTCGCTGTGTCTGCACGTGCCACGCGCGCTATCGCCGAACGCGTCCGTCAGTTTCGTCAGTAAAACGAGAAGATAAACAGTGCCGCACCCCTTTTTGCACATGACCCCCTATCCTTTTGCCGGCTTAACCCGCGGTCCAGCTAGGCCCCACCTGTCAGCGACGCGGCTCGTTTTACAAAAAGGTACCCGCCTTTCTACACTCTCAACCCGCGCCCCAGCACACGCCCCACCTGTCAGCCTCTGGGGGTTAACCCACTGGCACATGGGCCCTAGCTCGCTGGCCCGCCTGTCAACCGCAGCAGCTAGCTAAGCCTGCGGTAGCAAAAGTTTCCCCGCGCGCGTGTGCCTCGCCAGCGGCTGGCCCACCCATCAGTGGCTATGGCTGGGTCGAGCTGAGTGAAAAAAGTTATTCTCTGTTGTCTGTTTTATTTAAACCAAATTCAAAATTATTCAAATTCAAATTCAAATCAGATTTAAATAACTTTTCAAATATAAATCCAAATAATACAAATGATATATGTTTGGAATCAGAAAAATGTGAGGAATTCAAATATGCCATTCAAAATATCATTTGAACACTTTAAAATTTCGAGATGATTAAAATAACAATAAAACACCCTTTTCCTTAATTAATTAATAACTTTAATTCTACAACTCCAAATTTGACAAATAATATGTCTAAATCGATCAGCGCGACCAGCCCGTTCTATCTATGCAGTCCTTGTTCTGAATTGAAGAATGCATCATGTCATTCTTACAAAACCTGAACTGTTTATCGCAATAAAAATTGGACAAAATAAATAATAAAATGCTTTAATTCTTGCACCACACCTCACCCTTGCCATGCTACTTTAATGCCATGTAAATTGTGCATCATTCATCATGGCATGCTTGTTTGCTTGCCGCATTTTAATTCATATGCTTGTGCACTTTATTTATGTTGGCCCTTGTTTGTTTGGTTCTTCTTCGAATAGACGCCCATCAGGAGAATTACCAGGAATCACAGGAGTACTACCCAGATCCATCTCTCGCTTCAACTGAGCTGCTAGGCAAGCACTACCACATGCTTGCATACATACAGTACCTATTGCCCCTATCTTATTCTTGCATCATTGAGTCACGATTGCATTAAATTGAATCCCAAGTACTGCATAGCCTTTACTTGTAAACCCCACCGAACCTTGTTCCTCCATCCCATGAGCCATTACTACAGGAGTTGTTTGAGCCATGCAAGTCGTAGAAAAGCATGAGTAGGGTATGTGAGTGTCTGATGAATAACGAGGTACCTAAACAACTTAACCTGAGTAGTAATGGGATAACTAATGAAAGAGGCACCGGTGAGCAATATCTGCTATTTGGTTTTTCATGCTCACTTGTGTCCCGTAGGACCCCGAGTACTTGATTCCTGTTCCTTGACTATTCGCACTATCCACATCCGAGAGGCCTTATGGACCCCCCTGAGCCAGAGCTTGATTCATTCTTATTTCTTGGGGCCACAATTAGTTTGGGGCTTTATTACTATCATGTACTTATGTCAAGTTACTGCTTTATTTAAGATTGTGCGAGGAGCACCTGTACTGTTTTGGATTGTGACACGTTTTCGCTGTATCGACAAGACCAGTCACATTTTCGGGTTCCCAGTCATTTACCGCCGTCCACACAAACCTTGGGTCCGTCTCGGAGCCGACCAACTTTGTTGCGGGTAGCTTAATGGGGTGGCCCCCTGAAATATTTCTGAATCCTGTGATTGCTTTATCGTGAATGCCTCGTTGGGTTTTGATTTGGTTTTTCCGAGGTTGATCGAGTGTGTGTTTCTATTCGTGCACCCCTACAGGGTAAATCTTTCTGAAAGCCGTGTCCGCGGTTATGGACGACTTGGAGCACGGTTTCTCGATCATAGACAAGAATAACTAAAGTACCCGCTTTTAAGTTGACTAAGTACTTGACTAATAAATAGTGCAACACTCATGGAATGGTTAATAAAACTGCCAACAGATGATGGGGGTTGTTCGTCCGCTTCCTCGTTGGTAAGAGAGGAGGAGGATGGATCTGTTAATTATACTGTTATAATTGTTGTTCTTAATTAACGGACATCCGTCTATCATTGGTTAGGCGGATGGTTAGCTAATATCTGTAGAATTGTTAGGTATTATCTTTTGCTGCAATTGCGTCCCCCAGGTTGTGTACCCTTTAGTGGCATAAAGACTTGCTGAGTACCCCTAGGGTCTCACACGATAAATTGTTTGATTCAGATGAACAGGTGTATTCGCAAGATGGATACTGGGTGGAGGAGACAGATGATGTTGGTAACGATCATTCGGTGTAGAGATTCCGGGAACGGGGATCCGTGAGATCTGTGGGCGGGATGTGTTTATTTATGGGGCATCTTATGCCAATTTGCTTCTTATCCGTACTCGGATCTTGTTTTCCGCTTCCGCCTGATACTCTGATGTTTGTTGTATGAGGAGCTATCCTAAATTATTATCTCTATTTAGGATATTTGAATCTTGCCGTATGGCGTTGCAATATTTCTATTTCTTTTAGATGGAATGGCTCTTAGGACTGTTGTATGTGGCTTGCATACATACTCACTTGTGTATGTAGTTGATCCCTTCGCCTGCCGATTACGCCGCTCGTTCTTGTCCCGATGTCTGAAAGTGGTTAGGACGGCCGAAAGGTCTACCGTGAGTGGCCCTGGGCCCCACCATACTATTTTAACCACTTTCGTTCATCCAGGCAGGTAACTAAGAGCGTAATTCACCGAGGTAGTTACAATTGGTATCAGAGCCATCCCGCCCTTCAGGGTCTCAGCCAAAATGGTCGTTGTCAGTCTAGCAAATATTTTGGTAGTTATGTATACTAGGGAAAAACAAAACGTGAGAGTAGGCCTGCTTCCATTTTTCTTCTTACCCACCCACCCACCCTTTTCTGGTAAGGAAGTGTAACGTTTTCAATCCTCGTCTAAAATTCAAACTAGGATTCACGTGTTCTGGGTTCCGTAGTACCATAGGTTGTGTGTGTGTGTGTGTGTGTGTGAATTCTTTGTCTATCTGTTGCATCCAAATGTTATCAGTATGTGCCTTTTGGTTATCAACTGTTGGTACATTCCATACCGACATGCCTTTGTAAACCGACGCGATCTATTCTGATTCGTTGTATACCGACGCGATCTATCTTACTCTTTGTTATCCGACGTTATCTTGTTGGGGTGTTCTTTTTCGTAGTTACCAATCTTTAGGTTCATCTTAATAAGAAGGTATGGGGATATGTGTTTTACTGATTCATGTGCAAAGTAATGATTTGAGTGTGGGATGGAGTCACGACCATACCACTACTGTTATCATTTGCTCTTGTATATTGAACTAGTAGAGTTACTAATCTTGATTCGTTAAGTGGTTTTGCGCATATAGTGGTATTTTAATGCCGAAAATTGCGGAAATTTTTTCTTTGTTAGTTGTGTACCACACTCCTTGTTCAGTCGTTTGCGTTATGCTTAATATCTTCTAGTTGCCTTGAACTTTGTTGATATTTTAATATCATCTCAGTGAATTGCATCCTTTAATCTTGGTTAATTCCATTTTGGTACTATTTTGGATTATTATCATTCTCCATCATAGTACTGACTTGTGTTTTATATCAATCACAGGATGGCACCACCACGCCGTTCTGAGGAGGATATACCACCTGAACTAGGGGCTGCTTTGGCAAGTATTGCAAATGCTTTGGGCACTATGCAGCAGAACCAGCAGCGCTTCGAGGAAAGCGTGAGGAGGAATGAGTTTGTTCCGCTACCTCCACCTCCCAAGCGAGGAGACATCAAGAGTTTTCTCAAGTTCAACCCACGTCAATTTGAAGTGTCTGATCAGCCACTTGATGCGGATGACTGGCTTCGTGAAGTGTCAAGGTTGCTGATGACTGCGGATGTTCCCGAGCAAGAATGGGTCAAATGTGCTACTCACCTTCTAAAGGGAGATGCAACTCTGTGGTGGGAAAATTACCTCAAGGCAGATCTTTCTGGTTTTCAGCCTACTTGGGAGCAGTTCACTGCTGCTTTCAAAGAGCAATATCTGTCAGAAATTGTCATGGAAAGGATGAAGAAAGTGTTTCTCAACCTCAAGCAGGGCACTGACAATGTCAACACCTACATCAGAAACTTCATGAACCTTTCTCGTTATGGTGGCGATGAGATCTCTGATGACAAGAAGAAGCAAAAGAGGTTTCGGCAAGGCCTCAATGCTTCCATCAAATATGCTATCACTCATGCAAGGCCGGCATCTTTTCTGGAACTCCAACACACAGCTCTGCAGGAAGAAGCAAGTAGGCAAGTGTTTGAGGAGTCAAAGAAACACAGCCGTGATACATCAAGCTCTTCTGCTATGACAGCTCCTTCTAAGCGTCGTGTCTGGGTTCCTAACACCCCACCGTTGCTCCCTACTCCACCAAGACCGTCAAGCTACACACCAAGGCCACCAAACTCCTTCACTGCGGCTCCCAGGGGCTACAACCACAACTACCCTGGAGCGCCTGGCGGAGTCCCTAGCTACGTTGCTCCACGTCCACCTGGTGCTTGCTATACTTGTGGAAACACTGGGCATCAGTACTGGAATTGTCCAATGAACAACAAAGCTCTTCCACCACCACCTCCAAGACCTGCGGCAAGTTCTTCTATGATTCGTGCACCTCCACCTCGGGCTCTCAACATCAACACTAAGCCTAGGTCTACGGTTGCTCGTGCCAACTGTGTCAACGCCGCTCAAGCAGAGCATGCTCCTAGAGTTGTGATGGGTATGCTTCCTGTTAACTCAGTTCCTGCACGAGTTTTGTTTGATTTTGGTGCTTCGCATTCTTTTGTTTCTCACAAGTTTGCGCATGAGCAAGATCTGGCTATGGTTCCTTTATTACACCGTCTTGTGGTACAATCTCCTGGGTCAAACATGAGGGCTGCTCATATAAGCCATGGCAATCAAATTGAGATTGGTGGCTCTTCGTTTCCGGCTTCCTTAATTATTCTGGGAAATTCTGATATTGATGTTATCTTGGGCATGGATTGGTTAACAGCAAATGCAGCTGTAATTGATTGTGCTGAACGTTCGGTTTCTCTGAAAATTCCTGAAGGCCATATAGTCTATTCTCCAAGTCTGACTCCTGCAATTCAGCTTTATTCTTTGACGGCTCTGAATGATGATGCTATGGAAGGTATTCAGAGTGTTCCTATAGTCTGTGAGTTCCCAGATGTTTTTCCTGAAGAGTTACCGGGTATGCCTCCGGATCGGGAGGTTGAGTTTGTCATTGAACTTGAACCTGGTACCGCTCCTATTTCCAAGCGGCCTTATAAAATGGGTCCTGCTGAGTTGGCTGAACTCAAAAGGCTGCTGGATGAACAAGACAAGTTGGGTTTCATTCAGCACAGTACTTCTTCTTGGGGTAGTCCAACCATCTTTGTGAAGAAGCGAGACAAGACTGATAGACTTTGTGTTGACTATCGGGCACTCAATGCTAAAACAATCAAGAATAAATATCCCCTTCCGCTGATTAATGATCTCTTCGATCAGCTAGCTGGAGCTGTGGTATTCTCTAAGCTTGATTTGAGAAGTGGTTACCATCAAATCAAGATTCGCAAGGAAGATGTTCCTAAAACAGCTTTCACCACCCGCTATGGCCTGTATGAGTACACGGTCATGTCTTTCGGTCTCACCAATGCACCTGCCACCTTCTTGAGGCTTATGAACTCGGTTTTCATGGAGTATCTTGATAAGTTCGTTGTGGTCTATCTGGATGACATTCTAGTCTATTCTAAGTCAAAAGAAGAACATGAAGAACACCTTTGGTGTGTCCTAAACAAGCTTCGTGAGAACCGCCTATATGCAAAGTTCTCCAAGTGTGAATTCTGGCTGCCTCAAGTCACCTACCTTGGTCACGTCATCTCTGCCAAGGGCATTGCCGTTAACCCAGAAACTATTAAGACAATTATGGACTGGCTTCCACCCATAAATGTCAAAGAAGTCCGGAGTTTCCTTGGTTTGGCCAGTTACTGTCGTCGCTTCGTTCAAAATTTCTCAAAGATTGCGAAGCCTCTTACCGATCTCCTCAAGAAAGGCAAGAAATATCTTTGTACTCCTGCATGTCAAGCAAGCTTTGAAACACTCAAAGAGAAGCTCACTTCCACACCAGTCTTGGTTCCTCCAGATACATCAAAGCCTTTCCAGATTTTCTGTGATGCTTCATTGCAAGGATTGGGTGCGGTCCTTATGCAAGAAAAGCAAGTTGTTGCTTATGCCTCTCGACAGTTGAAGACGCATGAGATCAACTATCCTACACATGACCTCGAACTCGCAGCAGTTGTCTTTGCTTTGAAAGTATGGAGGCATTACTTGCTTGGCAACCGTTCTGAGATCTTTTCTGATCACAAGAGTCTGAAGTATATATTCACACAACCTGATCTCAACCTCCGTCAGAGGAGGTGGATTGAAACAATAAATGATTTTTATTTGACCATCAACTACACTCCGGGCAAAGCTAATGTCATGGCCGATGCTCTCAGCCGAAAAGCTTATGTCAACAACCTCATGGTGGAAGAACAACAGCCTCTCTTGTGTGAGGAATTCCGCAAACTCAACCTTGAAATTGTGGATCAAGGGTATCTTCTGAACCTTCTAGCAACACCTCTCTTGGAAGAAAAGGTCCGTTCCATTCAGCTTGGTGATCCTTACACTAAAAAGATCATCTCCAACATTCAGCTTTCGAAGTATGAGTCTTCCACGTAGATGACCAAGGCACTCTTTTCTTTGAACACCGGATGTTTGTTCCGAACTACCCGGGTTTAAGAGAGCAAGTTCTCAAGGAGGCGCATGATTCTGTTCTTTCTATCCACCCTGGCAGCACTAAGATGTACATGGACTTGAAAACACAATATTGGTGGCCTGGTTTGAAACGATATTGTGCCAAGTATGTCTCGGAGTGTGATGTTTGCCGCAGAGTTAAAGCTGTCCATTAGAAACCTTCCGGTCTTCTACAGCCATTGAAGCCTCCAGAATGGAAATGGGAGAAAGTAGAGATGGACTTCATCACTGGTTTTCCAAGGTCGCAGAAGGGCAACAATGCAATCTTTGTTGTCATTGACAGGCTTTCCAAAGTAGCTCACTTCTTTCCAGTCAAGGAAACAATTTCTGCAATTCAGTTGGCTGAGCTCTATATCAACAGAATTGTCTCTCTGTATGGAGTTCCTCTTGAGATCAGTTCAAACCGTGGAAGCATCTTCACTTCCAAGTTCTGGGGAAGTTTCCAAAATGCTTTGGGAACAAAATTAAACTTCAGCACAGCTTACCACCCTCAGTCGCAAGGACAATTTGAAAGGATCAGATTCTGGAAGATATGCTCCGTGCTTGCGTTATCTCTTTCGGCATGACGTGGGAAGAATGTCTTCCTTATGCTCAATTCTCTTACAACAACAGTTCCAGAAAAGTCTAAAGATGGCACCATTTGAGGCTCTCTATGGTCGCAAATGTAGAACTCCGATTGGTTGGTCGGGCGCAGGTGAAAGAATATTGTTTGGCCCCGACATTGTAACTCAAGCGGAGGAGAAAGTAAACATCATTCTTGAAAATCTGAAGATTGCTCAAAGTCGCCAGAAGAGCAATTATGACAGAAAGCACACGGACATGGAGTATGTCCCTGGTGATCTCGTGTACCTTCGTGTCACTCCCATGAGAGGCACGCACCGCTTTGGTATCAAAGGAAAGCTGGCTCCTAGATACATCGGTCCTTTCAAAATTCGTGGAAGAAGAGGAGAAGTTGCTTATGCTCTTGAGCTCCCTGAACAACTCAAAGTCCATGATGTTTTCCACATCTCTCAACTCAAAAAGTGCTTCAAGGATCCCGGCAGGACCGTGGACCATGAACTCATCAATCTAGAAGATCTGTCTTATCAAGAACACCCCACAAAAATTCTAGAAGTCGTAGAAAGAAGGACTCGCAACAAGTCCATCAAGTTCTGCAAGGTGCAGTGGTTGCACCATTCCATTGATGAAGCCACTTGGGAACGAGAAGATGAGCTCCGTGCCAAGTACCCTACCCTCTTTGAGTCCTCTTCTTCCTAGAATCTCGGGGCGAGATTCCTGTTTAGTCGAGGAGAGTTGTAGCATCCCAATTGTCTAACAATTGTAATGCTACTTGGTCTAGTAAAATATTGGCTACTTCCTATATACAATTGTTGCACCATAATTATATCATGCTCATATCATCATGCCACCTTGCATTTGAGCATCATATAAAACCCTTTTCTTTTGGTTCTTCTCTCAAATGCATTATTAATTGTATTTGCCTCTTGATATTGTATTTAGTTATTGATATATTGTTTAAATGCCCAAGTTGAGTTGCGGGCATATCTTTTTATTCAACTCCATCACTTTTCTTTTCACCACCTTATAATTCCACCATCCCATTAAACCACGAGCTTGTAGTTCTTTTCTTTTGAATTTATTCTTAGCTCATGTGAATTGGGTGGACCCAATTCTATTAATTCTTTTGATTGGCCTTATTCCACTTCTTGGAAATGCATAAGTATAATGCCATATTATTATTGTTTTCACAAAATTAATCATGGAATTTATTATTTTTGCATGGGCCATGCAAGAGTACCACCACCTTTATCCCATTGGAGTCCTCTTGGTTTTATTGGGTCTTTTCTTTGAGGATCATCTCCATCCCTCTCTCCACCATCCCCATATTCTCCTCAATCCCATTTTAATTTCTTCATGCATGACCAAATGAGGCTCATTCTACATATCTCATTTCTCTCTCTTTTTCTTGGTTTCTCCTTCACCTTAGCTTATGCTAGATCAAGCCCCACTTTCCTCTAGGTATGATCTCTTAAACAATTACAAAAACCTAAAACCCTAATCAAAGCCTAACCTATTTTTCTCTCTCTCTCTACTTTTTTCCTCTAACCTAGTTCTACTTAAACCCTAACCCTTAACCACACCTCTCTCACCTCTCCCTCTCTCTACCATGCTAGGCCCACCTGGCCACCTTCTCTCCCTGGTCCCACACCTCAGCTACCCCTACCCCACCCCTCTAGCTCTCTCTCTCTCTCCCTTTGCCGAGCCTAACCCTAGCTCACCCGAGCCCCTCTACCTATCTCTCTCTACCTCCCCTGCCATGAGGCCCCACCATCCGAGACGGCCTCCTCCCCTCACCCTTGTCCACCCGGCAGCCCTCTCCCTGCCCTAGCCCCTCACGACAAGCACGTGCGAGGAGGAGAAGAAAAGAGCCGAGACCACCTTTTCCCTACCCCGTGCCCACCAGCCTCTCCTCTCTCTCCCTCACTTTTTCCTCCTTCCACACGTCTCCTGACTCGCCCAGATCTGCCCCGAGCCTGCCCTCTCCTTCCCCTTCTTCTTCACCGTCGCCAGCACCTGCCGCCAGTCGTCGCCGTCTACCCCTGCGTCTTGTCGTTCCGGCCGGCGTGCGCGTCGTGGAGGTGGTCTGGGAGACCAAGGAGGTACCACTGCTCCACCTTGACCGGCCTAGCGAGGAGGAGAAGGCCACCAGGACCGCCAGATCCTCGCCGCTCCCCCGAAACCCTAGGTCGCCGGAGCTCCTGCATCCTCGCCGATCGGCCGCTTCCCTGCCCGAGCCAACCCCACCGACCACACCGCGGTGAGTCCCTCTCCCTCCCCGACATACTCCGCCTCACCGGGCAGCCCTAGCCGCGTCAGTCGTTTCGACGAGCGCCCTCAGTGCGCCGCTGCTCGCTGTGTCTGCACGTGCCACGCGCGCTATCGCCGAACGCGTCCGTCAGTTTCGTCAGTAAAACGAGAAGATAAACAGTGCCGCACCCCTTTTTGCACATGACCCCCTATCCTTTTGCCGGCTTAACCCGCGGTCCAGCTAGGCCCCACCTGTCAGCGACGCGGCTCGTTTTACAAAAAGGTACCCGCCTTTCTACACTCTCAACCCGCGCCCCAGCACACGCCCCACCTGTCAGCCTCTGGGGGTTAACCCACTGGCACATGGGCCCTAGCTCGCTGGCCCGCCTGTCAACCGCAGCAGCTAGCTAAGCCTGCGGTAGCAAAAGTTTCCCCGCGCGCGTGTGCCTCGCCAGCGGCTGGCCCACCCATCAGTGGCTATGGCTGGGTCGAGCTGAGTGAAAAAAGTTATTCTCTGTTGTCTGTTTTATTTAAACCAAATTCAAAATTATTCAAATTCAAATTCAAATCAGATTTAAATAACTTTTCAAATATAAATCCAAATAATACAAATGATATATGTTTGGAATCAGAAAAATGTGAGGAATTCAAATATGCCATTCAAAATATCATTTGAACACTTTAAAATTTCGAGATGATTAAAATAACAATAAAACACCCTTTTCCTTAATTAATTAATAACTTTAATTCTACAACTCCAAATTTGACAAATAATATGTCTAAATCGATCAGCGCGACGAGCCCGTTCTATCTATGCAGTCCTTGTTCTGAATTGAAGCATGCATCATGTCATTCTTACAAATCTGAACTGTTTATGGCAATAAAAATTGGACAAAATAAATAATAAAATGCTTTAATTCTTGCACCACACCTCACCCTTGCCATGCTACTTTAATGCCATGTAAATTGTGCATCATTCATCATGGCATGCTTGTTTGCTTGTCACATTTTAATTCATATACTTGTGCACTTTATTTATGTTGGCCCTTGTTTGTTTGGTTCTTCTTCGAATAGACGCCCATCAGGAGAATTACCAGGAATCACAGGAGTACTACCCAGATCCATCTCTCGCTTCAACTGAGCTGCCAGGCAAGCACTACCACATGCTTGCATACATACAGTACCTATTGCCCCTATCTTATTCTTGCATCATTGAGTCGCGATTGCATTAAATGGAATCCCAAGTACTACATAGCCTTTACTTGTAAACCCCACCAAAGCTTGTTCCTCCATCCCATGAGCCATTACTACAGGAGTTGTTTGAGCCATGCAAGTCGTAGAAAAGCATGAGTAGGGTATGTGAGTGTCTGATGAATAACGAGGTACCTAAACAACTTAACTTGAGTAGTAATGGGATAACTAATGAAAGAGGCACCGGTGAGCAATATCTGCTATTTGGTTTTTCATGCTCACTTGTGTCCCGTAGGACCCCGAGTACTTGATTCCTCTTCCTTGACTATTCGCACTATCCACATCCGGGAGGCCTTATGGACCCCCCTGAGCCAGAGCTTGATTCATTCTTATTTCTTGGGGCCACAATTAGTTTGGGGCTTTATTACTATCCTGTACTTATGTCAAGTTACTGCTTTATTTAAGATTGTGCGAGGAGCACCTGTACTGTTTTGGATTGTGACACGTTTTCGCTGTATCGACAAGCCCAGTCACATTTTCGGGTTCCCAGTCATTTACCGCCATCCACACAAACCTTGGGTCTGTCTCGGAGCCGGCCAACTTCGTTGCGGGTAGCTTAATGGTGTGGCCCCCTAAAATATTTCTGAATCCTATGATTGCTTTGTCGTGAATGCCTCGTTGGGTTTTGATTTGGTTTTTCCGAGGTTGATCGAGTGTGTGTTGCTATTCGTGCACCCTTGCAGGGTAAATCTTTCTGAAAGCCGTGTCCGCGGTTATGGACGACTTGGAGCACAGTTTCTCGATCATAGACAAGAATAACTAAAGTACCGCTTTTAAGTTGACTAAGTACTTGACTAATAAATAGTGCAACACTCATGGAATGGTTAATAAAACTGCCAACAGATGATGGTGGTTGTTCGTCCGCTTCCTCGTTGGTAAGCGAGGAGGAGGATGGATCTGTTAATTATACTGTTATCACTGTTGTTCTTAATTAACAGACATCCGTCTATCATTGGTTAGGCGGATGGGTAGCGAATATCTGTAGAATTGTTAGGTATTATCTTTTGCTGCAATTGCGTCCCCCAGGTTGTGTCCCCTTTAGTGGCATTAAGACTTGCTAAGTACCCCTAGGGTCTCACACGATAAATTGTTTGATTCAGATGAACAGGTGTATTTGCAAGATGGATACTGAGTGGAGGAGACAGATGATGTTGGCAACGATCATTCGGTGTAGAGATTCCGGGAACGGGGATCCGTGAGATCTGTGGGCGGGATGTGTTTATTTATGGGGCATCTTATGCCAATTTGCTTCTTATCCATACTCGGGTCTTGTTTTCCGCTTCCGCCTGATACTCTGATGTTTGTTGTATGAGGAGCTATCCTAAATTATTATCTCTATTTAGGATATTTGAATCTTGCCGTATGGTGTTGCAATATTTCTCTTTCTTTTAGTTGGAATGGCTCTGAGGACTGTTGTATGTGGCTTGCATACATACTCACTTGTGTATGTAGTTGATCCCTTCGCCTGCCGATTTACGCCGCTCGTTCTTGTCCCGATGTCTGAAAGTGGTTAGGACGGCCGAAAGGTCTACCATGAGTGGCCCTGGGCCCCACCATACTATTTTAACCACTTTCGTTCTTCTAGGCAGGTAACTAAGAGAGTAATTCACCGAGGTAGTTACACTACGAGCGGCGGTCGATGCACGGTCTCCTGGTGATCCTCTACGGCGTAAAGGCACGGATAGGGGCAATGGCATTTGGTCGGGCGCGGCCCGTGCTCTGCGCGGCAGAGACTGTGTTTGACGCGGCGCACGGTGGCTGTGGGTCAAGCGGCGGTGAGCGGAGATGTCTGGGGGCATGCTGGTGTTAAGGCGAGTGTGCGCGTGCGAGCTGAGGGCAAGGCGGGGTCTGTGCGAGGCTGTCGGGAGCGGCACACTTGCGCAGTTTGTGCATGGCGCAGAGGCGTAGAGCGCGGCGCTCGGTGGGTGTTCCAGCGCTTGGCAGGGCTCGGGGTCGGTGGTGTGATCTCGCCTACCACCTAGGCACGGCGGAAGAGGGCGGGGTGGTCTCCTGCGACTTGGGCATGGTCGACCGGCTACGACCATTTTTGGGCGGTGCGGTACTGGCGTAGCGGTGAAGGGGGAGTGTTGTCTGGGGCTGGGTTAGGATAAGAGGGGACAGAGGAGAGATGAGAGGGTCAAATGGGGGACCAGGCTTTGATTAACAATAGTAATAGTTAGGCAGTTTATTTTGTGCTAACCAACTGTTCGACACAATGCCCGCATGAAGTTTATTTTTGAATTTTTAAAAGATTTTTGGTGGGTGTGTTAGTCATAATCTTGATCATCTATGGTTGCTTGGGATTGTCAAGTGGAGTTCATTTGAGTGGTTTTTGAAAAAGTGGGATCTATGCCTATGTAATGGATTCCATTTCAAATGTCATTTAAAATTAGTGGTTAAATGTTTTTGTAAGATTTCAAAGTGGGCCTTGGTAGATTTTTACTTGTACTAGCAAGGGGTGCAAAGATCTAAAATTGTTTCTGTTTGAATTTAACTTCTAGGAACACCTAAAGTGACCTAGTGGATTAAAATGGTCAAAATGACCATTTGGTCTTTGTATTCTTATTTGATTTCTTTTTCTTTGGATTATGTTTTTAAATGGTCTAGATGATGTGTCATTCACCTTTAAACCATTTCAGAACATATAGATCAATCAAACATGGCATTTCCAAACAATTCTATATTAATGCAAACACACATATGCATTCCTAAATATTTTAATGATAAATTTTTTTTGTTAACCCTAAATTGGATGATTTGGATCTTGATAACCTTGATTAAAGTTTTGGGATGTTACATATACGGCCGAATTTTTTTGCTCCGGTCGTATAGTTGTGACCGTATAGGCTCAGATATTGAAAACAATTTCACAAAGATGATACAGAGAGTTTAATGACCAACTATACTGTGAGAGCCCCCTCTCCGGTCGTATAGCTCCGCCTATATAGTTGGTAAAACCCCTCTAAAACTTTAGAAAAACACAAGGAATTCAAAAACAAAATTTTCAAGAGTAAAAATTGTGAAAATAAATCACTTATTTGAGTAAGAACACTTACCTTGCACTTACCACTCGTTTAATCGGGGATGAAAAGTTCCTCCCACAACAAGGACTGCATCTCTCTTGGAGGAATTGACTTTAGTTCATCAAATAATTCCTGTAAACGAAAATCACCAGGACTAAAGTTCCTCTCAATAAGATTGGTGTCTTCCTAGGCAAACATGGACACTGCATCTAACATTTTTATTTCCTGTCTCTGCATAATCTGCAACTCAAATTCTTGAAGTGAAAGAATCCAACGGATCAGTCTTTGCTTATGGTCTTTCCTTTCAAGGAGTTCTTTTAAGCCATCACGATCTGTGTGAACTCTTACCTTTGCATCAACTATGTAAGAACAAAATTTATCACAAGAGAAAAATATAGCAAACAGTTCCTTTTTTTCCTTTGGTTAATTCTTTTGAGCACCATTAAGAGTTCTACTAGCATGATGTATAATATTAAATCTATGACCAATATGTTGTTGAAGAGTTACTCCTACAACATCATCGCTAGCTTCACAAATTAAGTCAAAGGTTGTATCCCAAATAGGTGGTTTAATGATGGGAACTCGAGTTAAAGCATTTTTAAGTTTATCAAAGGCTTCAAGACACTTATCATCAAAATTCAATCTCATTCCCTTTTGCAAGAGGTTAGTCAAAGGTTTAGATATCCCAGAGAAATTTCTAATGAACCTTCTATAAAAACCCACATGAGCAAGGAAACTCCTTATACCTTTAATATCCCTAGGTGGTGGCATTCTCTCTATTGCTTCAACCTTAGCTCTATCAACTTCAATTCCCTTACCTGATACCTTGTGTCCGAGGACTATACCTTATTTGACCATAAAGTGGCACTTCTCCTAGTTTAGAAAAAGATTAGTTTCTTCACAACGCTGCAAAACTCTCTTGAGATTATCCAAGCAACTAGTAAATGAAGTTCCATAGATAGAAAAGTCATCCATAAATACTTCCATTATAAGTTCTATAAAATCAGCAAAACTAGCAGTCATATATTGTTGAAAAGTAGCTAGAGCATTACATAGACCAAAAGGCATACGTTGGTAAGCATGTAAACCGTAAGGACTTACGAAAGTTGTTTTAAGTTGGTCATCCAGATGAACAACTATTTGAGAGAAATAGAGTATCCGTCCAAGTAACAAAAATGAGTATGGTTTGCTAACCTTTCTAAAGTTTGATCTATGAATGGTAATGGATAATGATCTTTCCTAGTTTCTTTATTTAATTTCCTGAAGTCTATGCACATCTTGTGCCCAATAATAGTTCTAGTAGGTATTAGTTCATTGTTTTCATTAGGAACAACAGTAAAACCGCCCTTCTTAGGGACACAATGAACAGGACTTACCCAATCACTCTCTTTGACAGGATAAATTATACCTGCGTCCAGTAGGCGTACAATTTCTTTTCTTACCACTTCTTTCATTTCAGTCTTCAATCTTCTATTAAATTCTGCAACTGGTTTTGCACCTTCTTCCATGAATATTCGATGGATGGCTATCATGGGACTAATGCCCTTCAAGTCATCCATTGAGTACCCAAAGGATTGGCGATGCTCCTTAAGTATCCTCATGAGTTCTTCTTCTTCTCCTGAAAGTTTAGCACTAATAATAATAGGTTATTGGTATCATCTAAAAACCTGTATTTGAGATTATCTGGTAGAGTCTTCAACTCTGGGGGTGGTAATTCCTCGTCCCCTCTCTTTTCTGGCTCTTCAAAAGCCTCATTTGTTGGAGGTCCCAAAATAGGAAGTGAATCGAATGCATCTTCTAGTTTTTCTAGGGTCTTGTCCTCCATAACTATTTCTTCATAATTTGGATCTTCATTTATTTGTTCTTCTTGATTACCAAAGAAAAGAGCTGTCGTTTCCTCAATGGTTCTCTCTTCCTCTTCTTCTTGTATTTGTGGAGATCTGTCTTTAAATTTGGAAAAAGGAATTTATTTTCCATTCCCCCAAGCTTAAGAGAAACAATCTCCTTCTTTAAATTAACATAGGCACCTATATCACCCAAAAAGGTTATTCCAAATATAATAGGGCAAAAAGTGTCAGCTGGCATATCAACAACTACAAAATTGATAGGAAAGTTTTTGTTGCCAATTGTGACAGTTGCATTGTCAACTACTCCCATTGGAATTCTAAGGTTTTTATTGGCTAACATAATCGTTATATCAGTATTTTCAATTGTAGCCGGTTCTATTTCTTCTTTTATTTATAGGTAGAAATCATAAGATATAACATTAACTTCAGTGCCAAGATCACATAAACCGTAATGCGAGGTTTCTTTAAATATATAGGGAAGAATAGGCTTACCCACATCTTTTACCTTTGTTTTACCTTCAACCAATATGGACGTCTCTACATCAAGTGTAACTATGTTACAGTGTGAGTACATAGCCAAAATTGCTTCCTTGGTTACCTCTTCAACTTTGGTTTCCTTCAGATGTTTCACAACTTCTGGCATGCTTTCCTCTTCCCTCTTTTCCTATACTGCTTTGACCTGTTCATATTCAAAGATATGCTTTTGTGCAGTGTTAGGGAAGGCACTTCATATATTGGTTCTATGAAGGCAAGTGTTGCTTTATCTTCTCTTTTATTTTCTGGTTCGGGTGGTGGATCATACTTGACTGGACCCTCCTTTGGAGCTTTAATATGTTATGTAAAAGCTTTAACAACTTGCAACACAGGATCTGAATATAGATAAAGTTCTTTACATAATTCTTTAACATGGCCTTTTTTATTATAGTCATGAATACAATCATGCTCTATTTATATGCCTCCTTCACTTCCTAGACCAAAATTCCATGAAACTCTATGATCATGAATTCTATCAAGTAAAACCCAAGCTTTAGGTATAGGAAGATTCATAAAGGCTCCTTCCGTGAAAGAGTCTAGTTCAATTTTATTAGGTTCAATTAAACCGCCATAAAAGATATGTAGTAAATACCATTCAGGCAAATCATGATGAGGACATAGTCATAGCAAATCTTTAAATCTAATATAATCTCTTACTAGTCCTTCATTAGAACGATTCTTCCAAGTCATTATAAGATGCCTGATTCCAAAAGATTTTGATAATGGATAATATATTGATAGAAATTCACAGGCTCAATTATCCCAAGTAGTAGTGGCTTCACGGGGTAGAGATCTATACCATGAGAGAGCTGTACTTGTCAAAGTTTGACTAAAAGTTTAACCCTTACCTCAGCGGCGGTATATCCCATCAATAGAAAAGTGCCACATATATCTTTAAAACATGCAATATGCTCATATGGATCAGGATCTTCTTCATCTCTAGTAAATTGCTTCTTATGTAGAATACTAAGTAGTAGAGGATTTATTTCAAACCCCCTTGTATTCTCATTGTAGTTGTCTCTTTTATAAATATCATAGGGCTTCCCAAAGTGATTGAGTGGGTTAGCACTAGTCATATGCTCAAACTCCATCATGTTGGTGGAAACCTGTAACTCAAAACAAAATTTAGCAAGACAAAAATAAATAAGCAAAAACTAAAAGAGCTACAGTGCTTAGCTCCCCGGCAACGACGCCAGAAAATAGCTTGATGACTGCAAGTGCACAGATCATTTGTAGCTAGTTTCGAAATAAAGATATCGATCCCACAGGGAGCAGGAGTCTGAAGTCTTATAATTCTTGAAATAAATATTGCAATAGAAATGCTAGATAAAGTTCTAAGTAACAATATAAAATGTGAGTATTGTGTAAAAAGGTGTTTCTGGGGTTTGGGTATAAGAGCAATAATAAAGTAAAGCAAAATAACTTAATACAGAAAGTAAGTATCGCGTATGTAAGAGAGATTGGAACTACCGTAGGGAAAAGGCGTTCTCAGGGAGTAGCGGATACACCACTAGTATTGTAAAGATCTAAGATTAAGATTATCATCATGAACATTCTCACCTATGTATGTGTGGGAGGAACTCCGTATGTGGACGAATAGGCAACAACCACCGCTCACATCATCCTCATAACCACAGCAGTCAGCAATCAACATCATTTTAATTACTGCGCTATTAAGGGACGTAATCCCGTAGGACGTATCCCATGGCATGGATTGTGTTCCGTGAGTATCCTCGATTTCCCAAGTTGATACGTAAGGAGTGCCAACAGCTTTATAGTCACTGTAAGTGCTAGCACGCCTACGACTACCAACAAGTAGTTCCCTCCATCAAGTCCCTGCAAGAGGCAAATATTGAGAGGTTGACTTCTCTCAACATCAAGATGTAGAGAATCTAACACATGGTCACAGCGATGAATATCATAATAGACTTTATCTTATTTCAATCTCATACTAGGGCTTATCCATCTCCCCAAGAACTAATGATCTACTCAGATATGGAGGCAATCAACATCATGGCAATGATAATGGAAACAATCATAGATGAATAGTACTTGTATAAATCCACAACGAGTATAGGAATTACAACAAGATCTAGACAAGATGTAGATGGGATGGATGGATATGGTGGTGATGCAGCGGTGGATGATGAAGATCGATGCCTTAGCCTCTCGGATCTGCGCAGGGCAAAGATGGATCCCTTGTGGATGAGTTCCCCCTCCAGGTGCCTTCCGAAGGTGAGGTTTTTGCGATTTCTGGGTGTTCTATATGTCGTCTCCTCGAACCAATTGCACGGGGTGAAACTATTTGACGAGGCGGAGGTGGCGCCAACTATACGGCCAGAGCTATACAGGTGGAAGAGTTGCTCGCGTTGTATAGTTGGTCGTTGGGCTCTCTGCCTCCTTTGTTCGCTTCTGGTTTTCTTCTGGTATTATTAATATTTCCCAAATAAGCGATTTACATTGTTTTTGACTCCTTTTCTCCACAGTACAACTGCTTCAATAATTGTATCCATTGGATCCATCATCTGTCCTAATCCTGGTGAAAACAGACATAAAATGTGCGCACGAGCGCTGTAAAATACCAAGATCCTACATCTACAATGCAAAATAATAATGTAAAACATGATGCAAATATGCATTCATCAAGGGCTCCACTTGAGTAGAGCATAGTTCTTCTCGATCTGCCACAAGGGGTTCCTCAACGGAGCGGATGAATCTCGCACCCATTCTTCTTATAGAATCTTGAGGAATTTCATTATCTACATCACAGACATCAACATGCCCCGCTTGGGGGCATCATATTCTTCAAAAACCACACTACAAGATTCTATGACAATTCTAGAGAGTTTATCATAGATTATATAAGTGTGGGAATCGAGACCATAGCCAACAAAAATACCCTCTAAAGCTTTGGAATAAAATTTGGACAAACGAACACCTTTTATGAGATAGAAACACTTACAACCAAACACAAGGAAGTATGAAATGTTGGGCTTGTTACCGGTAAGTATTTCATATGGCTTCTTGATCAATTCTTTGCAGAGGTAGAGGCGGTTTAATGCATGGCATGCGGTGGAGATAGCCTCTGCCCAAAAATTGTATGGAGAGTTAAACTCTGCCAACATAGACCTTGCCATGTTCATTAAAGTCTGATTCTTCCTCTCAGCTACACCATTTTGTTGAGGGATATATGCAGCGGAATATTGATGTTTTATCTCCTCATCACTAAGAAAGCCATTTAGAGTGTAGTTCTTGAACTTGGTGCCGTTGTCACTTCTTATGGTTATCACGGGCAAATTGTATTGACATTGAACCATATTGACAAAGTCAATGAAATATTGTTGAGTCTCACTCTTCAACTTGAAGAAATAGACCCATGAATATCTTGAGTAGTCATCAACAATCACCAAGCAATATTTCTTCCCACCAAGGCTATCATGAGATGGAGGACCAAAGAGATCCACATGAAGGAGCTCCAAGATCCCTTTTGACTTTATAATATTATTTGGCTTGTGGGGAGCATCATCCATTTTTCCTTCAACACAAGCCCTGCAAACATGATCTTTGGCAAAACAAACACTGTCCTTTAGTCCCACAATGTGGCCTACCTTGTGAAGGCTTTGCAAAGTTCTCATATTGACATGGGCTAGTCAGCGATGCCATAACCAACCCACATCGGCCTTTCCGAATAAGCACATCGCATTTGTAGTGGTTTTTCCTGAAAAGTCCACCACATACAAATCATTTTCGACATACCCAACGAAAGCAACCTTCGGAGTCTTGCTCCACAATAGGACCACAATATCATTATCAATAAAACAAAACCCATCTTGCCTATGGCACTGACAGACAGTAAATTAAAGCCAAGGGTCTCAACAAGCATGACATCCACGAGTGTAACATCGTGTGCAACCACAACTTTGCCAAGACCCATTACCTGTGATTTTGATTTATCAGCATATGTGATGGTTATATGATCTTGATTGGCCCTCATCTCCATCATTATTTTCTTGCTTCCGGTCATATGACTTGTGCAACCACAACAAGCACCCACTTTGACCCTCCGGAAGCATAGTTCTACAAGAGACCAAGCTAGTTTTTAGGTACCCATTTTTCAATGGGTCCTCTCTTGTTAGTGACAAGGTTCTTTGGAACCCAAATAGACCAAGCAATATAACCATAAAATGGACCAACATATTGTGCATACACATCACCAAAAGAATTGCGCATTAAGACATAGTGAGGGTTAACACTTCCTGCAAAGTCATCATGTGACATAGTTTTTCCACTTTGGGCATTACCACCCATAATGGTATTATCTTTTGGTTGAGCGGGCTTGGCCTTCTTCTTGTTGCTCTTTTTCTTCCTGGCTTTGGAAACATAGCCAAGACCTCTTTTCTCATTATTTCGCCTTTGTTTACTTAAAAGGTCATCAAGAGACTTGTTACCATTTGGGAAGGTTGCCTTTGCAAGCTCCCCCTTCAACCTAGCATTTTCTTCAAGGATATTTGTACTACTAGAGGGAATTGAAATGCTAGGTGAAGCAACATTAGTTAATTGAGTTTGAAGTTGTTCACTTGACTTTGTGAGAGTCATGAGATCGCTTTCCAAAGCTTTGTGAGCCTTGTTCGACTTCTCATAATCCTCGGCAAGTTTTTCATGAACAACACCAAACTCAATCTTGTCATTTTTAGCCTTTTTGTATTTAGCAATGGCATGGTCACGTTCTTTAATGAGTTGAGCAACAATTTGATCATTAGCCTCATCAAGGCCTTCATGTTTTTCTTCAAGATACACCCTAGTCTCTTGTTCTTCTTCAAGAGCATTATTTAGAGCATCCATCTCAAGTAGATGCTCTCTCCCAAGTTTACATCTCTCATCTAGGAGCTCTTGTGTGTGTGCAAGTTGATTCAAGAGATTTACAAAATGCTTCTTATGATCTCCTTGCAAGTTATTCATGTAAGTATTGAAAGCAACTAATTATTTCTTGACCTCAAAAGTTATGTCATCATTCAACTCGTCATTTATACTAGGGGTGGAGAGACAAGATGATGATACCTCAGATGCTCTTGCCATGAGGCAAGTGACGTTCTTGTTGGCGGTGTTCTCATTTGGGGAACCAAAGAGGGAGAAGGTGGATGTATAGGTAGTGGCAATTGCTACCACACTATTCATTGTTTCTTATTTATCCTCCTCCTCATCATCGGAAGAGAACTCTTCATGTGCTATCAATGCAATGTCACCGGACTTCTTGTTGGTGGCATTCTTCTTGTAAAAAGGCTTCTTGAAAGGGGACTTTGGATTTTTCTTCAATATGAGTGCACCACCATTGTCTTCTCTCTTCTCATAAGGACATCCGACAACAAAATTATGTGGTCACCATAGTTGAAGCAAGTTCTCAGTCTTGAGGAATTTTATTTCCTACCACTTGGGTTGCTTCTTCATTGCATGTCCATCTTGGCCTTGGCGGGGTCTTTCCAAAAGTTTCTTGCATAGAAGTCCATGTATTCACCATGATCAACCTTTACATCTTCAGGGTGGCTCATAGATAGTGCATCATCACTTCATCATCCTCATACTCCACAACCTTGGCCTTCAAGACAAGATTGACACCACTACTCATTCCAATAGCACGAGCACATGCATCTTTGGCATTCTTGGTAGCAATCTTAAAGGCGGCCATCTGTTGCATAACTTCATTGGAGGTCATGAGATGGTAGTTGTGTCTCCCTTGGAGACTCTTCAAGTCAGTGGGCTCAAAAGGCATGAACAAACTCACATACTTCCTTTTGATCCAAGCATCATCAATGTGAGAGGCACCAACATTTCTGAAGGCGGTGGCTGTGGATTTGAGTCTTTGACACATGTCTTCATGATCCTCACCATCCTTCATGAAGAAACCTTCAGCTTCATTGCTTAAGGAATCATATCTATTTCTTCTCATGCTCTCATTTCCAACAAACAAGTCAATGAGAGCATCCCAAGCTTCCTTGGCCATATTGTAGTGCTCAATGTGTGGGAAGTCCTTTGGTCCCAATCCAAGTTGAATCATGTGCAAGGCTATGGCATTGAGTTGGCTATTGACCACTTCTCTTCTAGTCAAGTTGGTTGGATCATAAATTTTGAGCCCTTCTTTAATAATGTTCCACAAGTCAATGCAAGAGCTGCGTACATGAGATTTCATTAAAAATTGCCATTGAACAAAAGTATGTGCAGCTAACTTAGGTGGGTCACCTATATTATTTATATGGGGATGAGGGATTGGTGGGTTGGGAGAGTACCATCCGGGAACCGCATGGTGCTCTTCCTTCCCATCACCCTTTTTGGTGGTGGAGTCAGTGGAATTATGTTCATCCCCCACCACTTCACCAATTGGCTTAGCCAGAGCGTTTTCCTTAGGGTTAGGTAGTGATTCCTCTTAAGAGGGAGGTGGTGAGGCTGACTTTTCCTTAACAAGTAGCTCAACAAGTTGATGCAACTGTTGGATTTCGTTGCCCAAGGTAGAGCTCAAGCTTGTTTCCAAATGCTTGAGATCTACCATGGTCACCGAGGTGCTAGCCTCTTCCTCTCCCTCATCTCCTGGGTTGCCCATAGTCTCTTAGGCAGTTAAGCCCGAATAAAGAGTCGAGGCTCTGATACCAATTGAAAGGATCGTATGGGCACCTAGAGGGGGGGGTGAATAGGTGCTACTTCAAATTTTACTCTTTTTCAAATTAAGGTTTGACACAAAGGTAAATTCTCTTGATATGCAACTATTGTGAAATTACCTATATGTCACACTAGCATAACTACTAAGCAAGAGCAAGATAAAGTAAGGTGCAGTAAAGGATAGAAGTAACCGAAGTGAAGCACACGGGGACACAAGGATTATTTTCCGTAGTTCCTTCCTTTTGAGGGGAAGTACATCTGCGTTTGGAGAGGGGGTGGTATCAAACCACCAACGCCACAAGAGGCCTCCCTTGTTCTCCGGTGAACCTCACCCCAAGGGGATCGATTCACGCTTCCACTATATCGGAAACCTTCGAGGTGGAAGCCGACGCCTTTACAACAAGTTCGAGGCACGCATCCACAACTGAATTGGAGGCTCCCGAATACAAGCTAGTTGTTACAACAATCAAGAACAAGCTAGTAAGAACCAAATCAATAACTAGGGTTTCCAATGAAACACTAGGACAAGGGGTCCTCAAGTGAATGAGGGGGAAATTGAAATCTCTCTTGGTGAAGATGTAGATCAAGGACTCCTCCTTCGATTCTCCAAAGATCAAAGACTTTGGATTGTTGTAGATGGAGTTCTAGTTGATTTGGTGGCTCTAGGGTTAGGGTTCTTCTCTTCAGGAACGAGCAGCAACACAAGGTAGAAGAAGGGGCCTTTATATAGGCCCCCTATAAATGTAGCCATTGGAGCCAGTCAACCCGGACAGTCCGGCCTTACCGAACACTCTGGCCACAGAACAACGGACATTCCGGCCTGGCAAAGAATCCGGCCAGAGTCCAGGAAGTGTCCGAAATGGGGTACTAACTGTCCGAGGCTTCTGAGAAATCATTTGGGTCGGACACTCCGGTGAATACAAGACAGACATTACGGCACGGTCGAATACTCCGGCTGAATTCACCCAGACAGTCCGGTGTAGACAAGGTCCAGCATAGATAAACTTTGGCGCCTTCTTTTCCTTCTGACAAGATAGTGATATGATAATATTCTGCAGGTAATATAGATATATCCTGAAACATTTCAGCAGCAGATTAAAACCATCCTAGTGTTGTCACAAACATCAAAATGAAGGGAAGGGCATAAATGCCCTTTCAACAATGAATACACTAAAACTATGGTACTACTACATGATACTACCTCTGTTTCAAGGAATATGGCACACACACATTCCAAAGCAAAATTTTACCGAATAAATAGAGCAACTAAAACTTAATTATATTGTGTAAAATTAGTATCATTGGATTCGTATTGGAACACACTTTCCATGATGTTAATTTTGTATCAACATTTTTTATATATTTAGACTAAATCTTGGTAAAAAAACACACACAAAATGAAGACACATTATATCTTGGGACATAGGTAGTACTATGCATTGTGGAGATGGTATCATATACTATATATTAGACCAGAAACAATAAACGCCAGAAGGTAGTTTTGTGACATTTATTAACTTCCACTTGTTGCACTGCCTTTGAAAACATCTAAGTGTGATCAAGAGTTTATCTTTTAGCTAATATCGAGGATCAAAATCTCAAAAAAAATCTAGGATCAATTGTCTCTGAATATTATTTAATTGTATTGACATTTGCTTTATTTATAATTTTGCAACATAAATACTACTCAACAATATTTTCAAGTAAATTGTAATTATATCCATACATTTCCATACACTATGTCCTTAAAGCCCCTTATTGGGTTTGGTGTTCACCGAAATCACTATAAATGATTCCTTCCATTGGTAGGTATAAGAGGTGAGCTTATCTCATTTGGTCATGGGAGTTGATGTATATCTCATCCACACATGTTTAAATTCTTATTATTGGAAGTAAAAAACTTGTTGTGGGGTCTCCCCACCGCTTTTAAAAAACTATACTACCTCTGTCCTAAACCTCAAGGCTCATTCTTTTGAAAAGTCAAACTATGAAAAGTTTGACCAAACTTTTAGAAAAACTATCAAGAACTATGATATTATAATATAGATACCATATGAAAATTTGTTTCATAATGTATCAAAAAACCATGTTGTGGGGTTTGCCTACTGCTTTTAAAAAACTATACTATCTCTGTCCTAAAGCTTAAGGCTTTTTTTAGAAGTCAAGCTACAAAAAATTTGACCAAACATTTAGAAAAACTATCAAAATCTATAATATTATATAGATACCATGTAAAAATATGTTTCATGATGTATCAAAGGGTGTGTATTTGATATTTTAAATATTAATATTTTTTCTAAAAACTTGGTCAAACTTTACATAGTTTGACTTTTGAAAATATATATAAACCTTAATCTTTGGGACGGAGATAATATGTCATCTCGAAATTTGAATATTGGGCCATTTTGATTTTTTTTATCGAGAAGCTCTTGAGGCGCGGAGGTGGTCAAGATGCTCTTGGCTGAATGCTTTGACTTCACTTGTTTCCAACCTGGCATACACAAGCGGCCCTTGTGAAAATTGACATCTTTGATGCCAATGATGTGCTCACTCTTGACCAACTTTGTCAGGTTCCTCATACCGATGTGCTAATACATCTCCAATTGTATCTACTTTTCAAGTACTCTACTCATGAGTTTACTCTGGAATCTCACCAACTTGGATAAAATTAATCAGAATTGATGTTGTATTTACAAAAAACACCTTTATGTTTTCCAGGGCTGAAAAACAAATGAAATAAAGTTTAAGAAAAATATATGTGAAGTTTTTATTAAAAAGAAGTCACACATGCCGAAGATATGGGCCTAGAGGCTAATGAGGAGACGATGAGGGGGCTCTTTGTGGCTAGATACCCTAGCCACATGAGTAGGGCCCACTTGGCCATTGAGCGCCGCCTCACCTCCTCCCTTTCGCAAATGTCTTTATATGCCCTAAAAATCCTTCATCCTAGAAGCACGGAGTCTTTTGCGAACCAGAGCACCATCACCATCACAATCTTTGTTACGGGGATCAGATTGATCTTCCTCTCCACTTTGGAAGGGGGATTTTGATGTTGTCTTCGCCACCATCATCAACAAGCCCCTCTCCAACAACCATGTACCCCTTCTCTATTACCATGTGTGAGTAGTTCTATGTAGGTATGTGCGGTGGATGTGAATTAGGTGAGATTGATTGTATAATAAGGTCTAGCCACAAGGATTTATGGTGTTTGTCTTGTGGATGTTCTAGTATGGATGTTACTGCAACTTATGCTATGTTTAATGCTTCTTACTAGGCCCCGAGTAACATGATCTCAGTTCTGGACTTTTATTACGCCATCATATATGAGAGTTTGGGATTTATTTGCATAGTTTACTACCCTTTATAGTGTTGAACATGCGAATCCAAAGTGATACCCTAGGGAAAACAAAGAGGAGATGTTATAGTTGAAAATTTTGTATGTTCGTGGAGTGTTAATGCATTGTTCCTGGATACTTGAAAATGTAGATATTAATTATCCTCAGTTCCAAGTTGACCCTAGTGAAATGGGAGGGAAGGACAATTAGATGTTGTCCAATTTATCTTATTAACACATACAACTAAATTAGGAACACACACATACATATCATGGAACTAGAGCCATACACACTGTGGCACTTATATTTGTACTAGACTTCTCTCCGTGACCCCCATGGCGTGGTCGGTAAGCAATGCGTTTATTTATGAGAATAGGAACAACCTATCATGTTACTTTGCATAAACATGCTGACACGATTTTTCATATGCCTGACTCAGGCACGCTCGGGCACAAAAGCACATTCATGTAACCAAGGACTCATCGCACCCCATGGAGCGTAGTTTTTAGGCGAAACGATTGACTATATGTATACAATAGACTAATGAAATAAGAGTATACTCTTGACCTTAGTCATGTCATTTTATAGTATAGTGACCATAAAAAGTATGTCGAGCCATTGTTTGAGAAAACTTGACAAGAATAAAATTGCTACAAAATCAAGGCAGAAACAATGGTGGATTGGTTGCATGCTCTTCGTACAACTTTGGAGGGGGCTTTGAGGTTAGCGAAGCCGTTGAGGGTGAGGGTTGCCAGGGGCATACGAGGGTTTTAATTTATTTGAAAATGTTCAGCAGGACTAATAAGCTAGCCTGAGTGATGGGGTGTGGAGTAAGCAACTCGTAGGATGGAAGAGTAGTCGGAGCGGGCCACGCAAGGATAGGGGTAGGGGAAGGGGTCAGTGTAACTCACACTGGCAGGATGACCCACCGTACGGTGGACATCCCACGTCAGTGAATCAGGATCGACTGAATATCTACTAGTACTTCAAAAACATAGTTGGACCAGCATGGGGAGCCCAAACCAGCATGAGAAGTATGAGAATATATGTAACCATGTTAATATTCTGCTCTAGGAGCAACTACTGACATAGGTTTAGCAACATCCATTGAGTACGGATGCACTATAACATGGCGAGTCTAGTATCTGCTCAGAATTCACTCAATTATGATCTGCGTTCTGTCAGATCTTTTCATTCGGTACCTTGAGTGTATCTTTTCATTACCTGTATTAGTGTGCAAATGATCAAACACCGTACCCACACGCAAAAATAGTATAGCTACTACTGCATTTATAGTCTTCATGAAATTTGTAAACACCAGCTAAAAAATAGCACCAGTCTATTAAATTTTCATACAAAGTAGACCCCATGGGATGCACAATACTCAAATTTGATCATTTTTCTTTCTTTCTACTAGGAACCATTACTTTTCGTGTTTCTTCGGCTTTCCATAACTCCGTCTCAAAACAGATGTCTTAAAATTTTCTAATTTTGGATGTATCTTGGTACTATACTAAATAGTATCTAGATACACCCGAATTTAGATAATTTTCAGACATCTATTAAGCGAGAGGGAGTAGGTCAAATATGAAGGACACATGTGCTATAGTTTGGTCACACAAAATTCCAAAACGATTCTCATGTATAAAACATAAAGGATCCAGCCTCTTACACAACCACACCAACAACTTTTACCCCAATTTGAAACAAATCTAAGAAAATGAAGAAAAACAAATAAAATGAATAATGTGCACATCAACCCCTCCTACACATACTAGATGCAAGGAAAATAACAAACTTGTATTATAACAATGCCAAATATTCCACAAAAAGTGGACCATGTTTTATAACATTTCTATTTTTATATTTTTCGAGCTTTCTAGCTAATTTTACGCATTTAAATGACTTTACATCAATTTATAGATATTAGGTAAAATTCTAAAACTTCTTTTTAAGGTACCCAAGTAGAAATTGTATATACCTAAACCATTGATAGTTTTAAAAGATTTAACTTCTTGCTATAAATTTGCATAAAATGCTAATTTAATTTGACTAAGTTTCAAAAACAAGACAAAAATCAAAGAAAAGGAAAAACTTGCTCGTGACATCTTCTCATGTGTACTATTTTCCATGAATGTGCTTGGGTTTGAATACAAATGACCAAGACGTGCTATGATCATATGTAAATATTGTTGGGAATATGCCCTAGAGGCAATGATGTATGATGTTATTCCAAATGTATTCATAAAATTATTGTCCATGTATAAACTACTGATATGTATCATTGAATATGCGATTCGATTGTGGAACTATATATTCATATTATTCATACTAGTTATCCTTGGTCATTGAGGTTGTGCTGGACACACAACTTAGACTAATGTGAAAGTTGGTTGATGACTCGGTTCCACTTGTCATGGGCATGGTGATGTCGTTCCGACTTACACGGATTCGACTAAAAAAATTAGCAAGTCGAACTGACCCATATTGAGGTACAACGAACAAGTCGTCATTTGTATGTCTCAATCAATATAACCCTTAGACCTGAGGGTATTGCACAATCCGATTTGTGCATCGCTGACTTAATTTCTGTCAAATGTTGTTCCATCAAAGGGCAATTATAAAGGTAGAGTTCAGGTCGACTAAGAATCAAGCTGTGTGATGTGGATAACCAAGATGGGATTTTGCCCCTCCAACTAGAGAGATGTTCTTTGGGCCCTCTCGAAATATATGATCTGAAAAGCATGGCCATGCGTGACTCGGTTAAGTGTTAAACAAGGCGATCAACTAAGAGTTAGTCGGTTGAATCACTTATCTTGGATCGAGAAAGAGAGTCAAACTATTTAAGGGATGACGATTATTCGCCTATAGTTTGACAAGGCATATCGTGAGGCAAAAGGGACTTGGACGAAAGTCGCATTGAAAGGTATGTCATCATGACTTTTTGGTACTTGGGAGTCGGCACGTTCTGCTAGGAGCCACTACCGACCGATCGATCATGAGTGAGACTCGGATCATGTCTGAGTCACCATGAGCCTGTCAGGTCACACACTTAAGAGCGAGAGCAAGTCGTTTGGGTTGGACCCGAACTGGATTTGGACTAAGTTAGTGAGTTGGACTCATAGTGACTAATATGGGCTTTAGTGAATGGGACACAAGTGAGTGTAGCCCACTTTCACTCCCTATATATACTGGGGCACACTTACCTAGAGAAGAGTGTGAGATTAGGTCATTCCAAGCGTTGGAAAACCCTAGACCCAGTCTAGTCCTGTCGTCGCCGTACCGGACCTAGCAGTCCACCGCTGATGCTCCTCCTCGTACGTGTGGATACTGGCGGAGGTGATGTACGTTCAGTACTTCGACGATCGTGGATCAAAACAGATCAGGAGGACTACATTGCATCAAGCGACGTGCTTCATCGATTCCCCAACTGCGCTTCTAGTGGTAATTCTCGTGGTCTACTACCTTTGCTAGATCTTGGGATCACCACATAGGGAAAAGTTTTTGTTTATCTCTACGTGGCCCAACAGTGGTATCAGAGCATTAGCTTCTGGTTTTAGGCTCGAGATCGTGCATATATGATATGTGGTTGGTGTTAGATTGGATCTAATTGTTGTTTGGTGGTCGATCTATGAGATAGATCGGTTTTGTACGAGGTTGACTAGATCAACTGTACTCGGGGAATTGGATGATCTAGTTTCCGTGATCATATTGCTGAGGTCATGGAACGACATACCCCTACCGGTCGGCTTCTGCCATCAGCGTAGACTGTGACACGTAAATCCGGATGCAGTGATCGAAGATCAAAGAGTTTGGTCAAATCGAAGTACGGGTCGGATTTGGGTAAAATTGTTTTATCCGATGAAGAAATCCATGGTCGGATTTGGGACAACCGGCTTTGCCCTGTCATAGCGCCTTAGATGTTGTTGCGAGTTTCACAACGCTGGTAGATATCGTATTTATGCATAACTTGTTTTTATAGGATGATTTCTGTGATTGGTATGGCTTATGTGCATGTGATGTGTGTAATCCATACGTGATCTGCGTATCACAGTTTGTGTCAGCCGGCTAGAGCCTAGGTGCTGTCATCTTATTGTATAACGACCCGCGTGTCGGATTCTCTATGTAATTTACTTTACTAGCCAATGTAGCTGTTTGGAGAACCCCGATGGCATGCAAGTCGATGTTCAAGTCGGCTACATGGTGTAAGGCAGCACGTGACAAGAGTTGACACGAGTCGAATTACAAGCTTTGTTGAGATGGAGATCGCCATGAAGAGAGCCATACCATTTCACATTATAATTGCTTTATTTTGTGTTATTGTTATTTCTCTGTTTTACCTGTATTAGATAGTTGGTAGAAAGTAATCCCTCAAAGAAGGTCTAGTCGGTTTCCCTGCCAGTACTACACCATCACAAGTCGGACATTTTTGGTAGTGGGCTCATAAAATTGAGGTGCTATCAATTCTTTCCGACTAGGTGGGTTCGAGTCAGACTCTTACAGCAGAAGCACTCGGTAATCTAGACGGGTCTATCACAACAGTTGTGGGACTCGGGGAAAAGTCGGACAGGAGCCGGGGCATGTGATGCCACCCGTCCAACATGAGTCGTATGAGATGCGATTAACAAGGAGTTGTCTACCTAGATCACTTGATGACTAGCAGTGATGCCAAAGTTCACTAGTCGGCTTGCTTATTTAGGATCCTAAATCTATAAGTAACCATTAGAGGGGTGTTGGTTCTAGTGGGAGCATAAGTATTAAAGTGTTTAATATGCTTGCTCTTTTATGGATACATGTCTTAAGTGTTTTGCATATTTTTCTGTTGTAGATCAATGGCACCTAGCAGTCTCCCTCATATTTCTAATTTTGCTTTGAGAACCATCTTAGAGAAAGATAAGCTAAATGGAACTAACTTCACCAACTGGTATCGTAATCTGAGAATTGTTCTCAAGCAAGAAAAGAGGGACCATGTCCTAGACAACCCACTTCCAGATGAGCCAAATGAGAATGCGACTATCGCAACCACCAATGCCTACTGTAGAACTTGTGATGATTCTATGGAGATTAGCTGTCTAATGCTTTCTCACATGGAACCGGACTTGCAGCAGCAGTTCGAGAATGTTGAGGCCTACGATATGATCGAAAGCCTCAAAAGTATGTTCCAGGCTCAGGAAAAGACTGAGAGGTATCAAGTCTCTCAAGCTATGTTGAGCTACAAGCTTAAGGATGTCGATCCGATGAGTCCGCATGTGATCAAAATGGTTGGTTATGTGCAGTCTCTGGAAAGGCTTGGCTACCCCATTAGTGAAGAGTTTGTTATGTACATAATTCTGAACTCTCTTCCTAGTGCATATGGTCAGTTCATATCGAACTACCACATGCATGGTTGGATAAGAAGCTCACTGAATTACGTGGGATGCTCAAGCAGGCTGAGGCGGATCTCAACACAGGCGCTAGTCAAGTGTTGATGTTGCAGAATAAGGCTAAGTTTAAGAAGAGTTCTTGGACTAAGAAGAAGAAGGCAAAGTCGGGAGGTAAGGCTAAGGACCCGGTCCAAAGTGCTTCCTCAGGGACTAAGCCATCTTCTGTAACCGGATCCACTTGCTTTTATTGCAAGGCGAATGGCCACTAGAAGAGCAATTGCAGCAAGTATCTGGCTGATAAAGCCAAGAGTGGAGGTGTGACTTCCGGCTCAGGTACGCTTGTTTGCAATGTTATAGACATTTATCTTGCTGATGCACCTAATAGTTCTTGGATATATGATACTAGATCAGTTATTCACATCTACAACTAATTGCTGGGATTAGCAAGAACTAGGAGAATGGCGAGAGGCGAGGTTGACATTCGTGTCGGCAACAAAGCGAGAGTCGTTGCGTTGGAAGTCGGCACGATGCAACTTCATTTACCTTCTAGATTCTTAATGGAGCTGAATAATTGTTATTATGTTCCAGTGCTTAGTCAAAACATTATTTCTGCCTCATGTTTGATGAGACAAGGTCGTGAGTCGAACATTAAGAATAATGGTTGCTCTTTATATTTGAATGATATGTTTCACGACTTTGCACCCATCCAGGATGGGTTATTTATTTTGAATCTTGATGGTGAATCTGTCTATAACATAAATGTGAAAATGTTGAAACTAAATGATCTAAATATGACTTACTTTTGGCGTTGTCGGCTTGGTCATATAAGTTGGAAACGCATGAAGAAGCTCCATGATGATGGACTCCTAACTTAGTACGACTTGGAGTCATTCGAGACATGTGAATCCTGCCTACTCGGCAAGATGACCAAGACGCCTTTTGCAAAGAGTTGTGAAAGGGTGTTCGATTATTGGTACTAGTACATAGTGATGTATGTGGCCTGATGAGCACGACAACCAAAGGTGGTTATGAGTACTTCATTACCTTCACTGATGATTTAAGTAGGTATGGATATATCTACTTGATGAAACATAAGTCAGAATCCTTTGAAAAGTTCAAGGAATTTTAGAATGAGGTACATAATCAACTTGACAAGAAAATAAAGTTTCTTCGGTTGGACCGAGGAGGCGAGTACATGAGCCATGAGTTTGATGACCATGTGAAGAGTTGTGGAATAGTTCCCCAGCTCACTCCTTCGGGAATGCTATAGAGAAATAGTGTGTCAGAAAGGAGGAATCGGACCTTTTTGGACATGGTACGATCAATGATGAGTCAGATAGATCTGATTTTATCATTTTGGGGTTATTGTCTAGAAACTGCAGCATTCACACTAAACAGAGTACCATCAAAGTCAGTAGAGAAGACACCGCATGAGATGTGGACTAACAAGAAGCCGAGTTTGTCTTTTCTTAAGATTTGGGTTTGTGAAGCTTTTATCAAGCGACTTCAGTCGGACAAGCTTACAACCAAGTCGGATGAGTGTATTTTCATTGGGTATCCGAGGGAAACCTTGGGTTACTACTTCTACAACCGAGAAGAGGGCAAAGTGTTTGTCGCTCGGAACAGAGTCTTCCTTGAAAAAGAGTTTCTTAGTCAGGGAGTCAATGGGAGAACAGTGCAACTTGAGGAAATTCGAGAGGAACCGGCCAGTAGCGAGTTAGCAAAAGCCTTAGAGGTTGAGCCGGTCGTGGTGGCTGAGCCGGCAACTGCACCGACACTGCAAAGATCGGCCAGATTGTGAAGTGTTCGTGATGTGTTGCTGTTGGACAGTGATGATCCGACAACTTATTCAGAAGGGATGGTGGGATCTGATTCTGAGTCGTGGCTTCGAGCCATGAGATCCAAGTTAAATTCCATGGATGAAAATCAAGTTTGGAACTTGGTTGATCTGCCAGACGGTGCAGGACCCATCGAGTGCAAATGGGTTCTTAAGAAGAAAATTGATATGGATGGAAATATTTCTGTCTATAAAGAACGGCTTGTCGCGAAGGGGTTCTGACAGGTTCAAGGAGTTGACTATGATGAGACTTTCTCACCCGTAGCGATGCTTAAGTCAGTTCGGATCATGTTAGCTATAGCAGCCTATTTCGACTATGAGATATGGCAGATGGATGTCAAGATGGGTTTCCTCAATAGAAATTTAACTAAGGACGTGTATATGATACATTCTGAGGGTTTTGTTGATCCGGCTAAAGCTGACAAGGTATGCAAGCTTCGAAAATCCATTTATGGGTTGAAGCAAGCATCTCGGAGTTGGAACATTCGCTTTGATGAGGTAGTAAAATCGTTTGGCTTTATCAAGAGTGATCATGATTCTTGTTTATATAAGAAGTTTAGTGGGAGCAAAGTAAACTTTTGGTCTTATAGGTGGATGCCATATTACTGATTGAAAATGATGTCCAAATGTTGCAAGAAACCAAGGAATCATTGGAAAAGAGTTTTTCGATGAAGGACTTGGGTGAGGCAACTTACATACTAGGAATCCAGATCAACAGAGATAGATCAAGGAAACTCATTGGATTGAGTCAGAGTACATATTTGGACAAAGTGTTGAAGAAGTTCAACAAGGAATCATCTAAGAAGGGGTTCTTACCGATGTCCCATGGAGTAAAACTTAGCAAGACTCAGTGTCCTTCAACAACTGATGAGCGAAGTCGGATGAGTGCGATTCTGTATGCTTCTGTAGTCAGATCCATCATGTACGCTATGATTTGTACTAGGCCGAATGTTTCTATGCTCTAAGTTTTGTGAGCAGATACCAGGCCGACCCTATAGAGATCCACTGGGTAGCGGCTAAAAATATCCTTAAGTACTTGAGAAGGACTAAGGACATGTTCCTGGTTTATGGAGGTGAGGATGAACTCAGTGTAAGGGGTTACACAAATGTTAGTTATCTCACTAACTCAGATGATTCTCGTTCGCAATCTGGATATGTGTTTGCGATAAACGGAGGGGCTGTGAGCTAGAAGAGTTCCAAGCAAGAGACGGTGTCTGCGTCTACGATATAGGTTGAGTATATTTCTGCCTCGAAGGCGGCAAAGGAAGACGTTTGGATGAGGAATTTCCTCATGGATCTTGGTGTAGATCAGGGCTCGTCCAATCCATTAGACGCGTATTGTGACGATAATGGTGATATTGCACAAGCCAAGGAATCTAGACAACACCAGAAGAACAAACGTATACTCCTGCGGTACCACCTGATTCACTAGTTCGTGGATCAAGGTGATATCAAGTTATGCAAGGTACACATAGATGCGAATATTGCGGATCCGTTGACAAAGCCACTACCATAGCCGAAGCATGAGGCGCACATGAGAACTATAGGCATTAGATGCCTAGACATGTGATGTCGGATGATTGACTCTAGTGCAAGTGGAAGACTGTTAGGAATATGCCCTATAGGCAATCATGTATGATGTTATTCCTAATGTATTCATAAAGTTATTGTCCATGTATTAACTACTGATATGTATCATTGAATATGTGATTCGATTGTGGAACTATATATTCATGTTGTTCATACCAGTTGTCCTTGGTCGTTGATGTTGTGCTGGACACACAACTTAGACTAATGTGAAAGTCGGTTGATGGCTCGGTTCCAGTTGTGATGGGTATGGTGATGCTATTCCAACTTACACGGATTTGTCTAAAGAGTTTAGAGAGTCAGACTGACCCATCTTGAGATACAACGAACAAGTCGTCATTTGTATGTCTCAATCAATGTAATCTTTAGACCTGAGGTTATTGTACAATACGAATTGTGGATCACTGACTTAGGTTCTGTCAAACGTTGTTCCATCAAAGGGAAATTATAAAGGCAGAGTTCGGGTCGACTGAGAATCAAGTTGTGTGATGTGGATAACCAAGATGGGATTTTGCCCCTTCAACTAGAGAGATATTCTCTGGGTCCTTTCGGAAGATATGATTCGGAAAGTATGGCCATGCGCGACTTGGTTAAGTATTAACCAAGGCGATCGACTAAGAGTTAGTCGGATGAATCACTTATCTTGGATCGAGAAAGAGAGTCGAACTATTTAAGAGATGATGACTATTCGCCTATAGTTCGACAAGGCATATCGTGAGGCAAAACAGACTTGGACGAAAGTCATATTGGAAGGTATGTCATCATGACTCTTTGGTACTTGGATGTTGGCATGTTCTGCTAGGAGCCTCCACCGACTGATCGATCACGAGTGAGATTTGGATCATGTCCGAGTCACCATGTGCCTGTCGGGTCACACACTTAAGAGCGGGAGCAAGTCGTTTGGGTTGGACCCGAATCGGATTTGGACTGAGTTAGTGAGTTGGACTCACAGTGACTAATAAGGGCTTTAGTGAATGGGCCACAAGTGAGTGGAGCCCACTTTCACTCTTTATATATACTGGGGCACACTTACCTAGAGAAGAGTGTGATATTAGGTCATTCCAAGCGTTGGAAAACCCTAGCCCTAGTCCATTCCTGTCGCCGCCGTACCGGATCTAGCAGTCCACCATCGGAGCTCCTCCTCGTACGTGTGGATATGGCGGAGGTGTTGTATGTTCAGCACTTCGACGATCGTGGATCAGAACGGATCATGAGGGTTGCACTGTATCAAGCGATGTGCTTCATCGATTCGGCAACTCTGCGTCTAGTGGTAATTCTCATGGCCTACTACCTCTTCTAGATCTTGGAATCACCGTGTAGAGAAAAGTTTTTTTTATCTCTACGTGGCCCAACAAATATCATAGTTTATGATAATGTTTCCGTATTTTCTAGATGTGTACATCTTCGCACTACAAAGACTATTGTTAATGGGAGTACCATCTTTGTAGAGAGAAAAAATCATTTTCATTTCTGAATAGGTGCCAAAAACGGGGTTTTATGATGAAACTACGAAGAATTCGGGTTAGAATGCCACGACAACTTATACACACAAAGTGGACCATGCATGATTTATGGTAATTTCGTCCACTTAAATGACTTAATGTGAATTTACATATACTAGTAGGTTGCACGTACCTTGCACGTGAAAGCTAGTATAATAAAAGTATAACATATTAGATTATTAGTCAAAAGATATCTATCATAATTAAGTACCCCGTTTTGACCTCCATATGCAAAACATAAATGACTATTTATAAAAATATAGTCTCGACGCAAGATAAGATAAAAAATAAACAGTGATAGTTCTATTAAAAAAGTAAGTTGAAATATTTGAAGCATTGAAGATTGTAGAATGATAGGGAAGTGTATTTTGAGGTCTGTGGTTGTTCATGGTGCTAAAGGCTAATAATAGAATCTTATAAATACTGGACATTACATACTCTGATGTACTGAAAGGGATCTAACGGATAACGGTGTTGCGATTTGCCAATCTATGTCCAACGATTGATGTTCAGAGTTATTTATACATTGTATAATAGTAAAAAATAGGTCATATTTGATCTGTAAGTGTTGTATATCCCTCTTAAAATCCACCTAGAGTTGTTTCAAGGTACCCTAAATAGGTCAACTTTGAACTGCAAGCGCGTGATAAATTTCTCTTAAATTTAGCCTACATAATCCTTTTTTTTCTATGTGCTAAAATTTTCGCCCACTTGAAAGACTTTATGCGAATTTATGTAAATTAGGTCAAAATTGATATGGAAGCGTGTGGTATATATACCCCCTAAAATTGTCTAGAAATCGTTTTACGGATAAAGTGCAACATGATTTATGGATAATCCCCTAGTTTTATGAGTTTTCAAGCCTCCTAGCTCATTTCACCCACTTAAACCGAAGTTAAGTTAATTTTGAACTTCAAGAAAGTCTCAGAAAGATTGCCCTTAAAAGTATACCATGAAATTATTTTGAAGGTGTACACGATCAATCAATATCTCGAAAATCACCGAGAGTTCTGAACGACTCAAAATCTTGCTATGTATGAATTTGCATGCTGTCAATTCTGACACGGATTTGAAAAAAAAACAAAGAAGATAAAGAATAATGAACAAATGAAAAGGTTTCACATGACATCCTATCATGTGCACTACTTGTCATAAAAAAATGGTAAACATGAAATTTGAAACTTTCGAAAAATCCGTCTTCAAATTAGATATGACCTACCATATATCAGCACTCGAGGGTTTCGAGTCCAACAACCGATTAGGTCATGACCATATCTACATCATAGTTCATGATAATGTTCCCATATCTGATAGATGGGTGCATCTTGCCATGGTAAACAATGTTGTGGATAGGAGTTTCCAACTAGTATTAGGAAAAACATGTTCAAATTTCAGTGTATCTTCAAGGTCCTTATTGTAAAAGTGTAGGTCCCAGATGTATTTTGATTTTTTTTCGGTACCGCTATGTAATTTTTATGCCCACTCTTGGATTTTAGCGCACAACTTATTGGTACTTCGGGACCGACTCCTTATTAGAAAGAAAAGGAAAAAGCTCCTAGTGATCGGAATTATTTTGCTGTAAAAAAAGCAAGTATGGAGATTTTTGGATGTGAATGCCACATACCCAATTTTCAGACAAAGAGGACTATTGTGCAAAACTTGAGTAGTCCGTGCTTGTACTAAAACAGGGGCAACATAAAATTAACCCCAAAACTGCCAAAGAAGAAATAGAGGAAAAAAACAAAGAGCAAGAATAAATTATGATCATAAACGGGAGGCAGCGCGAGAGCAAGGAAGAAGGAGAGGCGGTGCCATGTCAGGGTAAAGAAAATACTAAATATATGGGGGGCCTACAAATCGTGTTTTCGCTCTCCTTCATTGTCTCTCAACATCCATCCCCCTCTCTCATCCAGTGCAACGCCCCACATGCACCAGCTGGCTGGTCTCTCCCTCATCCCATAGTGTGGCTCCGCACATGTGTCCCTTGGTACGGCAGTGTTGTGTGTGTGTCTCTTCCGTATTGGTCAGCTGCCTTGGTGTGCATAGGAAGAGAAAATTGGAGATTTCACCATGTCCTCCATGTGTTATACAACCATCACTTGAACAATTTTTTTGTAGTTTTCACCAGTTGTTGGACTAATCGGTTACACTTGGGTATCTGATTGCCTATTTATCTCTATTGACAACATATCGGATAGTTGAGCCCGTCTTGACAATACTCCCATTAATTTACAAAGCTGTAAAAACTTGCATATTCATAAAAGATTAATTATTCATCCAAAAATTATAATTTTTTAAATCATATGTGGAATGTAATAGTCTCTATTCTATATGTAGCATCATTTTAAGACATTTTCCAGTTATAGTTTTTAAAACCACTCATGACACACTAAATGTCTCATAGGAAAATAATTATATAATAGATGCTTTATAGGGTATTTTTGAACATAATTGTTCATACATAAGCTTTCTATAAAAAATCATATAACAAGACTATTAGTCTGTATGTGCATATACATTATAAGAGTGTACTAAAATAAAATACCAGAGAGAATCCACTCAAGGAAAATAACCAAGAAAATAACATTGATCCATATGCACATACATACTGTAAATGATTCGGCGAAGGAGGATTCTAGAGATTCTATTTCAAATTTAAATCTAATATAGCAACATCTGGTTTTATTTTTCTTTATATTAATTAATTTTTTCATACTACGATGTAATGCAATGGGAGGGAAGCTTGCATTTGTACCAAAAGCAGAGCATAGGAGAGGGAAAGGCGTGTCATACCAAGAGCAATAGAGATCATGTAAAAAAGAGCAATAGATAGGAGAGAGGGGCATGTGTATACAAAAACAGAGGATGGGATACATTTTAGTTCTATACCACTACTAGTAAGTTACACGTGAGACTCATATAATAGAAGTATGAGATATCATCATTACTCTCTATATAAAATTATAATTGTAATGCTCAATAAATAATTATACTTTTGATCCACGTCCATAAAGTATCAGGTGTAGATCTGGTTCTTATATTTTATATCATGTAGAAATAAATTTTTATTAGCCACCTAATACTCGAAAATTTTGGTGACATGCTCTAGAGAAATGACAGAGAAGATTCTAGAATGATAGAAAAGTGTGTTTTATGGTTTGTGCATAATGATTCATTGTGTTAAAAACTATCGATAGAAACTTCTAGATGCTATAATGAAATAGAAGACACAATAGTTAGGAATATTGAGATTTGCTAGTCTTGGTCCAACGATGAGTATTCAAAGTTATTCATACACTATCTATAATACTAGTAAGTTGCACGTGCCTTGTACGTGAGAATCAGATAATAGAAGTATGAAAAATCATTTTTTATATAAAATTATAATAGGTGAAGTTCAAAAAAAATTATGATTTCAAGCCACGTCCATAAAGTATTGGGTGTATAGTTGATCCTTGTAGTTTGTATCATGTACAAATCAACCTATTAGCTACATAATACTTGACATGCTATAGAGAAATGACGGAGAAGATTCTGAATTATTGACAAGTATGTTTTAAGATTTGTGCGTGCTAAAGACTATTAGTAGAATCTTCTAGATGTTAGAATGAATTGAAGATCCAATAGTTAGCAATGTTCGGATTTGCCAGTCTTGATCCAACGGTTAAAGTTCAAAGTTATTCGTACACTATATAGTGGTAAGATATACTACTCTGGTTGCTTAGTTTCACTCCTCGAGAATATGAAGAATGCACACATTCATAAAATACACACATAGAGAGAGATAGTTGGTCAAATAGTTTTTTGTGTGAAGTAAATACACACAATATGTCTCCGAGTGCCACACAAGTCCATGATAAAAATTTATGCATATTTCACCTTTTTATGTTTTCCAATCTTTCTGGATAATATTATCCACTTAAATGACTTTATGTCAACTTGTGAAACTTAGATCAATTTTGAACTACAAGCGCGCGATAGATTTCTTTTAAATTTGGCCTATATAATACTTCTATGTCTATGTGCTAACAATTTTGCGCATTTCAAAGACTGTATGCGAATTTACATAAATTAGGTTAAATTTGATCTAGAAGCGTGTGGTATATATATATCCCTTCTAAAATTGTCTAGGAATCATTTTAGGGACAAACATGATTTATGGACAATCCCCTAATTTTATGAGTTTTCAAGACTCCTAGCTCATTTCACCCACTTAAACCGAAGTTAGGTTAATTTTGAACTACAAGCAAGTCTAACAAAGACTGCTCTGAAAGATATACTATGAAACTATTTTTAATGTACACAGTCAGTCAATATCTCAAATATTACGGAGAGTTCTAAATGACTAAAATCTTGCTATATATGAATTTGCATGCTGGCAATTCTGACCCCGATTTAAAAAAATGAACAAATGAAAAGGTTGTGTATGACATCCTCTCGTGTGCACTACTTGCCATGATATGGGGCCTACCGACATGTATGAACAATCAAGCTGAATGAAAAAATAGGTCATAGACTAATCACCATACTAGTCTATCATAAAGTGCCGACATTGGTGCCTCGACATTTGGTCCATATCCTAAATTTATGTACGAACGCTGGGTTGAGCCAATGGTAGGCCCCCTATTGATGTGCATGCGGTTCTAGGGAGGAATTGTCCAAGGTTCACAATGATAGGCCTGCACATGTGTAGCAAACACACGGTTTGGTGTGAACACTCGCATAGTTGGTAGATGTGTATATCTTGGCACTGCAAGGACTCTTGTCAATGGGAGTAACACGTCTGTAGAGCAAAACAGATCATTTTCATTACTTTAAACATGCCAAAAAATGGGTTTTGTACGAAGAAAGTAGTCGTACGAAGAACATTAGAACTTGTGTTGAGATCTATAGGAGAGATGGAGTAGTTTACCTTGTGTGAAGTTTGGGGGGTGAACACATGTGATCTTCCCCTCTCGTGGTTATCTTGTGAAAATTCTGCCTATCTTAGTAGAAGAAGCGCAATTCTCTTGTGTGTTCTTAAAAATAATGAACACACATTTAGTGGAGTGTCGGATGGAGGGGCATATATGTGTCATTAAAATTACACACCACGCAGAAAGAAATGGTAAGACAAATAAATTTTTAATTATGGAAAACCTACAATCTTGTGGTAGACCTTAAGGTTATGGACAACTCTTATTTTCTCCACTACTCCCCCATCCACAAATAAGTGTACTTTAGCTTTTGCCTAAGTTAAATTTTATTAAATTTGACCAACTTTATAGATAAATGTAGCAACATATATGACAATAAATCGACATATAGTATTATGAAACTATACTTCAATACTAATCTAGTGGTACCAATTTAGTATCATAAATATTGTTACGGTTTCGTATAAAGTTAGTCAAACTTTACAATTCACTTAGGACAAAGCTAAAAGTACGCTTATTTGTGGATGGAGGGAGTATGTACAAGATAATGTACTAGACTAGTACTACTACAAGTAGGACTTATGGTGTTATTTTTTGCACATAGTAGATGCCGTTATATTGGACATGGAAGAGGCAAGGAGAAGTTTGCACATAATGGATGGCGAGACCATGCTAGGGGTGACTAATGCTCATGGCTACCTCTTTGATTTATGCGTACAGAACTGTATATGAATGTAAACGGTTTTTAGTACTCGCGTGGAGACGAGGAGGCCACCTCGACCTCTTACTCCTCTTCATGACCGTAGCTCTTATCTGCTAGATTTATTTGTCCATTTCTATTCCTTTTTGCTATTCTACTTCACCAGCATGACCCGGAACAAGTCCTACTACAAAAGGGCTTGTGCCGTGATGGTGAAGCTGGTCAAAGACAAGAAATCGGCTTGCCGTTCTACCATTATTTTTCTACCGGTCCCAAGTGATGCCACGATCCTTGCATGCTAGTCGAATCCCTCAGTTGCAGGCAAGAGGTCTTCAACTCAAGGTCCTTCAAAGCCGCCGCAGCCGGGGATCGGTACCTTCTGGTAAATATCCACGCTTGCGCAACTTTCTATGTCTTTGACCATTTTTTGATTCGCTCATTTTCCTACTAGTATATTGTTCCTCAATGGTATTTTAGATCAGGTGGTCTTCGCAATCCCTTAGGACTCCTGCCTGCAGAAACATCTTCATCGTCACCGATGGAGGCCGATACATTCAGGTAAATTTCCGTGCTTGGGAAACTTTCCATGTTTTTGACTGTTTCTTGATATACTCATTTTCCTACTAGAATATTCTTTCTCAATGGTGTTTAAGGTCAGGCGGTCTTCATATTCCTGTAGCACTCCTGCCTGTAGAATCATCTTCACTATCACCGATGGAGGCCGATCGATACCGCCGCGAGGTAAACAATCATTCGAACTGTGATTTCGTGTATGTCTTCCTTGATGGTTATCTGGGTATACTTATGAATTTGTGCTCACTGTTCATCTAACCGAATATTGGTTTCGATATCGAGTTTATGGTGAAAAAGGTGACGGGCAATTTCTGTGTCAAGATGGTGGACAGAAGCGCACTCGCCAAGGATTGCACTAGTCTTTACTCCAAACTCGCCGCTGACAAGGTCGAGCTTAGCCTCCAGAGGAATCTTGCCACGAAATACTTGATTGAGCGTGACAAGCTGAAGCAGCAAAACATCGACATGGTAGAGATGCTAGGAAAAAGCTTCGAACTGATCTAGGACCTTGAGGACCAGAAGGACAAACTCCTGGTCGAGCTGGCAAAGGTGAAGTATGAAGCTGTGGTTGATTTCCATCGATAAGTCGGCACGTGGAAGATATTAATTAGTACTCCCTATATTACAAAATAGAAGCATATTTAGAGAGAGAGAAAAAGCTTACTAAAAATCTTATATACGATGAAATGGTGGGACTAGTTCATAATTCGATATATAATTTGCAAAATGGTCCTAGTAAATTAAAAACCTTCATTAGTAGTATGAATGTACGATGGTGTACTTTCTAGTAAGTGTTTGGTTGTTTGGTGAATGAGACATGCATCACCAGCCACGATGTTGCCAGAGCCAAATTTTGTGGGATCATCTTTCCTAGTACTACGTACTAATTATTATCGCTTCCATGCCGAGCGGTAGCTACCTTGTTGTCGTTGCCAGACTGCATCTCACCAAGCTCACTTGGTCAACATAGAGTCTCTATTCTTCCACCATCTTCGTCTTTGGTCGTACTTATGGCAGCGGTATCCTATCGATGGTGACTAGATCAGGACACCATCTTTGTCTCTGTACAGGTATAATCATTGTGCCCAAGATTATAGGGGAAGGAAGAGGTAACTGTTAGGATGGATCCCTCCTAAACATATTCCTTTATTTACAGTCTCCACAATATACATTCAAGGGATCTACTTTTAACCATATAAATGAGTTTTAGATGAATTTGTAAAATCAATTCAAACTTTAACTACATGTGTTCAATAGTTTGGTCAACAAAATTATAAAAAACATTTTTTAGTTTGCTAGTATTCTACGTTAACCAAGATTTTTTTTAGTCATTCATCCATTTGATATGAATTTGCAGGCCAGCAATTTCGATTGCAAAAGGAAAGAACATAATTTACGGTGGTTAATATTTAACAACAAATTAAGAATTTCGTATGGAAGTTTTCTGCTGGTTGGACTGCAACCATATAAGGTATTCACCAAAATAACTTATATCGCGCTCTAGTAAAACTCTTACAGACATGAGCTTCATTCTGCACAGTGTCAACCTGGTAGGCTCATTCTCTCTTAAGGAGATAGGCCTACACACTAAAAGGCGTCTAGATAAATCTATTTTACAAAATAAAAAACATCTTTTATTTTAAAATAGAGAGAGTACATATGATCTAATATAGAGAGGAGAGAGGTACATATATCAGCAAAAATGTGAGTTGCAAGAACAAGATAATGAATATTCTATGAATGGTCCTCCCAATAATTTATCACCCCGCTACAAAAATGAGAACAAATCCATGAAAAATGAAAAAAAATACACATGTAGTACTTTTTACGTGACACTATTGGCGGAGCCAGCGACTGTGCCCCTGTATCCTAACACACCCAGAAATTGTGTGAAAGTTCTCAAATCGACTCAGCTGTAGCGAGTCCGTCGCAAAAAGGAAACTAAAAAAACAGTCAAAATGACCAAGCCCACTAGTGACTACTCCTCCTGTTTCAAAATAGATGTCTTAGCTTTTGTGAAATGACTGTATCTAGATGTATTCCTTTCACAATAGATAAAACATATTATATTTTGAAACAAAGGGAGTACAACCCAAGCGATCTCAATAGTTAAGATGATATGCTCCTGATCGGGCCAGCTTCCTCCACCTGGCTCTCACTTTGTTTTCTCGCAATCCCCGCCCTCGCAATCGTTAACTTCCATTCAGATTGATTCCCCTCTCCAGTCTCAATCTCTGTGGATAGCGATGGGAGAGGAAGAAAGGAAGCTATGACAGCAAAGAAAGAGAGGAAGACATGTCGCGTCGATCTTGAGCATGGGGGAGAGTAGTGCTTGACATCGAGGCAAGTGAAGGCGAGCTGAGATAGGTGCCGGTATGGGCGAGTGGCACCCATGTGATGTTATATTTTTTGAGAGTGGTACACCCTTTTAAAATTTTGTAGCTCCACCACCGTCATAGTCTTATTATTTGTGAAGTATGCTTGTATATAGAGAGAGTATGACTCAAAATTTCACTACCTCAATGTTGACGAACATTAGACCATTGTATTTGACTGATAATTTCCGAGATATGCAATATTCACGCTTTGTAGTGTTTATGGATTTTTGCCATTCAAGTGATTTTATGTGGATAACTTAAAAGTGAGTTAATTTGAAATACACGTGTGTGATTGTTTTTTGTAGTTTTATAAAAGTAATTTTGAGGTAGCGACTATTCATTAAGTCGAAGAACTACTCACAATGTTCAAACATTAGGCTCCTTGATATGGCATGTCTTCCTAAAAGTTTTCACCTTGTTTTGAAAATTATTAAAGAAAATGAAAAAATCCAAGTAAAATGCAAACATGTGCTTGTAGTACTTTTACGTGACCCTAGTTACCAAATAAGTACCAAACTTTGAACATGGAAATATTCTTTTAAAAAGTGTATTTTTTGTGAATCAAGTACATAGAAAAGTAGACCGTCTTTGATGGATAATGTCTAAGTTTTACAAATTTTCAAGCATTGTAGTTATTTCCACCTGTTCAAATGACTTTACAACGATCTTGTGATACTAGGCTGAACTTTCTTATCTTACCACTACTATATAGTGTACGAATAACTTTAAAGGTTGACTGCTAGATCAAGACTGGCAAATCCCAACATATCTAACAGTTGGATCTTCTTTACCATTCTAGTATTTAGAAGATTTTATTAATAGTCTTTATCACAATGAACACTATGCACAAACTTCAAAACACACTTCTCTATCATTCTAGAATCTTATCTGTCATTTCTCTAGAGCATGTTACCAAAAAATTTGAGTACTACCTCCGTTTCAAATGTTAAAGCTTATATTTTTTCCAAAAGTCAAACTACGTAAAGTTTGATCAAAGCTTTAGAAAAACATATTAATATTTATAATACAAAATGCATATCTTTCGATACATCGTGAAACATATCTTCACATGGTATCTATATAACTACCATAGTTCTTGATATTTTTTTTCTAAATTTTTTATCAAATTTTTCGTAGCTTGACTTTTCAAAAAAAATATAAGCCTTCATCTTTGAAACAGAGATAGTATTAGGTAGCTAAAAGTAAATGTTGAGTGTTGCATGATATAAAATACAAGAACTAAATATACACTTGATACTTTACGGATACGATGTCGGTCAAAATTATAATTATCTTTTGAACTTTACCTATTACTAGACTCCTCCCTGTGCCTCCCGAGGCGCGGCCGGTAGACAGAATGTCTTATGATGCGAAGGCGCTATATCCACGTGCAAGAGAAAATATTTGTCCTCGAAACGCTTACCGATAGCGTTTTTCGAGAACAGTGTCACGTTCTTATGACGTGGATCTCAATTGCGTGTCCCGGGAACAACACGTCTATGACAAGCCAACTCTTTAGACTGACGGTATAGCATACGTAAAAAGTCCACTAAACTATCATTTGAGAAAGACTGGAAAGAATAAACATTATATGTACACTTTCCATACAACGCATGACGTGAAATGCAAATACTTCATTATACAAATACATACTTCTGAATAAGTAGACGAGAGTAACGAATAAATAACAAGATTACATTATAACATTTGTTTAATAAATAAAAAGTACCATAGTAAATCTACAAATATAAGATTACGAATCAATAAGACTCGACATCGCTGAAGTCGGTTACGACAATAGGATAGTCAAATTCTGGTAGGAGCATCCATTTACAGGGCTCAGGTCGTTGTCCAAGTCATTGTGCAGGTTCACGTCGAATTTGTTAAGGCGAGCAGTAGAGTCCACACTATCAGAAGTTTTAGCTTTTTCTCCACCTCCGCTAGACTAAGCTCGACGGGGACACACAAAGGAACATAGTTCTCGCGGATAAGCTGCAAGTAATCCTGGTGCGCGACATCAATAACATCGATCGTTTCCACGTATCCTCTGCTTAACTCTATCAGAGAATATTTGCTAGAATTCGCTTTCTCTTTAAGTCGCAGTACTTGAAGACTTTTACCGCTTGATCTCTGCTTCCACCATTCTGTATTTTGTGTATGTGGAGTTATGTAGATGCACATGTTGTGATCTTTACATGTAGCCTATGGCACGGTACACAACGTTATCTTCGACGTCTTCAACACTAAAACCCCTTCCGCTCAACACACGGTGAGCTGGAGGACCACCTGGAGTCGAGTGCGCCGTATGGAAGAGGCATTTTGCCACCGGTTCCCCTAGAACGATGAAGCAATGTCTATAGCTAGGATTGGAAAGATCCAACACCCGCATCATCTATTGCAAGATAAAACACAGTTGAAGCATCATCTACTGCAAGATAAAACACAGTTGAATTAAGATGTTCTTTGGTGCTCACTGCAAAAAAACACACACGTTATACACGATATACAATCTGTTCCAGTGAAAGTAAGAGCAGCAAAATCAAAAAAAGGTACGGTGTTGTGGAACGCACGTCGAGAAACCGGCTACACGTGTTTTTCCGTGAACAACCAACAAATGCAAAATGGTGCATACATGGAGGTGAAAGAAAAGAAGCAAATGTGCACAAGCCAATATAAATACTCACTTCCATGATATTCTGAACACAGGCAGGAACCACACGTGATCCGTAGAGAGTGACTCACGACGCGAGCTTGGTGTCTTGTGTGGTTGTTCAGTGCATCCAAGAAGTAAGCGAGGAGAGGAGAATGATAGTCTTGGTGATAGAGTAAGGAATGGAAGCACCGATGTAGAACGCCTAGTTAACGTCTTCAGTTCACTCGGAGGAGAGAGGCATAGAGATTTAGGAAAGAACCGTCTTGTCATGGCAAGACTTTATAGCTAAGAAGACAACGAGAGCAAGAGCAAATGAAAAATAGATGGTGACGTGGTCGCAAGTCTTGAAAGCTAACAAACGCGAAAACTCGGGTCTCGCCGGGCCACACCGCCCGAGTCCTTGCGGATGGCAACAGTTCACGCTGCCAGGTCTGCTCTCGGCCATGAGAACCTAGGTCCATCGTGAGATAACAGAACGATGCTCTCATCCGCGACAACCCGCATCCACCATTAGAGAAAAGAACGATGCTCTCGTCCGCGGTAAAGGGAAAAGCTTGTTTCCTATTTTGGACATTTCTTGATCATCATCCAACAATGGGTTAACGTGAATGTCTTATCGTACTACTTCTCTTTGAAGTACTCCATATCTTAGGTGACCGACACAAAAGGACGAGAATCCACAAAATATGCTACATATGCAATGTATGTGAACCAAAATGGACCAGATATTACCATGTTCCCAACACCTATGCCGCTCATGGGCCAAGCCTCCACATGCTCATCTGCACCACAAAGCACTCTAAATTCATGAAACACCATCTCTTTTGAAGAGATAGGATATTTCGATCACTACCGATTTGGTAGACATTAAACTTCTTACGCTCATGGAAGTATTTTCCAATATGACGCCAATATGCCAATCCTTTTTTCTCGGCATTGCAAACTGGATCTTGTCTAATTTTCATCCACGCCTCACAAAATATCTTGTCCTCCTTGACAGTGTAGCCACCATTACTTTGTCTCTTCTTTTGTATTGCTCAATAGGCACAAAATCATCAGCATCAGCATCATCCACATCCACTGTCTCCCCTCCATCGCCATCCATAGTCCAGGCATCATGCCCAACCAATGGACCATTGTCCATATCGACAACACATGTTGAGTGTCGTTCTCGGGCTCGATCATCTCATGCAAGATGACCTCTTATTCCTCCTCCCTAATCGAAACTCGGTGCAACAAAACATCGAATATGATATGGGGCACTAACAAGTTTGCCATTGGGATCTAGAGTGGCCCTTGCTATAGTGCTACATCAGCTCGCTAGACCCGGGGCGCGATTGAGGTCGATGGTAGGCTTGTCCACCATCATCATGATCTCTAGTGATGTTGAGTGGGACCCACCAACATGGGAGCGCACTTAGACGTGCGTAATGATAGAGTAGCCTCCTCCGCCAATGCAGTAGGCGACCTTGGGCGAAGAAGCGGGTGCATGCTCATGGACGACACTAAGCTTGTCGATGATGCGCTGACAACGACGCTGTAGACAATTAGGGAGAAGGCTTTAGTGAGTGCCTCCTATTTAATGTATAGAAGGGCATGGGTGACGAGCCCTTTGGCAGCGACCTCATCGTTGGCCTTGTCTTTAACGGTAGCAACGTACTTAGCCTGTTTTGCTTCTTCGATGACGGATTTTGCTTCCGTTGCACGTGCCTTGGTCGCTTCTCTCTGACCGACGCACTTCATGATCTCTGATGCCTGCTCCTCCACCATGAGCTCCTTCTTCCTTGAGAAGGGCCTTCATGTTTGCCTTGGTGCCAGCTTTGGTATTAGGGGTAGGGCGATGACATCCTCCATCGTTGGCTAGGGCTTTGGCGCCAATGAAATTCTGGTATGGAAGTGGAAGGGAGAGAGTGATGTTGGGTCGCTGGCTGATGGGCTAGGGGGAGACAAGAGGATGATGCGGCCGAACATGCGCATTGTCCAGCTCGACGCAAAGCCAACCCAAATTTAGGTTGAGAACGGGTTGCCGTGGACCGGCCAGGGACGCTAGGTTCGCTTGGATCTCATTACTAGACTACGTACCCTATCAGATCAGACAGTTTAGATAGTCCTTGTCCATTTGGATCGGCCCACTAGAGACCCAAATGACCCAGGTCTGTTTGAATCGGTCTGGACGGATAGGGGAACTACTAAAACCAGCTCTAGCGGCTCAACCCAAATGGCCGGACGAGTCCAAGCCAACCCATTCTTGACCCAAATTTGGATCGGGAATGCGTGTGGCCTGACGCGCCACGGACCGCGCGCGTGTTCGATTATATTTGCGTGTTGGCTAACCGGCCAAGCATATGTTAGTGGCACATTAATCAAATTAAACAAGTTTCAGTTTTGATGACCTTCACATTGATTAAAACAACCCTAACTATGATGGAGGTGAACCAAAAACTTGTTGTCCATCCTACGCCTTAAGCCCTACAACGACATTTTTTCAAATAATTTGTTGCCATCTTGCGCTCTACTGCTCCCTGTCGACATCCTTGGCCCCAGTGTGGCTGGATGGCCCGACCTCGTTAATGTGCCCCTTCCCAATGGCAAGGCATCGCCTCCATTGCCATTTTTGCTAGGCGCAGGTTCCTCTCGGCAACGCTGTGCGCCGACCATTTGGTGTCCGTCCAGCTCCTCCTCTCGCTTGTGGCACGGGAGATCTAGATCCATGTTGGCCTTCTAGCACTCCCTCTCCTCCTGCTCCTGCACGTCCTCTACCGCTGCAATATCCTACGTCGTGCACCAGCGGGTCCTCCTATGGGGCGGTCACAATGGCTTGGCACGCCATGTCTAGAAGCCACAGTGTCTCTATGATGCATGTAAAATGCATACATGCACTTTGTAGTTTACTGCGTTAAAATCATTATTATCTTGCAACCTTATTATATTTATTGGGACAAACCTACTAATGGTTGCAAAAGTCTACAAGTTCTTGTTTCACACTTCGTAGTGTAGGAAATACGCGAATATGGAAGGAACCCGGTCATTATGATGAAATTTGGAGTTTCTTGAAATCTCCTCCTACAGACTCCAACTCTTCCCATACTTGATGGATTCAGCCAAGTCACGAACCAAGGAGCTCCCAAAGAACAGAGGGGAGCCCTATAAAGGTTCTAGAGGTGCCCAAGAGCCTTGGATCAAAGGAGCATCCATCACATGGCCTAGATTGCATCTCCACCTCTATATATTGAGGGAAACCCTATTTTTGAAGGCATTCACCCATAGCCACGAAAATCCTCCTCCTTGGAAGCCACCAAGGAGGGGGATAAGCTCCTCAAGATCAGAACCATGGCTAGGAAGAAGAAGGGGCAAGGGTATTCGCCCCCTAGGGAAGCCGCTGCCCTAGGAGGGGCGCTGAGGCGCCGCCGCCTCTCCACACCAGCGCCGCCTCTCCCCCATGGGGAGACTCATCTCCATCACCATCTACAACAACTCTCCATCACCCCCCACTTTAATCTCTTGTCAAACATTATGTAGGATGCAATGTATTGTTTTCGCATGATTTATTGTATCTCTATGTTGATGTTTGAGTACTGACTTGTTTATGGCAATTGTGATATAGTTTTTTATTAGTTGCATACAAGTATATGTTATGTTCTATGATGATCTTGTTGTACTAACATATGAGTCCACACATATGTTGGGGGATGCACAAGGCTGTCACCGTTGCATATTGATAGAATGAGGGATAGCTAGAGTTTGACATAAACCAAATTCCAAGTCTTAGAGATACATGTTGTATTAATTCATGGTTAATCAACAGGGATATTATCATGGGGACCTTAGATCTAAACGAGTATTAATAATTCCCTTGTTTGCTCTTAGTTGGCCTTGGGATCAATAACTAGGGGTGTATTTGCTCATGTATATGGCTGCACCTATTCATGGCTCCTCCTTAGAAGAAACAATAAAAAGACTATCTTTGTACTTTACTAATTATGACAACCAACCAAATAAAATAGCAATTTGCCTAAGAACTTTCTCCCTTGGGTTATCCACCTCCACTTCACTAGCTCCATTTTACTTGCACTAGTTTATCTATAGTGTTTGCTTCCAAAAACTTTACTATTTTCTAGTTAGTACCAAAAAACAACCACACACACACTATAATTCCTAGCTTTGCATAGAAGGCCATATAAGTGGGTTATAGGGCTTTAGAGAATAGATAGTTTACCTTCAGCTCCTCGAGGGCTCGACACTCAAATACTTAACAAATTGTACTCCCTCTTGGTAGCTATGAACTATCGGCCAAAGTTTTCTTTGCTGGTGGTGTGGAATAACACGAGCAGAGTCCACTGCTCTTAGACGACGTCTAGTGTGCCAACCTCGTTCTCGAGGTCCTTAAGCTAGTTGAGGGCATCACCGTCGTCGTCCATGGCGACCGGAATGGCATCGTACATCGCCTCCGCCACAGGGTGACATCCACGACCAGATGCGCCGCATCTTGCTCCTCAGCCTTGGCCGCGATGGCCACTACCACCACATTATGCACTACAGCGCCAAGCGTGACCACCACCTTGAAGGAGATATGCCCTAGAGGCAAATAATAAAGTTGTTTATTATCATATCTTATTAGTTCATAATAGTTTTATATCATGATATAACTATATCAATCAGAAACATTGACACATGTGTGATACATAAACAAACCAAAGGTCTCTAGTAGCCTCTATTCAACTAGTTCATTGGGTAGTTGATGATCAAGGTTTCCTGATCATGGTGCATTTTATGCCAACTAACAATAAAGTCATATCATATGGAAAATGATGTGATGGACATTACCCACGTATAATTGTTGCAACACGATCAAGTCACAAATTTCACCGTTGAAATAGTTAGAAATGAAGTATCATAATCCTTAGACCGTGAGATCATATTTAGTCATTGTCACCTGCTTTGACTTCATCAACCGTCATAATCGTAACTGGGTGACTATAAAGGTGTATGTCAGGTGTTCTAGAGGGGCAGGTTGAGACGTATATATCAAGACCGGGATTTGTTCTCCTATGTGACAGGAAGATACACTGGGCCCACTCGGTGAATATTTTTGTGGCCATGGGAACCGGCTGGGACACCCTCAAACCCTCTTTTATTCTAAACTTCGAGATTAGCACATGAAGAAAGAGAAGAGAGAAACACGAAGTGTTCCATGAGAGAACCGGAATTGTTCCGGGAGGGTCCGAAGTTGTTTGGAATGAACCAAAAGATATTTCGGGTCAAAATAAATTTAATAATATGTATTTCATATTAATTATTGAAAACTAATATTAAATAAATATTTAAATTAAATTTATTTAGAAAATTTCCCCTAAAGGGCCAAGTCCATAGAGGGGACAAGGCCCAAGAGGGCAAACCGCCCAAGGAGGGGGGCCAAGCCACCGCCACCCAAGAGGGCCCACCCACCGAGCCTAGTGCCACGAGAGGGGGAGGAGGGCAACCGACCAGCTGCCCATGGCGCATCCCTCTCCCACCTCCTCCTTTAGTCCCACACAGGGAATTGGGAGAAAAGGGTCTCCCCTTTTCCCTATATAAGGAGTGACATAGGGGTGGGAAAACACAACTAAGATTTCTCTAAGGCATTTTCCTTAGAGAAAGAACTTTCTCTCTCTCGTTGCCTTTTATGGTGGCGCGATCCTTAGAAGAACTGTACACGCAAGATACAACATCGCTGTGACACGGGGTTGTGCTGCGATGATTCCGATCAGGAGATCTATGTAACTACCTCGGTGAATTACGCTCTTAGTTAATGCCTGGATGAACGAAAATGGTTAAAATAGTACGGTGGGGCCCAGGGCCACTCACGGTAGACCTTTTGGCCGTCCTAACCATTTTCAGACAACGGGACAAGAACGAGCGGCGTAATCGGCAGGCAAAGGGATCAACTACATACACAAATGAGTATGTATGCAAGCCACATACAACAGTCCTCAGAGCCATTCCATCTAAAAGAAATAGAAATATTGCAACGTCATACAGCAAGATCCAAATGTCCTAGATAGATATAATAATTTAGGATAGCTCCTCATACATCACACATCAGAGTATCAGGCGGAAGCGGAAAACAAGATCCGAGTACGGATAAGAAGCAAATTGGCATAAGATGCCCCATAAATAAACACATCCCGCCCACAGATCACACGGATCCCCGTTCCCGGAATCTCTACACCGAATGATCGTTGCCAACATCATATGTCTCTTCCACCCAGTATCCATCTTGCGGGTACACCTGTTCATCTGAATCAAACAATTTATCGTGTGAGACCCTAGGGGTACTCAGCAAGTCTTTATGCCGCTAAAGGGGACACAACCTGGGGTGACGCAATTGCAGCAAAAGATAATACCTAACAATTCTACAGATACTCGCTAACCTTCCGCCTAACCAATGATAGACGGAAGTCCATGAATTAAGAACAACAGTTATAACAGTATAATTAACAGATCCATCCTCCTCCTCGCTTACCAACGAGGAAGCGGACGAACAACCCCATCATCCGTTGGCAGTTTTATTAACCATTCCATGAGTATTGCACTATTTACTAGTCAAGTACTTAGTCAAATTAATAGCGGTACTTTAATTATACTTGTCTATGATCGAAAAACTGTGCTCCAAGTCGTCCATAACCGCGGACACGGCTTTCAGAAAGATTTACCCTGCAGGGGTGCACGAATAGCAACACACACTCGATCAACCTCGGAAAAACCAAATCAAAACCCAACGAGGCATTCACGACAAAGCAATCACATGATTCAAAAATATTTCAGGGGACCACCCCATTAAGCTACCCGCAACAAAGTTGTCCGGCTCCGAGACGGATCCAAGGTTTGTGTGGACGGTGGTAAATGACTAGGAACCCGAAAATGTGACTGGGCTTGTCGATACAGCGAAAACGTGTCACGATCCAAAACAGTACAGGTACTCCTCGCACAATCTTAAATAAAGCAGTAACATGGCATAAGTACAGGATAGTAATAAAGCCCCAAACTAATTGTGGCCCCAAGAAATAAGAATGAATCAAGCTCTGGCTCAGGGGGGTCCATAAGGCCTCCCGGATGTGGATAGTGTGAATAGTCAAGGAACAGGAATCAAGTACTCGGGGTCCTACGGGACACAAGTGAGCATGAAAAACCAAATAGCAGATATTGCTCACCGGTGTCTCTTTCATTAGTTATCCCATTACTACTCAGGTTATGTTGTTTAGGTACCTCATTATCCAGCAGACACTCACATACCCTACTCATGCTTTTCTACGACTCGCATGGCTCAAACAACTCCTGTAGTAATGGCTCATGGGACCGGAACAAGCTTGGTGTGGTTTAAAAGTAAGGCGATGCAGTACTTGGGATTCAATTTAATGCAATCGCGACTCAATGATGCAAGAATAAGATAGAGGCAATAGGTACTGTATGTATGCAAGCATGTGGTAGTGCTTGCCTGGTAGCTCAGTTGAAGCGAGAGATGGATCTGGATAATACTCCTGGGATTCCTGGTAATTCTCCTGCTGGGCGTCTATTCGAAGAAGAACCAAACAAACAAGGGCCAACATAAATAAAGTGCACACGCATATGAATTAAAATGCGACAAGCAAACAAACATGCCATGATGAATGATGCACAATTTACATGGCATTAAAGTAGCATGGCAAAGGTGAGGGGAGAAATAAAGCATTTTAATAGTTATTTAAACAAGTTTTATTGTCATAAACAGTTCAGATTTTTAATAACAACATGATGCATGCTTCAATTCAGAACAAGGACTGCATAGATAGAACGGGCTCGTCGCGCTGATCGATTTAGACATTCTATTTGTCAAATTTGGAGTTATAAAACAAAAGTTATTAATTAAATAAGGAAAAGGGCATTTTATTGTAATTTTAATCATCTCGAAAATTTAAAGTGTTCAAAATATATTTTGAAGGGCATATTTGAATTCCTCACATTTTTCTGATTCCAAAACATATATTATATGTATTATTTGGATTTGTATTTTAAAAATTATTTGAATCTAAAAAGAATTTGAATTTAAATCAATTTGAAAAAGATTTAATTTAAAACAGACAATCGGAAAACATTTTACACCGCCGGTAATTCTAGCCTAGACGCTAACGGGTGGGGACACAACGGACTAGGGCCACGCGCGCGCGAGAAAATGTTTTGCACCAGGCGGAGGCTAGCCCAGGCACTGACAAGCGGGTCCGACGGCGAAGCTGGCCCCACGAGTCAGCGAGGGACGGAATGCGGGTTGAGAACCGGGTTTGCTGGGGGGGGTTTCTGCAAATTGCCAGGCGGCTGACAGGTGGGGACACTAGGGCTACTAGGGACCTGGGCGTGATCGCCAAATAGCGCGGGGGTCCTTTTTGCAAAATGGTCGCGCGAGCGCTGTCTGAACTGACGCTGTCTCTCTGAACTTCGACGACGACTGACGGGTGCAGACTTCCGGCGAAGGTGGCGTCGCGTCCGCGGCGAGACAGCTCTGGCCGCCAAAACGAAAGTTGTAGAGGAAGGTCTCGGCTACGGATTTCATTTAGGGAGGGTCGGCGGAGGCGGGCCGTGCTGGCCGGGGCACGCCGGGGAACAGAGGGGAATCCAGGCGGGGACTGAGCGTCGGCGGGGCGGCTCGCCGGCGAGGGTCAATTAGGGGCGGCGTTAGGCACGTGAAGAGGGGGAATAACGGAAGGGGCGAGGGGTCAGCTCACCTCGTCCGATTCCGGCGGAATTCGGAGGCAGGGACGGCCGGAGCGGAGGGAAACAGTGGAGCTGTGGCGGGGGTGTACTGCTCGTCGGTGAGGGGGCGGCTACAGCGAGCTTGGCGTCTTCCAGCGGGCGGGGTCGAGTCCACGGTCCGCGGCGATGCTTCCCGGTGTGTCCCCGGTCACCGGCGAGGACGGAAGCGACGTCGCGGCGCGCGGTCTGGCGGCGGCACGCGGGGAAGAGGGAGAGGGAGCGGAGCAGAGCTAGGGTTAGGGAAAAGGAGGGCGGCTCGGCGCGAGGATAAGGAGGAGGGCTGGCGTGCGGGCGGCGTGGCTGACGCGGCAGACGGCCACCTGCCCGTGGCTGCTTTCCGTCAGCGGCTACGAGAGAGAGGGAGGGCGACGGCGTTAGACAGAGGGAGAAGAGGAGCAGGACGGGGCATCGGCGCTGAAGCGGTACGGCTGGGAGGTGGGCCGGGAGATGGGCCGGGACGGGCGAGGCCGCTGGTGGGCTGCTGGCTGCGCGGCAGGTAAGGTTCTCTCTCTTTTTATTTCTTTCTTTTTGTTTTATTATCTGATTTGATTTGTATTTTGATTTTTTTTTCAGATTTAAACCAGCCCAAGAGTTTATCTTTTTGGGAGTTTTTGCATATTGGAAAAATGAAACAGGACTAGCTAGGGAGTGAGAGAAAAGGCTTGGATTAGGCTAAGATGAGGTGGAGGAAAAATAATCATGAAAAAAAAAGAAAGGAGTATGGGAGGAATCCTTCATATAAACATGAATGTAGATAATTAAAATGATAAATGTTGATGAGAGAAAAGAGATGGTGATGATACACAAGAGAAGAATCCCTAAAACCAAAAGAAAGCCAAATGGCTAAAGGTGGTGGTACTTTTGTATGGCCCATGTAAAATAATAATGCCATGATTTATTTTGTGAAAACAATATTAATATTATGGCATTATTCTTATGCATATCCAAGAAGTGGAGATAATCCAAGCACAAGAATTTAGATGATTTAATCCACCCCAAACTACATGAGCTAGAATTAAAATATCAAAAGAAAAAGAAATACAAGCTCATGGTTAATGGGATGGTGGAATTATAAGGTGGTGGAAGAGAAAGGTGGTGGAATTGAAATAAAAGATATGCCCCCAACTCAACTTGGGCATTGAATAATATATCAATAACCAAATACAATATCAAGAGGCAAATACAATTAATAATGCATATGAGAGAAAAACCAAAAGACAGAGGGTTTTATATGATGCTCAAATGCAAGGTGGCATGATGACATGAGCATGATATAATTAGGATGCAACAATAATATATATGAAGTAGCCAATATCTTATTAGGACAAGTAGCATTACAATTGTTAGACAATTGGGATGCTACAATCTACTTCCACAATCTCGACAGGGACCAGAGATTCGGGAGTCGTCGTCTTGCACTGTACGTGTGGGATACCCCGGGGGCGCTATCACTTGTGACACCAAACCATCATACGCGGACCAGGACAAGGGGTGACTTGCGAGGAGCTTCGCGAGTTTGAGGTCGGATGAGTAGGACTACATCATCCAAGTTCTCCATGAGCGTTAAACGCTTACGGTCTATAAGGGTATGTTTACCGATGGTCTCTCCGTTACGGCCTTACTTCTAAATATATCCTGACTACTTCTTCTGTTTCAAAATATAAGATGTTTTAACTTTGTGAATAAAGTATATCTAAACTTTTTTAGTGTCTAGATTCATCTATGTTTGAAGTGAACCTGGCAGGGGCGGAGGTAGAACTATTCATGGGTATGCAATGAATACCCAATAATTTTTACAAATAAATTTCAGTTTATAAGCCCCCAGACGCATGTATATACACATTAGAGTCTTCTGTACGTGCTAAACACGTAAAATCCGAAAAATCGCGATGTCCAGAGCCCCTCCCGAATTCTGCCTTCCAACCTGGGCCAAGTATCCATTTTGGGCTTTAGCTGGGCTGCCGCAGATCGACCTTATCTCCTGCCTAGGCGCCCAGCGACTATCGAATGGACAACCCCGGCACTGGGACGCAAACTGCCCTCGTCTCGATCGACCTTAGCCGCCGCCCGCCGGCGTTTTGTGCTCCTGTGCCACCGCCCGTATCCAGGCGCTCGCCCGCTCGCCGGTGCTCCGCCATAGTCGCGGCCGCGGAGGCAACCAAATCCCGCGGCCCTGCCGGCCGTCCCTCCGCCTGCCCGTTGCCCCACCGGCTCACCCTCACGCCTGAAGCCGCACGGCCGCAGCCCGCACCGGCGCTGCGCAAGCCGAGCTCGATAGGAACTACGGTGCTTATAAAGTCCGGTAGGATCGTTGACAGAGGCGCTGCACAACAGCATACCAGCACAATTCGTCACCACATTCAGGGTAAGAAGAAAAGGTGTTTCAAAGTTCAGACCTTCAGTTGTATTTTTTCTTTTTTTTACCTTAAACTTAAAATCAGAAGTGATCAGTTGTTTACCATGAATTCAGAATCAGAGTTAGAAGTGATCAGTCAGCTGCTGCTAATTCTACCTTGAATTCAGATGCTGAATCAGAAGTGATCAGTTCATCAAGGTAAAAAGGAGTGCTTCAAGTTGTAAGTGCTGTTTTGATTTTCCTTAATTACTTTAAAAAATCATTGTAGTCCTAAAACTGAAGAACAAGCGGAAGCAGGAGAGGTGTAGTGATTTGGAATGTGTTTGAGATAAAGGTGCAAAGAGAATGGAGATAATTTCGATGTCAATGCCCACGCCAATATTTATCGAAGTTGAAAGCCAAAATCAAGATGAAAATGTGAGTTATCCTACTTCCAATGAATAAGTTGCACTTCGGTTCTTGCTATTGTGAACATGCATATGTTATATTGGTGTGCTAGGATTATATTTTTTTTAACTTCGAATACCCAATATGAAAATCCTGGCTCCGCCACTTACCTGGACAGTAAAAGAGTCTAGATACACTCTTTTCTCAAAGTTAAAACATTTTAATATTTTAAAACAGAGGGAGTAGGTGTGTTCTGTCGTAGATTTTTTTTTCTGCCAATGAACCCTTCACACCTCGTGCACCGCCATTATTTTCTATTCACGGGCCGATCCATTCTAACCAAACCGGACACGGTGTGGAAAACGAAAATGGATCGGCTCGACATGCCCTTCTCTGCACCTCGCCGTTGCCTTTTCTTCTCGAGCGGTGGAGTCCAAATTCAGACAGCTCATCCAGTGAAGCGCGGGCGCGCGTGACAGACACACATGTCAGACAAGAAAACAAAAAGGTTAGCATAGCACAGCACGCCATGGCAATTACGTACCTGCTGCCGCTGTAGAGGACTGTACGTCCATCAACCTTTTTCGCTGTACAAACACGCTCTACTTTATATCATACTCCAGTATCCTATGCGATGGCGGCCACTCCTTCCTACTACCTCCGTTCAGTGAAACTAGTGACAGTAAGTTGGGTAGTTCATCGAGCCGGCGCAGGCCGCTCCCTCACTGTCCCTCGCTGAGACAGATGAAACCAGCCGCGTCGGCAACAATGCTGCTGCTCCTTGCCCTCCTCCTCTCCGTCGCGGCGCCCACGGCGCTCGGCGGGGAGAGGAAGCCGACGCTGGTGTTCATCCTGGCGGGGCAGTCGAACATGGGGGGCCGGGGCGGCGCCACGGTGGGGGGCCGCTGGGACCGCTACGTCCCGCCCGAGTGCACCCCGTCGCCGCGCACCCTCCGGTTCTCCCCGGCGCTCCAGTGGGAGGAGGCCCGCGAGCCGCTCCACGCCGGCGTCGACGTCGGCAACGTGATCGGCATTGGCCCTGGCATGCCCTTCGCGCACGCCGTCCTCCGCTCCAGCTCCGTGCCGAGAGGCAGTGTCGTTGGGCTGGTGCCGTGCGCGCAGGGCGGCACGCCCATCGCCAGCTGGTCCCGGGGGACGGACTTGTACAACCGCATGGTCACCCGCGCCAGGGCCGCCGTCGCCGGGACCGGGGGGCATGGGAAGCTCGCCGCCATCCTGTGGTTCCAGGGCGAGACGGACACCATCCGGCGCGAGGACGCGCTGGCGTACGCGGGGCGCATGGAGGCCATGGTCCGCGACGTCAGGCAGGACCTCGGCATGCCCAACCTCCTCGTCATCCAGGTTCCGATCGATGTTCCCCTTCAGCTCCATAGATTTTCCTGAACTCTGTACAAACATGTTCTTTCTTTCTTGGATCGGTTAGGTTGGGATCGCGACGGGGCAGGGGAAGTTCGTGGATCTGGTGCGGAAGGCGCAGACGGCGGTGAGGGTGCCCAACCTGAGGTACGTGGACGCCAAGGGGCTCCCCATCGCCAACGACAACACGCATCTCACCACCCAGGCTGAGGTCCGACTCGGCACCATGCTCGCCCACGCCTACCTCGCCACGCTCCACTAATTCATTTAGACCGCGAGCCTGTTTATCACACTAGGACATTACTACTGCATAACTGCATAGTTTAGTGTCTTATTACACCATACATGTATCATTAGTTCCATGGTAGAGTCTGTTTGGTGATTGATTATCTGCTGCCAACAACAAGTTGAGTGGCAATTGGATGAATGAATCTTCTAAGAGCTAAATACACCACTAGTCCCAATAGTTGTCAGGTACACATGTTGGCAGTGGTTATTTTGCAAAAACGCCCTTTATTTATTTTTGTCTAGGACATGTAATTTATTGTTGTCCACTCACGTGTGCCCCACCTGCAAGAAAAAGAAGGAGAATTAACATATTTATATGAGCAGCCGGGGATCTCGAATGAGCAACCAACTGGTTCGTTCCGCTACTAGCAAGCCACTAAGGCAAACGAAGGTTCATATTTCAATACTCGCGAATTTTTATATACTGTACTCGCGAATTTTTCAGAGGGAGCTTTAACAACTCCGGCTCGTCTGTTGCCTACCTCCGCTCTTTTGCCTGCACGTAGCTTGCCAACACCGAAAGCCTACGTCCAAGATAATGGCTCCACACCCACTTACACATACGTTCGGTGCCTACGAGCACGTCGTCGGTGGCCTCGCGAACCAAGGAGTCGATGGCGTAGCCGTAGCGCATGCGGCCACCAACCGCGCAGGGTCCAGCGGCTTGAGGGCGCCACCCATATGGAGAGCCATGTGAAGATGGGCTGGCGGATAGCACGACGGCAACCTGCTACGATATGTCCATTAGTGTGATATGTCCATTAGTGTCAACACCGTCTCAACACAGTGAGTAGAAGCAACAACGACCTCCACCACATGTCATTTGGTTTGCGCGTCAGAGCCGTGCGAGGTGTGTTTCAAGTGCCATTATCAAGAAGTGAGTCGAAGAATGCTAATGCCGCCGCCGCCGTAGAGTCGTGATCTAGGCTGCCTTTAGGCCTTGGTTACGAGGAGCTATATCCCTACCTATCGATCGGGGACACTCATGAGACGGTAAAAAGCTATCTCTAGTACCTAGCTCCTAGAGACCGCGGGGTCGGACACTCTCCGCGAGCTCCTTCGCGCCAAGGACGTGTACATCATGACCCGCTTGAATATACCGGGTGAAGGCCTAGAGCTGTAAGAGAGCGAGCGGCATGGCAATGCACCCACTCTTCTTTGCCAGAGCACGTAGTTAGCATAAAACTACCACTTTATATGTCAAATTTCTTAAATTGTACCAGTCGACCTCCAAATCGCATAAAACAACCACATCGGAATTAAATTTTCGCAAAATGCACTGATTCGTGTTTAATTGCGAATTGACGCCGAAACTGACAGTGGGACCCACTTATAAGTGTCAAAGTTGCTGAGGTGGAGTTGGCCCCAGCTGCAAGTCCTATTAAAATTAATTAAAATATAAAAAAGTAAGGGGAAAAGTGGGACGATGTTGACCCATCCAATCCATAATCCGCCGGCTCACCCCGCCGCCATACTCCGGCGAGCTCCCTAACGCCGCCCCTCCCTCGTGGAGTTCACGTCCGCCACCGGCATGCCCCACTCCATGCCGTCGTACTCCGGCGAGCTCCCTATCACCGCCCCTTCCTCGCGGAGCTCGCGTCCGCCATCGGCATGCCCCGCTCCCTGCCGCCATACTCCGGCGAGCTCCCTGCCGCCGCCACTCCCTCGCGGAGTTCACGTCCGCCACCGGCATGCCCCACTCCATGCCGTCGTACTCCGGCGAGCTCCCTATCACCGCCCCTCCCTCGCGGAGCTCGCGTCCGCTATCGGCATGCCCCGCTCCCCACCGCCATACTCCGGCGAGCTCCCTGTCGCCGCCACTCCCTCGCGGATCTCACGTCCGCCATCGGCATGCCCCGCTCCCCGCCGTCGTACTCCGGCGAGCTCCATGTCGCCGCCCCTCCCTCGCAGAGCTCGCATCCGCCACCGACATGCCCGCTCCCCGTTGGCTCCTTCCCGCACCGAGCTCCCCTTGCTCATGGAGCTCGTGGCCGCGGCCGAGCTCACGGCGGGGCAGGCGGGGCGGCATCGGTGGTGGACTAGGTAGGCAGGGACGGCGCGGCTACCCACACGCCAACGAGGGAGGAGCTCGGTCGCGAGGGGCGCTGCGATGATGGTGAGCAGGCGGCGGCAGCAAACAGGGCTGGCGACAGGACAGTTAGGGGCGGCGGGGGGTGGTTAGGGGCTAGCGGTGGTCAACGAGAAGGGAGAGGATTTTTTATTTTGTAATGTTTTTGTATTGTTTTTAATTGTGCTGACATGTGGGGCCTGGTCCACGTCACCAAATAGCCCCCGACAAGTGGGGCTCACCTGTTAAATTCGTTGTCAATTCACGATCAACCCACGATTAGTGCATTTTGCGAAATTTTAGTTCTGATGTGGTAGTTTTATACGATTTGGAGATCGACTAGCACTATCTGGGAAATTTGACATGTAAAATAGTAGTTTTATGCTAAAAACCCGTAGCACGAGGACGAGGATATTGGTCGGGTCGCACACGCTCACTCACCACCGCGTGTTGTAACTGATTCTATTCATTTGTAAATAAAATCAGTGACCTACTAATCTACACTCAGAGATAAACGTATATGGGTTGTTGTGGTTATTCCGTATTGTTTACAACCTGTAGATCCCTATTCGAGATTCACTCCAGCGAATACTTTTTTAATTAATTCGACGGGTAGGATCGGCTGGATAAGCTTTATGTGATATATGTGCTATACAAGAATTATAGTGGTGTTTTCGCAAAACAACCACCGCCACGTGTCAGCATCAGGGTCACTTGGGATGAGTTTTGTACCGTGTTGCAACTATTGGGACTACTCCACCCCAATTTACAACTAGTGGGACTGAAATGACCTAGTGGACAACTATTGGGACACCCCAATTTACAACTAGTGGGACTGAAATGACATAGTGGACAACTATTGGGACCAGTGGTGTATTTAGCTCATCTTCTAAAATAGGCCGTAGTTCCTCTGTACTAGTACACGTTGTGCTGCCCAAGTGTAAACCATAATCTATGGTAACCTTGTATTCTCTTCCCGCTTTCAAATGTAATGCCGGGCTATATTTCTCACAACCTTCGGATATTACTTCTACAATCGATAAAAAAGGCAAAATGTTTGTCGGCTCAGAACATTGTCTACCTTGAGATCTCAATCGGAAGGCCATTGGGAGGACAATGCAACTTGAACAAGTTCAAGATAAACCACTCGGGCAGAACTCGGGGAGTGATGTCATCAAGGCATAACAAGTTGAGTAACCCCTGGTTAAAATCGCGCCTGCACCACGGAGATTGGGAAGTCTATATAATGTACGCAATGTATGGTTGTTGGACAACGTTGAGGCTTCGGACCTACGAGTATATGGAAGCTAGGGTAGATCTAGGTTCCCCTGTGAGATCTGAATTAAAGTCCATAAATGATGATCAAGTTTAGAACTTAGTTGATGTGTCATATTGTCTTAAAACCATTGGGTGCAATGGTTCTTTAAGAATAAAATGGGTATGGATGGAATAGTATCTATAAAGTTTGTGTTGTCATACATGTTTTCCTAGAAGTTCAAGGAGTTGATAACTAGAAGAATTCACATGTAGAAATGGTTAAGTTGATCCGAATCCTTTTAGTTATCGCTGGGTATTTTGATTACGAGATATGGAGAAAGGATGTCAAAATGGTTGTTATTAATGAAAAACTTAACCGGGAACATGTATATGACACAGTCCAATTTATTAATCCAAAGAATGTTGGTGAGATATGCAAGCTTAGGAAACCCATTTATGAACTGAAGTAATTATCACATAGTTGGAACATTTGTCTTGATAAGGTAATCAAAGGGTTTGACTTTATTAAAAACAAAGATTAACCTTATTTATACAAGGAGTTCATGAGCATACTAATTTTTCTAATCTTATATGTGGATGCTGCACGTTGATTTGGAATGACATTCTGCTTGAAACCGTCAAGGACTCGTTGAAAATTGGTTCTTGCCAATGCCACCTGGCATTAGTCTATCAAGACTAGAACTCCACGACTTCTGATGACGGAAGTATCGCATGGTTGTGATTTTGTAACTTTCGAATCCATCATGTACAATATTCTCTATTTGAACAGATTTTTTCAATGCTCTAAATTCTTAGGAGCACCAACCGTTAGAAAAATCTTTCGCTGCCTGATTGTACATTTAATGGTACTTTCGTGACTCGATGCATTCAGACTCCCTACAAATAAATAAAATATGATAGGACTATGATATTTCTAGACGATAAAATGCATTTGATACCACAAGCGCATGTAGGCCATGACGGTTATAAACACCGAGACACATGTCCAATCGCCGTGCTCGTGCTTAGACGGTAAAAAAAGAGCTAGAAATAGGGCACGTTTCTCATGGAACATCGGATACGATGCGGGATCTATTCTCTGGCACCAGCCCGAGTCACCTAGGTGGATTATAGAAGACGATCGTAATTTTTAGAGAAGTGAGCCTAGCTTGACTGGTTGGGGTAGTGGATGTACAAACTCAACACTTGGGTTCAAATCCCCACGGATGCGAAATTAGGTTCCTATTTATACTTGAGGATCAAGCTCTCCTGGTACTTATGCAATTTAACCTGAGAACCATGCTTGGTATTTACCAAGATTAAAAAACCATGGTACTCGTGCTTAATGGTTGTGTGCATCCGTAGTTGGTGTAGAGACTCGGGAAGTGAAATTCTCCCCCCATTTTAAGGCTCTCGATTCGTTCCTCCCTCGAGCGACTCCACCCATCTCGTCGATCTGACGGTGGGAAGGGGAGGTGTCTGAGGTGGCGCTGCATGGGGGTAGGTGGGGCACCAGCGGAGGTCACAGGGCGGCCCAGCTGGGTGGCCAGTGTCTGAGGCACTCCAGCGGAGAGGCAACGAGGAGGCGACCGGTGTGGCGCCGGAAGGCGCGCGATCTGGGCCTGGATCCCGATCTGCACCATGATCTCAGCATGCCCCCAAGGTTGGACCGCAATCTGGGTGAAGGGCCCATCTAGGGATTCGGTGGTGGGTTCTGGCAGTTCACACTGGCAATTCTGCAGCCAAGTTCTTGTCGTACCTTCCTTGTTTGCCCTATCCTACTGATGATGACTGGCGGCATGGGGGCTGCGAGTCTTGCGAATAAAGGTGGTGGTCCTCGGGTTCCCATGATGTCAAGACGAAAATCTTCTTGTTGCCTGCCCTCATTGTTCCATCCTAGACCGGCGTGTGCCGGAAGGCTCCGCCGACAAACTCCCATGGACGACTATGCCTGGAGATTGCTAGATCATAAGGAATTCGGTCATGCACACCCATGTTTTTTCTGACCGTTTGGTTTCAGAGGGAGCATTGGGAAGCTCTGCTATCTGTTAACATCATGCGTCTTGTCTTTCAATGATCCATGATGAAGTCGGATGAAGGGAATGCCATGAAAGTAGGGACATGTGGGCTAGTGATGGTGGTTTGTGTATTTCTGGCATTGTGGAGCTAGCTTGGTGATCTATGACTTCAATCCATGACTGTTAGAGGGGGAGGCAGAACAGGAGGAGTTCATAGTCTTACCTTGCAGGGTGAAAATCCAAGGTCTAACCTTAATTCGTTGTGCCTGGCAATGACCTTGTTGAAGGCATTGTTTTTGTGAGCGAGGACTTTCTCCAGGGTGAAAACCTATGATCTTTGAACGGGTGACGACGACGCTTGAGTACTGTTTAATTCTTAAAGACGTCGCTATTGGATAGGCTGGACTTCTGGTGTTGTTTTGGTGGTGTTAGTGTTGCTGCTACAAGGAACTGACTCCTATAGCAGGACTTCTCTTTTTTGTAATTCTTCTTCTTTTGTTGGTTGTGTGCATCTGCAAGGCTGCTAGGACGATGCGTTGTTGCAGAGGCTGGGTGTAACTGGTATCTTTCTGATATTAATATATGCTCCTTTCCAAAAAAAAGGGTAAGGTGTGGCACAATAGTTTTCCTTGTTTAGTACATCTTTCACCGACACAAAAATTAATGACAATTAAAGGTAACAAATTAGTTTTTCTATTACATTCAAAATGTGCTTAATATTTCATAAAGATATAAAATTACATTCTATTGACACATAAAACTCATTGCATTGCACTTCAACCACTCATGGTCTCATTAGACCTTTCATATGGATCAAGGGGTGCTAATGTGAATTTTTAAAGAAGGGAGCATGTCAACACCCGGATTTTTAATTCCAGATGCCTATTATGCCATACTTCGCAATCCCAAGATTACCATTTTTGCGAGACATAACAGAATTGGTACCCTAGTACATCAACCATTACAAACCATAATAAAGGTCTTACAAATAAAGGATCTCATGATCCAGTCTTAATACAAATTAAGCAGCGGAAAGTAAACGTAGTAAGGGCTCCATTTTCAGGGTCACAGGCAATGCTGACGATGGGAGATGATCCTAGTTGTCATAGACCTCCTGCTGTCCATCTTCCTGGTAGTCCTCCTCATAGTCTGGCCACGGGAATAGCCAAGGACAAAGCCATGCGTACTCTTTAAGTACTCGCAAACTATCACTAACAAGTAAGGTAGTTCTAGTAGGAATCTTAAGCTCTAGGTTTATTTGCAAAAAGGCAGGTTTATTTCATAAGAGTTCAAAAGTAAAGAATCTAATTTAATTACTTAAGTGGGAACCTAGTTTTCATGTCCACAACCCTGTTGTGGTCAAGTCAAGCTCATAGTTCAATTCACAAGTCATTTTGAAAACATCTGACAACGGAATAGTATGGCCACTCTAACTGTCCATGACCGCGGACGCGGCTATTTGAATAGTTTGACACTCTGCAGAGGTGGTACACTTTCACCACAAAATTTGATACATCTGTCAGGGATAACCCTGAATCATCATACTTAGTATGCGCATAATCAATCATAACCTTTCAATTACACACTCTAGTATAGGCACCTCCCCTATGAGCTTGGCCTCCTAGCCATGGCCATCCTGTGCACTGCATAGGTGGACATTCATCATGAGGTAGCCTCAGCTCAACCTCTTCCGAAAGGGAACCCATACTAAGGCAATAAACTTCTAGTTAACCCCGACCCAATTTAGGTATTGTGGTTGTACGGTAAAATTGGAATGGTATCGCATCTGAACCCAACCATCGGTTTTTGTAAAAGGGCCAAGGCTCATGCCTCAACATTTTCATCATCAATCATTGTGTTTCTCAACACATGTTAAAACATTTCAATAGAATGAATCATCATACCAAGGTTTTCATAATCATTTTCACCAAGTATTCCCATCTAAAGTGATCAACTTTTTATGCTTAGCACTAGCCACTAAAGGTGAGGGTATTTCCCTAATGAGGGGGTGCTAATCAAGTGTAACTATCCATCTCTAGTTTTATGCATTTTGATGACCTCTAAGTATAACTAGTTAGGGCTAGTTTTATACTCTTTATGGTACCTATCCGATTTTCCAATACCCACAAATCACTAACTAAAGGTAAATAACTTTGGTAAAAGTAAAAGAATAAAGCTTGCAAGTAAAACTTGGGATTGGTATAATCAAAGTTGCATAACCAAAGCATGCCTAATGCATCTTCGGTTATGAATTTGGCAAGTGTTAACTTGCATAGTTCCAGCTTGCATAGTTATGAAACTTGAAGTGTTAGCTTTCCTTGAGCAGTACAGTGGTTGAAGTTTTCTTCTTCTTCTTAGTACTCATTCTCCTCATTTCCCGGGTCGGTACTAGCGTCTATAAGTAAATACAGGGTACACAATCACCAAACAATACTTCACTATTTCTATTTAGTAAACTAGGGCTCACACTTGATGATCTAGCATCATCACCAGCATTACATGAAATAAAGACTTAGCCTTATTTATTTTATTTTAGAAAAGTAATTTCTACTCATTGAAAATACTTAAGATTTAATATTCTCCAAATAAAATATGGGATCATGTTGACACATGTCATCACCACATATTCTAATACATGGGAATGTGATTTAAAGTGTTGGTCATATTTTAAAAAGTTTAAAATTACTATTTAATAACATTATAGTGACTAGAAATGCATATATAGCATTCTTTTAGTACTAGTCCAAGATCACTACATGTAAACCTAAATATTTTTACATATTCAGATAGATCTTGTCAAATGTGATTTTTGAGAGTTGGAATCAACTCAAAAGCATTTATGGTTGATTTTTGAAAAAATGTTTGAAGTGGCAAAAGTCTCTGCCTTGTTATTTTTACTATAGCTGATCTATAATTTCAATTGATTTGAATCCAACGTGCTTGGATAGATAATTTGAATATCTTTCTAATAAAATTGGAATCATGCAATTTGGTTTAGTGAATCTCTTTGAATTGATTTTTGAATCTACTGTTAGAATCTAATTCTTACTAAATTGGAAAAATCCTATTTGAATCAATGGGCTCTACGCGGGAAACTAACGGGCCGGCCCAATTGCACTGCGCTTGCGCAGCGGGCTGCTGACAGGGGGGTCCCATTAGTCAGTGGCTTATCTAACCCAAATCGATACGTTTCCAGCTGAGCCGTACGATTAGAACACGATCTAGCGGCTGAGGTTCATCTTCTACGTCGAACAGCTCCGACGAGAACTAAACCCTAACGCGGCGGTAGGGGTCATGGGGGCTCACCAGGGCTCTAGCTAGGGTCGGCGATGGGGGCGAACGACGTTGTAGATGACGGTGATTCAAACGGTGGTCGCGACGGCTCCTAGCTCCGATTCCTCTTCTCCTCTACAGCAGCGGGCTCTGGTGAAATTTCAGCGATGTGGTGCTCGCCTTGCTCCGGGGAGAGGTGTGGGAGGTGTATGAGAGAGAGGGGAGTGGAATGGTGTGGAGAATTGAGGCTAGGGTAGCCTCTATTTATACACCGATGAGAGGGACAGAGCGGCATGGCTCGGGCTCGTCGGCGACATTGTTATAGAGGGCTATCGGCATGGCTGAGGGTAGGGGTCGACGCGGTGCTTTAGGGCGATGGTCACATGCTTAATGGCACGACAAGGGGCGGTCGAGAATGGTCGAGCATGGTTGATGTTCTGCGCGGGAGCGGTGGCTATCGAGACGGCGTACAGTGGCTATGGTCCACGCGGCGGCGAACGGGCATGTCTGGGGGATAGCTAGGGTCACGGCGAGTGCGGGCATGGGCGACGATGGCAAGGGGAGGCGTGTGTGCGCTGGTCAGCTGAGGCACTCTGGAGCGCTCTTGGCATGGCAGCAGAGAAATGGGCGTGGCAGTTTTCGGGTGGTCCACGGCTTGCCTGCGGTTGAGGGTTGGACAGAGGGTGGCGGTGGACGGTGGCCTGTCTCCTGGACATCATGGACGAGGGCGGTGCTGGCTGTGGCAAGCGGTTCTTGGTCGGCCAGCGTGACAAGCTTCGGGCGGCGCTACACTGGTGCAACGGCAAAGGGGGGATGCGTGTCTTGCGCTGCTGGGTGTTGGGGGAGACCAAGGGAGTGAAGAGGGGACAAATGGGTGAGTGATCACTGCTCGAAACAGTGGAAGTTAGGCCAGGGTTTTCTGTGTCTGCCAGGTGCTTGACCAAATGGCCGCATGAATTCAAATTTGCAATTTTTGAATGAATTTTGGTGAGTGTTCTGAGCACTTGCTTGAGTGTCTATGGTTGCTTCGAAAAGTCAAGGTGAATTGGTTGGAGTGTTTGTTTGCAAAATGGTGATCTTAGTACATACACTTGATTCAATTTTGAATTGTCCTTTAAATAGATTTGAAAATAGTTTATGTGAGTTTGTAAAGTTGGTTTCACTTTTACTTGGTCTAGCAAGGGGTGAAAAGAATTGGAAAAGTTTCTATTAGAAATCTTTGACTAGAAACACTCAAAGTGGTCTAGTGGTTAATTTTGGTCAAAGTGACCATTTGATCATATGATTCATATTTGAATTTCTTTGCTTTTGATTTTGTTTGTAATTGGCCTAGATGATGTAGTATTCATCTTTAAACCATTTCTTATCATTTGTAGCAAACAAACATGGCAATTGCACTCATTCATACACTAATGCAAATCACACATACACTCATATTCAATTTAATAATAAAAGTTTTTGTTAACCCTAAACTTGGGTGATTAGAACTTGATAATCTTGATTAATATTTTTGGGGTGTTACAACCTTCCCTCCTTTAACAAAATCTCGTCCCGAGATTTAATAAAAACTAGGAACTAAAGAGATTTGGAAACTCAGTCCTAATGTAATCTTCTCGCTCCCAGGTAGCTTCTTCTTCCGTATGGTTGCTCCACTGGATCTTGAGAAACTTGATACTCTGGGTTCTGGTGGTTCTGAAGGCTTCTTCCAAAATACGAATGGGTACTTCACGATACGTCAGATCCTTGTTGATATCTATGGCTCGGTGATCAATGTTCTTGAACACTTTGGTCTTCTCCGGAACTTCTAGGCATTTGGGAAGTTACGAGATATGGAACACATCATGTATGGATGACATCTCCTCCGGCAATTCCAGTTGATATGATACTTCTCCTCGGTGATTCAAAATTTTGAAGGGACCAATATATCTGGGGGCTAACTTTCCTTTCAGACGAAAACTTTGCATTCCTTTCATGGGTGATACTTTGAGATACACAAAATCTCCGACATTGAAGGTCATGTCTCTACGTCTCTTGTCAGCATAGCTCTTCTGTCTGGATTGGGCGGTCTTGAGGTGCTCATGGACTTTGTGAACCTTCTCTTCGACTTCTCGTAGGATGCCGGGTCCGAAAATCTGACTCTCTCCTACTTGCGACCAATTCAAGGGGGTACGACACTTCCTTCCATATAGAAATTCAAAGGGGGCCATTTGCAAATTAGCTTGATAACTATTGTTGTATGAGAATTCTGGGAAAGGCAGACAATCTTCCCATTTTGATCCATATTCTAGCACACAAGCTCTCAACATATCTTCTAAGATTTGGTTGACTCTTTCAGTTTGTCCATCGGTTTGCGGGTGATAAGTTGTGCTGAAGTTCAGTTTGGTTCCTAATCCTTTTTGGACTTTCTACCAAAATCTTGAGGTAAACTGGGTTCCTCGATCTGACACTATGGTCTTGGGGGTTCCATGCAAAATGACGATTCTAGCAATGTATAGCTCTACTAGCTTCGAACTCTGGTAGGTGGTCTTGACAGGTATAAAATGGGCTACCTTGGACAGTCTATCAACTATGACCCAAATAGAGTCATTTCCCCTACTAGAGGTAGGCAAACCGGTGATGAAATCCATTCCGATAGAATCCCATTTCCATTCCGAAATCTGCAATGGTTGCAAAAGTCCTGTGGGTCTCTGATGTTCCACTTTGACTCTCTAACAAATATCACACTTGGCTATGTAGCTTTCGATTTCTCTTTTCATCTTGTGCCACCAAAATTGCTCCTTCAAATCTTGATACATCTTTGTTCCTTCGGGATGGATAGAATAAAGAGTATCATGAGCTTCCTGCATGATGAATTGTTTCAACTCGGAATATGCTAGCAATCAGATACGTCATTTGTACCACAAAACTCCTTCTTCATCTTCAGTGAATCCGGGTACCTTCCTTGTACTGATACGACGCTTGATTCCGTCGATACTTGCATTTCCTTTCTGGGCTTCCTTGATCTGACTGATCAAAGTGGGTTGAATTTCTATGCTAGCTAAAAATCCTTTGCTAACTAGCTCCATTCTAAACTGCTCCAATTCTTCATGCAAACTTGGATGGGCTTCTTTAATCATGGCGTTTAACCTACACGACAATCTGCTAAGAGCATCCGCTGCCACATTGGCTTTACCAGGGTGATGGTGAATGTCAAGGTCATAATCCTTGATAAACTCTAACCATCTCCTTTGCCTCATATTCAACTCCTTTTGGGTGAAAATATACTTTAGACTCTTGTGATCCGAATAAATCTCATAGCGGTTACCCATAAGGTAATGACGCCATGTCTTCAAGGCTAAGACTACGGCTACTAGTTCTAAGTCATGGGTAGGGTAGTTTTGCTCATGTTGCTTCAGTTGTGGGGACAAATATGATATGACTTTGCCTTCTTGCATCAACACACATCCGAGACCAACCTTGGATGCATCACAATACACATCAGAAGGCTTCTTGATATCCGGCATAATCAAGATTGGGGCTGAAATCAATCTCTTCTTGAGCTCTTGAAAACTTGCTTCACATTTGTCCGTCCATTCAAACTTCTTATCTTTCTTCAACAGTTGGGTCATCGGTCTTGCGATGCTCGAAAATCCTTCAACAAACTTGCGGTAGTATCCCGCTAATCCGAGAAATGCGCAGACTTGGGTTTGAGTGGTTGGGGCTTTCCATTCTTCAACATCTTTGATCTTGGCGAGATCGATAGCGACTCCTCCTGCTGACACAATATGTCCTAGGAATCCTACTTCCTTCAACCAGAACTCACATTTGCTAAACTTAAGATACAACCAATGTTCTCTAAGGGTTTCAAGGATGGTTCTTAGGTGTAACTCATGGTATTCTTCTGACTTGGAATAGATCAGAATATCGTCGATAAAAACAATGACAAAGTTATCCCGGAAGTTCATAAAAATCTTATTCATGAGGTTCATGAAATAAGCGGGGGGCATTGGTTAATCCAAAAGACACGACAGTGTACTCATACAATCCATATCTGGTTGTAAAGGCGGTCTTTGGGATATCCGTTGCACGAATCTTGAGTTGATGATAACCAGTTCTAAGATCAATCTTAGAAAACACTCTAGCACCAGTCAACTAGTTAAATAGATCTTCTATCTTCAGCAATGGGTACTTGTTCTTGATGGTGACATCATTCAGCTTCCGGTAATCCGTACACAAACGGTTACCTCCATCCTTCTTATCCATAAACAAAATAGGCGATCTCCATGGCGATGCGCTTGGTTGAATCAGACCTTTCTCCAACATAGCATCAAGTTGTTTCTTCAGCTCCACTAATTCAGATGGGTTCATACTATAAGGTCTCTGAGCTATGGGTCCAGTTCCAGAAATTAGTTCAATGATGAACTCGATATCCTGATCTGGGGGCATATCGGGCAATTCATCTGGGAACACATCGGGGTATTCACAGACTACTCAGACTTGGTCTAGGGTTGGTTGGGCTAGACTCTGGTTGCACTTGACTTGACGGGGCAAAGTCTTAGATACATGCTCTACTGCTACTCCAGTGCTACTGGTCATGGTTATGGCTTTCTTAGCACAATCGATCAATCATTTATGTTTCGACATCCAATCCATTCCTAGTACTACTTCCAAACCTTTCCAAGTACTATTAGATTAGCATAAAAATCTATTCCATGGATTCTGATAGGTACAGCCTTGCAAATTTTTCTAGCTTTGGTGGTTGAACCAGGTATTTGAACTATCATAACATGATTCAATTTTGTTGGTTAAATCTTACTAGTGCATGCAAATTCTTCTGTAACAAACGAGTGTGATGCTCCAGAATCAAACAACACTCTTGCAAGTACCGAGCTAACAGAAAACATACCCAACACGACATCTGGCACTTCCTGGGCTTCTTCAGCATTTTTGTGGAACAAACGACCGTTGCGGTTGAGCGGGTTCCCTGGGGCAACTCTCCTTCCAGGCTGAACATGACGCTGCTGCTGAGCGGGTGCATTCACATTGGTGGCTGCTACAAGCTTCTTGGGCACTCGTTGGAGTAGTGACCCTTGACTCCGCATTCAAAGCAAGTAATCAGGGACTTGTCTTTTCCTGCAACAGGCACATCATTGCTTCCAGTCCTTGGGGCAGTATTGTTCTTGTTGGTGTTGTTGTTGTTGGACTTGGGTGGTGCACGGTTGAAGTTATTGGAGTTGCCGGGATTATTGTTGTGGTTTCCTCCAGACTTGAAATTTCCTCCGCTACGATTGGGATAGCTATGACAGGACATAGGGGGTCTGTTGTTTCTTGGTGCATATCCCGCAGACGGGTTGGGGCGATACTTCTGGGTATGGTGGGATCTAGGCTGGTGCATCATTCAACGCTTATGGTTGTCATTGGCTTGGTTTATCTTTCCTTCCATCTGGATAGCAGAGTCTACTAGTTCTTCTAGATCCACAAAACGGATGTTGACTAACACAGTATGCATCTCATCATGTAATCCATTCAGGAACCTTTCCTTCTTCTTTGCTTCGGTGTTAATCTCATCAGGGGCATACCTAGCCAAAGATAAGATTTTTTCACAGTATTCAACTACCGTCATCCTTCCTTGCTTTAGTTCCCTGAACTCATCCCTCATCCTAGTGACCAAACCTTGGGGCACATGGGTCTGGCTGAACTTGATCTTGAATGCTTCCCAAGTCATCGTTTGCCCTTCGTTCATGGTATGGGTGATATTCCACTAGGCTCTTGCATCTCCTGCCGGATAATGGGTGGCAAACAATACTTTCTCATTGGCCTCAACTCTTGCAACCTCCAAATTGTTCTCCATGGTTTGCAGCTAGTCATCAGCATCTAAGGGATCCTCAGACTTACTAAAAATAGGTGGGTTGGTGTTCTTAAAGTTCTTGAGCTTGGATCCATGGTGATCCTGGTTTCCTTGACCTTGATTGTTGTGGGCCATCTGAGCTATCTATTGAAGAGTGGCTAGGTTGGCTTAGCGTTCGGCTCTACTGGCTTCATGGTCGAAAACTAACATTTGTAGAATCTGCAGCATTGGGTCCTGAGATGAACTGCTTCCTCCGGGATTATCGCGAGTCATCTGAAGATTGAGATAGATAATGAGATAAGAGGGAAATCTCTAAGGTTCATGGTTTTGTTTCAAAAGCCTTAAACTTTGAGTTTGACTCAGGTTTTGTAAACTAACAACTTCCTCTCATTCATTCATTCATTCATTCATTCATTCAAAGCACACATACAAACTCACACCACAACACACATAGAAAACAGATGGTTTTAAGAACCATTCTGTGAAACTACGATACAGTGGGACCGGATACAACTCACTCTACAGTAGTGCTCAAGTGCATATAATCATCATCAATGAAGGCGGAATCATCATCATCAGTGTGGAACTCCATGGAATCATCCTCCAGGTAGTCATTATCATCACTGAGGTAAGAGTGGAGATCTCCTTGGATATCTTCACCTTCCTCCTCCTTCGCTTCAAGCTGGATCTCCTGTTCACGGATGGTCTTCTCGAGAGTGGCCTGTTGGGGATATACTTTCCGGGTATCCTCACAGATCCTCACTGACCAGGGTGGCCAACTTTGGGTTAGAGCTTTGCTTCACGGGTGGCCCAATTAGGGAGAGAAGACGGAGTCCAATCCGACCACGGGAAGGCCCAGAAGACTTACCGAATTAGGCCCATAATGTTACTTGTAGTTCAAGATGTACTCTGTAACCAACTCTTAGTCGTAGCCGGATTGATCTCTCCTATAAACCCTAGGCCGGATATCTATATAAGCCGTCTTAGGGAGAGCCTTTAGGGCAAGACCAGATAACCTCAATAGTCTACAATCTCAACTCGCACAGGCGAAACCCTTGTAACCCATATTCCGGCTCTGCCGTATTACTGGATTGCTAGCAGGAGTAGGGTCCGTCCAAAGCCGGCGGATTCGAACCTGGTTAAACTTGTGTGCTCACCGTCCCGGAACACCGTACGTCTCACACCCCTCTCTCCCGCACGCCTCGAGGACCCCCTCATGGCGTACTTGTCCTCAAACCGACGACAGTTGGCGCCCACCGTGGGGCAAGTGAGCTTCGGATCTGCGTTCCGAGCGGAATCTGCAAGAATCGGAATCGGCGAGACCATCGCCGTCGGTCACATCCTCTACGCCAGCGACGTCCCTCTCATCGTTCTCGACGAGACTTGGATTCCGGCTAGGGAGGCCGTGACTGCCTATACAATCATATCTTTCAGCGAGATCGATGTTTACATCGGTTTCGCTGAACCTGCCCAACCCACCCCAGCGGTGATGATAGAGGCAGAAGAATCTTCTGGGTCCCCTTTGTCCGCGGAGGCGGCAGAGTTCCGGATCTCAGAAAACCCTAATCCCACCCAGCCCGCACCAGTTGCGGAGATAGTGGAGAAATCTGAGCCTGAAGAAGACCTCACGGTTCAAGTCAAATCTGGAGTGGAACTCCCTGGAGAAGCCGGATCCCAGATCGACCCACCCGTGGACGTCGAAATCCAGGAGGAACACATCAACGACACTGATTCCGACTCTGACGATGTCGGGACAGACAAGCCTTTTCTCAAGTACACACTAAGATGTATGATACTGCAAGGCGCTAGCGCCGATGCAATCCTCGAAACTATTAAAAGTTTCGATATGGCTGATCGCGAAAGCCGCAGGTACCTCAGGAAGCACGCATCGCACTTCGTCAGATATGTTGGATCCGGATCTGGCTCCGCCGATGCTGGAGAAAACACCGACTCGGTGCTGGAGGCAATTGGAACAAACGCCGACATTCCCGCATCCTCGGATGAATCCATGATGTCGGTAGATTTCCGAAAGTTCTCCGCGGAATATGAAGAGGAGTACGACTCCAAAGCTGCAGAAGATGGAGAAGCCATGGACGAAGGATCCGGGGAACACTATCCCAAAGCGCAGGATGATATGGAAGTCGGAGTCAATCCCGAAGTCCAGATGTCCGAAAGTACCGATCAGAGCTTGACTCCGGGAAACGGACCCAAAGCCGTCTTTGCTACCGGCGCTGCCAAGAAGGCAAAGAAGAAGAACAAGACCCTGGCAAAATACCCTCTGACAGAGGAGGTGATTGCCGAGGAATACAAGGAAAACTCGGATGGAGCACTTATCCCAGACGAGCCGAAAAAAGAAGCATCGGTGGATGGACACGTGATCACTGAAGGTGCGCGTAAACTCATCGATGCCGCATTAACCACACCTATCCCTACAGCCGTAGAACTTACTGCAGATGAGCTGGACGAAAGGGCCCAAGCCCTAGAAGCGCGTCGTCAACAACTCCTTGACGAAGCCAAAAACATCGAGGTGGAGAAGAAGCGCATGTCAAACAAGGAGTATATGTCCCGTCTACATCAGAAGACACGGAAGCGTCACATAGATGACAACCAATTCCCACGTGTCCGTGCCGTCCTTTTTGGAGATGAGATGGGAAAGCCACAGAAGGACAGCAATGGAGATTGGGTTTACCCAACGCCAGTGCAAAATACCGTGGCAGCTCGCGAAATTCTATCGGCTAATCCAGGACCAGAGGAGATAAGTTTGGGTATCAAGCTACTCAATAAGGGACTGGAGCAGCAAAAGGTTGCCCTGTCTGGAAGTCAAAAGCTGGTCTCGGATTCTGACCAATGTCGCACAGATCTGGCATGGGCTGACGTGAGATCCATTACGATCGGGCGCAACATCGTCACCCCGAACGCAGGGAAGACAATTATTCCAGAACCGGATCGTCAGGATAGCACCGCAGAACTACACATAACTGGAGCAACATCGCTCCAGCAGCCGAGAAAGACGCGATCGCTACACTGATTCTGAGGAATCCTCCCCGAAAAGGAGAAGATAAAGAGAAACGTCAGGAGGAGGATCGCCAGAAAATGCCACCTCCTAGACATGAAAACCGTCCGGCTGAGCCTCACCATGGTGGGAACGACGGACGAAGGAACGACAGAAACCACGCTGGCACAAACCGGCAGGGGGCTCGTCATAGTCAAGAACCTCCCCGGAACCGGAATAATGGCGCTCCGGACGGAGGCCGACGATCAGCCGGAAACAACCCAGCTGCACCACCCTCTCCACATCATAGTTATCACAACGGCCCCCAAGGAGGTCAAGGAGGATGACATGGTGGAGGAGGTGGTGGCAGAAGCCGAAGTCCGGCTCCAAGGCACCGCAGCCACAGCCGATATTCGGGACAATCCCTATCCCCGAACGATGCAAGGCACAGGATCAACTCCAAAATAGAGGCTCGGCGCTACGAAAACGATGACGTGTACGTGGGCCCAAAGTGCTTCGGACCACGCATCAGAGCTACAAAATTCCCGGAAGGATTTGCTATCTCAAGACATATTGAAGCCTACGACAGCATTGCTCGGCTAGACACCTGGTTACAGGACTTCTTCCAAGCTTGCTGCATCGCTAAAGGCGGAAACAGCCTGGTCGCAACCCGATATCTCCCACTTATGTTACGGAAGATGGCGCGATCATGGCTCAATGAACTTCCGGTGAACACCATCCACAATTGGTATGACTTACAAAGTGCGTTCTTTCAGAATTTCGAAGGCACATATCGGGGGCCCTGTACGGTTGGAGACCTACAGCGTTGCACCCAGAAAGCCGGAGAAACTTGCCGGGATTACCTCGGATGATGGATCGACACCAAGAACTCATGTGAGGGAGTAAACGATCAAACTGCGATTGAAGGTTTCATCGCAGGACTCCCAATTGGTCTACTACGTCACCGCCTAAAATGTGACAAGGTCACTGATTTGGGAGAGATGATAGAAACAGTGAGCAAGTATGCAGATGCTGACGATGACGCAGAGGGATTACTCAATGTCCTAGCTGTGCCTCAGTCGGCAGAACAACCAAAGCAACAAGCTCAGAAACGCAAAAACACCTCGGAAGAAAAACCCAACGCGGAGACGACAGTAGTCACTACTGTTTCCGGGTCTGGAGGACGAGGAGGGCGCGGCGGAGGCCGCGGGCGTGGCCGTGGGACATCGAGGGTCCAAGGTAGAGGAGAGCAACAACCAGGCAAAACCTACACTTGGGCCGACATCGCCAATAACCCATGCGTGCATCACTTGGACGCTAATGGGGGCTCGTCACACACCAACGCTGAATGTCGTTTTAACGACGACATCAAGAGAGATGATACCGCGGGCTACAAAGCTAAGCGGAAGAAGGGAAAGAAAAATCCCGAAAAAGACAAAGAGACCAAGGAAGATTCCGACATGGAGGAAGCCGATGCTTCAAATCCCAAGTCGGAAGGGAAGAAAACTTTTCCTACCAAGAAGGACACTTACGTCACCTTCCTCGGATCTCAACCAGCAAAGGTCAAGAAAGCAGTTCTCCACGAGCTCAACGCAACAGTTCCGGCTGTCCCTCATTATTTGGACTGGTCAGAAGTGGCAATAACGTTTGACCGCGCTGATCATCCGCCTAAGCTACATAGGCGAGGAAAATACGCCTTAATCGTCAATCCACTTATTGACGGTTATGGTTTCTCCAAGACCCTCATGGACGGTGGTAGCAGCATCAATATTCTCTATGTAGAAACGCTACGCTGGATGAAGATCTCGGAAACACAGCTTAACCATAGCTCTGTGATTTTTCACGGAGTTGTCCCAGGACAAGCTAATTCCCTAGGAGAGATCACTCTGGATGTTACTTTTGGAACACCAAAAAATTATCGAACGGAGGCACTTTCCTTCGAAGTGGTCCCGGTCAAGAGCACATACCACACTATATTCGGACGTCCGGCTTACTGGGCTTTTATGGCTCGTCCGTGTTACATTTACAATATGATGAAAATTCCAGGTCCCAACGGTATGATCACCATCAGGGGAGACCCGAAGAAAGCGCGAGAGTGCGAGGATGGAAATGCCGCCTTTGCCGAAGCCGTGCTGCACGCCCAGGAGTACCAGGAGATCAAGAAGAGCATAGATCCGTCCGAGATGCCCGCAACAAAGAAAGAGGTGACAAAGCCAAATCCGGAGTTCAAGGCATCAGAAGAGACGAAGACGACGCCGTTGAAGGATGATGACCCCTCCAAGGTGACCCAGATAGGCGTAGGCCTAAGTAGCGCATAGGAAAGCGCGCTCGTCAAGTTCCTCCGAGCAAATCAAGATATCTTCGCATGGCAGCCATCTGACATGACCGGAGTACCTAGGGAACTTGCCGAGCACTCTCTAAATGTAAACCCGAACGCTAAACCCGTCAAACAGTCCTTACGACGGTTTGGTGATGAAAAGCGTAAGGCAATAGCTAAGGAACTAGCGCGGCTCGAGTTAGCCGGATTCATAGAAGAGGTCATCCATACTGATTGGTCGGCCAACCCTGTAATGGTCCCTAAAAAGGACACCACTGATTTAAGGATGTGTGTTGATTATACTGCCTTGAACAAGGCTTGTCCAAAAGATCCGTTAGATCTGCCTAGAATTGATCAGGTTATCGATTCTACGGCAGGCTCGAAACTCCTCTGTTTTCTCGACGCATATTCCGGTTATCACCAAATCCGGATGAAGGAGTTTGACAAAATCAAAACTTCATTCATAACCCCTTTCGGAACCTTCTGTTATGTTACGATGCCCTTTGGGCTGAAGAACGCAGGAGCTACATACCAGCGCACGATGCAGCGTTGCCTCCATGATCAACTCGGGCGCAATGTACATGCATACGTGGATGATATCGCGGTCATGTCCAAAAAGAAGGAAACATTGATTTCCAACTTAGAGGAGACGTTCGCCAATTTACGAAAATACAACATCATGCTTAACCCGAAGAAATGCTTCTTTGGAATACCAGCCGAAAAATTGTTAGGTTTTATCGTGTCTCAACGAGGCATAGAGGTGAACCGTGACAAGATCAAGGCTATTCTCAATATTTCCAGGCCAACTCGCCTAAAGGACGTACAAAGATTAACTGGTTGCATTGCTGCGGTCAGTCGATTTGTAAGCCGGCTTGGTGAAAGAGCCGCACCATTATACAAACTCCTGAAGAAGACTAAGGATTTTGTCTGGACTGACGAAGCTGAAGCTGCATTACAAGACCTGAAGAAAGTACTCTCATCTGCTCCTATCCTGGCAGCGCCGAAACCTCAGGAACCGATGTTGCTTTACATTGCTGCGACAAATAGGGTTGTCAGTATAGTTATGGTGGTGGAGAGACCAGAAGAAAATCAGGAGCACCTGGTGCAGCGTCCGACGTACTTTGTCAGCGAGGTCCTAACAGAATCAAAACAACGATATCCGCACTATCAAAAGTTGGCTTACGGTGTTTTTCTAGCATCTCATAAGTTACGACACTATTTTCAGGAGCATCCAATTACCGTGGTGAGCAAAGCTCCCATGAGAGATATAATCAACAATAGCGATGCCACAGGACGCGTCGCAAAATGGGGTATAGAGCTTGCAGCTTTCGATATTGAGTACTAACCTCGGACAACAATCAAATCTCAGATCCTTGAAGACTTTGTCGCTGATTGGACAGAGACCAAGGAGAACATGGTCCTCCCTGAGTCGGAATATTGGACCCTTTTTTTAGACGGGTCCAAGGCTCGAGGGGGCTCGGGGGCTGGCGTAGTGCTCAAATCACCCCAAGGAGATAAACTTTTATACGTGTTGCAGATCCACTTCACAGCGACAAACAACATTGCCGAGTATGAAGCACTGCTGCATGGAATCTGGATTGCTAAGGATATTGGCATCCGACGTTTGATGTGTTACAGAGATTCGGATCTTGTTGCTCAGCAAGTCTCGGATATTTGTAATGCAAATAAGCACATGGCAGCATATAAAGCTGTCGTGGATGATCTATCTAAATCGTTCGAGGGGTTTGAAGTTCAACACATCCCTCGAGCAGAAAACGAGGAAGCAGATGCACTATCTCGAATAGGCTCTGCGCGGAAAGAGGTTCCGGATGGCGCATTTTTAGAGCACCTCAAAGTTCTCTCGATAAAGGGAGTAGATGAGGACTATCCGACCAAATCCGACTCACCTTTAATAGAAGTTCTGGCTGTAATTCCCAGCTGGACTCAACCCTACCTTGATTACTTGGTAGATGGCAAATTACCCGAAGACGAGGTGCTAAGCCGGCAGATTATCCGACGAGCAAAATCCTATACTATTGTTAAAGGTGAGCTCCATAAACGGAGTGTTTCTGGGGGTTTTTAGCGCTCTGTATCTCCAGAAGGAGTGGAAATCGTAAGAGAAATCCACGAAGGGGAGTGTGGTCACCACGCTGTAGCCAAATCTTTAGTGGTAAAAGCTTTTCGACATGGTTTTTTCTGGCTTACAGCTCAGGCAGATGCCGAACGATTAGTCAAGACATGCAAAGGCTGCCAAAAGTGCGCCAAGCAAGCTAATTTTCTGGCTGATCAGCTGCGAACAATACCTATAACATGGCCTTTTGCGGTCTGGGGGCTTGATATGGTAGGACCTTTTAAACGAGCTCCAAGTGGATTTACTCACCTCTTAGTGATGGTGGATAAATTCACGAAATGGATCGAGGCTAAACCTATCACTAGTTGTGATGGAGCAACAGCCAAAAGATTTGCCGAGGATGTTATAATCCGGTATGGTTATCCGCATAGCATTATCACGGACAACGGGAGTAATTTTTCCATGGGAGAGTTGGCTGAATTCTGCGACGAGCAAAATATCCGGCTGGACATTGCGTCAGTCACACATCCACAGGCTAACGGACAAGTCGAAAGAGCAAATGGTTTAATTCTACAAGGGTTGAAACCAAGACTCGAAGCACCACTGAGACGTGCTGCGGGGGCTTCGGCAGAGGAACTACCCTCTGTCATTTGGAGTTTGCGAACAACTCCGAATAGGTCAACAGGATATACACCTTTCTTTTTGGTCTATGGCGTAGAAGCAGTTCTTCCTAGTGATTTAATTCATACTTCTCCTAGAGTGGCCGCGTATATCGCAGAGGATGCCAAGATTTCTCGACAAAATGATCTCGACTTAGTCGAAGAAGTTCGCGTCGTTGCTGAAATGAGATCTACAGCCTATCAGCAGAAGTTACGCAAGTATCATAGCCAGAGAGTCCGAACTAGATCTTTCAATAAAGGTGATTTGGTTCTCCGGCTTGTGCAACAAAGAAAGCACAAACTTTCCCCAATATGGGAAGGGCCCTTTTTAGTTAGTCGAGTATTACACAATGGGTCGTACTACTTAACTGACATGAGGCCAGTCAAAGAAAGACCTGCTACTAAGAAGAGAAAGAGAGCTGGAGGCAGTACAAATCTGGATGAATTAGACAGACCGTGGAATATTGCTCAGCTACGTCCCTTTTATTCTTAGTTTATCCTTCCTTGTAATCATACATATGTACATGTTCTGTGTGAAATAAAAGTTTTGGTTACCTCAAAGTTTTTCTGAGAAGTTTTTACCATCTTATTTCCTAATGATCATGTCATAGTCAAAAATCCTAGAATGCTTGAAAGTACTTTATGCTCATGTTCGTTCTGGTTTAGATTTCCGATTCTAAAACTGCGACCTTCGGGTATAATTCTAAAAAAATTCTAGTCTTTACTTGGGTTATTTGTCTGATTGCTGGATGCGAGTATCTTCCGAGTAGTGAATTTTTGGTACTGGAAGCCGGCTTTGTTTCCGAGTTTAAACTGGTTTAGCAATTGAGCTCCGTTGCTCGGCAAAGTTTCCGGCAGGTTTAGCCGGCTCACGAAAGGGACGAAGCGGAAAGCCAGATAAACGATAAGTAGAGGCGGAAAATTCTAAGTGCTTATGAAAACATTTCAGGCACACAAAAGATCTAAGACAAAAGTGCTGAATAGATAAAAAACTTAGCACTAGCAAAAGTCGTAGTACTTAATATTTACAAAACGCATCATGTCTTCCAGAATAATACATAGTTTTCTGATCTATGATGCAGGAGGAGATGAAGGAACTGTCGGATCGCTGGTTACTCTGCCTTGATATCGTGCCGAGATGTCCGGATCCGAGGTGGTCCGTTCATCGTCGGAAACTTCTTCGGCGTCTTCTGGAGCAGGTGGCGGAGTATCCACGCGGGTGAAGAAGGGCATCTCGTAGCTGGTTAGATCAGCTACGTGGCACCCATACCTGGCGCAGGAGTGCATGATGGCTTGAAGGTCTTGCTCCTGGCCGTCTTCGTCTACCTTGCAGTACCCTCTGGTCACTTGCCATATCTCCATGTTTCCATGGTGGCTCATGACCATGGTGAGAGCGTTCTGCGCAGCAGTCCGCGCGTAGGACATGTTCCAATCCCGAACGAGCTGCGGCATCTCCTTGGCCTTCTCCCGTACCTGGAAGTCCGACATGCTTGGCATGTCCGGAATCCTGAGAGACTCGCCAATGTCCTCAAGGGACTAGCGGTAGTCATGAAGAAGATCACCGACTTGGGTAAGCCGGTGAGTGCGGGGCTCGGACGAGGAGGGGTCCGTCAAGTTCAGAGGACCTATACACAAAACAAGTCAATGAATATCCAACATTGATGAAAGTCGAAGAAATGATAAATCAGACAGATGGAACGTACCAAGAATGATGTCGTCAATCTTGGTCTTCTCCTCCCGGAGACTCTGGAGTTCAGCCCAGAGCGCTTCGGAGAGATCTTTCTCTCTGCCAAGCTCATTCTTGAGGTCCGAGATAACTTTATCTTGAGCGGCAATCTTGAGATCGCGCTCTTCAGTGGCCATGGAGGAGGACTCAAGGACTTGAGCTATGCTCCTTTCATGATCCGCCTTGAGCTTATCCAGCTCTTGGCGAAGTCCCTTGTTCTCCACCACTAGGGTCTTGAGGTTCTCGGCCTCTGCAATCATAGCGATGGATTGTTTCACCAGCACTGAAAGTCAAAAAGAACAACAGTTCAGAAAAATTCAACATTGAAAAAGCAAAAGACAAGGTTGGAAGACGTGATGGAGTGCATCAGTCTATCCCCATGGTACTGAAGTGGCTGGATCTGACGTGAGACCTAGCACTGGACTAAGTCGGATCCTTTCAGACCCTTGTGCTTGATAAGATATTCGATCCGCCTCTTCGCGAGGATCAGATCGTCGTTGAGAGCCGGAGCAGCCTCGTCCCAGGATGGCTGGGCCGTGGCAGCTCCGTCGACAAAAGCCGGCAAAGCAGTAGCTTTGCCGGGAGCCGGAATATCCCTATGGTAGAAAAAAGGGGCTGGCCATTGTTTGACCGAGTCACTGGCAGAAATGTTGGGATATGCCCGGTCTCGTCTAACAGAAAAACTAATGGTACCGGTGATGTAAGGAACACCGACAGTAATGGAATTTCTCCGGACGTGGAAATAGTACCGGAAGAGAAGCAAACTCGGCCTAATGCCGAGAAATCCTTCGCAAAGTGCAACATATGCACTCATCTCTAGAAGAGAATTGGGAGGAAGATTATGGAGTTGAACTCCATAGTGGTTAATCACCTCGGAGAAGAACTCTGAGGGAGGAAAGGACAAACCTTGGTCCAGATGGGTGCTGAAGTGGACACGCTCGCCCTTGCGCGGATTGGGGACGGTTTCGCCAGAACCGCTCCGCCAGTTGCCGGCGGCGAGAAGCCCCTCCTTCTCCACGTTTTTGAGGCTGTCCTCGTCGAGGGCGTAGGGGATCCAGATTCCCCGGAAGCTCTCTTTCTCCGCAGCTACTTCCGCCGACGCTGCCGCCGCTAGAGAGGAAGAAGAAGATGAAGCCATTTTCTCTCCGGTGTAAATGGTGACCTTAAAGTGGCGGCGCTAGGAGCTCTGTGGGAGGAGGACGAAAAGTCTCTAGGCGCGCTGGAGGATTGGGAAGAAAGGAACGGCGAAGGACTGGTGGAGAGGAGAAGAAGGAATCTAAACCCCTTATATCCACCTACCTGCGCCAAGATTCGTGCAAACGCTACAGTATAATTGCCACGCGTCGTGGAAAGAACTGGGAAGGGCCCGCGCGATGATTGAGTCGCCTCGATCTCCACGCACGCATTGAAACGGCACCTCGGTTCCGCGAACCGCGGACCCACCAACGGTTGTGCTGATGGAACGTCTGTCAGATGATGTGACTTGACCATGCTTGTGTCAGGTGGCGTTAGAGACCAAGTTCCGGCTTAGTTTAAAAGCGAGCTGGAAAATCCGAGTAGCTAGTTGAAAGGTACGGCTTACTTTTAAGACCCGGATCGTATTTTTTGTTGTGAAGTTTCAGGAACCCTTCAAGATTCTGCAAGCCGAAGATCAAGCTAGACGATGATAAAATCTGACTTTGGATCTTGGAGGCCTCCGGGGGCTACTGTTGGGGATATACTTTCCGGGTATCCTCACAGATCCTCACTGACCAGGGTGGCCCACTTCGGGTTAGAGCTTTGCTTCATGGGCGGCCCAGTTAGGGAGAGAAGATGGAGTCCAATCCGACTACGGGAAGGCCCAGAAGACTTACCGACTTAGGCCCATAATGTTACTTGTAGTTCAAGATGTACTCTGTAACCAACTCTTAGTCGTAGCCGGATTGATCTCTCCTGTAAACCCTAGGCCGGATATCTATATAAGCCGTCCTAGGGAGAGCCTTTAGGGCAAGACCAGATAACCTCAATAGTCTACAATCTCAACTCGCACAGGCGAAACCCTTGTAACCCATATTCCGGCTCTGCCGTATTACTGGATTGCTAGCAGGAGTAGGGTCCGTCCAAAGCCGGCGGATTCGAACCTGGGTAAACTTGTGTGCTCACCGTCTTGGAACACCGTACGTCTCACACCCCTCTCTCCCGCACGCCTCGAGGACCCCCTCATGGCGTACTTGTCCTCAAACCGACGACATGGCCACCTTCTTGCAAAGATGATCGATGATGCGATCCTTCTTGTCATGCTAACGATAAAGAGAATGGCGCTCCTTGGCGAGGATTGTGAGTGTCTGGTCCTTCTTGACTGCAATGGCATGGTTGTGGTTGGCGTAGGCACGGGCGTTGTCCAACTCCTTCTGCCTATCATACAAAATGAAGTCAAGATTGTCCACCTGGTGCTTCAGCTCCGGTTGTCCTGGCATCTCCAAGGGCATTCCCATAGAATCACGCCTTGCATAGTGAGCAAAGCGAGTTCCCTGGATCTGGTTGATGTTTTGCCCACACAGACGGTCAAGAGCTTCATTCATAGCCCTAGCTAGTTTGTCTAGCCAGTTGTTCTCCCTCAAGCTGAATTGGATCTTCTCCAAAGTGGGTGCTTCTATCTTGCCTCTGAGATCTGCAACTATCAACCACTTTAGATATCCTCCTACGTGATCGTTGAGTTGTGCCCTGAAGAATTCTGGGTGTGGGCACTCCAGATACTCTGATAGTGCATCTAGACCCCTCTCAAAGATCAGGTGGCCTCCGTTGCCCAGTTGGTAGAACTTGCAATACTAGACCTCCATCTATAAGAATTTAGGGTGAGCAAATTAGTGGGGTGATCAAGTGTGTCAAATTTTATGTAGAATTGCAAGAATTTTTGAGTAACATGAATTTTTGTGAAAGATTCTCGAGGATAAGAGTGGGAATAGGTTTTCATAAATACTAAATTTTTTTGTTTTTGAAACTAAGTTTTTGTTCGGACGTCCATTCTAACTAGGGTCTCCTATGGTCAGAATGGCTCTGATACCAACTTGTCAACACCGGGATTTTTAATCCCAGATGCCTATTATGCCATACTTCGTAATCCCAGGATTACCATTTTTGTGAGACATAACCGAATTGGTACCCCAATACATCATCCATTACAAACCATAATAAAGGTCTTACAAATAAAGGATCTCATGATCCAGCCTTAATACAAATCAAGTAGCGGAAAGTAAACGTAGTAGGGGCTCCATCTTCAGGGTCAATGGCAATGCTGGCGATGGGAGATGATCCTAGTTGTCATAGACCTCCTGCTATCCATCTTCCTGGTAGTCCTCCTCATAGTCTGGCCACGGGAATAGACAGGGACAAATCCATGAGTACTCTTTAAGTACTCGCAAACTATCACTAACAAGTAAGGTAGTACTAGTAGACATCTTAAGCTCTAGGTTTATTTGCAAAAAGGCAGGTTTATTTCATAAGAGTTCAAAAGTAAAGAATCTAGTTTAACCACTTAAGTGGGAACCTAGTTTTCATGTCCACAACCTTGTTGTGGTCAAGTCAAGGTCATAGTTCAATTCTCAAGTCGTTTTGAAAACATCTAACAACGGAACAGTATGGCCACTCCAACTGTCCATGACCGCGGACGCGGCTATTCGAATAGTTTGACACTGTACAGAGGTGGTACACTTTCACCCCAAAATTCGATACATCCATTAGGTATAACCCTGAATCATCATACTTAGTATGCGGATAATCAATCATAACCTTTCAATTACACACTCTAGTATAGGCACCTCCCCTATGAGCTTGGTCTCCCAACCATGGCCATCTGCCATCCTGGGCACTACATAGGTGGACATTCATCACGAGGTAGCCTCAGCTCAACCTCTTCTGCAAGGGAACCCATACTAAGGCATATAAACTTCCAGTTAAGCCCTACCCAATTTAGGTATTGTGGTTGTACGATGAAATTGGAATGGTATCGCATTTGAACCCAACCATTAGTTTTTGTATAAGGTCCAAGGATCACACCTCAACATTTTCGTCATCAATCATTGTGTTTCTAAACACATGTCAAAACATTTCAATAGAATGAATCATCATACCAAGGTTTTCATAATCATTTTCACCAAGTATTCCCATCTAAAGTGATCAACTTTTTATGCTTGGCACTAGCCACTAAAGTTGACGGTATTTCCCTAATGAGGGGGTGCTAATCGAGTGTAACTATCCATCTCTAGTTTTATGCCTTTTGATGACCTCTAAGTATAACTAGTTAGGCCTAGTTTTATACTATTCATGGTACCTATCCAATTTTCCAATACTCATAAATCACTAACTAAAGGTAAATAACTTTGGTAAAAGTAAAAGAATAAATCTTGCAAGAAAACTTGGGATTGGTATAATCAAAGTTGCATAACCAAAGCATGCCTAATGCATCTTGCATAGGTTATGAAGTTGGCAAGTGTTAAATTGCATAGTTCCAGCTTGCATAGTTATGAAACTTGCAAGTGTTAGCTTGCCTTGAGTAGTGCAGTGGTTGAAGTTTTCTTCTTCTTCTTCTTCTTCTTCTTCGTACTCCTCCTCGTATCCCGGGTTGGTACTAGCGTGTATATATACGGGGTACACAATCACCAAACAATACTTAACTATTTCTATTTAGTAAACTAGGGCTCACACTTGATGATCTAGCATCATCACCAGCATTACATGAAATAAAGACTTAGCCTTATTTATTTTATTTTAGAAAGGTAATTTCTACTCATTGAAAATACTTAAGATTTAATCTTCTCTAATTAAAATATGGGATCATGTTGACACATGTCATCACCACATATTCTAATACATGGGAATATGATTTAAAGTGTTGGTCATATTTTACAAAGTTTAAAATTACCATTTAATAACATTAAAGTGACTAGAAATGCATATATAGCATTCTTTTAGTACTAATCCAAGATCACTACATGTAAACCTAAATATTTTTACATATTCAGATAGATCTTGTCAAATATGATTTTTGAGAGTTGGAATCAACTCAAAAGCATTTATGGTTGATTTTTAAAAAATGTTTGAAGTGGCAAAAGTCTCTGCCTTGTTATTTTTACTATAGGTGATATATAATGTCAATTGGTTTGAATTCAATGGGCTTGGATAGATAATTTGAATATCTTTCTAACACAATTGGAATCATGCAATTTGGTTCAGTGAATCTCTTTGAATTGATTTTTGAATCTACTGACAGAATCTAATTCTAACTAAATTGGAAAAATATGATTTGAATCAACGGGCTCTGCGCGAGAAACTAAACGGGCTGGCCCACCTGCACTACGCTGGCGCAGCGGGCTGCTGACGGGGGGTCCCACTAGTCAGTGGCTTATCTAACCCGAATCGGTACATTTCAATCTGAGCCCTACAATTAGAACACGATCTAACGGCTGATGTTCATCTTCTACGTCAAACAGCTCCAGCGAGAACTGAACCCTAACACGGCGGTGGGGGTCATGGGGGCTCACCAGGGCTCCAGCTAGGGTCGGCGATGGGGGCGAACGATGTTGTAGACGATGGTGGTTTGAATGGTGGTCGTGGCGGCTCCTGGGGCGGCTCCTAGCTCTGGTTCCTCTTCTCCTCTGCAGCGGCGAGCTCTGGTGAAATTCTGACGATGTGGTGCTCGCCTTGCTCTAGGGAGAGATGTGGGAGGTGTCCGAGAGAGAGGGGAGTGGAATGGTGTGGAGAACTGAGGCTAGGGTGGCCTCTATTTATACACCAGCGAGAGGGACAAAGCGACATGGCTCAGGATCATCGACGACATCATTACAGAAGGCTATCGGCATGGCTGAGGGTAGGGGTTGATGCGGTGCTTCAGGGCGATGGTCGCACGCTTAATGGCGCGGCAAGGGGCAGTCGAGAATGGTCGGGCACGGTCGATGCTCTACACGGGAGCGACGGCGTTCGAGACGGCGTACAATGGCTATGGTCCACGTGGCGGCGAACATGCATGTATGGGGGATATCTAGGGTCACAGCGAGTGCGGGCACGCGTGGCGATGGCAGGGGCGGTGTGTGTGCGCTGGTCGGCTGCGGTGCTCTGGAGCGCTCTCAGCATGGTAGTAGAGAAATGGGCGCGGCGGTTTTCGGGTGGTCCACGGCTTGCCTACGGTCGAGGGTTGGACAGAGGGTGGCGGTGGATGGCGGCCTGTCTCCTGGACATCATGGATGAGGGCGGCGCTGGCTGTGGCGAGTGGTTCTTGGTCGGCCGGCGCGGCAAGCTTCGGGCGGCACTACACTGGCGCAACGACAAAGGGGGGATGCGTGTCCTGCGCTGATGGGTGTTGGGGGATACCAGGGGAGTGAAGAGGGGACAAATGGGTGAGTGATCACTGCTCAAAACAGTGGAAGTTAGGCCAGGGTTTTCTGTGTCTGCCAGGTGCTTGACCAAATTGCCGCATGAATTCAAATTTGAAATTTTTGAATGAATTTCAGTGGGTGTTCTGAGCACTTGCTTGAGTGTCTATGGTTACTTGGAAAATTCAAGGTGAATTGGTTTGAGTGTTTTTTTGCAAAATGGTGATCTTAGTGCATACACTTGATTAAATTTTGAATTGTCCTTTAAATAGATTTGAAAATAGTTTCTTTGAGTTTGTAAAGTGGGCTTGGATTCACTTTTACTTGGTCTAGCAAGGGTGAAAAGAATTGGAAAAGTTTCTATTAGAAATCTTTGACTAGAAACACTCAAAGTGGTCTAGTGGTTAATTTTGGTCAAAGTGACCATTTGATCATATGATTCATATTTGAATTTCTTTGCTTTTGATTTTGTTTGTAATTGTCCTAGATGATGTAGTATTCATCTTTAAACCATTTCTTATCATTTATAGCAAACAAACATGGCAATTGCACTCATTCATACACTATTGCAAATCACACATACACTCATATTCAATTTAATAATATTTTTTTTGTTAACCCTAAACTTGGATGATTAGAACTTGATAATCTTGATTAATATTTTTGGGGTGTTACATAGCCTACTGAGCCTCTCTCTGTTCAACAACCCTAGATCTAAGAAAGCTAACTAAGAAAAAATCATGACTAGGAGAAGACTCATTATGAGCCTTGTGGTCATTGAATGCCGCTCTATTATGTATTGACTTTTGCATCGTCACTAGGTGTAGGATCTTTGAGCGCCATCCTACATCTCCATATGTTGACAACATCATTGCGCATTTGGGTGCCATTATTCGCAACCATACACTGACGATGCGGGTTAAATAGAGAGATAAGAATGATTAAAGAAAAAGAACATATTCGGAGATAACAGAGAAAAATAAAAATCCGTAGATGTGAATGAACAAGTCGAAGCACGATGTATAGAAAGGATGAAGAAGATACCTCTGACTTGGAGAACACTGGTGGACCCACGACTGGAGAAGTGTCAAGTTTTTCTTACATCAGGGAGAGGAGTATTGTGGTCTATGGTTAGTCTATTCTTGGTGATATGGGTGTTAGTTGGGGAGTGTTGTGATCTAAGCAGGTTAGTTGTAATCATGAATATTTGGGAGTCGAGTGTGGAGTGCAGAGTTGGCTAGGGTTCCCTTATCCTATATAGAAAATTCACTACAAGAATCTGACGGTACATGATGTTCTGATTTTGTCATGGATGAGAGGAAAAATGTCATAAATGAGAGGAAAATGTCATAGATGGCCATCCTTGATGAATTCTGCAACAAAAAGGCTGTGAACCTCACATCATAATTGGATTGGTGACGTTTTTTCTGTCTGAAACCATCACGACCGTCCGTGACATTTCTTCAATTTCGTCGTGACTGAAGGGCATGTGGGCCCCCACGTGTGGTTTTGGTAATTAATGAAAATCTCTATGGACTAATGTTTGCATTGAGTTGCACTTGTATGATTTGTCCATTGGCTTCGCTTGTACCATGTGTTGGATTCAGGGTGGAAGCAATGAAGAAGAAGAAGCATTGTCCAAGGGCCTTGGGACTTTTGGAATCATATGATGCTAAAAGAAATGTTGTGCAAGATCAATATGCACCATCTCTAGAAGATCTCATGCTTGAAGCTTTCCATTCTCGGTGGTCATGGATCGATGAAGACAAGGTCAAAGAAGTGGCTATCAAGCAAGTGCGTGCAAGAGCAATCAAGATAGGTGTCAATCTTGAGGAGGACAAGATCGTCTCATCTAGATCAAGTGGATTGATCAAGGAAAAGGTATATTCTTGATAGGTTTTCCCTTTTGCCGGTCTCTTGTTGTAGTTGGGAGACCGGGTTTAGGATAGATAACCGTATTATCAAGAGGGGGTCTCGAGTGAGTAACTCGATCATATCTTTCGGAGAGGGATCAAACCATTGCATTCTTAAAATCATCTTTTCTTAATTGTTTGTTGGATCTTATCCATGTTTGGTTCTAGAGCTTGTGTTCATTATAAGCTCTAGATCATCAAAATTGTATCTCCCTTTTATATCTTTTTGCAATTTTGTTCTTGGAGGTTTTCTAGATCCTCATCAAGTGAGGTATCTCACATTATAATACTTGATACATTCTCACTTGGTGATATCCTATATTTTCTTATTGTCCTCTTTCCAACTAAATTGGTTTTGGGTCAATCGGAGTTTTCTAACTCAAGTTATTGCCATTTGTATTTTGCCTCTTATTTGATTTAAAAATAAAAATAAAAATAGTTTTCTGCGGCTAGGCCGGGCGGTACTACCGGTCGTACTACTGACCGCTCCTGAGCAGCATCCTCTCCGCTCTATGTGCCGCCTGGTAGGACCAACCGGTAGTACCGGCCCAAGCTATACTACCACTGGCGATACCAGGCCATCCCAGCTGCTTTGCCAGCCGCTATCGCTTCCAGCTCGCCTCGCGCCCGCTCCTTGATCACCCTGATCCCTTCACGCGCTCCTGCTCTCGCCACCCCTTGCTCGTGCCGCGTGCCCCCCATCCCCTTTCCTCGATCTATTCCCACCCGTCGCCCAAATCTAGGCATGGGTAGCCCGGCCCAGCCTGACCCGGCCCGAAAAAGCCCGACGGGCCGGGCCTGGGCTGCAGAATTGAGGACCAACAACCTCATGGGCCGGGCTTAGGCGAGAGGAATGGGAAAACCAGGGAAAGGCCCGGCCCGAGTGAAAGGGAAATGGACGTCGCCTAGAGGGGGGGGGGGTGAATAGGCGTTTTAAAATTATTACGGTTTAGGCTCTAATAAATGCGGAATAAAACTTAACGTTTAATTTATCAAGCCAAAACCTATATCCACTAGGTTCACTAAGTGCACCAACAACCTATGCTAAGCACAACAAGCAACAAGGTGATAGCAAGATAATATACTTCAAGCACGAAGGCTATCACAATGTAAAATGCATAAGTAAAGGGCTTGGTTGAGAGATAACCGATGGACGCGGAGACGATGATTTGTTTCGCGAAGTTCACTTCCAAAGAAGCTACGTCTCTGTTGGAGATGTGCGGGGGCACAATGTACTTCGAACGCCACAAGTTGATCACCTCGAGGTGTGGTGGCTCGATGTTCACCCAACGCCACACAAGGCCTCACCCCAAGATGCGAAGGCACGCAACCTACCGACGCCACAAAAGGCTCACCCTATTATCCTGTGAGCTCGCCACAAAGGCCTACTCACGTTCCACTATGGGACACTTGAGGGTGGTCACCGAACCCGTACAAGATTGGGGCAATCTCCACAACTCAATTGGAGGCTCCCAACAACAATTCCACAAAGGCTACAAAGCCACAAAAGGCAACAAGTCCACAAAAGGCTCCAAGACCTCAAAAGGTCAATCAATCCAACCACACAGCCGTCTAGGGTTCCAAGAATCCTAGAGAAACAAGCCCAAGGGCTTGAACTTACCGAATCTTCGAGGAGAACTCAAACCTATGCAACAAATGCAAGGGCAAGTCCTTCACTCTCAAATTCCACCAAAGCTACAAAAGCTATTGGGGGAATAAGGGAGGAAGAACACAAGAGGAGAACACAAAAATCTCCAAAATCAAGATCCCAAGGATTCCTTCACTAAGAAGGGATTTGGTTTGGTGGGGTTGTAGATCTAGATCTCCTCTCTCAAATCCCTCAAAAAGATGCAAGAATCATAGGAGGGAGAAGGAGAGAGGGCAAGCTCTTCAAGGTCAACAATGGAGGAGAGAGAGAGAGCAAGAACCAAGAAAAAGCAAGTCAGTCCCGAAGGGGAAAGGAGAGCTCCTTTTAAAGGGCTCCCCGATCTGCCCGTTACTCACAGATACGCTCCCGGCCGGTAGTACCAGTGGGTGGCCGGTACTACCGGTGACACCCAGCCAACGGTCCAAAAATAAGGTGTAAACGAACACAGAAACGATCCTGGCCGGTACTACCGGTCGACCACCGGAACTTCTGGCGGGGACAGCAGTACCACCTGAAAAACCGATCCAAGTTCCGTCAAATAAGCACACCAAGACAGAGAGGATACAAACCCTAAATCGGGGTTAGCGGAACTTGGACCGGAAATAATATAGGTACTACCGGCGGAAAATGCCCTAGTGGTACTACCGGTGGCCCGCCGGAACTACCGGTCAAGCAAAACTCCAGAAACCAAAACTGCAAGAACTTTTACAACCGAACTCCAAACGAAATGAAACCAATTTTGTTGGAAAGATAACGACATGTAGAAACCAATTTTGTTCGAAATATTGGGTATCACCAAGGGAGAAAATACCATTAATATATATGTGAGATACCTCCCAAGGTGTGGAGCTAGAAAACCTGCAAGATCAAAACCGCAATAAGATATGCAAGGGAAATCCATTTTTGATGAACTAGAGCTTGTTATGGAGATAACCACAAGCTCTAGATCCTCACATGGACAGTAACCCAACAACAATCAAGAAAGATGATGCTATGTATGCAAATGTTTGAGCTCTCTCCGAAAGATACGAACAAGTCACCCACTCGAGATCTCTTCTTGATAGTACGGCTATCTATCCTAAACCCGGTCTCCCAATGCTACAAGATACGGGTAAAATAGAAAACCTATCAAGATCATACCTTTGCCTTGAGCATCCCACTTGAGCTTGATGTAGACAGTCTTGTCACCTTCAAGATGGAACACCTTTCTTGATTGCTCTTCCTTGATGAAGACTTGTGAATGGCTCCCCCATACTCCATGGGGAAACCTCTTCTTTGACCTTGTCTTCATCACTCCATGAACGCCGAGGAGGGCAAGCTCTAAGCACGAGATCTTCTAGAGATGGCGCATCTTGAGCTTGCGCTACAATTCTTGATGATGTCTTGAAGATAGCCATGAGGAACTCCATCTTCTTCTTCAAGACATACTTGATCTTCTTCTTCTTCTTCTTCTACTTGATTCCAATAGGCACAAAGCCCTTGGACGATGCTTCTTATTTTTCATCCTTGAAACCAACACATGGTCCAAGCGATGCCAATGGGCAAACCTACAAGTGAAACTCAATTTGCACATTAGTCCATAGGGATTGTCATTAATTACCAAAACCACACATCGGGCATACATGCCCTTTCACCGAGGCCCGACAGCCCGGAGGATTATATGCATGGCGGGCCGGGCTCGGGCTCAAGATTCAGGCCCGATAGCTAGGCTGGGCCGGGCTCGGGCCTAGGTTTTGCACGTGAGGGCTTTGTCAGGCTCGACCCAAGCCCTGGCCGAAAAATGCCCAGGTATACCATCGCCAGATTGCCCTGCCGCCGCCCTCGTTTACCCCGCTCGCTCGCCCTGGCTCCCATGTCTACTCGCTCCCACTCACTGGGCTAGCCCATCTGCTTGCGCTACCCTTCCTTGATCCCATGTTGCTCTCGCTCGCTGTGCTCTCTTGCTTGCCTCGTCGCTCAAGTTGCTAGCTTTGCTTGCTCAGGACCGGTAGTACCGGCCCACATCGGTACTATCGGCTCAGGTCGAGATTTACCCCAACGGGCAGATTCTTTTAGCCCCCTTTTAAGCCCCCTCTCCTTCTCCTTTTGAGTTTCTTCTTCCTCTCTTTTTCTCAAGACTTTGCCCCACTGTTTCAATCATTTGAGCTTGATTTATTTCTTACCCTCCAATGATTCTTGCCCATATTTGAGAGGAAGATAGAGGAGATCTAGATCTACATTTTGACCAAACCAAATCACCTTTTTGTGAGTGAATCTTTGGGATCTAGATCTTGGGAGATTTTGTGTTCCCCTTTGATTCTTCCTCTCTTGTTCCCCCAATAGCTTTAGTAGCTTTGTTGGAACTTGAGAGTGAAGGATTGGAGCATCTTTGTGATGTTCTTGCCATTTGCATTAGCTGCATAGATTTGAGTCCTCCTCGGAGGATTCGCTTGGTGAAATCAAGAAGCTTGTCCCTCTTGGGTTCTTGGAAACCTAGACGGTTGTGTGGCCTTTGTGGCATGTTCTTGGGGCCTTCAATTAAGTTGTGAAGCTCTCCCCAAGATTAAGGCTTTGGTGGTGATTATTGGGAGCCTCCAATTAAGTTGTGGAGATAGCCCCAATCTTGTATAGGTTTGCTGACCGCCCTCAAGTTTCCCATAGTGGAACGGGTGCTTGCCATGTGGTGGGTGCTCGGGAGAATATGTCAAGCCCTCTTGTAGCGTTGGTGGTCTTAGTACCGCCCACCCCTCCAACGAGACGTACTCCCTTGTTGGGAGGAACTCAGTAAAATATTGTTGTTCTCATGTGCCTCGGTTATCTCTATACCGAGCTCTTTACTTATGCACTTTACATTATGATAGCCTTTGTGCTTGAAGTAATATATATTGCTATCTCATTGTTTCTTGTCTTGCTTAGCATAATTTGTTGGTGCACATAGGTGAACCTTAGTATATCTAGGCTTTGTGCTTGACAAAGAAAACGCTAGTTTTATTCCACCATTGTTAAGCCCATCTTGTAAAAGTTTTAAACCGCCTATTCACCCTCCTCTAGGCCACATCCGTGATCTTTTAGCGGCCAACGGGACCGCCCTGGCTTAGGCCCAATTAGCCGTGATGTTTTTACTATCATGGGTGATGCCACGTGGTAGACGATACTATGAGCTGTCGTTAGCGACGCTTGGTGACATCATGGTGTTCGTCAATGATGCCATCACCATCGTGACGTTTTTTCGTCATGGATTGATTCCGTTACCGCTGCTTCCTTATGTCATCACCTCGTTTATGATGTCATGCTAGCCGTGACGAATTTTCTTTCGTCACTGCCTGTTGCCGGTAGGTAGACACGTAGTCCTTTAAAATGATAACATGTGGGTTACTTGTTGGACAAAACATGGACCAATCAGAGCGAGACACGTATAGGACCCTATATCGTCTAGGCAGAAGTGATGACGTCATCACTTTCGTGATGTTATTATTTCATCATGGCGGTTCTCTAGCCTACGTATGCCACGTAAACGACTACCCATGATGGAAAAATTTCGTAAAGAAGCAATCTAGATGTTTATAGGCTTACAATTTATAATTTGATAGAAAATTTCAGGACAAATGTTTCATTGCAGAGAAATGAATACCAGCCTCAAATAAGACATAAAAGGTTCAACATCATAAGATTGCCGAACTATTTGGAGCCGTTTCTTTGCCAAATGCCTGAAAAATTTCCACAGATTGACCACAAGTTTCACAACACGAGTGCACTTACCAAATTGCATGTTCTAGTTCGGACATCTAAGCTAACACTTGTTGTATTAATGCATTTGCCTCTTATTGTTTCTTCCTCGGGTCTTCTTGTTTCTTCCGCATTTCATGTAGGTCTTCCACATACTTTAGCCTTTTTGACTTGCCAGATTCGTTCCCCTTCTACAACTCCTCAATGGTAGAGCGCATTTCCACATTAGCTGCTCTCTGAGTCTCGAGTTGAGCTTCTAGTTGAGACTTGTTTGGACTTGAAGTACTTGCATGGATGCTGATGTTCTTCAGGAAAGTTGATTTTCTCTTGTCCTGAGATAGCACAAAGTGTACAACGTCAGTGGAAGGAATTTATTCATTCTCTGTGCCATCTTCTGAAGCATATGCCACCATTTTTATTTCCATGATTGCCTACCAGTTTAAGGAATAGAAGAGAATATGAGAAACCTAGCGAGAAAATTAAGGCATTGAATTTTACAAAGATGGAAAGTATTATGGAGGACTTACCGTTGCTTATTTCACATTGTTAGTTAAGCCATTTTTGAGGAGTTCAATGGAATCTTCCTCCACGTTGCACAAAACCTCATAGCTGCGAGCACCAGTGGCATGAGGGTACTTGATGCACTTTCTGCTCGTCTTGTTTTTTTAGACAGAGCCAACACAAAACATGGAGCATACAGTTAGTCCTGCTTAAAAAATTCCAACACGAAGGAGGTTGAGTAAATAAGACATGACCTGGTTCTTGGTGTCAGAACAAAAACCAACAAGCTTGCACCACTCCTCATTGCTCATGTATTCCACAAGAGATATCCTTGCAACTTCATTCGCTGGGAAGCGGTCAAAAAACTCTTCCTTCAGATAATGTCATTGATTTCTTATGTGCCTCATTAACTGCTTGTTGCAAGAAAACTATACATCGGGTAGAGAGGGGTCCATGACAAACTTTTGCTAAAATAAAACAAGGATTATAAGCCTTTGCATTAACAATATTGGAAGAAAGGGACAAATGAGCGTTATAGAACATGCAGAAACTTTGTCGTCAAAGTCTGCTCTGACATCCGGCCTCTCCCTATAATATTTCCACTAGGGGAAGACAAGCATCTTAGACCTGACTGTTACTGCATACTCAGTGGAAAACTTGGAAGCAATCATTGGTGACACTCGTCTAGTTCTTGCTAGAGGAACGACAAGTTGAAGTCTTTCCGTGGGCATCTTGTCAACCACCAACTGGGGATCATCATGCATAAAATTGTCTTCTGGATGATTATAATGGGTATAGTTAGTGTTCTACAATAGTAAAATGAAATAAGTATGATTCACACAATATAATGTGAATGGGTTACTATAGAGCAAGCAATTTGTTCAACAAGTTACCTTCTTGATCCTAGTCAAAATAGTCAAAGAACCATCCATCATGTTTCACATCTGACACCTTGCCTTAGGTCTTGGGCCACATAGAGATAAACAAAACTTTTTCCCTACGCGGTGATCCCAAGATCCAGCTCAGGTAGAAGGCCACGAGGATGACCACTAGACGCGCATGAAAGGATCGTATGGGCACCTAGAGGGGGGGGGGTGAATAGGTGCTACTCCAAATTTTACTCTTAATCAAATTAGGGTTCGACAAAAAAGGTAAATTCTCTAGATTATGCAACTAAGGTGAATTTACCTATATGTCAACTAGCACAGAACTATGCAAGAACTAGAGATGTAAAGTGCGGTAAAGGATAGAGGTAACCAAAGTGGAGCGCTCGGAGACACAAGGATTTGTTTCCCGTAGTTCCTTCCTTTTGAGGGGAAGTACGTCTACGTTTGGAGAGGGGGTGGTATCAAACCACCAACGCCACGAGAGGCCTCCCTTGTTCTCCGATGAACCTCACCCCAAAGGGTTCGATTCACCTTCCACTATAACGACAACCTTCGAGGTGGAAGCCGACACCTTTACAACAAGTTCGAGGCACACATCCACAACCTAATTGGAGGCTCCCGAATACAAGCAAGCTGTCAAACAATCAAAGACAAGCTTGTAAGACCAAATCACAAGCTAGGGTTTCCAAGGAAACCCTAGAACAAGGGGCCCTCAAGTGAATGAGGGGGAAATGGAAATCTCTCTTGGTGAAGTAGTAGATCAAGGCCTCCTCCTTCGATTCTCCAAAGATCAACGACTTTGGATGGTTGAGTGAAGAGTTCTTGTGGATTTGGTGGCTCAAATGGTGATGCTTTTCTTGAACTGGACGAGCAGCTTCCAAGGTAGAAGAAGGGGACTATTTATAGGGCCCCTAGAATTAGAGCCGTTGGGAGCCACTTACACCGGACAGTCCGGAAAATACAAGCCGGACAGTCCGGCCCAGCTGGACACTCCGGTTGACACCCGCCGGATACTCCGGCCTGGCAAAGTTTTCGGCCTGTGTCCGCACCGAGTCCGGGAGGAGTCCGATGAGGCATTCTGAATGTCCAGGAAGATCGATAAGCCCCTAGGGCCAGACACTCCGGGGCAAACTCACCGGGCACTCCGGCCAGAGAAGATTCCGGCCAGATTCTGGACCGTGTCCATGAAGAGTCCGATATGGTGTTCTGAATGTCCAGGAAAGACGCCCACATCCTAGGGGCGGAAAGTCTGGACGGATCCAACCAGACAGTCTGGCCAGGGGCGAACACTCCGGTGAAGATCAGCCGGACAGTCTGGTTGGGACAGGTTTCTTAGCACAGACAGGATCTAGGGGAGCTCTTTTCCTTAAGGCAAGAACTCTCAACTATCTGATATCTCCTGCAACATTTAACAACAGATTAACCTATCCAAGTGTTGTCAACAAACATCAAAATAATAGGAAGGGCATAAATGCCCTTTCAGCGCAGTTGTGGAATCGATGAAGCACGTCGCTTGGTGTAGTGTAGTCCTCACGATCCGTTTCGGTTCCACGATCGTCGAAGTGCTGAACGTACATAACCTCCGTCAGTATCCACACGTATGAGGAGGAGCGCTGGCGGTAGACTGCTAGAACCGGTACGGTGGCGACATGATGGACTGGGGCTAGGGTTTCCAACACATGGAGTGACCTAACCTTGTGCGCTAAGCACCTTCGCCCCAGCTTATATAGGGAGTGAAAGTGGGCTCCACTAACTTGTGGCCCATTCACTAAAAGGCCTATATTAGTCACTACAAGTCCAACTTGCTGACTAAGTCCATGTCTCTATTTGGGTCCAACCCAAATAGATTTCCTGTTTGGGTCTAACCCAAACTTGCTCCCGCTCTTAAGTGTGTGACTCGACAGGCTCATGGTAACCCAGACATGATTCTGAGTCTCACTCGTGATCGATCAGTCAGTAGCGGCTCCTAGCAGAACGTGCCGACTCCCAAGTACCAATAAGTCATGATGACATACCTTTCAATGCAACTTTCGGCTAAGTCCCTTTTGCCTCATGATATACCTTGTGGGCTATAATCGTCATCCCTTAAATACTCCGACTCTCTTTGTCGATCCGAGATAAGTGATTCATCCGACTAACTCTTAGTCTGTTGCCTCGGTTAACACTTAACCGAGATGCGCATGGCCATGCTTTACGAATCATATCTTCCGAGAGGGACCAGAGAATATCTCTCTAGACGGAGGGGCAAACTCCTATCTTGGTCATTCACATCACGCAGCTTGATTCACAGTCAACCCGAACTCCGCCTTTATAACTGCGCATTGACGGGACAATGTTTGACATAACCTAAGTCGGTGATCCTCAACTCGGACTGTGCAATAACCTCAGGTCTAAGGATTACATTGATTGAGACATGCAAATGACGACTTGTTCGTTGCATCTCAAAATGGGTCAGTCCGACTCGCTAAACTCTTTAGCCGAATCCGTGTATGTCAGAATAGCATCTGCATGCCCATGACAAGTGGAACCTAGGCATCTTTCGACTTTCACATTGGTCTAAGTTGTGTGTCCAGCACAACCTTAATGACCAAGGACAATTAGTATGAACAACATGAATATATAGTTCGACAATCGAATCACATATTCGATGATACATATCAGCAGTTCATACATGGATCATAACTTTATGAATACATTGGGAAATATCATCAACCATGATTGCCTCTAGGGCATATTCCCAACAATCTCCCACTTGCACTAGAGTCAATCATCCGACATCACATGTCTAGGCATCTAATGCCCATTGCTCTCAGGTGCGCCTCATGCTTCGGCTATGGAAGTGGCTTTGCCAACGGATCCGCGATGTTTGCATCCGTGTGTACCTTGCATAACTTGATATCACCTAGATGGCTCAATGCACGGCGCCTAGAAAATTGCTGGTGCGATGTTGATGTAGAGGTCGTTGGGAACCCCAAGAGGAAGGTATGATGAGCACAGCAGCAAGTTTCCCTCAGTTATGAAACCAAGGTTTAATCGAACCAGTAGGAGCAAGGAAACACCCCAAAGGTGTTACTAGCTGAGCTTTGGCAGGGCGCACTACCGGTGCTAGTAGCAACGTGGAGACCTGCACAACACAACCACAGAACTTTGTCCCCAACTTGCGATGAGGTTGTCAATCTCACTGTGTTTTGCGGAAAACAAAGGATTAAATGTATCGAATGGAAAGAAGTAAAAGTTTGAAGAAAGTAAACACAAAGCAGTAAAAGATTGTAGATTGAATGTAAAAGACAAGGACCGGGATCCATAGTTCACTAGAGGTGGCTCTCCTTAAGATAGATAACATGCTGGGTGAACAAATTACAGCGGGGCAATTGACAAACACCGAGAAAGCAATACATGCATATACTAATCATCTTGACTCCTTTGAGACTTGATTGGGCATTACAACATTATACATAGACCGCCATCCAACTGCATCTATGACTAATAATCCACCTTCAGGTTATCATCCGAACCCCCTCTAGTATTAAGTTGCAAGCAACAGATTATTGCTTTACGAACTGCGTGTAAAGTAAACAATACGATTGTTCTATGAACAAAGGATTGTTGTTTTCTCCCTAGTAGCAACAACACATCTAGTACCTTAGAGATTTCTGTCACTTCCCCAGATTACCAGAGGCATGAACCCACTATCGAGCATAAATACTAACTCTTGGAGTTGCGAGCATCTAGTTGGCCAAGATAGCTACTAACAACGGAAAGCATGCAAGATCACAAATAACAAAGACATGATAGAATCAATAATCAATGTGAAATAGCATCTCAATATCCATCGGATCCCCGCAAACACAACATGCAAAATTACAAATAGATGTTCTTAATCATGAACGGAGCTCACAAGATCTAAACATGAAAGCACAAAGGAGGAGAACCAGCCATCTAGCTACTACATGGATCCGTAGTCCAAGGATGAACTACTCACGCATCACACCGGAGGCTTGCATGGTGATGAAGAAGGCCTCCAGGGTGAATTCCCCTCTCTGGCAGGGTGTCGGGAAGAGCTTCAGATCCCTCCCGATCTAGGGATGGAGATGACGGCGGCTATAGACTCTTTCGTGGATTTTTGATCGGGTACTTAGGGTTTTCGTCCCGAGGGCATCTTATAGGCGGAAGGAGAGGCCGAGGGGGTGCCGGGAGCGGCCACACTACCCCCTGGCGTGGGCCAGGCCTGGCCGCGTGGCCAGGTGGTGTGGTGGCCCTCTGTCCCCTCTCCGTCTCGTATTCTGGCACTTGATGACTTCCGGAAAATAGGCACTTTGGCTTTTGTCCCGTCCAATTCCGAGAATATTCATTTTCTGACTTTCCTGGAACCAAAAACAGCAGAAAACAGGCAGCTAGCACTGTGGCTCTTGTTAATAGGTTAGTCCAAGAAATCATATGAAAAGTACTCCAAAGTTGGAACAAACACAAAAAAGTGGATAAAACCAAGCATGGAACATCAAAAATTATAGATACATTTGCAATGTATCACACCTTGATCCACGAACTGGCAAATAAGGTGGTAGCACATGAGTATATGTTTGTTCTTCTAGTGTTGTTTAGGTTCCTTGGATTGTGCAATAGCACCATTGTTGTGACAATACACGTCTAACAGATTGGACGAGCCCTGAACCACACCAAGATCCATGAAGAAATTCCTCATCCAAACGACTTCTTTTGCCGCCTCCAAGGCAACAATATACTCAGCCTCTGTTGTAGACGCAGACACCGTCTCTTGCTTGGAACTTTTCCAGCTCACAACCCCTCTGTTTATCACAAACACATATCCGGATTGCGAACGAGAATCATCCGAGACAGTGAGATAACTCGCATCCGTGTAACCCCTTACACTGAGTTCATCCTCACCTCCATAAACCAGGAACATATCCTTAGTCCTTCTCAAGTACTTGAGGATATTTTTAGCTGCTGCCCAGTGGATTTCTCCAGGGTCAGCCTGGTACGTGCTCACAACACTTAGAGCATAGGAAACATCCAGCCTAGTACAAATCATAGCGTACATGATGGATCCAACTGCAGAAGCATACGGAATCACACTCATCCGACTTTGCTCATCAGTTGTCGAAGGACACTGAGTCTTGCTAAGTTTTACGCCATGGGACATCGGTAAGAACCCCTTCTTAGACGATTTGATGTTGACCTTCTTCAACACTTTGTCCAAATATGTACTCTGACTCAATCCAATGATCTACCTTGATCTATCTCTATAGATCCGGATTCCTAGTATGTAAGTTGCCTCACCCAAGTCCTTCATCGAAAAATTCCTTTCCAATGATTCATTGGTCTCTTGCAACATCTGGACATCATTTCCAATCAGTAATATGTCATCCACATATAAGATCAGAAAGTTTACTTTGCTCCCACTAAACTTCTTGTATAAACAAGAATCGTGATCACTCTTAATGAAGCCAAACGATTTGACTACCTCATCAAAGTGAATGTTCCAACTCCGAGATGCTTGCTTCAACCCATAAATGGATTTTCGAAGCTTGCATACCTTGTCAGCATTAGTCGGATTGACAAAACCCTCGGGCTGTATCATATACACATCCTCAGTTAAATTTCCATTAAGGAAAGTTGTCTTGACATCCATCTGCCATATCTAATAGTCGAAATAGGCTGCTATAGCTAACATGATCCGAACTGATTTAAGCATCGCCACGGGAGAGATATTCTCATCGTAGTCAACTCCTTTAACTTGTCAGAACCCTTTTGCGACAAGCCGTGCTTTATAGACAGAAACATTTCCATCCATATCAGTTTTCTTCTTAAAGACCCATTTGCACTCGATGGGTCTTGCACCGTCTGGCAGATTAACCAAGTTCCAAACTTGAACTTGGATCTCATGGCTCCAAGCCATGACTCAGAATCAGAACCCACCATCGCTTTCGAATAAGTTACCTGCTCATCACTGTCCAACAACAACACATCATGAACACTTCGCAATCTGGCCAATCTTTGCAGTGTCGGTGCAGTTTCTGGCTCAGGTACCACGTCCGGCTCAACCTCTAAGGCTTTTTTCGACTCGCTGCTGGCTGGTATCTCTCGAATTTCTTCAAGATGCACCATACTCCCACTGACTCCCCGACTGAGAAACTCTTTCTCAAGGAAGACATCGTTTCGAGCGACAAACACTTTGCCCTCTTCTCGATTGTAGAAGTAGTAACCCAAGGTTTCCCTCGGATACCCCACGGAAATACACTTATCCGACTTGGCTGTAAGCTTGTCCGGCTGAAGTCGCTTGACAAAAGCTTCACAACCCCAAATCTTAAGAAAAGACAAACTTGGCTTCTTGCCAGCCCACATCTCATGCGGTGTCTTCTCTACCGACTTTAATGGTACTCTGTTTAGTGTGAACGCTGCAGTTTCTAGACAATAACCCCAAAATGATAAAGGAAGATCTGTCCGACTCATCATTGATCGTACCATGTCTAACAAGGCCCGATTCCTCCTTTGCAACACACTGTTTCTCTGCAGCATTCCTGGAGGAGTGAGCTGGGGAACTATTCCACAACTCTTCAGATGGTCATCCAACTCATGGCTCATGTACTCGCCTCCTCAGTCAGACCGAAGAAACTTTATTTTCTTGCCAAGTTGATTCTGTACCTCATTCTGGAATTCCTTGAACTTTTCAAAGGCTTCCTACTTATGTTTCATCAAGTAGATACATCCATACCTACTCAAATCATCAGTGAAGGTAATGAAGTACTCATAACCACCTCTGGCTGTCGCACTCATCGAGCCACATACATCACTATGTACTAGTCCCAATAAGTTAGACGCCCTTTCACAACTCTTTGCAAAAGGTGTCTTGGTCATCTTGCCGAGAAGGCAGGATTCGCATGTCTCGAACGACTCCAAGTCAAACGAAGTTAGGAGTCCATCATCATGGAGTTTTTTCATGCATTTCCAACATATATGACCAAGTAGACAATGCCAAAAGTAAGTCATATTTAGATCATTTGGTTTCAACCTTTTCACATTTATGTTATAGACAGATTCACCCTCAAGATTCATAATAAACAACCCGTCCCAGACGGGTGCAAAGTCGTGAAACATATCATTCAAATATAAAGAACAACCATTTTTCTTAATATTCAACTCATAGCCTTGTCTCATCAAACATGAGGCAGAAATGATGTTTCGACTAAGCACTGGAACATAATGACAATTATTTAGCTCCATTAAGAATCCATAAGGTAAATGAAGTTGCATCGTGCCGACTTCCAATGCAGCGACTCTTGCTTTGTTGCCGACTCTAATGTCAACCTCGCCTCCTGCAACGCTCCTACTTCTTACCAGTCCCTGCAACAAATTGCAGATGTGAATGACTAATCCGGTATCATATACCCAAGAACTACCAGGTGCATCAGCAAGATAAATGTCTATAACATTGCAAACAAGCGTACCTGAGCCGGAAGTCACACCTCCGCTCTTGGCTTTGTCAGCCAGATACTTGCTGCAATTCCTCTTCAAGTGGCCTTCCGACTTGCAGTAGAAGCAAGTGGATCCGGCTCCAGGAGATGGCTTAGTCCCTGAGGAAGCGCTTTGGACTGGGTCCTCCGCCTTACCTCCCGACTTTGCCTTCTTCTTAGTCCAAGAACTCTTCTTGAACTTAGCCTTATTTTGCACCATCAAAACTTGATTGGAACATTTCTTGAGATCCGCCTCAGCCTGCTTGAGCATCCCATGTAATTCAGTGAGCTTCTTATCCATACCATGCATGTGGTAGTTTGATATGAACTGTCCATATGCACTAGGAAGAGAGTTTTGGATTATGTCTGTAGCGAACTCTTCGCTTATGGGGTAGCCAAGTCTTTCCAGAGACTGCATGTAACCAACCATCTTGATCACATGCGGACTCAGTGGATCGCTATCCTTAAGCTTGCAGCTCAACAAAGCCTGAGAGACTTGATACCTCTCAGTCTTTTCCTAAGCCTGGAACATAATTTTGAGGCTTTCGATCATATCGTAGGCCTCAACATTCTCGAACTGCTACTGCAAGTCCGGTTCCATGTGAGCAAGCATAAGACAGCTAATCTCAGTGGATTCATCACAAATCCGATGGTAGGCATTGGTGGCTACAATAGTCGCATTCTCATCCGGCTCATCTGGAAGTGGGTTGTCTAGGACACGGTCCCTCTTTTCTTGTTTGAGAACAATTCTCAGATTACGATACTAGTTGGTGAAGTTAGTTCCATTTAGCTTATCTTTCTCTAAGATGGTTCTCAAAGCAAAACCGGAAATCTGAGGGAGACTGCTAGGTGGCATTGATCTACAACAGAAAATATGCAAAACAATTAAGACATGTATCCATAAAAGAGCAAGCATATTAAACACTTTAATATTTATGCTCCCACTAGAACCAACATCCCTCTGATGGTTACTTAGTGATTAAGGACCCTAAATAAGCAAGTCGACTAGTGAGCTTTAGCATCACCGCTAGCTGTCAAGTGTCTAGTTAGACAACTCCTTGTCAATCGCATCTCATACGACTCTTGTTGGATGGGTGGCATCACATGCCCCAGCTCCCATCCGACTTTTCCTCGAGTCCCACAACCGTAGTGATAGACCCATCTAGATTACCAACTGTAAGAGTCCGACTCGAACCCACCTAGTCGGTAAGAATTGATAGCACCTCAATTTTATGAGCCCACTACCAAAAATGTCCGACTTGTGATGGTGCAGCACTGGCGGGGAAACTGACTAGACCTTCTTTGAGGGATTGCTTTCTACCAACTATCTAATAGAGGTAAAAACAGAGACATAAACATAACACAAAATAAAGCAATTATAATGTGAAATGGTATGGCTCTCTTCATGGCGATCTCCATCTCCACAAAGTCTGTAATCCGACTCGTGTCAACTCTTGTCACATGCCGTCTTACACCATGTAGCCGACTTGTACATCGACTTGCATGCCTTCTTGATTCTCCAAACAACTACACTAGCTAGTAATGCAAATTACACAGAGAATCCGACACGTAGGCCGTTATACAATAAGATGAAAGCACCTAGGCTCTAGCCGGCTGACAAAAACTATGATACACAGATCACGTATGGATTACACGCATCACATGCAGATAAGCCATACCATTCACCACAACATCCTACAAAAACAAGTTATGCATAGATACGATATCTACCGGCGTTGTGAAACTCGCAACAACATCTAAGACGCTATGACAAGGCAAAGCTAGCGGTCCCTCTAGCCGGATAGCGGGCGGGGATCGATTTTTCCGAAAACATAGATCTCATCTGCATTCCGGACATGGATTTCGCCATCAGATAAAACAATTACCCAAATCCGATCCGGACTCCGATTTGATCAAACTCTTTGATCTTCGATCACCGCATCCGGATATATGTGTCACAGTCTACCCCGATGGTGGAAACCGACCGGTAGGGGTATGTCGTTCCACAACCTCAACAATAAGATCACGGAAAATGGATCATCCAATTCCCCGAGTACAGTTGATCCAATCAACCTCGTACAAAACCGATCCATCTCATAGATCGACCACCAAAACTGCAATTAGATCCAATCTAACGCCAACCGCATATCACATATGCAAGATCTTGAGCCTAAAACCAGAAGCAATCGCTCTGATACCACTCTTGGGCCACGTAGAGATAAACTAAAAAATTCCCTATACAGTGATCCCAAGATCCAGCTCAGGTAGAAGGCCATGAGGATTACCACTAGACGCGTAGTTGTGGAATCAATGAAGCACGTCTCTTGGTGCAGTGCAGTCCTCACGATCCGTTCCGGTTCCACGATCATCGAAGTGCTGAACGTACATCACCTCCATTAGTATAGACACGTATGAGGAGGAGTGCCGTTGGTGGACTTCTAGATCTGGGACGGCGATGACAGGACGGACTGGGGCTAGGGTTTCCAACACATGGAGTGACCTAACCTTGTGCTCTAAGCACCTGCGACATAGCTTATATAGGGAGTGAAAGTGGGCTCCACTCACTTGTGGCCTAGTCACTAAAAGGCCTATATTAGTCACTGCAAGTCCAACTTGCTGACTAAGTCCATGTCTCTATTTGGGTCCAACCCAAATAAATTTCCTATTTGGGTTTAACCCAAACTTGCTCCCGCTCTTAAGTGTGTGACCCGACAGGCTCATGGTAACCCGGACACGATTCCAAGTCTCACCCGTGATCGATCAGTCGGTAGCGGCTCCTAGCAGAACGTGCCAACTCCCAAGTACCAATAAGTCATGACAACATACCTTCCAATGCGACTTTCGTCTAAGTCCCTTTTGCCTCACGATATACCATGTCGGACTATAGGCGAATGATTGTAATCCCTTAAATAGTCCGACTCTCTTTCTCCATCAAAGATAAGTGATTCATCCGACTAACTCTTAGTCGGTTGCCTCTGTTAACACTTAACCGAGACGCGCATGACCATGCTTTCCGAATCATATCTTCCGAGAGGGCCCATAGAATATCTCTCTAGACGGTGGGCAAAATCCCATCTTGGTCATTCACATCACGCAGCTTGATTCACAGTCGACCCGAACTCCTCCTTTATAACTTCCCATTGACGGAACAACGTTTGACAGAACCTTAGTTGGTGATCCTCAACTCGGACTGTGCAATAACCTTAGGTCTAAGGATTACATTGATTGAGACATGCAAATGACAACTTGTTCGTTGCATCTCAATATGGGTCGGTCCGACTCGCTAAACTTTTTAGCTGAATCCGTGTAAGTCAAAATAGCATCTCCATGCCCATGACAAGTGGAACCTAGTCATCTGCCGACTTTCACATTGGTCTAAGTTGTTTGTCCAGCACAACCTTAATGACCAAGGACAATTAGTATGAACAACATGAATATATAGTTCGACAATCGAATCACATATTCGATGATACATATCAGCAGTTCATACATGGATCATAACTTTATGAATACATTGGGAAATATCATCAACCATGATTGCCTCTAGGGCATATTCCCAACATTAGGAAGCTGACCCCTTACCTTGGGTAGTTGAACCCTCAGATGCATGGTCTCTTTGGAGAGGCGCTCATGCATGGCCGAGCGGGGGTTGCTGCTTGCCTTGGGGAGGTTGATGTCTACGCACTTCTATTCTTGTAGACAGTTGTTGGGCCTCCAAGTGCAGAGGTTTGTAGAACATCAGCAAGTTTTCCTTAAGTGGATTACCCAAGGTTTATCGAACTCAGGGAGGAAGTGGTCAAAGGTATCCCTCTCAAGCAACCCTGCAATTAAGATACACGAAGTCTCTTGTGTCCCCAACACACTCAATACACTTGTCAGGTGTATAGGTGCACTAGTTCGGCGAAGAGATAGTGAAATACAAGTGGTATGGATATAAGACAAGGGTGCTAGAAAATAGCTTGATGGTGTGGAAGAGACTAAAGGCAAACTGAAATAAAGATGGCAACAAGCAAACATGTAACAGATCTAGTTGCAAACGGTGTTTTAATGCTTAGAAACACGGCCTAGGGATCATACTTTCACTAGTGAACACTCTCATATAAATATATTATCTTCATGATACTACTCTGAACTACTCTTAGGTTGGACACTCTAATCCATGGTAGGGCTATAACAACACACCTCATCGTAAGCCTTTCCCATCTAGATAACCCCACACTATCACCTTGAGCTCTAGATGGTTCCAGCAAACACCACAATTTCATAAAAACATCCAACTCCAAATATAAATCATAACAAGTATTTATAATCTCTAGCCTAAGTGCCACCATGGTGTGCACGCTGTCACTTTCACACACATGGGGAGAGCAGAGATCTATTAAAGCACTTGAGTAGCAAGGTATATCTACTTGATTACAAAGCTCATGATCACAATATGATCATGCATAGAGAGAGAGATGAACACATAGCTACCGGTAGAACCCTTAGCCTCGAGAGAGAACTACTCCCTCCTCATCATCGGAATCAGCAACGGCGATGGAGATGGTGGTGGAGATCGATGGAGATGGCTTCGGGGGCACTTCCCTGTCCCGGCAGGGTGCCGGAACAGAGACTTTCTATCCCCCGAATCTCCTCTTCAGTGGCGGTGGTGCTACGTAACTTTTCGTGGATTTCTGATTGACGACTTAGGGTTGCATCAGGGGAGATATATAGGCGAAAGACGCAAGGTCGGTGGCCGGCCAGGGGGCCCACACCACCTAGTGGCGCGACCAGGGCTAGCCTGCGCCACCACATTGTGTGGCCGCCCTGTGGCCCCTCTCCGTCTCGTCTTCTGGCTCCGTGAGTCTTTCGGTAAAATATCAACTTTGGCTTTTGTCCCGTCCAATTCTAAGAATATTCATTTTCTGACTTCCTGGAACCAAAAATAGCAGAAAACAGGCAGCTGACACTGTGGCTCTTTGTTAATAGGTTAGTCCAAGAAATCATATGAAAAGTACTCCAAAGTGTGGACAAAACATCAGAAAGTAGATATAAACCAAGCATGTAACAACAAAAATTATAGATAACAACATCCCCAAGCTTAACTCCTGCTCGTCCTCGAGTAGGTAAGTGATAAAAAGAAAGAATAATTTTTTAGGTGACATGCACCATCATAAACTTGATCAAAGTACTTGTAAAACATTGAAAGCTGGGATCATAGTACTTCAATCATAGCATGAAAGATAAAGTTCTAGCAATAAGACAAAGCAACTATGTTGCAACATGAAAAGGTACAAACCAAAGATTCCTGAATAACAATGCTTTGCAAGACGTTTGTTTGTTTCACATAAAGAAAACATAGCATAGTAGCATTCAGCTTGTCCCTCATAGAGTAGCAAATATAAATGCATAGGACACCTTCAAAGTTCATAAGAGTGACTAGATACAAATAGTTTAAAATAAGAAATATCAAAGTTATGCATCAATCAACAAGTCTTGGGATAATGCACATATAACTAAGAATGGCCACTATGCTCTCAAAGTAGGTGCATAAAGATAGAACGTGGAGACTCAACATAAAAGTAAAAGAAAGGCCTTCATAGAAGGAAGTAGAGATTCAAGTTTCATAAAGAGCTTCCAAAAATTATGGTACTTATTAGCTTTCACCTCTCATTGCCCTTATCATAAGCATCTTGAAGTGATTATGGTTAAAGTGAACAAACTATGGAGTATATGCCTGACAAAGTATAAGTTGGAAATCTCATGTCCCTTGAATACGAGGGCCGTTCCTCATGCTACTCAATTTTAGTCACCGGTAAGTTCTTGTCATTGTAAGTACATGTGTATCATAGAGAACCACCAACGGGGTACCCCTTGCCCGATGATACGGAAGAATCCCCATATCAAAATGACAAGGCAAGCAGACAACGAGCATCTCAACAATCTTCTTATTTACCATGGGAAAATGGTGCTTTTTGTCTCTTTCCTATTTTCTTATATCTCTTTTTTTCTCTTTTCTTTTTCTCCCTTTTTCTCAATATCTGACTCTTTTTTATAAGAAGAATGCTTCATAGACAGCTCATTATGGTTACGCTGCAGGTTTCCACCATGTTAGCATGGATTAGACCAGTGGCCCAAGCGTTTCTCTAACACATATACATAACTCCATGGACTTACAAGCTCCACTTTCATTTCACACCGACGACATCCATAGACAAAAGAGCATGATATCAACTAGGTACAAAGTACAAGTGTAATGTTGAAAGCGTTCCCCATGACAGCATGGTTCTGCTAATCCCCAACAAATAAGTGCAAGCATATACAACATAGAAGACACAATGGTTCAAGTTTATTAAGGGCAAGAAAAGTAAAGTGTGCCATCAAGTTCGTGAGAGCTTTAATCACTAATTTTCACATAACAAGTTTAATTCGGAAGGTAGATAAAAACATGAATATACTTGGAATAGCAATAGCTAATTGGTAGGTATGGTGTACTCTTTGGAATAACTTGGTTTTAGGAGTTGGATGCATGAGTGGAACTCATACTTGGTTGTGGAGGCTAGCAAAAGACTGGGAGCGACAAACTAAGAGAGCAATAATGGCCATAATCATGCAGAGCGACAAAACATCATTGATCAAAGCATAAAGTGATACTACAAGTTGAAAACTAAAGGATCATCAAGGCTATGGTGACTTTGGATAGTCATAAAATGGTGTGAGCATGCGCCAAGTCAACCCAAATAAAGCAGTAAAGGAGAATACCACAATACTATGCTTTAATATGCTAAACCAACGCATGATTCATCCAAGGCACATTAAGCAATCTCAATTGTTTAAAAAATGTCATGCTACAACAAAGAATACTAAACATAAAGCCAAAACAATATCAAGAATGGCATGGCAAAGCATAGGCCATAGTCAAAAACAAGCTCTCTTTACCACTTAAGCATGAACTTTCCTACTCTTTTCCAATCCAAACCAAACTATTTGAAAACCAATGTATGAAAGACGGGGTCAAACCAATGTATTCAGCAAACTAAGCAAACCAAGAAAACAAAAAACCAAAACGAAAACAAAAAAGAAGATGCTCCAAGAACAACACAACAGTGCATGAAACAAAAAAATGAAGCGTTTGGAAGAAACCTGGGATTTTTATTGATGAAGAAGGGGATGCCCTGGGCATCCCCAAGATTTGAGCTTGTACCTCTTGAATATTTATTGGGGTGACATGCGTGGAATCCCCAAGCTTGATCTTTAGTCCATCCTTCATCTCATTACTTATTCCTTCCATACACTTGAAATTTTTCCTTCATACAAAACTTCACACAATCTTTATTAGCAACATTAGTGCACTCAAGATAATAAGTCTTTGGGTTCAGTTTCAACACCAATAAAACTTCCATTAGAACACTAGATACTGTAGCACTTCTCTCAAAAAGCTCAATTCCCCAAAAGAACTCAAAAAGGAGCCAACAAGAAGCAAATGCAAATAATGGCAGAAATCTGTCAAAACAGACCAGCAGGTAAAGAAGAATTTTTTCGAAGACCTTATGTTGCTCAAATCGAAAAGTGTTGAACTAACGAAAGTTGGATAACAACCTGGGGTATAAGCACACAAACTCACGCCTCAAAAGGACGTACAGAAATTTTACACGAATTTTTACGGTGAAGGACAGAAATCTGTTTCGGGACAACAACTTTCCCAAGCATTACTTCTCTCTCATTAGAGGTTATTATTGCCACAGAAAGCAAATAAAAAGGATAAGGAGCGGTTATTATATAAGTAATAACTTCCAAGACTCATCTAATTTTTTTGGGTTATCTCCCAATAAGTACTTTTCGTTAACGCCTTTAAGTTAGGCATGATAGTTTGAGAAGATGCTCTCATAAGAAATATGAATTGAAGTAAAAGAGAGCATCAAGAAGCAAATTCAAAAATATTTAAGTCTAACCCACTTCCTATGCATAGGAATCTTGTAAAGAAAGAAGTCATGAAAGCAAAAGGCAACAAGCATAGAAAAGCAAAACAAGTGCAACTTCAAAATTTTCGACATAAAGAGGGGAAGATTAATATTGTTGAGATACATAAAACCATGTTTCTCTCTCTCATAATAATAACTTTTAGTAGCATAATGAATAAAATTAACAATATAAATATCACATAAAACATTCTTATCATGAGCCACATGCATAAAAGAATTAATACTCCCCACATAAACATAATCATTCTTATTAATTGTAGTGGGAGCAAATTCAACAAAATAGCTATCATCATTATCCTCATCACCATAATCATCAAATATAGGAGGCATATTGTAATCATAATTAATTTTCTCCTCAATAGTAGGTGGACTGAAAATATCATATTCATCGTTGTGATCATCATATATTGGAGGTGTAGTATCATCATAAGCAATAGAATAATTATCTTCCAAAGTGTGTTCATTTGTAAACATATCATCATTGGAGGATCATGGATAGAACAAATAGTACAACAATTATTAATATCATCATTTTCAGAATTGGTACCAAAGAGATTTTCAATATCAAAAGAAGTGTGCTTTCCCCAATCATGATCACTACTATAGGTAACAGGCATAGGAACATCATCGAGTTCAGACTCATCAAAAACTATAATAGGAGCTACATGCTTAGGGGAAAATACCGTTTCATCTCTCCTTTTGCTCCTCATTTTCTTCATTTCCTTCTTATCTTTAGGAGGGAGAGGCTTGAAAGGAAGCTTCTCCATATACCCTGGTTTATTGTTAGAGACAGTAGAAGAAACTTTGGAGGATTCCTTCTTTTCATTAATAAGATCAAAACACATATTAGTCGTATCATATTTTGGTAAAATCTCATCTTCTATAATATTTTGTATGTAAGTATTTGTGTGGCAATTATCAACACAATAAAGATGACAACCATGCAGGACACTATTCATATCAAAATCACTCATATATACCAAAGAAGTTTTTCTTGATGATTCTTCACACCCCAAAAATAATGTAAGTTCATCATGCTGATTAGGAGTGATCATGTCATCACAATATAAACTTGCAGTACTCATTGGATTAGAAGGGCTATTATTATGGCCTAAGCATTGAAAATTGAAATGACCCACTTCAAAGCAAAGTTTACAAATAAAAGGATAAAGGGCACAAACTTTTTTACCAAGATCATTTAAAGCCCTATACCACATTCTAGTTTTTTCATTCCTGTGGGTGATACAATATTCTTCTTCAATTTGATTATTCTCACAAGGTCTATGTATTCCACACAAATTAACATGCTTATAAGAAATAGTACTTTCAGAGGTTTGAGCATGTTTATTGCTATCATTAACAACAATTTCATTTTCCATGCAAGTGTCTATAAAAGGCTCATGATACATGTCCCACTTTTATTTAGGAGCATTAATATGAGAAGCAAAGGTTTTAAAACAATCAATAAGAATTTGAGGATCAAGACCATATTTAGCACTAAGCTCCTGAAGATCAGCAGTTTCAGCGAAAGACTTAATGCAATCATACTCATAGTTTATACCTGGTTCTCTACCTTTGTTGTTATCCCAATCTTTGGTATTGCTTTGAATTGTTTCAAGAAGATCCCACTTAGCTTTGACCTCCTTACTCGTGAAGGATCCCTCTAAACAAGTATCTAGATAGTCCTTGTAATGTCCTGAAAGCCTTGCATAGAAATTATTAATAACAATATTCCAGGGGAGCTCATGAATGGGACATTTGAGCATTAGTGACTTCAGTCTCCCCCATGATTGGGCAATACTTTCTCCATCATGAGGATGAAAATTATAAATATAATTCCTATCTTTATGAATTTCATGAGGAGGATAAAATTTAGAGTAAAAGAGAGATTCAAGTTCCTTCCACTCCAAATGATGAGGATCATCTAGTAGCTCATACCACTCCCTTGCTTTGCCCTTAAGTGATAAAGAGAATAGCTTCCTCTTAAATTCGTTCATTGAAATACCTGCACACTTGAACAACACGCATAATTGATGTATAAAGAGTAAATGATCACCAGGATGGACAATTCCATCTCCAAAATAAGAGTTATTAATAACACGTTCAACAATTTTTATGGGTATTTTAAAAGGGATGCTTTCAGTATGTGGATTTAAAATATCACAAGTATCATTAGAATTACCACATATGGGAGATAAAGTATCATCAGAGCACATTTTCTTCCTTAAAACTGGGAACTAAAAAGATCATTTTCATAAAAACTAACTTCCCCAAGCTTAGATGTTTCCGTAGAATTAGTAACAAAGGTGTTCAAAAGATTCATACTAATAATATTGCTATTAGCATGCAAAGAAAGTTCCATGGGTTTTTTAATTTTCTTTTCAGTCAATTCAAGTTCTAACTTAGGTAAAATACTAAAAAGCTCTCTAATTTTGTTGTTGTTTTCCATTAAGCCTAACTAGTGAAACCAAGAAACAAAAAGACAAAATTGTAGAATCTAAAGGAAACAACTTCGAGCATTCACACCGGAGGATGTGAGTACCTTTTACCTTACCTCCTAGGCAATAGCGCCAAAAAATAGCTTGATGTCTACGCACTTCTATTCTTGTAGACAGTTGTTGGGCCTCCAAGTGCAGAGGTTTGCAGAACAGTAGCAAGTTTCCCTTAAGTGGATTACCCAAGGTTTATCGAACTCAGGGAGCAAGTGGTCAACGGTATCCCTCTCAAGCAACCCTGCAATTAAGATACAAGAAGTCTCTTGTGTCCCCAACACACCCAATACACTTGTCAGGTGTATAGGTGCACTAGTTCGGCAAAGAGATAGTGAAATACAAGTGGTATGGATATAAGACAACGGTGCTAGAAAATAGCTTGATGGCGTGGAAGAGACTAAAGGCAAACTGAAATAAAGATGGCAACAAGCAAACATGTAACAAATCTAGTTGCAAACGGTGTTTTAATGCTTAGAAACAAGGTCTAGGGATCATACTTTCACTAGTGAACACTCTCATATAAATATATTATCTTCATGATACTACTCTGAACTACTCTCCGGTTGGACACTCTAATCCATGGTAGGGCTATAACAACACACCTCAACGTAAGCCTTTCCCATCTAGATAACCCCACACTGTCACCTTGAGCTCTAGATGGTTCCAACAAACACCACAATTTCATAAAAACATCCAACTCCAAATATAACTCATAACAAGTATTTATAATCTCTAGCCTAAGTGCCACCATGGTATGCACGCTGTCACTTTCACACACATGGGGAGAGCAGAGATCTATTAAAGCACTTGACTAGCAAGGTAGATCTACTTGATTACAAAGCTCATGATCACAATATGATCATGCATAGAGAGAGATATGAACACATAGCTACCGGTAGAACCCTTAGCCTCGAGAGAGAACTACTCCCTCCTCATCATGGGAATCAGCAACGGTGATGGAGATGGTGGTGGAGATCGATGGAGATGGCTTCGGGGGCACTTCCATGTCCCGGCAGGGTGCCGGAACAGAGACTTTCTGTCCCCCGAATCTCCCCTCCGGTGGCGGCGGTGCTGTGGAACATTTCGTGGATTTCTGATTGACGACTTAGGGTTTCTGCATCGGGGGAGATATATAGGCGAAAGAGGCAAGGTCGGTGGCTGGCCAGGGGGCCCACACCACCTGGTGGCGCGTCTAGGGCTAGCCCGCGCCACCACATGGTGTGGCCGCCCTGTGGCCCCTCTCCGTCTCGTCTTCTGGCTCCGTGAGTCTTCCGGTAAAATATCAACTTTGGCTTTCGTCCCGTCCAATTATGAGAATATTCATTTTCTGACTTCCTGGAACCAAAAATAGTAGAAAATAGGCAGCTAGCACTGTGGCTCTTTTTTAATAGGTTAGTCCAAGAAATCATATGAAAAGTACTCCAAAGTGTGGACAAAACATCAGCAAGTAGATATAAACCAAGCATGGAACATCAAAAATTATAGATACATTTGCAATGTACGAGAGGTGCCCGCGGACGGCAGGGACCTGGATACTGGCCTTGGGGAGGTGCTCGTGGAAGGTAGGGACCTGGCTACTAGCCTTGGGGAGGTGTGTGCTTGGCTTGGGAAGCTGCCCCTGCCTAGGGCAGCTGGTTGCTTCCGCTTGGACCTGGTTTTTCTCGAATTTCTATGCCAGCACCTTGGCCTGCCAAGACGCGCTTCCGTGTAGTTTCTACACTAGTAGGAGCCAAATTTTTCCTAACAATAGCTATATTTTTGCATTTCCTCTTCTCAGGCTACAAATTTCATTTATACCGGTCAATTGGGCATAATAAAAAAGCAACAAATATATGGAAAAATCAGTTAGCAAACAATTCAACACAAGATGAGTAAGAAGGTAAGGGGTCGACCTGCAGCTCATTCTCCTCATTAAGATCATCTATGTCTCCTTCAGTGATATCTTCCTCCTCTTTAGGATCATAGTTAGATCTAGAGCATTCATTTCTCCTCTTTTTAGGAGAGAATACAATTGGCGATGCGAAAAGACTTGCAAAGGGCCTAACACCCAATTTTCTAAGGTAGGAGTGATCAAAGAATTCTATTTTGGTTTCTTGAAAACACATAATACTGCAATTACTAATATCCACTTTGTCTCTAATATCATCATGCCTTTCCTAGGAGTTAATCCCTCTTAAGTTCTAGTCAAGTATACTCTAGTGCCTACTCATTATAACAAATATGTTCATATGATCTTGTAGCTATAGGCTTAATCAAGTAGATATACTGATTCACTGAGGTGTTCAACAGTTGAGTGAAAGGTTTTAGGCTATAGTCCATCCTCATGTTTCATAAGCATTAACAAAATGTATACATGTCACATCACAACCCATTAAGCTGAACCCAAAGGAATAACAACACACTTGCAATGTAGCAGAGCTAACATAGATAACTCACATAAGTTTGTCTACATCCAATATGGTACTTATTACAGGCCAACATGAAATATAAAATTTTCTGACTTGATAATCAAAACAAAAGAGAATGGAAATTGTAGGGGTTCCGTGGTAGAAAACAAAAAATTCCTACGTTGTGAACACACCTAGCCAAGATCTACCTATGCAGATGTAAAGTAACGGGCGGGGACTCAATATTCATACCTTTGACGACCGAACGTGGTTAACGTTCTGCGGGGAACGTGCTCGCCTGACCTCAAGGTCGTGAAGGTCCTCACAAGTCACCCCTTGCTCCTTGTATGACGTAGATGACCTCATGGCCGTGTCGACGCCTAAGATCCAGGCGCCAAGCAAAACACCACAAGTGGTAGTGCCACATGGCCTTACACACATATGGTGTAGACACGTCTCCCAGGCTTTGGTCTAGCAAAGCAGTGGAAGAATATTGATCCGGACCGAGTCCAGCGACACAACATTGTGCATATGGTGGAGAAACCCCAAACCCCGTATACAATTCCATTCTTGGGAACCACACACGAGGAAGAGGGAGAGAAAATTGGCAAAGCCAATTGAAGGGATGGATTTGAGGAGAGGTGTGCCCCTCTTTATATATGTGGAAGGGAGGTACTCCCTCCCTCAAAATCCTAGGGTGGGACTAATCAAAGGAGGAGGTGGGAGGAGGCGGCAGCCAGCCCCCACCATGGGACCCACGTGAGGGGAGCCCATTAGGTGCCCGACGGCCTCCCTTGTCCTTCCCTAGGGCGGCGGCCCCTCTTGGGCCTCCTATAGTGAGTCCCAGTTATGTGGGCTGCCCGCAAAATCCATTTTAAATGTTATTTTTAATATTAATTAATATTAAATACATATTATTTAATACCTATCACTCCAAAACACCTTTCCTACCCCTCCAATCATCATCGGATATCCCTAAAACAATTTTGGTATCTCCCTGGCACAATTCTAGAGTTTTCTCTCTTTTCTCTTACGATCTCGAATCAATCCCACAACGTATCTACCCTTAACTGTGACACCCTATGGCTCGGGAATACATAGACATGATCGATACACTTTCTGATCAATGACCAATAGAGGTATCTGGAAACACATAATGGCCCCATGCATTCCACGAATAACATGTTCGCTTGAACCTTGAACGTCGAGTATCATTCCCTTTGCTCTATGATACCTAGTTTGTCCAAGACCTGATCTCCTAGTATTGATATACCTAAGTTCGATCTTGTTACCGACAAACACATTTACTAGTTCCTATGATATTACATCCCCGTGACCTAGTCACATGTTTGGAAACTTGTAGATGTAATCTCACCGAATGGGCCCAGGGTTTCTATCCATCACCCGAGAGTTCAAATCCCGCTCTTGATACATAGGCCTCAAAAGTTTCTATGGAATACTTGATGCATACCTTTATGGTCACCCAGTCATGGAAATGACAGTTGATGTGATCAAAGCAGCCTCAGGAGACAGTGATTAATATGATCTCACGGTCGAAGGACCGAATCACTATGCTTTGCTAGATATTGCAATGTTGAACTTTGTGACCGGATCATATTGCAATACTAGGGGTTGGGTGTTGTCCATCATGTCATTCATCTAATGACATGACCCCATTGTCAATTGACACAAATTTCCATGATCTGAAAAACTCGATCATCAGTTCACCAATGGACTAGTTGAATAGAGGATACTAGGGACTTGGTTTGTTTGTATACCACATGTGTACCGATGTTTCCACTTAGTACAGTTATAGCATGGTATAAAACTTATTATGAACATTTGAAATATGACAATAAACAATCTTTATTATTTGCCTCTAGGGCATATTTCCAACAGTATCCCAATTGCACTAGAGTCAATAATCTAGTTTATTAGTCTCCGCTTTTAACACCTATGGCAATTGGTGTTGTTCACATGCTTCACTTGTGGCAAACCTAATCTCCAGAATTCACATTTTCAGGTCTGTGTGTATTTGCATGTGTTTGCGTCATTACGTGTCACTCATTCTCAAATGAGATGGCATTATATAATTTAGTCTTGTGGTGAGACCTTATTCCCTTGAGCTTAAACACATGTTGACACTATCCTTGTACAATAGATCTTCATAGTATAGCCCACTTGGAACTTCACCTAGTTTTGATGACAAAACTATTTTACGCAAAACCCCTCTATATGCTACTTCTAAAGTAGTCACATACTTATCCATCATTGTAGTATCCGTCACAATGTTATAACTTTGGGACTAATCCAAATTCTTCATGGAACTTTCTTCCATTACACCGTGCCACCTTATTTATTAATACATGTCCTAACTGAGATAAACTTCATTTGTATACGTGAAAAAACTTGCATCAATGTAACACATTACTTTGAACTATTTTGTCACTTCTGCATACATTGCATATTCTTGGTTCTTCCAAAGTACACAAGAATACCATCACTATTGTACAATGATCATATTATGAATCATTCTAATATATGCTCCTAACACTTAGAGCATATGACTCATCCAGATCTATACATATCATGGCATTCATGATTTAATCAATCATGAGGTTTCACTTATCAATTGTCAACACAATTGATCTTGCTGCCATGTGGCAAGATTTTTTCTTTTATATATTAACAGGAAACTCGCATAGCTTCAACTCAAATATGCCACCATATTGAACTAATTCAATATTTCATATATGTACTTCAGCACAACCATATTAGCATTTCTATCTATCTATACAGACTTTAATGTCTAACATTCGGGTTTTCCTAAGACTTTCATCAAAATCCAATTTCAATGAAACTCTTAATTCGTGTCTCATAAAAGATACATCATTTCCAATCAACTTAATGTCTTGGAAATATGTCTTAACATTCCCACTTAGTTTCTTGTAAACACATGCATCTTCATCGTTCTGATGAACTTAAACTCTTTAATAGATCCATCATGGTGAAGATTCCAACTCCACTATGCTTATTTTTGTTGGATATATGCCCTAGAGACAAATAATAATATGGATTATTATCATATTTCATAAAGTTTATGATTAAGTTTTATATCATGCTATAACTGTATTGATAGGAAACTTCAATACATGTGTGATATATAAACCACCAGAAGTTCCCGCTGAAGCTCTAGTCACTAGTTCATTGGTCAACATATGATCAAGGTTTCCTGATCATGTGGAATTTATGCTAGTTGACAATGGAGTCACCTCATTGCGAGAATGAGATGATGAGCTATACCCAACCTAGGCATCGTGACCCAATAATCTCATGAAGTTCAAGTTATGATGATTAGAATATACCTAGTGTCTTATTTCTTAGACCATGAGACCATATCAATCACTATTACTCGAAGATACTTTGATAGCCTCAACCGTCATCTGGTGACACAGTGATCATAAAGGTGTGTTTAGGTATTCCGAGGAACAATTGAGGCAATATGTGTCAAGAGCGGGATTTGTCCATCCACGTGTTGGAATAGATACTCAAGGGCCCACTCAGAGAAGTTGTATCCAATAGCTGCACAATGTGTGCTTTGATCATAGGGATATCACTTGTTGGAACGAGTAAAGTAGCATTTGTTAATAACGAGGTTGAACACGACATGGTGATGTAATTGATCAGATCTCGGACAATGCAAGTATCCAGAGACAAACGTAATACGACATGACGCACATGGTTCAACGATGAAAGATTTCATGGAATGCACATGGATCAACATTGCCATCCAGGTCTCTCTGATGATCATTGGTACGGGAGGGTCCCGACCATGTCTGGAGTGTTCCCAAACCATGGGGTATCACGCTTAAGGGCTTGATGATGCTCTGAGAGTGTTTTGGTATCGGCAAAATCACCGAAGAAAAGAGAAGAGAGAAACTAGAAGGGTTTCGTAAGTCCAGAGGATGTCCGGAATGACATGGAATAAGTTCCACATCAACGGGGATTGAATAATATGTAAGTAAATGTTGAATATTGATTTAATCATTCATTTATATTTATTTAATAAAAGAAAAATAATTAAGGTCAAATATCTAATTGGGCCAAAATCCGAAGGGAAAAAGGCCCATGAGGGAAAGACCAAAGGGAGGAAGGAGGAGGTGGCCGGCTGGGCCTTGGGCACCCTGCACGGGTCGCAAAAGGGCCTTGGCCGGCCAGCCAAGCTCCCTCTTCCCCTCTCCTTTGTTTAGTCCCACATGGCTAAGGCAATTGCCTATGTGGGTTTTCCCCTATATAAAGAGAGGTATTTTGACAAATTAAATACACAATAATCAATAAAAGGTTCCCTCTCTTTTGGGGAGACCTCTAGTTGATTCTCTATCTCCCGTGACCATGGTCCCAAGTCCGGATTGCACGAGAAGGAGACTTATTCACCGCGGAGCGCCATCACGCTGTGGGATTCGGATCCAGAAGCTCTACTTCTGCAACTGCTGCTGGATCAGAGGAGCGGGAGTCATCGTCAGGCACCGAACGTGTGTAAGTCCCTGCCAGGTGCAACACTTGGGGTAGTAGGAGTCATTGGAGTTGGAGCCGCAGGAGCTGTCGGGACTTCAACATGACCTTGAGGTCGGCTTCGGTTCATCTACATCAACCACGCTCTCCCGAGCGTTGACAACGCGTTTTGGTCTTCAAGGGTAAGTTCATGAAAAACTCGTCCCGTTACTGCATTACTAATAGATAGGTCATGGCATTAGGGGTCTTGGCATAGGAAAAATTTATTGTTTTCATGTGTGAACCCCTTCAATTTGAACCATTGAAATATGTATATATTTTAGCACCTTTTGAAACAACAAAGCCCTTTGGATAGTGTCATGTACACATCCTAGGTAACCATTTAATAGAGCCAGGGATCATCATTGCTTATTTGCATGTAATCGATATATCATTGTACAACAATGACATTTAGCCTTATATCTTGTTATTTTATATCAACCGATCCATACGATTCAATAGGAACTTAGATTCTCAGAACATACAACATTTGTATAAACGGTAGCCATGAGCATTGTAGCATCCTCCAGAACACTTTCCGGTGTTGTGCTACTCTGATCATGTCACTTAGGTTCGAACAACCACATCCAAATTTCTATTGTCCTCCCACTTAACTTTTCATGAAAAGTTCCTTCTCAAAGAACTCACCGTTTTAGTGACAAACACATTTGTCTTTAGTGTTACGGTGGAGGAATTCCCAACTATTACTTTTGGGATAACCTACAAAGATGTGCGTATGTGACTTTGGTTTTGTAAACATTTTACATATGCCTAGCATACCAAACTTTAAGAAAACACAAACTGGGTTTTATCCCTTGCCATTTTAACGGATCATGATGTTACTCTTTTCAGTGTAAAAGCAGTATGTCACTATAGCATAATCTTTTAAATCATAATGGCAGTTTCATATTTTATCTAACCAAGTCAAACTAGGTTCAATTATATTCTCAGAACATTCCATACTACTATGGTGTTGTGGGAAACTCAAGTTTAAGAAAGAATTTCTCAACTTTCAGATGTTGGCTAAACTTTGTAACTCAAATCTCTTCTTTTATGATCCAATCATAAACTCTTGATTTTCTTGTTATGATGATTTATTTATTCGCAATGACTTTATCAAAGTCTCTAGAAACTCGAATGTGCCATAACTCTTATGGTGTTGTTTCCGTGAATCTGGATGATGTCTTCTTCATGCTAAAACCTTCAAACATGTTTCAAATGTCTTATAATTTTCCTCATTGAACATATATAGTCATATATCTATTCAAGTCCTCGGTGGAAGTTTATGAAGTAGAATAATCCACCACTCACGGTTTTACATAATGGATCACATACATCAATATGTATTATTTCCACTAAGTTACCCATCTGTTTCAACTTTTCCCGTGAATAGAGTTTTAGTTATGTATAGGAAAGTCTTACAAGCGTCAATTTGTTTGAAAATGACTTGAATCCAAAATTCCATCAAGATGGAGTTTCTTCATGTCTTTCTTTCCAATGTAACTTAAACGGTGGTGTCATATTCAAGTGAAATTTTAGTCATTTAGTCTTGCGATGCTTTTATCATTTAGTTTTATGAATATTAATTTACCAACAAGATTCATAATGGTTCACCCATCAACTATGGAATATAGTAATTATTTGAACAACAGTTTGTCTCACAATACTGGAACCAAATAACAATTATCATAATAAATCTTAGTGGCTTGGTTCTTGATGTAGATGACAAACATAATAACACTTTATTTGTTTGTCGATGAACATCATTACCATATTATTTTGCTAGTTATTCGAACCATCCTTATTTCTCGTATTGAGTTTTTTATGACATTTCATACCAACCAATTCAGTATCTAATACCGAAGAATTACATAGGTTTAAGAAGCAAGGAATATAGATTCATAACATGTATATCTTATATATACTTGAGTTGGACAATCCAGTCCTTTAAACTCTGCCAATTATATTTATATATTCTCTTTGAACATTTTGCTCCTTTTCAGAAGAACCAACCAACATCAAGAGTGGCACCAATCATATGGCACTTGTTCGAGCGTGTTAGTCAAACACTAATACCCTGAAACTCACACTTTGAAGTGGATCACAATCATCACAAGATTCGTGTTCTTATAGATTCATTCATTAGTGATCTTTTAGTTTTGTAAACATTTTACCTATACTTCCTGTTCATCCTATCATGACCATTTGTGCGAATGAACTTTATAGTTCATCAAGGTGAACGTTTGCATAACTTTATTTCCCAAACTTATTGGGTGACAGGTACGCCTAGCGTCACCATCATTCGCAAATGCTCTTCCAATATGAGAATCTGTTTTCGACTAAATATACTTTATCATGTTGTAATCAAATAGTGTTTTAGATATCAGAATATCATTTACACAAGAAGATTTCTAGAATGAGGTTTATCAGCTCCTATATAATCTTGATACCAGAAACTTTCTCTGGCATCCCGCTAAAACCACTACCAGAAAATCGCGGTGTTTTGTGTTGCACATCATCATGACCGCATGCTCATGTCATCATGCCACATTGCATTTGAGCATCGTCATATCATCATGCATGTGTTTGTACAAAACTATTTTCGAAAAGCCTAGTTTTGTTTTCTAAATATTCCGCCTTAATTCAAATTAAAACCCGGGCCTCCGGAATATTTTGGTTTGTCTAAATACGGTTTGCAAAAGCCCCGTTTTAATTAAATAAATATTTCCAGTTGTTTTTAGGAGGCAGCTCGCCAGGCCCGAAAGCCCGGGCGGCCACCTCCAAAAGCCCTAATCTACCCAACCCTATCCTACCCAGCCTTCCTCCACCTCACCCTGACCAATCCCCTCCCTCCACCTCACACATCCACCTCACCTCGACCAACCACTAGCCGCCACCTCACCCCACGCAACACACACAACACACACACGCACGCCGCACTGCACTCACCCAGCCCTGCATCTGCACCACGCTACCCTGCCCCATCCCCCTGGCCCGCCTGCCCCCAGGGTCCCACCACCCCCTGCTCCCGGCCCCACCCCGACACGCCTCCACCGCCTGCACCCAGACCCACACACGCACCCAACCCCAGCCCCACCTGGGCGCAGCCCCCAACGCCACCTGCCCCAACCCCCGCTCGCCCCCGCGACCCACCTCCCCACGCGCCTCGCTCACGCGTCGCACGTGCCCCGCACCTCTTTCTCTCTCCCCTCACCTCTCTCTCCCCTTGCTCCGGCCCTCTGCCTCACCGCCGCCCGCCTCTTCCACCTCGCCGGCCTCCGCGCCGCCTTCGCCCGCCCTCTTCCCGGAGCTCCGCCCCGCCTACGACCGTCCTCCGCCTCGGCCACATCCCGCCGCCTCCACCGCATCAATCTCCTCCGACCGCCGCGCGTGATGACCTCGCCGGGGCCTCGCGGTCCTCTACCGATGACCATCCACGCTCGCCAGGGCCCCACCTCCCTCGCCACGCCTGAGCCGCCGCCGTCTCCTTCCTCACCTTTACCGCCACCATGGCTAGGCCACGCGCCCTGCTCGACCCCGAGCTCTGCCTGCCCAGCGACCCGACCGCCTCGAGCCAAGCCACAGTCATCGCGGGCGACCTCCATCCCCTTCGCATCCCCATCGTCCCGTCGAGCCCGACCCGAGCGCCATCGTGACCTGGCGCCGTCTCCGCCTCTGCAGCCTCCTATGCGTGCACCCGGCCGTCTCCTGGATGTGTTGTTGGTGTGTCACCAGTACCAAGACGTGTGCGTGTATGCTCATCTACACTGGTAATCATGTTGTTGTTGCTGCGAAGTATGTATGATGTGAATGCCGTTTTGGTGCGTGTGACAAACTGGAGGCCTGCGCAAGATCTTTCTCGCCGCCAAGACATGCTCGATGCCGATGGTTTTTGAAGAATGTACATGGTGCCACTCAAGACTTCCATCCCGGATCCGAACCTCGACCCGGAGACCTCCTTCTCGGACCGCCAAGATCGCCACACGAAACTGAATGTTGCCTTCTCAGATCTGAACCCTGAAGACCGAGACCCCGGAGACCGAACTCGAACCCCGTCGCGACCACCAAGATCGTCGATCCGATGTATGATCCCTATCCAAGACCCTTATATTTTATAATATATGACATTGTCCCTTGTTGCATTAACTGCTCATGTCGCATAAATATTGTGGTTTGGGGGCATTATGCCGATTCACCGCATAATTAAATATGGAGGCTATATGTGGGTTATTTTAGTCTTATATTGACTCCATTTAAATTGTGTAGCAAACTGATGCCATGCTTTGCCTTATTAATACAACCTTTAAATTGCAGGGTAGATAAATAATTTGAACCATATAACTAATGTCGAGACCCCGGCTCCGCTTAATATTGCCTAATTGCATCGCATCTCTGTCATGCCATGCATCATATCATAACCATGCCGGATCTTCTGCCGTAGTATTAAATATTGCATCCTGTGTTTCTTTTAGTGCTTTGCTTCTTCGCGGATTAGACGGATGAGTGGATGCGAGTATCGACAAGTTCTTCGGATATGAATCTCCGGCAGTGTTTCCCAGGCGAGCATCTCTCCCCCTTCTACCTATTTTGCATTTATAGTCTTTATTTCCTCTTGTTGATCTATTGCTATCCGTGTCGCGATGCTTTAGTTTCCGTGCACCAGTTATCTCTCGTGCAGCCTCTATATTTCCATGCACACCTCCTAATACCTGTTGTTTGGTAGAGCCTTGCGAGTCGTAGTTGCTTGCTCAAGAGCGATCTTGTGTTGTCGAGTACCACAGTTGTTGGAATGCTGGCAGATGTTTATTGGTGGAGATGCTTATTGGTGGAGATGATCATGACTTTAATTACAACTATTAAAATGCTAGATATAACTAATGTAGAGGCATCGGTGGGCAATAGATGTTATTTGGTTCTTCCACGCTCACTTGTGTCCCATAGGACCCCGAGTACTTGATACCTGTTCCTTGATTTTTCGCACTATCCACATCCGGGAGGCGGTGGACCGCCCTGAGCCAGAGCTTGATTCATTTCTATTTCTTGGGGCCACAAAGTAGTTTGGGGCTTTATTACTATCCTGTACCTATGCCATGCTTTACTGTTTTATTTAAGATTGTGCGTGGAGCACCTGTACTGTTTAGGATTGCGGAGTGTTTTCGCGGTATCGACAAGCCCAGTCACACTTTCGGGTTCCCAGTCGTTTACAGCCATTGGCGCAAACCTTGGGTCCGTGTCGGAGTTGACCAACTTCGTTGCGGGTAGCTTAATGGGGTGGCCCCCTGGAATATTTATGAATCTGTGATTGCTTTGTCGTGAAAGCCACGTTGGGTTTTGAGTTGGTTTTCTGAGGTTGATCGAGTGTGTGTTGCTATTTGTGCACCCCTGCAGGGTAAAAGTTTCTGAAAGCCATGTCCGCGGTTATGGACGACTTGGAGCACAGTATCTCGATCATAGACAAGCATAACTAAAGTAGTGCTATAAATTTGACTTAATATGTGACTAGTAATCAGTTGCAACTATAACGGAATGGATATTAAAAAAACCAACAACTGGTGGATCTGGGTTGTGTTGTGACATGCTATACCTGCCTAGTAAGTACTGCAACTCCAATGGAATGTGATAAAAAGTGCCAACAATTGCTGGGTTTTGGGATTCCTCAGGACAATTATATCTGACTAGTAAATGTTCCAACTACAATGGAATGGTGATTAAAACTGTCCACTACTTATGCTATCAGGATGACTCATGCTATCTATATCTGATTAGTAATTGCTACAACTATAATGGAATGAGTAAAATTGCCAACTGTGTGAGTTCCTTGGTCCGACTTCCTCGTTTGGTCTCGAGGGGGAAATACCAGGATGGGTTTGTTTGGTGTTAGCTTCAGGTTGGATCCGAATAGGTCTTTCTTATCCCTCTCTGATAACCGCCAGTTGTATCGAGTCTCTATAGGTTGTTTAGTGCCGCTGCCCTGCCGCTTCAGCCCACCATACCTATGTAGGCGAGAGCCGCCGAATTCTAGCCTCGCCGTGTGCTGGCCCCAGTACTGACGCTCCTCCTTTTCCTTTGCCCTTTGTCGGCACCCCTTTTGTTTTAGCAGGTTTGAGATCGACGTCGTTAGCAGGGTTACCCTTCCGGCTTGGCCTGGGCAGGGTTATGGACGCCATTGGTTATTCTTCAGGGCTCTTAGCCCCATTTGCATCTTGTCCGTAGTCAGACGCCCTATCGATTTCAAGGTGATTTGGATCTTTGTATTGTATATCTGTATTCTTGACTCGTGGAGTCGTGTTGTATATATATCTGTTCTGTGGGTCCCATCGAGGACTGTTGTGTAATGGTATTACTTCGTTTTCCACCCGCACAAAAGTGCCTGGTGGGCGTCCTTGAATCGTTTCTATGCGGGTTTGGCGGAAAGGGCTAAAACTCGCATAGCGCCGATTTGAGGGTGTTACAGAGTGGTATCAGAGCTCAGCAGTTGTGATACCCCACAAGTCCAGCCTGTAGGATAACCTAGCTAACGGCCGAAGTAGAGAGTCAAAACTATTTTGCAAAATCGGATGGATAGATCTGACTAGGTCTGCTTTTACTCCTTACCCCTCTGCTATTCTTCTCTTACCTCTGCGTGTTTTGATTCTACTCCCTTATCTTTTCTTTGAGTCTAGGATTTCTCGGGGTTGGGTTCCGTCGTACTTTCGGGGTTTCGCTTCCCGTTTTGGTAAAGGTGTTTCTACATCCGGTGTTCATGCTATCAGAGTGATCCTTTATTTGTGGTACCATTCTTTGTTTCTTGTTTGTGCCTTCCGGTGTTTTCCGACGCGACGACATCAGCTACGTCAGATCCGATGAAGAGTCTGCATTTCTCCTTTGTTTCCGAACCTCGCTTGTCGAGATCTTCAGTCTGAATTCCGAGAGTTGGTTGCATAATTCTCCTATTCATGTGCAAAGTAATGCTTTGAGTGCGGGATGGAGTAGCTACCATACCACTACTCTTATCATTCTCTTTTGTATATTGAATCGGTGGATCCATCAATTTTACTCCGTCCACGCAAGTTAAAGGTGGCCTTATCCTTCGAGACCTTTATCTTCGTCTTTGTTTCTCCGGAGTGTTCTCTCAACGAACACGAGCAACGACCCCTTGTTGGTGGTGTCGCCGATTCAAGACGAAGAAGGAACCTTTGTTAGTGGTGTCGCGAGGATCTGCACGAAGTGAGAAGATTCTGATCGCCGGCCATCTTCCCGGTACTATGAGGCGGATCTCGAGGGCGAGATCCATTGTTAGTGGTGTCGAATTGTGGCATCCCGCTAAAACCACTACCAGAAAATCGTGGTGTTTTTGTGTTGCACATCATCATGACCGCATGCTCATGTCATCATGCCACATTGCATTTGAGCATCGTCATGTCATCATGCATGTGTTTGTACAAAACTATTTTCGAAAAGCCTAGTTTTGTTTTCTAAATATTCCGTCTTAATTCAAATTAAAACCGGGGCCTCTGGAATATTTTGGTTTGTCTAAATACGGTTTGCAAAAGCCTCGTTTTAATTAAATAAATATTTCCAGTTGTTTTTAGGAGGCAGCCCGCTAGGCCCGAAAGCCCGGCCGGCCAACTCCAAAATCCCTAATCTACCCAACCCTATCCTACCCAGCCTTCCTCCACCTCACCCTGACCAATCCCCTCGCTCGACCTCACACCTCCACCTCACCCCGACCAACCACTAGCCGCCACCTCACCCCGTGCAACACACACAACACACACACACGCCGCACTGCACTCACCCTGCCCTGCATGTGCACCACGCTACCCTGCCCCATCCCCCTGGCCTACCTGCCCCCGGGGTCCCACCGCACCCTGCTCCAGGCCCCACCCCACCACACCTCCACCGCCTACACCCAGACCCACACACGCACATGACCCCAGCCCCACCTGGGCGCACCCCCCAACGCCACCTGCCCCAACCCCCGCTCGCCCCCGTGACCCACCTCCCCACGCGCCTCCCTCACACGTCGCACGCGCCCTGCGCCTCTTTCTCTCTCCCCTCGCCTCTCTCTCCCCTCGCTCCGGCCCTCTGCCTCACCACCGCCCGCCTCTTCCACCTCGCCGGCCTTCGCGCCGCCGTCGTCCGCCCTCTTCCCGGAGCTCCACCCCGCCTCCGACCGTCCTCCGCCTCGGCCACGTCTCGCCGCCTCCACCGCATCAAGCTCCTCCGGCCGCCGCGCGTGACGACCTCGCCGGGGCCCCACCTCCCTCGCCACGCCTGAACCGCCGCCGCCTCCTTCCTCACCTTTGCCGCCACCATGGCTAGGCCACGCGCCCTGCTCGACCCCGAGCTGTACCTGCCCAGCGACCCGACCGCCTCGAGCCCAAGCCACCGTCATCGCGGGCGACCTCCATCCCCTTCGCATCCCCATCATCCCGTTGAGCCTGACCCGAGTGCCATCGCGACCTGGCGCCATCTCCGCCCCTGCAACCTCCTATGCGTGCACCCGGCCGTCTCCTGGATGTGTTGTTGGTGTGTCACCAGTGCCAAGACGTGTGCGTGTATGCTCATCTACACTGGTAATCCTGTTGCTGTTGCTGCGAAGTATGTATGATGTGAATGCCGTTTTGGTGCGTGTGACAAAACGGAGGCCTGCGCAAGATCTTTCTCGCTGACAAGACATGCTCGATGCCGATGGTTTTCGAAGAATGTACATGATGCCACTCAAGACTTCCATCCCGGATCCGAACCTCGACCCGGAGACCTCCTTCTCGGACCGCCAAGATCGCCACATGAAACTGAATGTCGCCTTCTTAGATCTGAACCCTGAAGACCAAGACCCCGGAGACCGAACCCGAACCCCGTCGAGACCACCAAGATCGTCAATCTGATGTATGACCCCTATCCAGGACCCTTATATTTTATAATATATGACATTGTCCCTTGTTGCATTAACTGCTCATGTCGCATAAATATTGTGTTTTGGGGGCATTATGCCGATTCACCGCATAATTAAATATGGAGGCTATATGTGGGTTATTTTAGTCTTATATTGACTCCATTTAAATTGTGTAGCGAACTGATGCCATGCTTTGCCTTGTTAATACAACCTTTAAATTGCAGGGTAGATAAATAACTTGAACCATATAACTAAATGTCAGGACCTCGGTTCCGCTTAATATTGCCTAATTGCGTCGCATCTCTGTCATGCCATGCATCATATCATAACCATGCCGGATCTTCTGCCGTAGTATTAAATATTGCATCCGGTGTTTCTTTTAGTGCTTTGCTTCTTCGCGGATTAGACCGATGAGTGGATGCGAGTATCGACAAGTTCTTCGGATATGAATCTCCGGCAGTGTTTCCCAGGCGAGCATCTCTCCCCCTTCTACCTATTTCGCATTTATAGTCTTTATTCCTCCTGTTGATCTATTGCTATCCGTGTCGCGATGCTTTAGTTTCCATGCACCAGTTATCTCTCATGAAGCCTCTATATTTCCATGGACACCTCCTAATACCTGTTGTTTGGTAGATAGCTGGCCTTGCGAGTCGTAGTTGCTTGCTCAGGAGCGATCTTGTGTTGTCGAGTACCACAGTTGTTGGAATGCTGGCAGATGTTTATTGGTGGAGATGCTTATTGGTGGAGATGATCATGACTTTAATTACAACTATTAAAATGCTAGATATAACTAATGTAGAGGCATCGGTGGGCAACAGATGCTATTTGGTTCTTCCACGCTCTCTTGTGTCCCGTAGGACCCCGAGTACTTCATACCCGTTCCTTGATTTTTCGCACTATCCACATCCGGGAGGCCGTGGACCCCCCTGAGCCAGAGCTTGATTCATTTCTATTTCTTGGGGCCACAAAGTAGTTTGGGGCTTTATTACTATCCTGTACATATGCCATGCTTTACTGTTTTATTTAAGATTATGCGTGGAGCACCTGTACTATTTAGGATTGCGGAGTGTTTTCACGGTATCGACAAGCCCAGTCACACTTTCGGGTTCCCAGTCATTTACAGCCATTGGCGCAAACCTTGGGTCCGTCTTGGAGTCGGCCAACTTTGTTGCGGGTAGCTTAATGGGGTGCCCCCCCTGAAATATTTATGAATCCTGTGATTGCTTTGTCGTGAAATCCTCGTTGGGTTTTGAGTTGGTTTTCCGAGGTTGATCGAGTGTGTGTTGCTATTTATGCACCCCTGCAGGGTAAAACTTTCTGAAAGCCGTGTCCGCGGTTATGGACGACTTGGAGCACAGTATCTCGATCATAGACAAGCATAACTAAAGTAGTGCTATAAATTTGACTTAACATGTGACCAGTAATCAGTTGCAACTATAACAGAATGGATATTAAAAATGCCAACAGCTGGTGCATCTGGGTTGTGTTGTGACATGCTATACCTGCCTAGTAAGCACTGCAACTCCAATGGAATGTGATAAAAAGTTCCAACAATTGCTGGGTTTTGGGATTCCTCAGGACAATTATATCTGACTAGTAAATGTTCCAACTACAATGGAATGGTGATTAAAACTGCCCACTACTTATGCTATCAGGATGATTCATGCTATCTATATCTGATTAGTAATTGCTGCAACTATAATGGAATGAGTAAAATTGCCAACTGTGTGAGTTCCTTGGTCCGACTTCCTCGTTTGGTCTCGAGGGTGAAATACCAGGATGGGTTTGTTTGGTGTTAGCTTCAGGTTGGATCCGAATAGGTCTCTTCTTATCCCTCTCTGATAACCGCCAGCTGTATCGTGTCTCTATAGGTTGTTTAGTGCCGCTGCGCTGCCGCTTCAGCCCACCATACCTATGTAGGCGAGTGCCGCCGAATTCTAGCCTCGTCGTGTGCTGGCCTCAGTACTAACGCTCCTCTTTTTCCTTTGCCCTTTGTCGACACCCCTTTTGTTTTAGCAGGTTTGAGATCGACGTCGTTAGCAGGGTTACCCTTCCAGCTTGGCCTGGGCAGGGTTATGGACGCCATTGGTTATTCTTTAGGGCTCTTAGCCCCATTTGCATCTTGTCCGTAGTCGGACGCCCTATCGATTTCAAGGTGATTTGGATCTTTGTATTGTATATCTGTATTCTTGACTCGTGGAGTCATGTTGTATATATATCTTTTCTATGGGTCCCATCGAGGACTGTTGTGTAATGGTATTACTTCGTTTTCCACCCGCACAAAAGTGCCTGGTGGGCGTCCTTGAATCGTTTCTATGTGGGTTTGGCAGAAAGGGCTAAAACTCGCATAGGGCCGATTTGAGGGTGTTACACTTTCTTTCTAATATCAAGTATCATGGAGACAAGCATGATTATTTAGACACTAACTTCAGAATCATTTACTCTATGATTAATAAACTTACTAAACCTTATGGAGTAAGTGAAGATTTTGTTGAGAGTTTGCTTTAGGACCTTGTATCTTTGATTTGACACTCAAACAATATGGTACTAGTCCGTAAAGTAAGTATCTAGAAAACTATAGTACTATTATCTCAATTACAACCAAGGTAGTCAATAACGGTGCCAACAACAACAACTATGCAAATACACTTAGACTGTTTACTTCATAATATGAGTTCATTACCAGAACTCCCACTCAAACAAACATCCTCATTATCATTTGGTGATTACATGACCCTAATTCACTACACCACCCCAGATCGTCACGGCTGATGGCATAGCTTCAAAGGTAGAGATTGAACAATGTCAATCACATCCACCATGTGATTCATGCTTGACCTTTTGATCTCTTGTGTTCTGAGGCCATGTCTGTACATGCTAGGCTCACCAACTCCAACTTGTGTGTTTAGCAATGCAACATGTCATACACCCACCGTATGCGAACGTAGATATGTCTGACACCCGATCGTCATGACATGCCTCATAACAGAGAACCTTCTTAGTGATGCCCACATAAGGGGAACACGAACATTGGAATTGTGTTTGAGGGATCATATTATAATGCTACCGTAGTATATCTAATACACACAAAATAAGATGCATAATGTAGTTTACATCAAATGTAATGTGACATGACATGGTTTTCGCGCCTTGATCTCCATCAAGCGCTCCGGCATGGCGCCAAGGTCTATGGCATCTCCGATCCGGTGGTCGAATGTTTCATAAAACTTACCAGAACCATGGCAAGTCACACGTCCCTGCAAAATAAAGTTAGACACCTCTACTTTATCTTTTGCATGTTTTACACGATTATTAGGGCTTTCACAAGAGAATCGTTGCAGCTTTAAGTCCCTTCCTAGGGCTGTCATTTGTAAATGCCATATCAAGTAATGTCAGAGAGACAGACATCTGCCAGCCACTTATATGGTACAAGCCATATGTTACTCTTGGAACCGGTCTCGCGTAAGGTTATGCATAAGGTTGGTCTGGGCTGCTTCATCCGACATTGCCGCGATATGAACAAGTAGATGTGGGACGGTAACAACAAGAGAATCTATGCCTATACAATCAACATGTGTTCTACTTGTACTAAACATCTATGCATAGATCGGCTCTGATACCACTTTTGGGGTTCCAGGGTAGAAAACAATTTTTTCCTATGGTCCGAATACACCTATCCAAGATCTACCTATGCAGATGTAAAGTAATGAGCGGGGATTTGATATTCATACCTTTGAAGACCGGACGCGGTTAACATTCCGCAGGGAACGTGGATGAAGTAGTCGTACTCACCCGACCTCAAGGTCATGAAGTTCCTCGCAAGTCACCTCTTGATCCTTATACGACATAGCCGACCTCATGGTCGTGTCAACGCCCAAGCTCCAAGCACCAAGAAAAACACCACAAGTGGCAGTTTCTCGTGGCCTTACACATATATGGTGTAGACACGTCTCCCGGGCTCTGGTCCAGCAGAGCAGTAGAAGAAGATTGATCCAGACCGAGTCCACCAGCATGACGATGTGCATATGGTGGAGAAACCCCAAATCACGTATGCAATTCCATTCTTGGGAGCCACACATGAGGAAGAGGAAGAGAGGGAGAGATAATAGGCAAAGCCAATTGAAGGGATGGATTTGGGGAGAGGGTGCCCCTCTTTATATAGGTGGAAGGGATGCACTCCCTCCCTAAAAATTCCAAGGTGACACTAATCAAAGGGAGGAGGCGGCGGCCAACCCCCACCATGGTCCCCACATGGCGGGAGCCCATTATGTGGCCGGCGGCCTCCCCTGGCCTACCCTAAGGCGGCGACCCCTCTTGGGCCTCCTCTAGTGATGCCCAACTATGTGGGCTGCCCCCAAAATCCATTTTAAATATTGTTTTTAATATTAATTCGTTTAATTAGTATTAAATACATACTATTTAATACTTATCACTCCAAAACACCTTTAGGACCCCCTTTGATCATCATCGAATATCCCCGAAACACTTTCGGTATCTCCCCGAAACATTTCTGGAGTTTTCTCTCTTTTCTATTGTGATCTCGAGTCAATCCCACAATGTATCTACCCTTAAGTGTGACACCCTACGGCTCAGGAATACATAAACATAATCGACACACTTTCCGATCAATGACCAATAGCGATATCTAGAAACACATAATGGCCCCCATGCATTCCACGAATAACTTCTTCGCTTGAACCTTGAACGTCGAGTATCATTCCCGTATCGATACCTAGTTTGTCCAAGACCCAATCTCCTAGTATCTATATACCGAATTTGATCTTGTTACCAACAAACACATTTACTCATTCCCGTGATATTACATCCCCGTGACCTAGTCACACGTTTGCAAACTGGTACATGTAATCTCACTGAGTGGGCCCAGGGTATCTGTCCATCACCAGGATGTGCAAATCCCGCTCTTGATACATAGGCTCAAAAGTTCCTCTAGAATACTTGATGCATACCTTTATGGTCACCCAATCATGGACATGGTGGTTGATGTGATCAAAGCAGCCTCGGGAGACAGTGATTAATATGATCTCACGGTCGAAGGACTGAATCACTATGCTTTGATAGATATTGCAATGTTGAACTATGTGACTGGATCATATTTCAATACTAGGGGTTGGGTGTTGTCCATCATGTCATTCATCTAATGACATGCCCCCATTGTCAATAGTCATAAATGTCCATGATCGGGAAAACTCGATCATCAGTTGACGAATGGACTAGTTGAATAGAGGGTACTAGGGACTTGGTTTTTTTGTATACCACATGTGTAGTAATGTTTCCACTTAGTACAGTTATAGAATGGTATAAAACTTATTATGAACATTTAAAATATGACAATAAAACATATTTATTTTTTGCCTCTAGGGCACATTTCCAATAGATATATGCCCATCATAATGGCATATATGAGGATAGATAATATGTGGGCTACACATTAGCCACTGGTTGCATTGAGCTTGTCTTTAGTAACCTCACTAAGAGGTATCTAACATAATAGTGGACGCCAATGGCTTAGATGGTGTTGATAGGCAAAAATGGTGGGAGAGGAGCATCTTCATCAATGATTTCAATGTCAAAATCATGAGACAAATGCTTGGCAATCTTTTTTGTTTTTACTTCTCCCAAGGTGTTTACCCTGGTGTCTTCATTACCTTCAGTATCCCTCTCGTCTGCCATCTCAGCTTCCTTCTGGGAAGCCATCTCAGTTGCCTCTTGATCTTTGTAGCTAGCACATAATCCTGCAATTCTTCTACTCCTCCGCACAAATATGACATGTTTGGGTGTATTAATCTTCCTCTTGGGGGTGGGGATAGTAATAGAGCTGCTGGCATGAGCAGCAATGCATGCAACCCCCACCTCATCAGCAAGTTCAGTGATCACCACTAATGAAACACCCTGAGGTTCAGGCTTAGAGTAAACTTTAATCAAACATTTCCTCTCTTTACCATATTTTGTCTCCACATCAAGATTCTGAATACAAGTCCCAGTAATAGAATCAATGTCCATATTCCTAATAACTGCAAGGGCATTTTCACAAGGTTAATAAGCACATCATGAACATCAATAAAGGAGTCTACTGCTTCCATCATAGGGGCAAGGTTGCCTTGCTAAGTCTAGAGAGGATTATCTTGTGGAGGTGCATTGACAACAGGTTCCACCTCTGCAGCAGGTGCAACATCACCGAGTGCACCAACATGTGGGGGTGCAATAGGTGCAGCATCATGGACCATATCCTCCCAAATCCCCCCAAAAGGGAGATCGGGCATAGGGTGTGAGTTGCCTCCATCTGGTTGCAGGGGTCCTCGTCACCACCCAACCCCCAATGAGTTTGGCTTGGAGTACTTAGTTGACCACTATCCAAGAGTGACCTGAACCCTCATCTCTAGTGTTGTCACATAAAACCAAACGGATAGGTACTTCTAACCTGTCTAGAACTCGGATCTTGAACAATATTCTAGCTCTATTTGAGTAGTCTCTCTTCCATACAAGGAATTTTCCAAACTTACTAACATACTCTCTAATTTTTTCTACCATCCATGCATCTTGGGGGCAATTAACCATCATTAACCAGACATCATATGTGAAGGTACATTTTCTATGATTGAGACCCCTATCATGTGGCACAATCCTCATAATACTATCACCAACAAAGTAAGGACATTGCTCAATAGCAAAATATCTACCAGAGTCAGATGTAAACCGAACCAGTGCAGCACCCCAAGTAGATCTAGACATGTTACGAATATGATAACCTTGGTGATTGAGGAAGTTATGTATGAGCTCAGCATTCCTTTCATGTTGCATAGGATCAGTGGTGGCTCGAGGATAACAAGATCCATGTCATCACACATCAGTAGGTTGTCACCTCCAAACACATGGTAAGCTCTACGGCGATGGTGGATGCATGGGTGAATGATGTGGGCGCCTGGAGGAAGGTTGGTGTGTGGGTTGCATGGTTAGTTCGCCACTACACTGGGAGGTGAGGTGTGTTATAGCAGGGGTTTATGTCTTGTGACAATGCTGAGGAGGGTAAAGGGTAGAGGCAAGGGCATGAGGCACATGTGTTGAAGTTGTAACGACAAGCTCAAAAAGTGTGTGTGTGTGGGGGGGGGGGGGGGTTGGTGATGGTGTTTTGCTCAGGTGGATTTCTTTTAAAGTGATATATTAGGGTTTTGTTTTTCTTGTTAAGGCAATTGAATTGGATATGACCGTATCGGTAACAAAGACGGTGGCAAATATCGGACGTGTAGGTGAACACCTGGTGCCCACTAGCTAGGCAACAAGAGTAGAAAGAATTAGAAGTGGCTGGAAAGGTGGATGGGTGGGCCGGGGTGGCTGAAAGGAAGTGGGTTGAAAGGTGGTAGGGTGACGTGGCCTGGTCAAGTGGAGGGGCTCCAAAGATGGGATGCCAGACGGAGATCCAAAGTTTAAAAAGAAGCAGAACAAAGGCCGCACGAGTGCCACACACGTGATCCGAGGAAGTTAGGCCATGCAGAGGTGGTTGTTCCAGAGCAATGACCTGGTGCGGAAGATGACGCCCGGCCAGCAGCGTCACATTAGCTCCGGTGAGGGGTCATTTTTGGCAAATGACATAGGTCCATTCATTAGATTGCTATGAGAGCCATGATGTGTATTCCTTGCGCCAATTCGGACCACCAAAGCCCGAAAGATGAAAGAAACAAATGAAAGCATGGCAAGAGAATGATTTAAGGTTGAAAATCATGAAACCAACCGCTTTGGATGATATTGAAAATTTGAAAACACGGTCCCGAACAATGGAGACATTGAGGCAATTGGCAGAGCGCCTAGGAAGGATTCAAGGGCTAAGGCAACATGATCAGAGTCTAAGCGAAAGTTGGCCTGACTGAAAGAGACAACAAGGTTGAAAGAATGATTAGAGGAAAGCGGGTGAAAGCTAATGGAGAAAGATGACCGAACCTTGTTGGAGAAGGCCAGGCCCTTGGAAAAGTCAAGGGAGGTTCTAAAGGCTTGAAGATCCATGATGCACACGAGGATCTAGATGGAATCACCATGGGTTACCTCGGGAGTTTCCAGAGGGGGAGTCACCATTGTGAGCTTTTTTATAATAATTTTTGATTATTATTTTTTGTAAGAGATGTTATATTATGGTCATTTGGATCCTTGGCATGAAGAAATCTGTCCTGTTTGTTTTGTATGATGTAATTAGTTTGCCCAAAAGTTTAGATTGCATCCACACGTGTACTCAGCTCATTTGGACCCTTGGTGTGCATGAATTTGTCTTGTTTATTTTGGGTGATTTGCTAACAATGCCTCGAGATTATATTCAGAGGAGTGTTTGTGTCTCAATCAGGTTTCTTGGCGCCGATGATAGAAGAGAGGTGCTAATAGCAAGTTAATCTAGCCAAGTGGAGGAATGAGGTGTGGCAGGCTGGCAAGACATCACGACAGATAGTGGCGATTTTGCTGATATGACGTCACATGCTGGAGAAGACCTTCCATCATTGAGGATAACACCTTTCCAAGAGGGATATGATGATGAGGACATCTCATGAAGTCTGATACACTAGGAAAACCAACGGTATGTAATAATTTAGTCTAAGGTTGTGTTAAACATTTCTGCTATGTTTTTAGTCCGAGTCCAATTAGGGTCAAGTTAGTCCAACTCTAGTAAGGTTAACCACCCCTACCCCTTTGTCCTATATGATTGGGAGAATTCTACCGGTTACTTTGAATCAGGAGGTGCATCGTGAAAGATCGGGCCAAATAGTCTTTATCATCTATCTTGTATACATTATTGTTGATCTTGGTAAGAACTTTGTAAGGACCAGCACCACATGGCTTTATCATCTTGGTATCATATTCCAGTATTTCCTCGGTGAGCATCCACAAATCCATCCATAGATTAGTTTTGTTTTCTTCCTATATAGAAAAAGCGATACAAAAATATTAGGGCTTGTAGTTTTCACCATAGCCTAGATTGCATCGAACTAAAGTGTTAGTTGCTAATTTTTTCCTTGTCAGGTCCATTCTTTTTCAATCTGAGTTGTAGGTGTCTAGGTTTCTTTCCATAGTCATTTTGATTTTTTGGTCGGAGTCTTGCCGCGTCACGATTTCAGTTGGTTTTACCGTGGTACGAGTTCGTCTAAGTTGAGTCTTTTCCGTTTTTCATTCTTCTCTGAGTTCACATAGCGTACCTTTTGCATATTTTGAGAACCTTAACCACAACCTTTCGATAATATTGTGTACGAGTTCTCCCATGAGACTAGCCGACCTTGCTCGACAGGCTGCTCATTAGGGTTTTAGAAGTGCTTTGCAATCTATGGCTGCAATAGAAAGAGGAGCAAGAGAAAATAGTTAAAATGCAAAAAGAGAAAAGTGAAACCACAAGGTTCTAGGAAAAAAGGAGAGAAATACAAAAACTGTTGAAAAGTTTGCTGCTCCATAAAAAATGTGGGAGGCCTAGTCAATATTTGTGCCCTCGAAGGTTGAGCAATCTTGTGCCTGTTTCTATTGAGACTTTGCTAGTGTCTCTCTTGTGCATTGCAACACGAGCATATACATACTTTTGAGCTCTTTTTCAGAGTTGCTTTGCCATGTTTATCTCTGCTATGTGTATTTCCGTGGGTGTCGTGTCATACGTTCAACACTAGGACTGTATTCTCGTGTAGTTAGGTAGCCATACCGAGCCCCACCATATACCCTGGTTTGTCGTGTGATAGTTTCTTGTACCCTAAGTATTCACGTCATCAGATCCATGTACGTTATTGTTTATCCAAGTTGGTAAGCATTTATAAGTCACCGTGGAATGGTAAGATACCTCTTTCTTCTAGTTTTGAGTGAGTTGTGAGCGTTCCACCACTAGATTTTGTTTCGTGTACTAATCATGTCTTCTAGTATTGTTAATGTGATGCAGAAAAAGGATGTAGATGCAACCGTTACTTGGCATGAATATGAAGCACTCCGTGATCATTTGTAGTTGGTGTTCACTAACACCACATATGCTATTGCGACCTATGTCCATGCTATATAGTTGAAGGTGGGCGAGATTGATGCTACTACCAACAATATTCAAACACAAGTCATGGGGATCCAGACAAGCATATAGGCCTTGACACAAGCCATGAATGGTCTAAGAATTCTTGTTGAGCAACGCCAATCGCAGCATGTTGAGGCTGATAATGAAAGTATCAATGATTACAATGATGCATCCATGCCTATGTTTGTAATGGCCGTGGTGGTGGCCATGGGGGTGTGGACGTTGCTTTGCCCCACTCAGTGCCCAACATTTTCCCATGCATGCACAACAAGATGATGTCTTGGGTAAGCCAAAGTTCTCCATATCCATATTTGAGGGAATGATGACTGCAAGTGCATAGCTCAATTGTAGCTAATTTTGAAATAAGAGTACCGAACCCAGAGATATCTACTTGGTTTTGGTCGTTATGCCCCTTGTCACTATTTACCAAAGGATACTTGTAAGTTGGCTTTGATCTCAAGTAAAGGGTTTTAAAGTGTGTTGTGTTTGAGTGCAAGAAAGTAAAGAATGCAATAAAGTAAACAAGTAACGAGTATGTTGTGATTGCTGTTGGAACTCAATAAGGCTAATATGTTCTCGGGGATGTAGGGCACACCACTAGCATATGAGAATTAGTTATGATTAGGATAACATATATATTTTTGTCATGATATGTGTGGAGAGAGCTCCATACTAATATGTTCACTAAAAGTCTCACGAGCAAACCATTTCTCGAGTCGGGTATTGAGGTCATATCTAAATAACCACTGTGATGCCTGCGAGCAAATCACTTCTACAGACCACCACAATTAAGGGTTTCCCCATAAATATCGTAATGAGATTAGTGGATCTCTCTGTTAATCCCCCTTTGACCGTGTAGCCCCCGAAGAACTTTGAGATCTTCACCATCTCGTTGATTTATGTCTTGAATGCTCTGTCGAGGTGATGTTGGCAATCTTGGCAAGCAATATCTTGAAGTCCTCCAAAGAACACTCTAGATCTTTTTCTCCGTTTTCAAATTGTTAGTCAAAGAATTATTGAGTCTTGATCATCTCTTTGATAGTCGGTAATATTATGGTTCCACCAAAGATTCTCCAGACATGACATATCCACAACAGTTGTCAGGAAGATGACGTAGTGTACAACCTACGCTTCGTCGAAACTCACAACGACTAGTGAATAATCATTGTGAATTTCCCACGCGAGAAGACCAAAAAATTGGTGGCAATTATGGAGGCGTGGCGAAATTACCGCACATGTTCCCACACACATGTCCATATCTAATCCAATGAACTTCCACTTGCACGAATCGTGATGCTAGGGATATATAGGTTACTGTGTTGGTAATTAATCGCATTCACCCATTTTCCCCCAACCCTCATCTTCTTCCTCGCGATGGGCACCGCTTTGAGCTCCCGAGAAAGAAACTCTAAACTCCAATCTTATACCGCACCTTCACCTCCTCTAATTTTGAGCTCCGGCCATCCTTCCCCTACGCCACAACCCGGTGCTCAGACCAAGCCATCTCGAGAGGTGGTTATGCCAGAGGAGTGGTTAGTTCTTCCGGTCACCACCCTGGTGGAACTGTCCACTAACAGTGACCACAAAGTGGTGGCGTAAGACCATCTAGAGGAGGAGGAGGACGTAGATTCCCACCACGCTGAGTGGAGGGGATCGAAACTCACTCCCGTGGAGCTCAAAGACCTCATCGCTGAGGGGTACCTCCCCTCGATGGAGGGGCTCAACTCGCGGTTGGCACCATCCGACGAGGTCATCCCTTCTATCCAAGTCGGGGGAAAAGTGTACCTCAAGGCCCAGCAGGTGGGCATCATTTCACTTCCAGTATCCGACTTCTTCCACAAGGTACTAGACCTCTTCCGGGTTCTTCCCCATCATCTTTCTCCGAATAGCATCCACGTCCTCTACATAGCTTTGTTCGAGGGGTATGTCAGAGTGAAGCATAGGTTAGATATATTCGTCTACTTCACCGTCAAGAGGGAGTCGGGTGATAGCAAGGATGAGCTCTCCAATTACGGATCCATTAGTTTTAAGATTCGTCCAAATCGGAGGTTTCCTGACATTGTCCGTCACAAGTCCGTCAAGAACTGGTAGGAGACCTACTTCTATGGTTTAGTCGTTCCTATGACCGGACGTGCCTCCACATATCCCAAATTCGTCGATGGTGCTGCGACTGAATTCCCCCACATGGAGGACCAGAGATGTTCTCCCCTCTGACAACAAAGCTTTCTCCATCGTATGGCAGATCGAGTGGCTCATAGACTCGGGCTTGACCGGTTTGGATCTGACCATGTGTTGGTTCACAAGACGGATCCATCCTCTGCAGTACCACTCCAACCAGATGCATAAGTACACTAGAGACATGAAGGATCCACTCTGGATTTCCCAGGACAACTTCTCTAGTGACTCCATCAAGATCCAGACGAAGGATATGGTCAAGGTGAATGATAAGAAGCGTGACTTCACCATCACCTATGACATGTTCTAGAACGACAAATGTCCAGAGGTAATCTTCTTTGAATGTTATTTTATCTGTAGAGTTTCTCCGACTTGGTTCCATCAATCATACTTCTAAAGAAACTCTACCATCAGCTTATGGGTCTAGAAGAGCTAGAGGTGGCTCGGAAAGTCTACGATCCCAAGCTTAAGGACGTGGAGGTCTTGTTGGTTGATGAGGCCTCCAAGGATCCAGCTGATCTGGCAAAAAGGAAGCGAAAGGGCTCCTCCCCTGAAGCTATTGCTGAGGGCAAGAAGAAAAAGAAGACGGAGGGCAGAGCCTCCAAGAAATCTACTGCCTCTCTCTGGTGGTAGAGAAAAGAAGAAAGAGCACCTCCTTTCCTTTATCCAAGTACTTATTTAATTCCAAATTTATCATTTTTCCAATTCATTCCTGTCCTTATACTTGTAACTCGTACGTTTCAGTAAGAAGAACATTGCGTTGAAACACATTTCCAGGGACATTAGGGATTTTATCCCGAAACCATCCCCAACCGCTGCTCCATATACTCTTGTCGTCAATGCACCTGTCGGCCCAGGAGGATCCTCCACCACTACTTCTACTCCTAATGTTTCCAACATGGAGACATATATCATTCCTAGTAAAGATCCTTCAATGTCGGAAGATATTGGAGTGACTCCTCCAGGCACTCAGGGAACACAGGAGAGTGCTCCCACATTTGAATCAGCTGAAGCTTCCGCTAAGGATACTGAACCAAGTGGAAGTGAGTTGGTGGTGATGGCAGCGGGAAACCCAGAAACTAGCACGACAGCAGGTTCCCATCTAACTCATTCGTTGTCAGATCAAAGGGTAGGAAGATCCTCCTTAGTGTCATTGGCTAAAGCACCATCCACCACAGCTCCTCTGACATTAAATGCCAAGTATCTATTCTGGTAGTCCGACCTCTTGGTACATAATATAAAATCTTCCAAGATAACATGGATGGGGTTGCCAACAACTTGAAGATCATTGCCACGATTAGTCCTTGAAACTTTGCATTTTTATTAAGATATATTCCATTGTAGCCCCCGAGTGCATAGGAGGAAAACCATAAGCTTTTGGCCTCGGTGCTCTTAGAGTATCCCAGATTTACTTCGGGATATAGCCCCTGAGTTTCTAGTTCGAATTAAATTATTTTGACTAGACACTATTAGAGAAACTGTATAGGTCAAATTGTCACACTATAGCCCCTGAGCATGTAGTTGGAAAACTTAGATTATCCAACTATGTGCTCTAGAGAAACTAAACTTTGCATTTTTGTAGAATGAACATGCTCGGAGAGCTTCTGCTTCGGAGAAGTTCAATAAAATGAAAAAGGAGTTGTCGGAGGAGAAGGGTAAGGTTTCCTTCCTGAAGGAACATATCGTCCAGAATAAAAGTCTGTCTTTTTCTAACATTTCGGTATTATATCCTCAAAGCTGTTTTTCCTTCCGAGTTTGATCACTTATTTTGGTTTGTTCCGACTTGTCGATGTTGTCGCCAAAGCTAAAGGAATTGTGGATCAATACAAACACATCCAAGAGCTCGACACTGAGAACAAGATTCTGAAGGAGGATCTGTTGAACACCGTCAAGACGCATGAGGAGCCTCAAGGCCATGGAGGCATCCTCTAACACTGCCATTGAAAATCTCAACAAAGATATTGAAATGCTTAAATGGAGAAGTGATGCTGCCAAAGTGCAAAATCCTCAAAACCTGGAAGCTTTCAAAAAAATGCAGAAGGAGCATGATGATGTCTTGGTGGAGGCTTGCCAGTAGGCAGAGATAAGCGTGCTTGGTAATCACTTCTCTATCTTTCCATTTAGTAAGTCGGATAATTTTTGTGTTAGTGAACTCATAGCTATCTTGATTTTCCTTTGACTATAGCCACCTGGGTTTAACCAACATGGGAGCAAATATGCCGGATCTCAAGAGGCCGAACGCGCCGTGCCAAAAACTTCATCAGCCCTATCATCACGCCGGTGAAGGTGATGGCCAAATGCTTGGATATCACCATCAAGGAAGTGGATTCTGCTACCAAGTTCTTCGAGATCCTTCGTCGAGCCAACCATAAGATCATTAGCTGGAAGGGGTCATCTGTTTGGATAGGAGCGAGAATGGCACTGCCCTTTACCAAATCCCACTACGACGATGTTGACATAGGCTTGATTACCTTCGGTATGCCTGCCATTGACGAAGACGGCAAGTAGATTGATATCCCCACCATATGGAACTCCCTTGCCGACTACGACAACCAAGTAGCTAAGTTGGTCAAGTCAGATGTGTTTGTTCTTGCGAAAACCCTGCCAGAAGACATCTTGGAGCAATCAGATTCTTCCTTGGGCTCATTAGACTTCAAAGGCACTCCTCCTACTGATGACCCCGTGTTGAATTCTCCTGCATCAGAGTGATAGAAACAATGTTGTATCAAAGCTGTCTCTGAATATTTTGTGTAAAGTGCGGAAAAACTTTGTACTAAGGTGGAAAAATGGATGCAAGCCTCCAGCTACTTAAACTATGTCTAGCATTTATATATATTTAAGCAAGTATTGGCTTATCCATTATTCTGGTTCTTATGCTTGACTTTTCGTGAGACGAAAAATTCTTAGTACAAAACCGTGCCTTCAAGTGATGATGCTCAATAGCACCGTCAAGAACCTGATGAGAAAATTTACTAATTTTGATGCTGAGAAGTCACTACTCCAGAATGCACATAAAAACATCAGAAAATGTGTAGACTAGAAAACTTAAGCTAATGGCTGAAGGCGGAATTAGTCCACAAATGCAAAAGCAAACTTGCGCATAAATGTTTATATGATAAAAAACGAATAACTAAAGGAGGTAAAAGACTCACAATATGAGTGAGCCAAATGCTTTATTTCATTGATCATATAAGGTACATATTACATAAGGGAAATATGCTAATTATTAAAAGGACGTAGTTATTCTATGTTCCATGGCTGATCTGTCTCTAGATAATCATCATCGGGGTCACATCGCTTGCGTTTGCGATCTTTTCCTAGCTTATCTCTCAACTCACAAATATCAACAAGGTGCCTTGCTTATGATGAACGATGCTTCCCATGCCTAGATAGTTTGTGTGAATTTCTCTGCTTGAGGCAAAGCACTAGATCACCCTCCTTAGACGAGCGATGCCGAACACGGTGACTACGATAGCTACATAGCTTCTGCTGATAGATGGCAGATCTCTGGGCTACCAACATGTGTTGTTCCTCAAGTTGGCATCATATTCGTCGTAGGAGGCAACACGAGGTGAATCGCAGAGGATGCCTGAAGGAAGGAATGCTTCTGCTCCATATACCATGAAGAAAGGGGTATAGCTAGTGGATTTGTTGGGAGTTGTCCGTAAGCTCCATAGTATAGACAGTAGTTCTTCCGCCTAGGATCCAGTTACTCTATGTAGAGGTGCCTCCAAGCATGGCTTGATTCCCTACAAAATTAGTCTATTGGCCCATTCAACTTTACCGTTAGATTGTGGATGTGTCACAGATGCTAAGTCAAGGTGGATGCCTTTATTGTGATAGTAATCCTACACTTCTCCGAGTGATAGGTTGCTCCCATTGTTGGTGTTGATGCTATGCGGGAGACCATATCTCACCACTATATCCTAGACAAACTTAAGGGAAGTTTCCCCATCGAGATTTCGAATGGGTTTAGCTTCAATCCATTATGTGAACTTATCCACTACTACTAGCAGATGGGTAAAGACACAGGGTAATATCTTAACGGTCCAACCATCTCAAGCCCGTAGACTTCGAATTTCCATGTAATTGGTATAGTTCGCAATTCTTGTGCTAGAACATATGGCTGCCTCGCATAGCATTGACATCCTAGACATGTATCAACAATCTTGTCGGTGTCCGCCTTGGTGTTGAGCCAGTAGAATCCTTGGTGAAAGGCTTTGGAGACCAACGATCTAGGAGCGGCGTGATGCCCACAATCACCGAGATGGATCTCTCTAAGGATCTCAATTCCTTGCTGCTGAGACACACACCATAAGAATATACCTGTGGTGCTTCTTTTATATAGCTGGTCATCAATGATGGTGTAGGCCTTTGCTCTGCATACTATGTGCCATATTTCAACTTCTTCTATCAGCATAGTTCCGTCTTTGAGGTAGTCCATGAATGGTTTCTTCCATGCCAGAGGGGTCACTGCGACTATGTTGACAAATGAATCAACCCTACCCGGACTTTCTAGGTCTTCTCCCTTCACGGGTGGTACCCGGAGGTGCTCCAGGAATACGCCAGCTGGAACTAGTTTATGCGCTGATCCAAGCTTTGATAGCAGATCTACCACTTCATTGTCCTCCCTCTTGACATACTTGACTTCGTAGCCGTCAAAGACCTTGGCTATCTCATCCACTTCGTCTTGATATGCTGCCATCATAGGGTTCTACGCATTCCAAGTGACATCCACCTGCTGGGAAACCAAGTCTGACTCTCAAACTATGCGCTTGATGCCAATATCCTTGGCTACATGAAGTCCATGAATAAGAGCCTCATACTCCGCCATATTATTAGTGGCGTTGAAGAGATTCCACAAGACATACTGGAGCTTCTCTCTCATTTATGATTGTAATAATACACCATCCCCCGAGCCATTGATCATCTTGGATCCATCAAAGTGCATGACCCAAAACTCGGCTGGGATTTCTGTCCAATCTGTGATAAAATTTGCCAAGGCTTGAGATTTGATAGCGTCTTGCTTCTTGTAGGTGATTTCAAAGGCGGAAATCTCTATGCCCCACTTGGCCACCCATCCCATCGTGTTGCTGTTGTTGATGATGTCGTATAGTGGAGCTTTCCTCACTATTATGATAGGGTGCTCCTGGAAGTAATGCCTTAGCTTCCGTGAAGCAAGGAATACTCCATATGCTATTTTCTTGTGGTGCAGGTAGCACTGCTTAGATTCTGTCAGGACCTCACTTACAAAATAAACTTGTCGCTGGACTCAATGCTCATGCGTTGTCTCCTTCTGCTCTACCACGATGACGATGCTAATAACCCGGTTGGTTACCGCTATTTAGATTAGCATAGGCTCCCTTGATTCTAATGCTGCCCGTATTGGTGCAGAGGAGAGTATTCTCTTCAACTCTTTGCAGTGCAGTGTCTACCTCATCAGTCCATATGAATTTGTCCGCCTTCATAAGCAACTTGTACAGTGGCATGCCTTCTCTCCAAGTCGGCTCATGAACCAGCTTATGGCTGTGACACATCCCGTGCGTCGTTGGATGTCCTTCAGACATGTTGGGTGTTTGATATTGAGGATGGCCTTGATCTTCTCCGGGTTCACCTCAATTCCACGATGCGAAACGATGAAACCTAACATTTTGCTGGCAGGGACCCCAAAGACGCACTTCGCAGTGTTAATCATCATGTTATATTTCCGAAGGTTATTAAATGTTTCCTTTAAGTAGGTGATGAGATCATTTGATTTCTTTGACATCACCGTGGTGTCGTCCATGTAAGTGTGTATGTTGTGACCAATTTGTCATGTAGGCAACGCTGCATCATCCACTGGTATGCAACACCAGCATTTTCCAGCCCAAAGGGCATCATGACGTAGCAATACATGCCATAAGGTGTGATGAACGAAGTGGTCAGTTGGTCCGACTCGCACATCTTAATCTAGTGGTATCCGGATTATGCATCTAATAAACACAAAATGAGTGAATGAATTGGTCCATGCGAGGCAAAGGAAACGGACCTTTCGGGCATGCTTTGTTCAAGCCGGTGTAATCAACACACATTCTTAAAACTTTGGTCTATTTCTTAGGTACAAGCACGAGATTTTCCACCCAATTGGTGTGGATCACTTCCTAGATGAAATTATCTTTAAGTAACCTAGCTATCTCCTTGCCAATGGCGCGTCGCTTTTGATGACCCACAAGTATAGGGGGTGTATCGCAGTATTTTCGATAAGTAAGAGTGTCGAACCCAACGAGGAGCAAAAGGTGCTGGCTAGTGGTATGGATCAGGAATTCTCTACAAATACTTAGCAAACGGTTTTTTAGGGGTTTTCGATAAAGCAAGTAAACAAAGTACGAGTAAATAAAATACAGTAAGAATAAATGCAGCAAGTGGCCCAATCCTTTATGCAGTAAAGGACAAGCCGGTTGTATTTCTATAGGTGACCAAACGTTCTCGAGGACACATGTGAAGACTGTCGAGTGCTTTCGCTTCATATAGTCCATTAATCTTCTCTAGCTTGCTAAGTGTTGTGTGGGTGAACCTGTGCTAATGTACCGCCCCATCCAAGACTAATGCATACTTGTGATTATAACCCTTGCAAACATCTGTAAGTACAAGAAAGTAATTAAGGTAGAAACCTAACCACAACTTTAAACTCTAAGACCCTTACGTCCCTTGTGTAATGGTTTCCTAACGGGGGTTCAGGTTTCTGTAACTCCGGCAACCCCTACGATTAGTAGCCAAATACACAATGCATTCCCCTAGGCCCATATAGGTGAAGTGTCATGTAGTCGACGTTCACATGACACCACTAGAAGAAGTACACCACAACTTAAATAACAATCTATTGAATCTTTCTCAACACAACTCCACTACTAACAACAAGACTTCTCCCATGTCCTCAAGAACAAAACAAACTACTCACAAGACATCATATGGATCATGATCAGAGATGGAATAATGATGTATAACAATCTGAACATAAACAATAATTCAATGGTTCACTCAATAGCATCAACTACAAAGAGTAATCAACACCGGTAAAGTTTCCCCTATGAACTATGCAAGATTCAACACAATTGTTACAGAAATATGGAGATGGTGATGATGGTGCTGAAGGTGATGATGGTGGTGATCATGATGATGATGATCCCGATGAAGTCCAGCTTGATGGTGGTGTTGATGGCGACGATCTCCCCTCTCCGGGAAGGAATTCCTCTGGCAGAAATCTATCAGCCGGAGAGATCTTTATCTCTTGGTGTTTTCCGCCCCGTAGAGGCGGCAAAATCTTTCTGTGGTCGCTCCCCGAGTATTAGGGTTTCGGGAGGATGATATACGCTAGAGGGGAGAGGCTGGAGTTGGCCAGGGCGGCTACACCACCTCCAGGCGCGACCTAGTCCTTCCCGCGCCATGGGGTGGTGTGGGCCCCCTGTGGCCCACCTCCACTCCATCTTCTGGCATCCTTAGTCTTCTGGAAAAATAGGATTTTCCGTATATTTTCCCGCATTTTCTTATCTTCATGAATTTTGCCTCCAAACAGCACCTTTTCCATCAGAATCCTGACTATAGTGGTCCATGCTCCAAAAGTCATCAACCATGCAAAAACAGATGAAATAACATAAGTATCACCTCTCAATACGAAATATATCAATGAATAATAGTGAATTAAGACATAGAATAGTGATGCAAAATAGACGTATCAACTCCCCCCAAGCTTAGACTTCGCTTGTCCCCAAGCGAAACTGAGCTCAATAAACATGACCTCAGGTTTATGGAGTGAAGAGTCGATAAAATAATACAGACAAGAAGCATCACATTCATCAAATACATAGATCATAATAGAGGACAACTCACTATTATATAACTCAACTTGCAATGAGTAAAGGAAACACAATAAAGATACATAGAGTAAATCATAATTGGTAATGGCAAACTTAGCTCTTGGTCGAAGAATAGTTGATAATTTGCTGGAGTTCACAAATAGCTGGTTTTTCAATGATAGCTTTCAAAGTAGTAAACATCAAGATAAGAGCAATGTGCAAAACAAGGAACATAAGAGACATGAATGAATAAATCATCATATGAATGAATGAAACACATCAACTCAAAATACTTGCTGAGATAGAAGGGAATAGGTTTACTGACTCAACTAAAAAGTAAAAGAAAGGCCCTTCGCAGAGGGAAGTAGGGATTGCAAGTCTCATAAAGAGCTCCCAAAAATTATGATACTTACTAGCTTTCAGCTCTCATTGCCCCTATCATAGGCATCTTTTGGTGGTTAAGGTTAAAGTGACACAACTAAGAGGATATGCTTGACAAGTTATAAGTTGAAATCTCATGCCCCTTACTTATGAGTACAGATCTGTAGGGTAACGGGTAGGCTACAATAGCGTAAAATCAAAATTTTCTACCGCGTCAACCAGGAATACTATTGTCATAGATCACGAGATTACCACTAGACGCGCAGGTGCGGAACTTGATGAAGCACGTTGCGACAGTGTAGATGTTCTACGTCTACTCCTCGTCCTCGTCCCACGAGCAGCTCTCCTTTGCGCGGCTCGTCGAAGTGCTACAGATGCAGAACCTCCGAGGTATCCACACGTCCGGAGTGGAAGCCATCACACGCCAAACTGCTAGGTCTGCGCGTGCAACACAGGCGGAAGAGGAGTGGCGGCTGGGTGGAATGCTCAACCCTATTCAGCTCGCCTCACTCTCTCTTATATAGGCATCCCTGGTGGGCTTCTACATTAGCAGCCCATTAGCAGCCTAAGCCTGGTCTAATTTGGATCCAATCCTCATTAGGCTTCCAGCCCCTAAAGTGTGTGACCCTATAGGTTCATACACGTATAGACATGACGCAAGTACACTTACTCCGTCAATAGTTGGTAGCGGCCTCTAGCAAGACGTGCCAACTCCTAAACGCATATAAAGTTTATTCGGACGAACCATCACAAGGTTGAGTACATGTCTTTCCCTTTGCCTCACGATATTTGGTCTAGCTCCAAGCTGACCTATCTTTCTCGATACTGTGATTCGGAATCCCTTTACTAGGTTAACTCTTAACCATATGTAGCACGGCCATGCATTTCTGGATCTGATCACTCGGGGGGCCCAGAGATATCTCTCTCAAGTAGAGAGGGGCAAATCCCATCTTGATTGACCAATGCCTTGCAGCATGTATCAGGACAAACCCGAAAGCTACCTTTATAACTACCCAGTTACGGAGTAGTGTTTGATAGCCCCAAAGTAGGTCGATCCACATCTCAAGTACATGCGACAATCTCAGGTCTAAGGACAAAACGTACACGATGTGTAGAGAGAGCTGCAAGTATTATTGCCAGTCTCATGTTGGCTCAGTCCAACCCCATGTTCATAGCATGTGTCCACATCATTGGTTTGACATCTCCATGTCTATGACTTGCGAAACATAGTCATCAACCAATCGATGTGCTAGTCTAATATTCACGTGTGTCCTTGCATGAACTCCGACTAGGGACAATTATTAGATAACCATACAAGTAAAGAGTTTCACAAACAATTCACATAATTGCCAATCAATACAAGTTGCCTGGTATATGGATATTCAAGGAACATTATAATAACTCATGGATACACATGAAATACAATCATCTCTATGATTGCCTCTAGGGCATATTTCCTTCAGTCTCCCACTTGCACTAGAGTCAATCTAGACAATATCTAATACCTATTGCTCTTGTGTGCGCTTCATGCGCAGGCTGCGGGAGTGGCTTAGTCAAGGGATCAGCAACATTTGAGTCCGTATGTATTTTGCATAACATGACACTACCATCATCAATGAACTCACGAATCAGATGGTAGCGCATGCGAATATGTTTGTTCTTCTGGTGCTGTCTAGGTTCCTTGGCTTGTGCAATAGCACCATTGTTGTCACAATAAATGTCCAAGGGATTGGACGAGCCCTGAACCACACCAAGAGCGATCAGGAAATTCCTAATCCAAACAGCTTCCTTTGCAGCCTCCGAGGCAGCAATATATTCAGCTTCTGTTGAAGAGGAGGCCACTGTATCTTGCTTGGAAGTTTTCCAGCTCACAGCACCACCATTCATGACAAACACATAACCTGATTGCGATTTCGAGTCATCTGAGTCGTTAAGGTAACTCGCATCTATGTAACCCTTTACACTGAGTTCAACCTCACCTCCATAAACTAGGAACATATCCTTAGTCCTTCTCAAGTACTTAAGGATATTCTTTACCGCTGTCCAGTGAATCTCACCTGGATCAGCCTGGTATCTGCTCGTAACACTTAGAGCATAGGAAACATCTGGGCGAGTACATGTCATTGCATACATGATGGATCCAATAGCCGAAGCATATGGAACCCTACTCATGCGTTCTCGCTCATCAGCGGTCGAAGGACACTGAGTCTTGCTGAGTTTAATGCCGTGAGACATGGGCAAGAACCCCTTCTTAGCCTCTTCCATGCTGAACCGTTTCAACACTTTGTCAATGTACGTACTCTGGCTTAATCCAATTAGCCTCCTTGATCTATCTCTATAGATCTTGATACCCAGAATATATGCCGCTTCTCCCAAGTCCTTCATAGAAAAACTATTTTTCAATGAGGTCTTAACAGACTCGAGCATAGGAATGTCATTTCCAATCAATAATATGTCATCCACATATAAGATTAGAAACACAAGTGATTTACCATTTTCTTTCTTATACACACAAGGTTCTTTTTCGTTTTTGGTGAAGCCAAACTCCTTTACAACTTCATCAAATCGAATGTTCCAACTCCGAGATGCTTGCTTCAGCCCATAAATAGACTTTTGAAGTTTGCATACCTTTCCAACATTGTTTGGATCGACAAAACCTTCGGGCTGCATCATATACACGTCCTCAGAAAGGATTCCATTTAAGAAAGCCGTCTTGACATCCATCTGCCATATCTCATAATCGAAATGTGCAGCAATGGCTAGAATGATCCGTATAGATTTAAGCATCGCTATGGGCGAGAAAGTCTCATCGTAGTCAACTCCTTGAACTTGTCGAAAACCTTTTGCAACAAGTCGAGCTTTATGGATGTGAACATTTCCATCCATATCAATCTTCTTCTTATAGATCCACTTGCACTCGATGGCTTTAAAACCATCAGGCAGGTCAACCAAGTTCCAAACTTGATTGTCTCCCATGGACTCTATCTCAGATCTCATGGCCATCAGCCATTTCTCAGAGTCTGGGTCCACCATCGCTTCTGCATAGGTCGCAGGCTCATCATTGTCTAACAATAATAACTCTCGCACTTCGTGGAGCCTCGCCGACCTTCGTGGCTGTGGTGCTTCTATTGCCACGGGTTCCTCAACTTGTTCTGCTACAATAGCATCACTCGTAGAAGCATCCCCGACTGGCTCATCTGGAACTTCTTCAAGTCGCACCGACCTTCCACTCGTTCCCTTTGTGAGAAACTCTTTCTCTAGGAAAACACCGCTACGAGCGACAAACACTTTGCCCTCTTCTCGGTTGTAGAAGTAATACCCTAAGGTTTCCCTTGGGTATCCCACAAAAATGCACTTATCCGATTTGGGCGTTAGCTTGTCCGACTGAAGTCGCTTGGCAAATGCATCACAACCCCAAATCTTTAGAAAAGACAAACTGGGATTCTTTCCAGTCCACATCTCATATGGTGTCTTAACTACGGATTTAGATGGTACCCTGTTTAGTGTGAAAGCTGTTGTTTCTAGCGCGTAACCCCAAAATGATAATGGTAAATCCGACTGGCTCATCATCGATCGAACCATGTCCAACAAAGTTCGATTACGCCGTTCAGAGACCCCGTTTCTTTGAGGCGTTCCGGGCGGCGTGAGATGTGGAACAATTCCGCAACTCTTAAGATGATTGCTAAACTCGTGACTCAAATATTCACCTCCGCGATTAGATCGCAAGGCCTTTATTTTCTTGCCATGTTGATTCTCTACCTCATTTTGAAACTCTTTGAACTTTTCAAAAGTTTCAGACTTATGCTTCATCAAGTAGACATAGCCATATCTACTGAAATCATCAGTGAAAGTAATGAAGCAGTGATATCCTCCTCTGGCTGTCGTGCTCATTGGTCCACATACATCAGTATGTATGAGTTCCAACAAGTCTGTCGCTCTCTCGGGAAACCCCGTAAAAGGCGTCTTGGTCATCTTTCCAAGTAAACAAGCTTGACATGTCTCGTATGATTCAAAATCAAACGAAGTTAGAAGACCATCACCATGGAGCTTCTTCATGCGCTTTTCACTTATATGTCCCAAACGATAATGCCATAAATAGGTAGGACTCAAATCATTTGGCTGAAGCCTTTTAGCACTAACATTGTAAACACATGCATTATCAAGATTTAAAATAAATAACCCATTCACAATGGGAGCATCAGCCACAAACATAGCATTCTTAGAGATTACACAACCATTGTTTGTACTCGCGAATGAATAACCATCCCTCATCAAACATGAAGGTGATAAAATGTTTCGACCCATACTAGGAATGTAATAACAATTATTCAACTCCATGATAAATCCTGACGGGAGGTGAAGTTGCATGACGCCGACGAACAATGCAACAACCCTTGCTTTATTTCCGACGCGAAAATCCACTTTGCCTTTCTGCACTTCTCTGGTCCTTATTAGCCCCTGCATCGAATTGCAAATATGAGCAACCGATCCGGTATCAAATACCCAAGAGTTAACATAAGAATCTGCGAGAAAAATGTCCACAACATTTACAACAAGCATACCTGAGTGGGAAGTACTCTTACTTCCACTCTTCTTCAAAGAAGCCTGGTACTTGCTGCAGTTTCTCTTCCAGTGGCCATATTCGTGACAAAAGAAACACTCAGTGTCTCCTGCAGGACCAACCTTTTGCTTGGGTGCAGGGTTTGGCTTAGGGATTGTATCCTTAGCCTTGCCCTTCTTCTTCTGCTAAGAAGTGCCCTTTTTCTTGAAGCTAGGCTCGTTCTGCACAGCCATCACATGGCTATGCTCTGCACACTCCTTAATGTCACATTCTGCTGTTTTCAGCATCCCACACAATTCATTAAGGCCCCTCTCCACCCCATGCATATGGTAGTTCGAAATGAAATGCCCATAGCTAGATGGAAGAGATGCCAAAATGAAATCAGTGGCCAACTCTTGGCCTAATGGAAAACCAAGCTTTTCCAAAGTCTGACTGTAACCAACCATTTTGATCACATGGGGGCCTACAACTGCTCCCTCTGCCAGCTTGCATTCCACAAAGGACTTAGCGACATTGTACCTCTCAGTCCTAGCCTGAGTCTAGAACATGTCCTTAAGCGCAACGATCATATCGTACGCTTCCTGATCCTCAAACTGCTTTTGAAGATCAGGTTCCATGCATGCAAGCATAAGAAAACTAACCTCAAGAGATTCATCACATGCTTTCTTGTAGGCATTCTTAAGGGTAGCAGTTGCATTATCAGCAAGTTCATCCGGGATTGGGGTATCCAGAACACTTTCCTTTTTCTCAGCCCTGAGAACAATTCTCGGGTTACGGACCCAGTCCGAATAGTTTGTTCCATTTAGTTTATCCTTTTCAAGAATCGAACGCAAAGAAAAAGGTGATGAATTGTTCGGTGCCATTGATCTACAACAAAAAAAATGCAAGATACTAAGCCATGTAACCATGAAAGAGTAAAACATATTAAACAATTTAATAGCATATACTCCCACTTAAATCAACATCCCTCTATTGATACTAAGTGATTCAAGATCCACAATTAACAAGTCGACTAGTGAGCTTTAGCATCACTGCTAGAAGACAAGGTAAATCGGTAAGCAACCTTTGCTAATCATATCACATATGACTCTTGTTGTTGGATGACATCTCTATGTCAAAACTAGGCGCCCAACCTTTATGCCCCAAGGTCCTTAACTGTTAAGATGACCTTGTTAAGCTCACCAACCCTTATGCGTGTAGGTATCCGATACAAACCCATCCAGCCAAGGAAAACCGTGGCACCCTAATTTCATAGACCCACCAACGATTGTACAGGGCATAGGATGGTGCAAGGTTTGGTTGGGAGGGCATGGTTTAACTTAAACTTTGTGAGGGATCGTTCTACTTCTATCATCTAAGCATGCATAGTAGTAAAACGTATAAGAATAGCATTCACATAGATGTGATACAGCATGGCCCATTTTCTCATGGTGATCTCCATCGCCATAGAACCTGTCCACCATGATGATATCCATCTTCATGCTCTATGCGAGCATCCTCCAAGTGATGAGTTCTCCAAGAACTAATACAAGCTATTACTCCTAACAACTAGTAATCAAAATTACATGGTATTGGGATCATCACAAGTTGGCACGCAGGCCATTACAATAATTGACAACACATATGGCTCCAGCCATGTTGCCCTACTCACGACACGCAGGTCATGAAAAATACATACATGCATCACATACATTTTTTGGGCCATACTGATCACATAAATCCTGCAAAAACAAGTTGTGCATAGAATCGCATTCTACCGAATCATGTAAAATCGTACCACCTATGAACCTTAACGAGATACAAAAGGGGGCTACGACTAAGAGGGGTCTAGGGGGTCTCCCCCTGCGGGGTTCGAAGGGGAAGCACCCCTCGCGGCATTTGTGAAAAAAGAGAGATCAAATCTATACAATTTTCTTTAAGGATTTTGATCGGCAAATCAAATTTACCATAAACTGACCATAGTTCCGATTCGACCAAACTCCTTTGATCACGGTACGTCGATTCAGATCTAATTCCCGATTCGATCAATCATATTGATCTTCGCGTGATTCAAAAGGATTTATGTGTCACTGTCTACCCCGATGGCGAAAACCGACCGGTAGGGGTAAGTCGTTCGACGACCTTCGAATCACGATCACGGAAAGTAAGATCATAGATCAATCTAGAAACACCAGCATACAAACAATCACATCATTCATATCAATCTACATATCACCATATGCAAAGTTCCCGAACCTATGACTGAATAGCATCGGCTCTGATACCACTGTAGGGTAACGGGTAGGCTACACTAGCGTAAAATCAAAATTTTCTACCGCGTCAACCAGGAATACTATTGTCATAGATCACAGGATTACCGCTAGACGCGCAGGTGCGGAACTCGATGAAGCACGTTCCGGCAGTGTAGATGTTCTACGTCTCCTCCCCGTCCTCGTCCCATAAGCAGCTCCCCTTTGCGCGGCTCGTCCAAGTGCTATAGATGCAGCACCTCTGAGGTATCCACACATCCGGAGTGGAAGTCGTCACACGCCAAACTGCTAGGTCTGCGCATGCAACACAGGCGGAAGAGGAGTGGTGGCTGGGTGGAATGCTCAACCCTATTCAGCTCGCCTCACTCTCTCTTATATAGGCATCCCTGGTGGGCTTCTACATTAGCAGCCCATTAGCAGCCTAAGCCTGGTCTAATTCGGATCCAATCCTCATTAGGCTTCCAGCCCCTAAAGTGTGTGACCCTATAGGTTCATACATGTATAGACATGACGCGAGTACACTTACTCCGTCAATAGTTGGTAGCGGCCTCTAGCAAGACGTGCCAACTCCTAAACGCATATAAAGTTCATTCGGACAAACCATCACAAGGTTGAGTACATGTCTTTCCCTTTGCCTCATGATATTTGGTCTAGCTCCAAGCTGACCTATCTTTCTCGATACTGTGATTCGGAATCCCTTTACTAGGTTAACTCTTAACCATATGTAGCACGGCCATGCATTTCTGGATCCGATCACTCGAGGGGCCCAGAGATATCTCTCTCAAGTAGAGAGGGGCAAATCCCATCTTGATTGACCGATGCCTTGCAGCATGTATCAGGACAAACCCGAAAGCAACCTTTATAACTACCCAGTTATGGAGTAGTGTTTGATAGCCCCAAAGTAGGTCGATCCACATCTCAAGTACATGCGACAATCTCAGGTCTAAGGACAAAACGTACACGATGTGTAGAGAGAGCTGCAAGTATTATTGCCAGTCTCATGTTGGGTCAGCCCAACCCCATGTTCATAACATGTGTCCACATCATTGGTTTGACATCTCCATGTCTATGACTTGCGAAACATAGTCATCAACCAATCAATGTGCTAGTCTAATATTCACGTGTGTCCTCGCATGAACTCTGACTAGGGACAATTATTAGATAACCATACAAGTAAAGAGTTTCACAAACAATTCACATAATTGCCAATCAATACAAGTTGCCTGGTATATGGATATTCAAGGAACATTATAATAACTCATGGATACACATGAAATACAATCATCTCTATGATTCCCTCTAGGGCATATTTCCTTCACGGTCCTCATGCTACTCAACTTCAGTCACGAGCAAGCTCTTGTCATTGTAGACATATGCGTATCACTGAGAACCGCCCACGGGGTACCCCTTGCACATGACACAGGAGTTATCCCATAATCAAAATGACAAGGCATGCCGACAGTGAGCATCTCAGTGATCTTTTTATTTGCTATTTGCATAGGTTTTTATTGAGGATGCTTCATAGAATGCTCACTATAGTTATGTTGCAAGTTTCCACCATGATTAGGCATGGTTTAGGCTAGCGGCCCAGGGGTTTCTCTAACACACATATAAACTCCATGATCTTACAAGTTCCACTTTTATTTCACACTGCCGGGATCCATAAGCAAAAGAACATTATATCAACTAGGTACAAGTACCAATGAAGTGTGGAAAGTGGTCCCCATGATACATGGTTCGGCTAACTTCAACTCATAAAGCGCAAGCATATACGCAACAAAGAAGGACCCAATGGTTCAAGTTTATTAAATGCAGGAAAGTAAAGTGTGCCATCAAGTTCGTGAGAGCTTTAATCACTATTTTTCACATAACAAGTTTAATTTGGGAGGTAGATAAAACATGAATTTACTTGGAATAGCAATAATGCTACTAGGTAGATATGGTTGACACAAATGGCAAAGGTTTTGGTTTAAAGGAGGTGGATGCACGAGAAGAATACCCTCTCAGTACAGGTTTTTGGCTAGCAAGGCTGGGTAGCAAGTATAAGAGTTGAAGGAAACAAACAAGCATACAAATGATAAAGACAAACATGCAATATTCCTTGGAAGCACTAAAGATCTTAACTACAGAATACTAAACTTATGAGCAAATCAAGAAAGAAAGATGATGGAATTATTTTTCTCTAGAGTACTTCTATCTTTTTCTTTTCAACTCTCAAAAAGGTGTTGCTACTGACCGAGCCAGGTTTGCGAAAACCAACTAAATTAACTCAATGATCCCAAAGTGATACCAATACTAACAACAAGATCAATCGTATAACCACAAATTGAAAACTAATATAAGCTATGAAAAAGAGTGAATGATAGAACTTCTCATTAATATTCCATAACGGAAACTCACACCAAGGGATACATATCTAACGAGAGAGGGGACACTTCCATAATGCAAACCATACTACATAATAACTCCTCTATTCATGATATGACTCTACTAATAAGGTAAAAAGATAGAAGATAGTGATATGATACCGCGACACTCCCCCAAGCTTGGAACAAACCAAGGGGATGCCAAACCTGATGACGAATTACTCCTTAGGTGGTGGTGGTATCCTCTCGATGAGCTCCTTGATCAGTTTCCCCAAGTCCTCAATCTCGGAGGTGAGATTTTGAATCAGCTGTGAGTTTTGCTCAATGCGACTCCTGATCATGTCGTGTTGAGAATCCCAGCTCTTGCTATTCTTTCCCCACTCTTCCTCCTTGAAGTCTTCTTTTCCTTCATGGCTAGAACGAGGCAAATCCCAATTGGAGGGTAATTTCTCCTTGGGCATATTCAAGGGTATGGAAAGGATTCCTGGTGCGTGGAGGAAGTGACCGTGGAGCCAAACCATGACGAGGATCTTTCCCCCCCAGTCTGCATCCATGCCATCCTTCTAACCCTGGCAGGTTTCACCACTCCAATGCTTGCAATGGTAGTGCCGGTGTGCGGACGTTGGCCTTGCTCCTCTTCACCTTCACTCTCGATCTCCTTCCCGTGGTCTTGGAGGTCTTCCTCCATGGGCTCCTTCCCTTTATCCTTCGCGGACACCATTGTGCTTCTAAACCTTCAAAGAGTATGTCCTGGCAGAAATAGATCAAAACAAAAATACGATATACGAACCTCGGGGGATCCGGGGGGTTATATATTACGGAGTTTCATATCAAAAGGAAGGTACTGGGAGAAAACGAGTCGGATGCGGAGTCCCGGGTGGCCTCACCACCTGGTGGCGCGGCCAGGGGTGGGCCTGCGCCATGGGGTGGTGTGGGCCACCCTGGCTCCATTTCCGTCCCTTTTTCGCTTCGTAGCTTTCCCTATTGACTGAAAACTGCAAAAATATAGTTGGAATGTATTTTCGCGGAACTTTTCTTACCAGAACTATTCCCTATTTGAAAACAGACTCTGCAGGTCTCTGAATTTGGTATTTGGTGGATCCTTACGGATTCATCTCTTGAATATCATCGATATCTTTATCTTCATGTACTTATTACTTGAGTCATAAAACTTTCTCTTCCTTATTACACCATTGTCTCCACTTCCTGGAAATTTCTTTCACACAAAACTTCACACAGTTCTCGTTAGCAACATTAGAATAAGTGAAGTAATAAAACCTTTTTGAGTCCAAATTCAACTGAAAACCATCAAAACATAAGCTACTGTAGCAAATCCTTCCGAAGACCCAAAAAGAATTCAAGAAGGAAATCGAATAAAGAAGCAAATGTAAGATTGGCTATATCTGTCAAAAACAGACCAGTAGGTAAAGATCAATTTTTTCGAAAGTCTTCTGTTGCTCAAATAAAAAAGTGCAAAACTAACGAAAGTTAAATAACAACCTGGGGCAGAAGCACAAAAAATTACAGCTCAATCCGACCTATAGAGATCTCTCACGAATATTTATGGTGAAGCACAAAAATCTGTTTCGGGACATCAACTTCCCCAAATCTTACTTCTCTCTCATTAGAGGTTGATCTTGACACAAAAACCAAACAAAACGGATAAGGAGCGGTTATTACCGAAGTAATAACTTCCAAGACTCAAAGAAACAAAAACAAATTGGGTTGTCTCCCATAAAGCTCTTTCTTTATAGCCATTAAGATGGGCATGATAATTTGAAGAAGCTCTCATAGGGATATGAATTGAAGTGAAAGAGAGCATTAAGAAGCAAAAACACACACACATTTAAGTCTAACCCACTTCCTATGCAAGGGGATTTTGTAAACAAACAAGTTCTTCAAACCAAGGGCAACTTGCGTAAGAAGGCAAAAGAAGTGCAACATAAAAACTTTCAGCATAAAACAGGGAAACTTGATATTATTGAGATGCATAAGAACACTTTTCCGTCTCTCATAATAACTTTCAATATCATGCATAAACTTAACAATATAGCTATCACAAGGACTATCATAGCAATGATCACTTACTCTAACATAAAACACGGGAATACTAGCTCTCATAACACTACTTTGTGAAACAAAATTAGAGGTATCCTTACAAAGGATAGTGTGTTCCTCTTCCTCATAGTTAGTGACAAAGTCTTTCACATTTGCTATTATAGGTTCATCAACCATTTGTTTATCAGGTTCAATAGCCTTATTCATACTTTCATTAACCATACTAGCTATCATAGAATGTTCCCTTATCTTAACTGGGAAAGGAATTTCTCAGTATAAGATTCAGGTAAAACATGATTAGCAGTATAAACTTCAGTATTTCTTGCAGGAACACTCTTAGCAATATCTTTATAAGGTTCATGATATTTATTCCACTTCTTTTTAGGCACTTCAATGTAGGAAGCAAAGGCCTTAAAATAAGAAGCAATAGCTTGAGAGTCTAGACCATAAGCCTTTTGAATATTTTGAAAGTCATTAGTTCCCATAAAAGATTCAATGCAATCATAATCATAATTTATACCTGACTTTCTACCTTTTTCATTTTCCCAAGCTTCAGCATTGTCTTGAATACGGTCCAAAAGATCCCATTTAACTTCTTCTTCCATGCGAGTGAATGATCCAGCACAAGAAGCATCCAATAAATCTTTATCATGTAGAGGGAGCCTTGCATAAAAGTTATTGATAATAATATTGTTGGGGAGCTCATGAATGGGACATTTGAGTATTAGTAACTTCAATCTCCCCCAAGCTTGAGCTGTACTCTCTCCATCAAGAGGCCAAAAGTTGTATATTTGATTCCGATCTTTATGAATCTCACTAGGAGGATAAAAATTTGAATAAAAGAGAGGCACTATTTCCTCCCATTCCAGAGCTTGACCATTCTTCCGCAGATTATACCATTCCTCAGCTCTTCATTTCAGTGATAATGAGAATAACTTCTTCTTAACTTGATCTGTAGTAATACCTGCACACTTGAACAACCCGCATAATTCGTGTATAAAGAGTAAATGATCACCGGGATGGACAGTTCCATCCCCAACATAGTAGTTATCCATAACACGATCAATAATTCTTGTAGGTATTTTGAAAACATCATTCTCAGCAGGTGGTGGCTTATCTACTACCTTAGCAGTGGTAGTAGCATTACCAAATAATAAACTCAACAAATTATCCATAACAAAAATAAAGCAACTAGCAGAAGTAAACAATACTCACAGTAGAAGTTTCCTTTACCAGTTCCACTCTCCAATAACGCTTCACTCCCCGGCAACGGTGCCAGAAAATAGTCTTGATGACCCAGGAGTATAGGGGGTGTATCGCAGTATTTTCGATAAGTAAGAGTGTCGAACCCAACAAGGAGCAGAAGGTGCTGGCTAGTGGTATGGATCAGGAATTCTCTACAAATACTTAGCAAACGGATTTTTAGGGGTTTTCGATAAAGCAAGTAAACAAAGTACGAGTAAATAAAAGACAGTAAGAATAAATGCAGCAAGTGGCCCAATCCTTTATGCAGCAAAGGACAAGCCGGTTGTATTTCTATAGATGACCAAACGTTCTCGAGGACACATGGGAAGACTTTCGAGTGCTTTCGCTTCATATAGTCGATTAATCTTCTCTAGCTTGCTAAGTGTTGTGTGGGTGAACCTGTGCTAATGTACCGCCCCATCCAAGACTAATACATACTTGTGATTATACCCCTTGCAAACATCTGTAAGTACAAGAAAGTAATTAAGGTAGAAACCTAACCACAGCTTTAAACTCTAAGACCCTTACGTCCCTTGTGCAATGGTTTCCTAACGGGGGTTCAGGTTTCTGTCACTCTGGCAACCCCTACGATTAGTAGCCAAATACACAATGCATTCCCCTAGGCCCATATAGGTGATGTGTCATGTAGTCGACGTTCACATGACACCACTAGAAGAAGTACACCACAACTTAAATAACAATCTATTGAATCTTTCTCAACACAACTCCACTACTAACAACAAGACTTCTCCCATGTCCTCAAGAACAAAACGAACTACTCACAAGACATCATATGGATCATGATCAGAGATGGAAGAATGATGTATAACAATCTGAACATAAACAATAATTCAATGGTCCACTCAATAGCATCGACTACAAAGAGTAATCAACACCGGGAAGTTTCCCCTATGAACTATGCAAGATTCAACACAATTGTTATAGCAATATGGAGATGGCGATGATGGTGCTGAAGGTGATGATGGTGGTGATGATGATGATGATCTCGATGAAGTCCAGCTTGATGGTGGTGTTGATGGCGACGATCTCCCCTCTCCGGGAAGGAATTCCCCCGGCAGAAATCTGCCTGCCAGAGAGATCTTTCTCTCTCGGTGTTTTCCGCCCCACAGAGGTGGCGGAATCTTTCTGTGGTCGCTCCCCGAGTCTTAGGGTTTCGGGAGGATGATATACGCCAGAGGGGAGAGGCTGGAGTGGGCCAGGGCGGCCACACCACCTCTAGGTGCGGCCTAGGCCTGCCCGTGCCATGGGGTGGTGTGGGCCCCCTGTGGCCCACCTCCACTCCATCTTCTGGCATCCTTAGTCTTCTGGAAAAATAGTATTTTCCGTATATTTTCCCGGATTTTCTGATCTTCACGAATTTTGCCTCCAAACAGCACCTTTTCCATCAGAATCCTGACTGCAGTGGTCCATGCTCCAAAAGTCATCAACCATGCCAAAACAAATGAAATAACATAAGTATCACCTCTCAATACGAAATATATCAATGAATAATAGTGAATTAAGACATAGAATAGTGATGCAAAATGGACGTATCAGCTTTTCGTCACTAGAGCATAGTAGTGGTTGCTTCACCGATTTGTCTTTAGGATTGATGTTTAAGCTATGCTCATCAAGTTCCCTAGCAACACCTTTCATGTCGGCAAGTTTCTAGATGAAGATGTCCTTATTCTCATGGAGGAACTCGATGAGTGTGCTTTCCTATTTGGGATCTAGTGATGTGCCAATGGTGGTGGTCTTGGAGAAATCACCTTTAACAGGTTGCACCAGCTTGGTCTCGAGAGCTACCTTGAATGCGGGTTCGGAATCAGATACCTGCTTCTTCGAAGCCGACATCTCTGAGGCATCAACCTGGATCTGGATCTCCTCAAACTCTTCACCATAGAGTACTGCTTCGGCATAGGAATCTTCTCCTAGTTCCCACTCTCTTGCCTTCTTGAAGCTTCCAACAATAGTGATGATACTGTTAGGTCCCTGCATCTTGAGCTTGTTGTAGATGTGACGTGCCTGTGCGTGGAAAGCATGGAAAAGGACACGATCAAAAATGATGTAGTACACACTCTTGAATGGTACCACCTCAAAGGTCATCTTCTCTTGGCAGTAATTATTAGCATTGCCAAAAGCAACTGAAAGGGTAATCTATCCACGGGACTGAGCTTGCCGACCATGAACCACCCATGAAACACAGTGTTGCTTTAGTTAATCCAGGTCTCATGCAAGTTCATCTTATGTAGTGTATTGACGTACATGATGTTGATGATGCTTCTGCTATCCACGAGGCACTTGGTGAACTCGTAGCCGACAATCAATGGATTGATGACCATGGCATACCGGTTCTCTGTTGGGATGAGATCTGGATGATCCTCTCTGTCCCAAGTAACTGTAATCTCCAGCCACTTCACGTACTGAGGTACTTTGGGGAGGGTGGCCAGCAGTATCCTCAACGAGTTTTTCCTGCCTTGCTTGTTGGAGTTCCGAGGAAGGTGTGATATGTGGCGTTCTTCTCCTCGGAGAGATTTTTGCTCTTCCCCCGCCACCACTCTTGTCGACGGGCTTAGGGACGGTATCTTCCTCCATATCACCAGAATCCTTAGACTCCTTAACTTCCTTCTTACCCTTTCCTTCTCCGCGGGGTCTGTTCATCCGAATTCGCTTGTAGACAGACTTGGGATCCTCCTTCAGATCATTGACAAATTTTCAGCTGCGACTAGTGTGGGTGGACTTACCATTGGCATCCATGTGCATGAAGCACGGCATATCCCAGTATTCCTCATTTATCTAGAGATCGTGGGGTGTAGCATGTGTAGTTTCTCTACCGCGTTTCTGCTCATGACCAGCTCCCCGACCATGTCCACGTTGTCTGCCATCGCCTCTACCAACGAATGCCATGGCGACCATGATGGCCACTTGCTTTTCTTTGGGAGGATTTTTTCGCTTGTTGTTGGCATTTTCTTGGCTTGGTTGGGGATGGAAACTGCAGGTAGAGCACTTCGAGCATCATCATGAGTGGTGGCAAATTCACTAGCCTTGACTATCATCACATTGAGATCAAGCTTGCCCTTGTTTTGAGTGCGCTTCAGCGTATGCCGGAGCAGAGACTCTCTTTCCAAACCGTCAATGGAGGCAGCCATAGTAGTTTGATCGTGTACTCCCATGTACGAATTTTTCATGTAAAGCCAACGGGATAGGTAGTTCCGATATGATTCGTATTTTTCCTATACACACCACTGTAGGTCACCGACAGTGAAGGGACGCTTGTACATACCCTCGATTTTTTTGGTGAACACCTCGTGCATGTCCAACCAGTTGCAGATGGATTTCTCTAGTAAGTCATCGATCCATTGTTAGGCGGTGTTGGTGAGCATGCGTGGGAGGTACTTAATGGCAATATTGGGGTTTCCCCATGCGATTGCTATTGCTTCGAGGTAGTGCTGCAACCATGTAGTTGGTCGGGCCATGCCGTTGTAGGGCTTGATAGTCTTGTCAATCTAGATATCCTTGGGGTAAGTTATTGTCCAGATATCCAGGCTGAAACATCATAGCCCCAGGTAGGGGTTTCCCGGGCTTCCCGAAGTTCATCGAGGTCCTAACGTGCATTGTAGGCCGTTGATGGTGGAGAATTATGCTCCCAACCATGGGGAGGATATTTATGCCATGAAAGGCGAGTCCTACAATATCCTCCGCCATTATGGCTGCTTGGTGGTGATGGCGGTGGTTGTGGCGGTGGCACGGGATCAGTCCTCTTGCTCCTTCTGTCCTAGGAACCACCATGGCCATCTTTATTGTTTGGACCCTTGCTCCTTTGACCATCATTGGCATTACGCTCTCCTCCATAATGCACCTGCGCTCGATTATCATGTATGAGAATGTCGCCCTGTGGTTGTCTAGGAGGCGGCATGCTAGTATGATGGGGAGGTGGTGTCTCTCTGTATCGTCGAGATTGTCGGGGAGGGACCTACGAGCGGTAGGGGTGTGCCTTGGCTCCGTTGCTAGATGATATGAAATAGCATCGTCCTGATTACGCGTGTCCCCTGCCTTCGCTATGCAAAGCCTGTGTGCGATCCGACATCTTGAGGTAGGTCTCTGATTTACTGAGCCAGAGAAATTGGACTGCAGTTATTTTGAGCGCCAGACTAGCAAAAGTACAGATTGGTCTTGCACCTCAATGAAGTGGCCTTCTCCTATTGTTTGATAAACTTGGAAACTATATCATAGACCTGGTCAACTATCGCGGTTGATCTATCCTACTGTAGCAGGTTCTTAGCAACAACAATGGTCAAGGCGGGGGTTGGCATGATCGGCTTCCCCTCTTTGTCAATGTAGGGGTAGCCTTTGGTTTTTCCTCCTTATCCTTTCACCATTCTAATTTTTGTTAAACGCTGAGGTCTTGGATGACATGAGAGGGAGCTCGTGCCTTCTTCTGCTATGCCAACAACTTTTTGTAATCTGCTTCCATTTCTCTTGATGCCTTGATGGATTCCTGTGCCTTGGCGAGGTCCTTGTTGAGATGAGCACTCTACTTCGCTACGCACTTGGCTTCCACCAGGATTTTTTTGCGCTTCTCATCTAGCTGGACAATGTTACGGATATGATGGAGTAACGAAGATGTTGCCTACCATGGAGGTTGATGGTGGTGGCGGAATATTTTCTTGATTGGCAGCACTTGGTCTAGTCGTCGGTTCCTACATTAGCTACGGGGGATAGCCGGAGGAGGCATGGCCTTTTCCGGATCCGTAGGATCTACAACATTCTTACCTACGACCGTTGTCCTTCCGATGTTGTCCACTACTGGCGGAGCCGCTCTGACACCTTATTTTTCTTCTCTGATGGCCACCAACACTTGGTGGGTAGCCATTGCTTGTTCATTGTGCTCCTCAAGATCCATCCCCTCCTCGATCTCCCTCATGGCAGCATCGAGTTCCTTCGATGTGGGTGGTTTACTCCCACAGTCCATATCACTGATGTCGGCATAGAGTGTGTCTAGGACTGAGTCAGAGTTATTACCGGCAATTTCGAAGGTAGATCCTGATTCTAAAGCGACGTAACCAATGAACTTGGTTTTTTCGGATGTGGTAGAGCAGATCCCGGAGCAACTACGTAAGCCTTAGCGTAACTATTAACAGTCGCGATCACTTGGCTGAGAGTCAATAATCCAGCAACCTCCTTCTGCCTTAGTGAATGCTAGATGAGTGATCCCTATTCAAGTCCTTCAATGAAGTGATGCACGGACCTTTCGTCGAAGATTCCCACAATGGAGTTTTTCAACCTAAGCCACCTGATTAGGAACTCACACGGGATTGTGCCCATCATTTGGACGTAGTGCGACAGATCATAGGAACTTACGATAGGCACGAAGTGTGGCCTATGCTTCTCTAACACTTGGGTGAGTCAAGCGGATCTGCTTTGGTCTTCCACCATTATATCCTGTAGAAGGGGTTGTTTGGGTGGGCCTTGCATTATTGAGATTTAAGTTGGACAACTCCGAAGGGAGATCTATCTCAGATTGTTCTTATGTGATCGTGTCCAGCCCAGAGGCGGTCTGTGTGGGTCTTGACGTGTGTTCGAATTCCTAGGAGATTAATCTCGAGCCGGTTTCATTGATGAAGATGTGGATGTCCCCGATAGGGATGACGGAGAAGTAGTCGGGGTTCGTCTTTGCTGGGATCCAGAACTCATCCGGGGGACGATCAGAACATTTATGGAAAAGAGAACTCCCATCATGGCTACGGTGTCGTGATTCCGGCGAAGTGCTCGGGCCTCGCCCAGTGTAGAGCTCGAAGCTCCTCTTGCCCAATAGTGGGCACCAAATGTCGTGGTATTGTTGCTTATATTAAAGAAGCAGGTGGCTATCAGCAGGAAGACGTAGGGACTGAATGGGAGGCAACCAACCATGGGACTGTTGGTCTGCTAATAGGCGTGATGGATCACGCGTGTCAGAAGCGATGGCGATGTTAAAATGGAACTCTTGGTGTAAGGCGGCCTGAGACAATTCAAGAGCTAGAGAGCTAGACTAAAAACAAGATAGAGAACTTCATATGGATTAGAATTTAAGTTTGCCTTTTGCTTGCACCAAGCAAGGAAATGGTGGTTCTATAGATCTTTTCTCAAATGAGGATTTTGAACTTGGGCTACTTAAATTTAAACCGATTGTATCAATGTAGTAATTCATAATATGCCAAATGGAATGAAGTGGAGAGTCTCCCTTGTGTATGGTGAACCCTTACACATCTAGGTATTCATATTTAAAACTGATGCGTATGCTAAAACCCCTCAAGGCTGTGCCTTAGTTTATGTTTGGTCATTTCGGTGGAGTGGTGTGGTAGGGTAACCTTTTTTCGAGCCGCCGAAAAGAGCTCTACCTTTTCGTTAAGAAGAATTGAATTGATTAGTTTAGACACTTTAGAGGGAAGACTAGCAAAAAACGATACATCAGTGATACAAACTTTGGCCCCAAGGCTGTGAACCAACGATCGATGACTCTTCCACCTAGGAACCCAGAGATATAACACCCTATAAATAATGAAATGAAATCCAAAGCCACCGCTTCAGCATACACACCGATCTCGAGATAGCGCATACGCCTCACCAATACTGAAGCTACCAAGAAAAGTAAGCCAACACTGACTGGCAGAGTACTGGACCTCCAAGGCAATCCTCCCAAGAGAAAAGGCAAGCGGAACCAATCGGTTTACCGCGTCTCCAGATATCTCAACTAGAAGGGTGCCCTTAAAATTCCTAGTCGGGAACGTGCCATCAACACAAGGGCGAAAGCACCAAAATTCTCTATCAAACACTTAGTACTTCACACCTTCAAGCGTGTGAGTATCAGTTGGATGTGGCAACAAATGTGCGTCAATCTAAGGTTGCGATGTGCCATTGCTACCAACAACCTAGGTCCCATGTTCTTCCTATTAATCTGCATGTGCTTCCTTCCATATTTCTTTGGTTATTTCAAAATTATCTGTTTTGTGTAGTTCAAAGCTCATGGGAAAGTAATATGTGGGTTACATCTAGTGCACCAGTACTCTTAAAAGCAGAATAATTAAACCTGACCCATTGTGAATAAAATTATGTAAGTCATGTGTTTGAGAATTTATGAGTTGAGTGTTGGCAGAACTATGTTGACATAGGGAACACTTTCAATATTTTAATGTTGATACTATCATGTATCACTACTAGGAAACTAGCTATCAGTGGCACATATTTTTGGGATTCTATGGCGCATATTGGATGCACCACTATTACCTCGCCACTAAATTATATTTCTATGGCGTATATCCATATGTCCCACATAATCCTAAAATTTCCGTGGCACATTCTTTCACATGCGCCATAAAATTCTCAAATTTTGGTGGCACATTCTTTCATATGCGCCAGTGAACATCAAAATTTCAAAAAATCTAATAAAAATTGAAATAATCTAGAAAAAACCAAATATTTGAATCTTTTTTAACATCTAATCACACTTCGAACATCGCTTAAATGATATTGAAACGATAAATACTCACTAGGTCACCCATACTCAGATTGCTCGAGCCCAAGCATGCTTAACTTTTGAGTTCTATTTGATAGAGCTACCCCTACGCTAGTAAAGTCCTTATGATACTTGTATCATATCAATCCTCTTAAGCCTTGTGTATATGTGTGTAGTTTGTGTGTGGTATGTATATATATATGTGTGTGGGTGTGTATGTGTGTCTTTAGATTTCAAAAAATTAAAAAATTCAAAAGGAAATTCAAAAATATCTAAAAAATTCAAAAAATCATAAAATCCAAAAAATCTAAATAAATCTTCAAAAAACTATTTTCTTAGGAATTTTAAAAAATTCAGAAAAAATAAAAGTTCAAAAACTGGAAAAAATCCTTTAATTTCAAAAAATGTAATTTTTTAAAAAACCTAGAATTTAAAATTTCAAAAAAATAGAATTTCAAAATTCAAAAAAATCTTGATCTGCTCTCACGATTCTATGGCATATATAGGAATATACGCCACAAAAAAGGGGCCACATACTTTCTGTGGTGGGTCCCACAACACTTTTTGTGGAGCGTATAGCAATATGTGTCATAGAAACATCAAATTTCTATGGCGCAAAGTGTGGTGGGTCCCACAACACTTCCTATGGCGCATATAGCGCATATTGTTATATTTGCCAAAGAAAAGCAACTGCGTGCTTTCTATGGTGGATCCCGCAACACTTTCTCTGGCGCATATAGCAATATGCGCCACAAAAATATCATATTTATGTGGTGCATATTGTTATATGTGCCACAGAAAAGCAATCACCCTTACTTGGTCGTGGGTCCCACGATATTTCTATGGTGCATATAGTAGTATGCACCATAGAAACATGAATTTCTATGGCGCATATGGATCGCATACTCCACAAAATGGTCAAGTTTTTGTGGCGCATATGGTTTTCTTACGCCACTGGTTATCTTCTATGGAGCATGCACCCTAAATGATCCACTGAAAACCTGTCTATCTATAGCTAGTTTTGAAGTAGTGCATTCTTTTGGCTATGGATGACCTCAATGTGAAATAAGATGGAACCACCCTAAAGTTGTATGGTGTTTTCATATGTGTTAGAGGGAGGACTGAGCCACTAACCTAAGCCACGCAAAGCATCATGGTGGAAATTTACATCATGGACATTCTATGAAGCATTTCTAATAAAAAGCTATGCAAATAGTAAATAAAATATAATGCTGGGGGGTTCATTTATCTATTTGTCTTGTAATCTAAGTATGGATAGTCCCTCACAAAGTGACTCCTCGTACAAGGGGGCAATAGGTACCTTAGTTGACGCTCTCGTTTGGAAATTTATGCATAACAATGACAAACTTCTTTAGGGCCTAAGTTGAATAACATGAGGACCGGGTACTTGTGGTCAAAGGGCATGAGACATTCAACTTGTAACGGGTCAAACATATGAACCATACTTTCTTTCACTTTAACCACAACCATCCAAAGGTGCCTAGAGCCAAAATCTTAAGATTACCGTTTCCATGAGCTACATATCTGAAAACTTTACTTTGCTTTCTCCTATACTTTTATTTTTATCAAAGAACTGGCACATATGTTCCATGTTTACTTTATGTTACTTAAGTGTCTAGGATTGAAAGGAATAGAAATAAAGAAATGATTCTAAGACCAATATAGGATGTTATGAATTCAATTTTTTATTTACACTTTATATGCTTAAGGATCCATAGTACTTTTATTTTTTATACTATTTAACTTATTATTGAGCAGAGATGTAGTTCATAAGAGATATCACTTTATAGCTCATTTTCTTACTGATATTCCTAAAGTAATGAACCTTTTAACTTTGTGTAGCAATGATCATATCAACAAAATCCAAAGTTGTAGTTTATTGATATATATTCCCACATATTTGCATCATATTATTAGTTATTATCAATGTTCTTAGTGATTTCGAGGATTTTCTAAACAATCCCCTTTCCTCTAGTTCTAACACTGTCTAGTAAAAGAACCCTACGAGACTCCAAAGAAGGAAATGCCAGATAGAACCCTTCGGAATTTTTGAGGAGCATCCTACAGGGCAAATGAGAGGATCAGAAGCCCAACAAGCTGAAAACTAGGCCTAGTGGCATGGGTCCCTACCTAGGCCACACCACCTATGCTAGTTTTCACCTCATTACTCCGATGTTGTCGATGCCATTGCTATTCTTTTTGTATTGACCTAAAACCTTTTATGGAAAGCAAACCCAACATGATCTCAGAGCATGTGGAGGCATAGATCAAAAACACATAAATAGAGAGTCTATAGGCCGCCACCGGTGTAGATCCGAGGGGGAAACGCTGCTAGAATCGCCTCTGGTGGACTCAGCCCCTACGACATGTTCATCATCAACATCTACAATAAGATCCTCTTTATACCCCTATTGTATTCTATTGGCAAACATGATGTGTGATGCAATCTATTCTTTTCTCATGATATATTGTATATCTATGTCTATGTTTGAGTAGTGACTTGTTTATGGCAATTGTTAAATAGTTCATTGTTGGTTGCATACAAGTATATGTTATCTTCTATGATGGTCTTATGTACTAATATATGAGTGCACACATATGTGGGGGAATATATAAGGTTGTCATCGTTGCATGTTGATAGGAGCAGGGATAACCAGAGAATGATAGAAATTGTGTCCCAAGTCTTAAATATGCATGCTATGTTAATTCATGGTTAACTAACAGGAGGATGAGTTATGGGGGCCTTGAAATTTATAGCGGTGGTTGGACTTTGTCTTAATAACTCCCTCGCTTGCTCGGAAACAACCTTGGATCAATCACTAGGGGTGTAATTGCACATGTATATGACTACACCTATTTATGGCTCCTCTCTAGAAGAAACAATGAAAAGACTATCCATGTGTGCTCATGAATTGTGAAAACCAACTGAATGAAATAGTAATTTGCCTAAACACTTGCTCCCTTGAGATACCTGCTTCTACTTTACTTTACTTGTTTTTCTTACTTGCAACAGTTTACTAGTAGTATTTAATTTGAACAATTTACCATTTTCTAGTTAGTAGTAAAAAGTACCTTACACACTTTAGTTAATTGCATTGCATAAAAGTCCATATAAATGGGTTATAGGGATTTAGAGAATAGATAGTTTACCTGTTGGGGATATACTTTCCGGGTATCCTCAATGTTCCTCACTGACCAGGGTGGCCTACATCGGGTTAGAGCTTTGCTTCACGGGCGGCCCAGTTAGGGAGAGAAGACGGAGTCCCATCCGGCTACGGGAAGGCCCAGAAGACTTACCGACTTAGGCCCATAATGTTACTTGTAGTTCAAGATGTACTCTGTAACCAACTCTTAGTCGTAGCCGGATTGATCTCTCCTGTAAACCCTAGGCCGGATATCTATATAAGCCTTCCTAGGGAAAACCTTTAGGGCAGGACCAATAGTCTACAATCTCAACTCGCACAGGCGAAACCCTTGTAACCCATATTCCGACTTTGCCGTATTACTGGATTGATAACAGGAGTAGGGTCCGTCCAAAGCCGGCGGATTCGAACCTGGGTAAACTTGTGCGCTCACCATCTCAGAACACCGTACGCCTCACACCCCTCTCTTCCGTACGCCTCGACGACCCCCTCATGGCGTACTTGTCATCAATCCGATGACAGTTGGCGCCCACCGTGGGGCAAGTGAGCTTCGGATCTACGTTCCGAGCGGAATCTGCAAGATTCGGAATCAGCGAGACCATCGCCATCGGTTGCATCCTCTATGCCAGCGACGTCCCTCTCATTGTTCTCGACGAGACTTGGATTCTGGCTAGGGAGGCCATGACTGCTTATACAATCATGTCTTTTGGCGAGATAGATGTTTACATCAGTTTCGCTGAACCTGCCCAACCCACCCCAGCGGTGATGATAGAGGCAGAAGAAACTTCTGGGTCCCCTTTGTCCGCGGAGGCGGCAGAGTTCTAGATCTCAGAAAACCCTAATCCCACCCAGCCCGCACCAGTTGCGGAGATAGTGGAGAAATCCGAGCCTAAAGAAAACCTCGCGGACCAAGTCGAATCCGGAGTGGATCTCCCTAGAGAAGCCGGATCCCAGATCGACCCACCCGTGGAAGTCGAAATCCAGGCGGAGCACATCAACGACACTGATCCCGACTCTGATGATGTCGGGACAGACAAGCCTTTCCTCAGGTACCTCAGGAAGCACGCATCGCACTTCATTGGATACGTTGGATCCGGATCCGGCTCTGCCGATGCTGGAGAAAACACCGACTCGATGCTGGAGGCAATTGGAACAAACTCCGACGTTCCCGCATCCTCGGATGAGTCCATGACGTCAGCAGATTTCTGAAAGTTCTCCGCGGAATATGACGAGGAGTACAACTCCAAAGCTGTAGAAGACAGAGAAGCCATGGACGAAGGATCCGGGGAACACTCTCCCAAAGCGCAGGATGATATGGAGGTCGGAGACAATCCCAAACTCCAGATGTCCAAAAGTACCGCTCAGAGCTTGACTCCGGGAAACGGACCCAAAGCCGCCTTTGCTACCGGCGCTGCCAAGAGGGCAAAGAAGAAGAACAAGACCCCGGCAAAAGACCCTTTGACAGAGGAAGTGATTGCCGAGGAATACGAGAAAGACTCGGATGGAGCACTTATCCCGGACGAGCTGAAAAAAGAAGCATCGGTGGATGGGCACGTGATCACTGAAGGTGCGCGTAAACTCATCGATGCCGCATTAACCACACCTATCCCTACAGCTGTAGAACTTACCGCAGATGAGCTGGACCAAAGGGCCCAAGCCCTAGAAGCGCGTCATCAACAACTCCTTGATGAAGCCAAAAACATCGAGGTGGAGAAGAAGCGCATGTCAAACAAGGAGTACATGTCCCGTCTGCATCAGAAGACACGGAAGCGTCACGTAGATGACAACCAATTCACACGTGTCCGTGCCGTCCTTTTTGGACATGAGATGGGAAAGCCACGGAAGGACAGCAATGGAGATTGGGTTTACCCAACACCAGTGCAAAATACTATGGCAGCTCGCGAAATTCTATCAGCTAATCCAGGACCAAAAGAGATACGTTTGGGTATCAAGCTACTCAACAAGGGACTGGAGCAGCAAAAGGTCGCCCTGTCGGGAAGCCAAAAGCTGGTCTCGGATTCCGACCAATGTTGCACAGATCCGGCATGGGCTGGCGTAAGATACAACTATGTTCGGGCGCAGTATCATAACCCCGAACGCAGGGAAGACAATTATTCAAGAACCGGATCGACGGGGCAGCACCGCAGGGCTACACATAACTGGAGCAACGTCGCTCCAATAGCCGAGAAAGATGCAATCGTTGCACTCTGAGGAATCCTTCCTGAAAGCGAGAAGATAAAGAAAAACGTTGGGAGGAGGATCGTCAGAAAATGCCACCTTGTAGACATGAAAACCGTCCGGCTAAACCTTACCATGGTGGGAACAACGGACGAAGGAACGACGGAAACCATGCTGGTACAAGCCGGCAGGGGGCTCGTCACAGTCAAGAACCTCCCCGGAACCGGAATAATGACGCTCCGGACGCAGGCCGGCGATCAGCCAGAAACAACCCAGCTGCACCACCCTCTCCACTGCACAGTTGTCACAACGGCCCCCAAGGAGGTCAAGGAGGACGACATGATGGAGGGGGTGGTGGCAGAAGCCGAAGTCTGGCTCCAAGGCACCGCAACCACAGCCGATATTCGGGACGATCCCTATCCCCGAACGATGCAAGGCACAGGATCAACTCCAACAGAGAGGCTCGGCGCTACGAAAACGATGACGTGTACGTGGGCCCAAAGTGCTTTGGACCACGCATCAGAGCTACAAAATTCCCGGAAGGATTTGCTATCTCAAGACATATTCAAGCCTACGACGGCATTGCTCGGCCAGACACCTGGTTACAGGACTTCTTCCAAGCTTGCTGCATCGCTAAAGGCGGAAACAGCCTGGTCGCAACCTGATATCTCCCACTTATGTTGCGGAAGACGGCGCGATCATGGCTCACTGAACTTTCGGCAAACACCATCCACAACTGGTATGACTTACAAAGTGTGTTCTTTCGCAATTTCGAAGGCACATATCGGAGGCCCTGTACGGTTGGAGACCTACAGCGTTGCACCCAGAAAGCCGGAGAAACTTGCCGAGATTATCTCGGATGATGGATTGACACCAAGAACTCCTGCGAGGGAGTAAATGATCAAACTGCGATTGAAGCTTTTATTTCAGGTCTCCCAATTGGATTACTGTGCCATCGCTTGAAGTGTGACAAGGTTACTGATCTGGGAGAGATGATAGAAACAGCGAGCAAGTATGCAGATGCTGACGACGATGCAGAGGGATTACTTAACGTCCTGGCTGTACCACAGTCAGCAAAGACAAAGCAACAGGCTCAGAAACGCAAAAACACCTCGGAAGAAAAACCCAACGCGGAGACAGCAGTAGTCACTACTGTTTTCGGGACTGGAGGACAAGGAGGACATGGTGGAGGCCGCGGGCGTGGTCGTGGGGCATCAAGGGTCCAAGGTAGAGGAGAGCAACAACCAGGAAAAACCTACACTTGGGCCAACATTGCCAATAACCCATGTTTTCATCACTTAGACTGCAATGGGGGCTCGTCCCACACCAACGCTGAATGTCGTTTTAACGATGACATCAAGAGAGATGATATCGCGGGCTACAAAGCTAAGCGGAAGAAGGGAAAGAAGAATCCCGAAAAAGAAAAAGAGACCAAGGAAGATTCCGACATGGAGGAAGCCGACGCTTCAAATCCCAAGTCAGAAGGGAAGAAAACGTTTCCTACCAAGAAGGACACTTATGTCACCTTCATCAGATCTCAACTAGCAAAGGTCAAGAAAGCAGTTCTCCACGAGCTCAATGCAATAGTTTCAGCTGTCCCTCAGTATTTGGACTGGTGTTGGGTAGGCGGCAATCACATTTGACCGCGTTGATCATCCGCCTAAGTTGCATAGGTGAGGAAAATACGCCTTAATCATCAATCCACTTATTGACGGTTATGGTATCTCCAAGACCCTCATGGACGGTGGTAGTAGCATCAATATTCTCTATGTAGAAATGCTACGCCGGATGAAGATCTCGGGAACACATCTTAACCATAGCTGTGTGATTTTTCACGGGGTTGTACCAGGAAGACAAGCTAATTCCCTGGGGGATATCACTTTGGATGTTACTTTTGGAACACCAAAAAATTATCGAACGGAGGCACTTTCCTTCGAAGTGGTCCCATTCAAGAGCGCATACCACGCTATATTCGGACGTTCGGCTTACTGGGCTTTTATTGCTCGTCCATGTTACATTTACAATATGATGAAAATTCCAGGTCCCAACGGCGTGATCACCATCAGGGGTGACCCGAAGAAAGCGCGAGAGTGCGAGGATGGAAATGGCGCCTTTGCCGAAGCCGTGCTGCACGCCCAGGAGTACCAGGAGATCAAGAAGAGCATAGATCCGTCCGAGATGCCCGCGACGAAGAAGGAGGTGACAAAACCAAATCCGGAGTTCAAGGCATCAGAAGAGACAAAGACGACGCCATTGAAGGATGATGACCCCTCCAAGGTGACCCAGATAGGCGCAGGCCTAAGTAGCGCATAGGAAGGCGCGCTTGTCAAGTTCCTCCGAGCAAATCAAGATATCTTCGCATGGCAGCCATCTGACATGACCGGAGTACCTAGGGAACCTTCCGAGCACTCTCTAAATGTAAACCCGAACGCTAAACCCGTCAAACAGTCCTTACGACGGTTTGGTGACGAAAAGCGTAAGCGAATAGCTAAGGAACTAGCGCGGCTCGAGTTAGCCGGATTCATAGAAGAGGTCATCCATACTGAATGGTCGGCCAACCCTGTAATGGTCCCTAAAAAGGACACTACTGATTTAAGGATGTGTGTTGATTATACTGCCTTGAACAAGGCTTGTCCAAAAGATCCGTTCACTCTACCTAGAATTGATCAAGTTATCGATTCTACGGCAGGCTCGGAACTCCTCTGTTTTCTCGATGCATATTCCGGTTATCGCCAAATCCGGATGAAGGAATCTGACAAAATCAAGACTTCATTCATAACCCCTTTCGGAACCTTCTGTTATGTTACGATGCCCTTTGGGCTGAAGAACGCAGGAGCTACGTACCAGCGCACGATGCAGCGTTGCCTCCATGATCAACTCGGGCGCAATGTACATGCATACGTGGATGATATCGCGGTCATGTCCAAAAAGAAGGAAACATTGGTTTCCGACTTAGAGGAGACATTCGCCAATTTACGAAAATACAACATCATGCTTAACCCGAAGAAATGCTTCTTTGGAATACCAGTCGGAAAATTGTTAGGTTTTATTGTGTCTCAACGAGGCATAGAGGTGAACCGTGACAAGATCAAGGCTATTCTCAATATTTCCAGGCCAACTCGCCTGAAGGATGTACAAAGATTAACTGGTTGCATCGCCGCGGTCAGTCGATTTGTAAGCCGGCTTGGTGAAAGAGCCGCACCATTATATAAACTCCTGAATAAAACCAAGGATTTTGTCTGGACTGACGAAGCTGAAGCTACACTACAAGACCTGAAGAAAGTACTCTCATCTGCTCCTATCCTAGCAGCACCGGAACCTCAGGAACCGATGTTGCTTTACATTGCTGCGACAAATAGGGTTGTCAGTATAGTTATGGTGGTGGAGAGACCAGAAGAAAATCAGGAGCACCTGGTGCAACGTCCGACGTACTTTATCAGCGAGGTCCTGACAGAATCAAAACAGCGATATCCGCACTATCAAAAGTTGGCTTACGGTGTTTTTTTAGCATCTCGTAAGTTACGAAACTATTTTCAGGAGCACCCAATTACCGTGGTGAGCAAAGCTCCCATGAGAGATATAATCAATAACAACGATGCTACAGGACGCGTCGCCAAATGGGGCATAGGGCTTGCAGCTTTCGATATTGAGTACAAACCCCGGACAGCAATCAAATCCCAGATCCTTGCCGACTTTGTCGCTGATTGGACAGAGACCAAGGAGAACATGGTCCTCCCGGAGTCGGAATATTGGACCCTCTTTTTTGATGGATCCAAGGCTAGGGGGGCTCGGGGGCTGGCGTGGTGCTCAAATCACCCCAAGGAGATAAACTTTTATGTGTGCTGCAGATCTACTTCACAGCGACAAACAACATTGCCGAGTATGAAGCACTACTGCATGGAATCCGGATTGCTAAGGATATTGGCATCCGACGTTTGATGTGTTATGGAGATTCAGATCTTGTTGCTCAGCAAGTGTCGAATATTTGTAATGCAAATAAGCACATGAAAGCATATAAAGCTGTCGTGGATGATCTATCTAAATCGTTCGAGGGGTTTGAAGTTCAACACATCCCTCGAGCAGAAAACGAGGAAGCAGATGCACTATCTCGAATAGGTTCTACGCAGAAAGAGGTTCCGGATGGCACATTTTTAGAGCACCTCAAAGTTCCCTCGATAAAGGGAGTAGATGAGGAATATCCAACCAAATCCGACTCACCTTTAATAGCAGTTCTGGCTATAATTCCCAGCTGGACTCAACCCTACCTTGATTACTTGGTAGATGGCAAATTACCCGAAGACGAGGTGCTGAGCCGGCAGATTATCCGACGAGCAAAAGCCTATACTATTGTTAAAGGTGAGCTCCATAAACAGAGTGTTCTGGGGGTTTTCAGCGCTGTGTATCTCCGGAAGAAGGAGTGGAAATCTTAAGAGAAATCCACGAAGGCGAGTGTGGTCACCACGCTGCAGCCAAATCTTTAGTGGCAAAAGCTTTTCGACATGGTTTTTTCTGGCTTACAGCTCAGGCAGATGCCGAACGATTAGTCAAGACATGCAAAGGCTGCCAAAAGTACGCCAAGCAAGCTCATGTTCCGGCTGATCAGCTGCGAACAATACCTATAACATGGCCTTTTGCGGTCTGGGGGCTTGATATGGTAGGACCTTTTAAACGAGCTCCATGTGGATTTACTCACCTCTTAGTAATGGTGGATAAATTCACAAAATGGATCGAGGCTAAACCTGTCACTAGTTGTGACAGAGCAACAGCCAAAAGATTTGTCGACAATGTTATAATCCGGTATGGTTATCCGCATAGCATTATCATGGATAATGGGAGTAACTTTTCCATGGGAGAGTTGGCTGAATTCTGCGATGAGCAAAATATCCGACTTGACATTGCGTCAGTCGCACATCCACAGGCTAACGGACAAGTTGAAAGAGCAAATGGTTTAATTCTACAAGGCTTGAAACCAAGACTTGAAGCACCACTAAAACGTGTTGCGGGGGCTTGGGCAGAGGAACTACCCTCTGTAATTTGGAGTTTACGGACAACTCCGAACAGGTCAACAGGATATACACCTTTCTTCTTGGTCTATGGCGCAGAAGCAGTTCTTCCTAGTGATTTGATTCATACTTCTCCTAGAGTGTCCGCGTATATTGAAGAGGATGCTGAGATTTCTCGACAAAATGATCTCGACTTAGTCGAAGAAGTTCGCGTCGTTGCTGAAATGAGATCTACAGCCTATCAGCAGAAGTTACGCAAGTATCATAGCCAGAGAGCCCGAACTAGATCTTTCAATAAAGGTGATTTGGTTCTCCGGCTTGTGCAACAAAGAAAGCACAAACTTTCCCCAATATGGGAAGGGCACTTTTTGGTTAGTCGAGTGTTGCACAATGGGTCGTACTACTTAACTGACATGAGGCCAGTCAAAGAAAGACCTGCTACTAAGAAGAGAAAGAGAGCTGGAGGTAGTACAAATCCGGAAGAATTAGACAGACCATGGAATATTGCTCAGCTATGTCCCTTTTTTCTTAGTTTTATCTTTCTTTGTAATTATGCATATGTACATGCTCTGTGAGAAATAAAAGTTTTGGTTACCTCAAAGTTTTCCTGAGAAGTTTTTACCATCTTATTTCCTAATGATCATGTCATAGTCGAAAATCCCAGAATGCTTGAAAGTACTTTATGCTCATGTTCGTTCTTGTTTAGATTTCCGATTCTAAAACTGCTACCTTCGGGTATAACTCTAAAAAAACTCTAGTCTTTACTTGAGTTATTTGTCTGATTGCTGGATGCGGGTATCTTCCGAGTAGTGAATTGTTGGTACTGGAAGCCGGTTTTTTTTCCGAGTTTAAACTGGTTTAGCAATTGAGCTCCGTTGCTCGGCAAAGTTTCCGGCTGAAGGTTTGGCCAGCTCACGAAAGGGACAAGGCGGAAAGCCAGATAAACGATAAGTAGAGGCGGAAAATTCTAAGTGCTTATGAAAATATTTCAGGCATGCAAATAATCTAAGACAAAAGTGCTGAATAGATAAAAAAACTTGGCACTAGCAAAAATCATAGTACTTAATATTTACAATCTTTGTTAACCCCCATTCTTCCTTTGTGTGTTACCTAACCTATCAAGAGTAGCTCATTTTGTGTTTGCCAAAGCATTGGGCGCTTGCTCTTGCATAGTGATAGTGTATATGCAATAGAAAAAGTTGACTCCATAGTATAGAAAGAAAGAGATATATCAAAAAATATACCAGTACAAAGAAAGGCCCAATCTTCTAAGTAAGAGTGCGAGTAAGAGCGAAGAAAGCATGCAAATCTGATGCTTCTCAATCTTTTGTCAAATGGGCTATGGTCTCCCTAGCATTGGCACGACACTGAGCACTAGTCTTTGATAGGACAATTTTTTTCGTTGCTCATTTTCCATAGTCGTGTTAGCCACATTAATCTCCATCGTGTGTGTATAGTATAGGCTTCCGTGTTCTTTTGATCATTGCATTTCACCTTTTCATCTTTTGGATTTTACCCACTTTTTACGATACCATTTTCGTTTGGTTGTTCCATTTTCTATCCACCTTCCTAACCTTCCACCATAGGCCTTTGTGTGTGTGTCTTGTGTATCGCTGCCCACTTTGCTCTTGGTGAGATCAAACTTTCCAATTTTTGACTATGGTGAAGCAAGGTAGCACATACCATTCCACCAATATCACCCTTACTTTCACTTGTGGTTGTACAAAATGTCTAGGGAAAGTGGAGCTAGTGGAGCAAGCAACTTCAACAACCAAGATGGTTTCTCCACGTGCCATAATTTATGGGCGCAATGTCAATGATTCAATGCCCAATTTGAGAGGCTTGAGAACCGTCTTGATGACACTTTTAGAGAGTTTGACTGCCGTGATTGGCAACGTCAAGCGAAGCATCATGCTCAATTCCAATCTTTCATCAAGCTATTGCCAATCTTGGCAACCGCCATGGACATCGCTCTAGCTTGTCACGTTCATCTCGTATGCGTTCCTTAGGTTGTCATGGCAAGTCTTCACACTCACACTACCATCATGGAGAACCCCACCACCACAATGGGGAAAACCAAGCTCATCATTGACATGAACAACCGGTTGATCCACAAGGTCAACAACCGCACCATGCAAGACATCATCGGTACCATGCTCATCATGCCGAACCACAACAACAACAAAGACATGGTCGCCCACCACAACAAGCAATTGTACGAGTGTAACCTCAACAAGAGCAAGAACGTTGTGGGGAATACCATCGGAATAATATGTGTCATCACCCATCGCATGACCATCGCCAACCACATCACATCACATCAATCAATAACTAGCATGGGATACAAGTGATGATTATGAGGATGCGTCCCACGCTATACGCAACAACCGTCATGCTCAACCCCACCATTGTCATCAACAACCTATGAATGCAAATGATCTCGACCAAAGGCGTAGAAGATACTTCGAGAATCATCAAGCTCCTCCTCCACCGCCACCTTGAGATAATCAATCTCCTCCTCCTCCGCCACCATGCACACCAAGTGAAGTAAGCATGCATCAAGAATGCTGATACAACCACCATGAGCATGATGATGGAAAGTTTGGGAAGCTCAAATTCCTTATGCCCAAGTTAAAGGAGAAGAAGTTGTCGATGCATACATTAATTGATAACTCAAAGTTGATAACATCTTCCAAGTCCACAACTATTCCAACGAGAAGAAAGTTATTGTGGCATCCCTTGAGTTTGAGGATTACGATAATTTTTTGTGGGTAGACTATCAAAGAACTCACTACAAGAAAAGTTGGTTTTTACAACGGATGGTTTTCACGGTGGAAGGCCCTTTTTCGTGCTGGAAAAGTCTTCCACGACGGATGGACTCCATGGTAAAAGCCCCATCACCAAAGAATCTACCATGGTTTTTTACCGACCGTGGCGGGCCACACCCTTCAACCACGAAAATCCACGCAGCGGTAGATTGGTTTTGCCAGCCCTGTTGACTGCCAATGTCATGCAAAATGCCACGTGACAAGCGCCATTAATGACCAGTTACCACTGTTAAGGGTCACAAAACCATGGTGGAATCCAAGCCCCAGTCAAGGCTTGCTAATTATTAAGTGGGCCCAATAAGAACATGTCCCGTTACTGTAATCCAAGCCCATGAGACAAGCCCAATAAGAAGATGGCCCATTACTGTTTCAGCCTGCCACGAGGTATGCGCTGATTGAAGGGTTCCATCACTTTGCAGCCCACTGATACGTTGTAAATGTATCTATAATTTTTGATGTTCCATGCTTGTCTTATATCTACTTTCTTATGTTTTGTCCACACTTTGGAGTACTTTTTATACACTTTCTGAGACTAACCTATTAACAAGATGCCACAGTGCCAGTTGCCTGTTTTCTACTATTTTGGTTCCAGAAAAGTCAGAAAATGAATATTCTCGGAATTGGACGGGACAAAAGCCAAAGTCGATATTTTACCGAAAGACTCACGGAGCCGAAAGACGATACAGAGAGGGGCCAGCCACACCATAGGGTGGCGCGGGTCCCCCCGGCCACGCCACCAGGTGGTGTGGGCCCCTCCGGCATCCACTGACCTTGCCCATTCACCTATAAGAAGCCTCTAATGCAGAAACCCTAAATCGAACAGCCTCCAGCCAGGAAAAGTTCCGCAGCGCCTCCGCCACCGAAGGGGTGATTCAGGGGACATAAAGTCTCTGTTCCGGCACCTTGTCGGGACGGGGAATTTCCCTCGGAGCCATCTCCATCGATCTCCGCCACCATCTCTATCACCGTTGATGACTCCCATGATGAGGAGGGAGTAGTTCTTCCTCGAGGCTAAGGGCTCTACCGGTAGCTATGTGTTAATCTCTCTCTCTATGCATGATCATATTGTGATCATGAGCTTTGTAATCAAATAGATCTACTTTGCTACTCAAGTGCTTTAATAGATCTATGGCTCTCCCCATGTGTGTGAAAGTGAAAGCGTGCACACCATGGTGGCACTTAGGCTAGAGATTACAAATACTTGTTATGAGTTATATTTGGAGTTGGATGTTTCTATGAAATTGTGGTGTTCGTTGGAACCATCTAGTGCTCAGGGTGACAGTGTGGGGTTATCTAGATGCGGAAAGCGAAGTTTGAGGTGTGTTGTTATAGCCCTACCATGGATTAGAGTGTCCAACCAGAGAGTAGTTCAGAGTAGTATCATAAAGAGAAGATATTTATAGGAGAGTGTTCACTAGTGAAAGTATGATCCCTGGGCCTTGTTTCTAAGCATTGAAACACCGTTTGCAATTATATCTGTTACATGTTTGCTTGCTTCCATCTTTATTTCAGTTTGCCTTTAGTCTCTTCCACGCCATTAAGCTATTTTCTAGCACCGTTGTCTTATATCCATACCACTTGTATTTCACTATCTCTTTGCCGAATTAGTGCACCTACACACCTGACAAATGTATTGGGCGTGTTGGGGACACAAGAGACTTCTTGTATCTTGATTGCAGGGTTGCTTGAGAGGGATACCTTTGACCACTTCCTCCCTGAGTTCGGTAAACCTTGGATAATCCACTTAAGGGAAACTTGATGATGTTCTACAAACCTCCGCACTTGGAGGCCCAACACTGTCTACAAGAATAGAAGTGTGCGTAGACATCAAGCTAATTTCTGGCACCATTGCCGGGGATTAAAGAAGAAGCTCCCACGTTAACCACCCGCCATCAAGTATTTTCTGACGCCGTTGCCAGGGAGGTAAGGTAAAAGGTACTCACATCCTTCGGTGTGAGTGCTCGAAGTTATTTCCTTTAGATTCTGCAATTATATCTTTTTGTTTCTTGTTTTTATTTTCACTAGTGAGGCTTAATGGAAAACAACAACAAAATTAGAGAGCTTTATAGTATTTATCTTGAGTTAGGACATGAAGTGTTTGAAGAGAAAATTAAAAAATCTATGGAACTTTATTTGCATGCTAATAGCAATGTTATTAGTATGAATTCTTTGAACACCATTATTGCTAATGCTATGGAAAAATCTAAGCTTGGGGAAGCTGGTTTAGATGAGCATGATATTTTTTGTCCCCCAAGCACGGAGGAGAAAATTTACTTTGATGATACTATGCCTCCAATATATGATGATTACAATGATGAGTATGATATTTTCAGTCCATCTACTATTGAGAAGGAAATAAATTATGATTACAATATGCCTCCTATATTTTATGACTATGGTGATGAGAATAATAATGATGGCTATTTTGTTGAATTTTCTCCCACTATGATTAATAAGAATTACTATGTTTATGTGGAGAGTATTAATTCTTTTATGCATGTGGCTCATGATAAGAATGTTTCATGTGATTTTTATATTGTTAATTTTATTCATGATGCTACTGAAAGTTATTATGAGAGAGGGAAACATGGTTTTATGCATCTCAATAATATTAAGTTTCCCTTCTTTATATTGAAATTTTTGAAGTTGCACTTGTTTTACTTTCTTATGCTTATTGCTTTGTGCTTTCATGACTTCTTTCTTTACAAGATTCCTATGCATAGGAAGTGGGTTAGACTTAAATATTTTTGAATTTGCTTCTTGATGCTCTCTTTTACTTCAATTCATATTTCTTATGAGAGCATCTTCTCAAACTATCATGCCTAACTTAAAGGTAAATAAAAGTACTTATTGGGAGATAACCCAAAAGTTTTAGTTGAGTCTTGGAAGTTATTACCTCTGTAATAACCTCTCCTTATCATTTTTGTGTGGTTTTTGTGCCAAGAGGAACCTCTATTGAGAGAGAAGTAATGCTTGGGAGAGTTGCTGTCCCGAAACAGATTTTTGTGCTTCGCTGTAAAAATTCGTGAAAAATCTATGTGTGTTAGTTTGAGCTGTAGTTGTTTGTGCTTCTGACCCAGGTTGTTATACAACTTTCGTTAGTTCAACACCTTACGATTTGAGCAACAGAAGGTCTTCGAAAAAATTGGTTTTTACCTGCTGGTCTGTTCTGACAGATTTCTGCTATTATTTGCATTTGCCTCTTAATCTCTTTCTCTTTGAGTTCTCTTTGATCATTTGAACTGTTTACAGGAAGTGCTACAGTAGATTGTGTTTTAATGGAAGTTTTACTTGTGTTGAAACTGAACCAAAAGACTTATTATCTTGAGTACACTAATGTTGCTAATGAAGATTGTGTGAAGTTTTGTATGAAGGAAATTTTAAGGTGTAGGGAAAGAATGATGTAATGAGATGAAGAATGGACAAAAGCTCAAGCTTGGGGATGCCACCCTGTGTCACCCCAAGAAATATTCAAGAGGTACAAGCGTCAAAGCTTGGGGATGCCCAAGGCATCCCCTTCTTCATCAATAAAATCTTAGGTTTCTTCCAAACACTTCATTTTTATTGTTTCATGCACAGTTGTGTTGTTCTTGGAGCGTCTTTGTTTTCGTTCTTAGTTTTCATTTGATTTGCTTGGTTAGTTTGCTTGAGTAAGTTGGTTGGATCCCAACACACTTCTTTTGGAGAGAGACACATCTCGTTATTCATTGCCTACAACACTCTAGTTTTCACTCTTATTGTTCTGTGAGTGTTCTCCTTTGCTAGCACTGTGTTTAGCCTTAGTTTTCTTGTGCTTCCAGCATAGAACTTTTAGTTCTTCCTTCTGGATTTGTGAGACAAGCTCACTGATCTTTATTTATTATTATCTTTGTGAGTTCTTTCAAATAAGTTAGTTTGGATTGCAAAGGAGTAGGAAAGTTCATGCTTATAAGTGGTACAAAAGGAGTCTTGTTTTGACTGTGGCTTAGGCTTTGTCATGTCATGCTTGATATTGTTTTGACTTTATGCTTAGTGATTATTGTTGTAGCATGACTTGTTACAAATAATTGAGATTGCTTAATGTGCCTTGAAAGAATCATGCATTGTTTTAGCATATTAAAGCATAGTATTGTGGTATTCTCCTTTAATGCTTTATTTGGGTTGACTTGGCACATGCTCACACCATGTTATGACTATCCCAAGTCACCATAGCCTTTATGATCCTTTAATTTTTGACTTGTAATCTCACTTTATGCTTTAACCAATGATGTTTTGTCGCTTTGCATGATTATGGCCATTATTGCTCTCTTAGTTGCTCGCTCCCAGTCTTTTGCTAGCCTCCATAACCAAGTATGAGTTCCACTCATGCATCCAACTCCAAATAAAACCAAGTTATTTCAAAGAGTCCACCATACCTACCTATTAGCATTTTCTATTCCAAGTATATTCATGTTTTATCTACCTTCCGAATTAAACTTGTTATGTGAAAATTAGTGATTAAAGCTCTCACGAACTTGATGGCGCACTTTACTTTCTTGCACTTAATAAACTTGAACCATTGGGTCCATATTTGTTGCGTATATGCTTGCTCTTTATAAGTTGAAGTTAGCAGAACCATGTATCATGGGGAACACTTTTAACATTGCACTTGTACAGTTACCCCGTTGATATCATGATTCTCTTGCTTATGGATCCCGGTGGTGTGAAATAAAAGTAAAACTTGTAAGATCATGGAGTTTGTATGTGTGTTAGAGAAACGCCTGGGCCGCTAGCCTAAGCCATGCCTAATCATGGTGGAAACTTGCAGCATAACCATAATGAGCATTCTATGAAGCATCCTCAATAAAAACCTATGTAAATAGCAAATAAAAAGATTGCTGAGATGCTCATTGTCTGTTGCCTTGTCATTTTGATATGGGATAGCTCCTGTGTCATGCGGCAAGGGGTACCCCATTGGTGGTTCTCTATGATACATATGTACTTACAATGACAAGAGCTTACCGGTGACTAAACTTGAGTAGCATGAGGAGAGGCCCTCGTATTCAAGGGACATGAGATTTCCAACTTATACTTTGTCAAGCATATACTCCATAGTTTGTTTACTTTAACCTTAATCACTTCAAGATGCTTATGATAGGGGCAATGAGAGCTGAAAGCTAATAAGTACCATAATTTTTGGAAGCTCTTTCTGAGATTTGAATCCATGCTTCCTTCTATGAAGGCCTTTCTTTTATTTTTATGTTGAGTCTCCATCTTCTATCTTTATGCACCTATTTAGAGAGCATAGTGGCCATTCTTAGTTTAATGTGCATTGTCCCAAGACTTGTTGATTGATGCATAACTTTGATATTGCTTGTTCTTAAACTATTTGTATCTAGTCACCCTTATGAACTTTGAAGGTGTCCTATGCATTTATGTTTTGCTACACTATGAGGGACAATCTGAATATCATTCTAATTATGTTTTATTTATGTGAAACAAACAAACGTCTTTCAAAGCATTGTTATTCATGAATCTTTTGTTTGTACCTTCTCATGTTACAACATAGTTGCTATGTCTTATTGTTAGAACTATATCTTTCATGTCTATGTTAGAGTACTATGATCCCAACTATCAATGTTTTATACATGCCTTGATCAAGATTGTGATGGTGCATGTCACCTCAAAAATTATTCTTTCTCTTTATCACTTACCTACTCGAGGACGAGCAGGAGTTAAGCTTGGGGATGTTGATACGTTGCAAACGTATCTATAATTTTTGATGTTCCATGCTTGTTTTATATCTACTTTCTTATGTTTTGTCCACACTTTGGAGTACTTTTTATACACTTTCTGGGACTAATCTATTAACAAGATGCCACAATTCCAATTGCCTGTTTTCTGCTGTTTTTGGTTTCAAAAAAGTCATAAAATGAATATTCTCGGAATTGGACGGGACAAAAGACAAAGTCGATATTTTACCGGAAGACTCATGGAGACAGAAGACGAGACGGAGAGGGGCCAGGGGCCGGCCACACCATAGGGTGGCGTGGGTCCCCCTGGCCGTGCCACCAGGTGGTGTGGGACCCTCCGGCCTCCATCGACCTTGCCCTTTCGACTATAAGAAGCCTCTGATGCAGAAACCCTAAATCGAACAGCCTCCAGCCATGAAAAGTTCCGTAGCGTTGCCACCACCAAAGGGGAGATTCGGGGAACAGAAAGTCTCTGTTTTGGCACCCTGCCGGGACGAGGAATTGCCCCCAGAGCCATCTCCATTGATCTCCGCCACCATCTCCATCACCGTTGATGACTCCCATGATGAGGAGGGAGTAGTTCTTCCTGGAGGCTAAGGGCTCTACCGGTGGCTATGTGTTCATCTCTCTCTCTCTCTATGCATGATAATATTGTGATCATGAGCTTTGTAATCAAGTAGATCTACTTTGCTACTCAAGTTCTTTAATAGATCTCTGGCTCTCCCCATGTGTGTGAAAGTGACAGCGTGCACACCATACTGGCACTTAGGCTAGAGATTACAAATACTTGTTATGAGTTATATTTGGAGTTGGATGTCTCTATGAAATTGTGGTGTTTGTTGGAACCATCTAGTGCTCAAGGTGACAGTGTGGGGTTATCTAGATGCGGAGAGCAAACTTTGAGGTGTGCTGTTATAGCCTTGCCATGGATTAGAGTGTCCAACTAGAGAGTAGTTCAGAGTAGTATCATAAAGAGAAGATATTTATATGAGAGTGTTCACTAGTGAAAGTATGATCCCTAGGCCTTGTTTCTAAGCATTGAAACACCGTTTGCAATTAGATATGTTACATGTTTGCTTGCTTCCATCTTTATTTTAGTTTGCCTTTAGTCTCTTCCACGCCATCAAGCTATTTTTCAGCACCGTTGTCTTATATCCATACCACTTGTATTTCACTATCTCTTTGCCGAACTAGTGCACCTATACACCTGACAAGTGTATTGGGTGTGTTGGGGACACAAGAGACTTCTTGTATCATGATTGCAGGGTTCCTTGAGAGGGATACCTTTGACACTTCCTCCCTGAGGTCGATAAACCTTGGGTAATCCACTTAAGGGAAACTTGCTTTTGTTCTACAAACCTCTGCACTTGGAGGCCCAACACTGTCTACAAGAATAGAAGCGTGCATAGACATCACCCACCAATGGCATGTTAACTTTCTGGTCCATTACTGTTTTGGCCAGCGTAAGTCCCAGCTTGGTCCTTCATTGTGTGGCCCATTAGAGGCCTGAGTTACGCCCATCACTGTTCTTAAAGCATGTGAACGGCCACCCACTAAAGGTCCATGTGTGAGAAGGTCCGTTACTATTCTAGGCTTTTACTATTCAGGCCTGCCCATGGCAAGCCGCCTACTAACAACCCATTTTGTGAGAAGGTGCGCTACTATTCTGGCCTTCTACAATTCTGGCATTTTCCTGTTCAGGCATGTTACTATTCAAGCCTTTCATTGCTCGACCCCGTAAGGACGTAGGCTTTTTACCGCTTTGCGGCCTGCTATGATTCTGGCGTTATATTGGTCTGGCCTTTTACTGTTCATGGAGCCCGTTCGTGGTGCCCCTTTCAGCCTTTTGCACATGATGCCCATCACAGTTACGGCCTTTTGCACATGAGGCCCATCACTATTATGACCTTTTACAATTTATGCTTTTCTGAGGCCCATGCCAATCACAACGATAAAAATAGGCACGTACGGACCAGCAATGAGCATCATTATTGTCCATCGTTGGTCCAGTACATAATGGGCCAATACCAATACCCAATCGTCCTAGTAATGTAACGCCTACCACCAGGTGAGGACAACATCAAATAAATGCCTACATGACCTATGAGATTTACCTAGATATTATAGCAATTGCAAACTTCTTAAAATTATTACATATCATCAACAAAACTGAAGGGTAAAAAATTTAGCATTTCAGTTGGTAATCGAGATTGAGCTTTCTCAATTTTCTTTCTTAGTCTATCAACAACATCTTCCTTTTAAGTGCGGTAGCTACATTGGGAAACCACATTTAGACATGATCTTGAAGCCCCCTCTTTGGTGGCGATAGCAATAATTGTAGTTTAAGAATAAGTAATAACAGGTTAATACAGCAAACAAGGCAAACAAACAACCATCTTCATTATCAAAGAATTTGAAACTACTTATTTGACCTATATGACACGAGTTATGAACTGGAGTTTACTACTAGTCCATGGTTCAATTATTGACCTACACATCAAACAAACAGGACAAGCAAGCATTAAATAAGTGTGGCTACAACTAAATGAGCAATCAAACAAAGTGTTCCTTAGAATTTCAACAAATATACATGGAAGCTATTGTATATCCTAGCATGCAAGAGACACTGGGTGACTCAGAATTTACGGTGACCTACAGAATGGCATGTAGTTACTATCGTAGCTAAGAATGAACCAGACATAAATTATAATGACATCATATGCGAACCTGTAGAGCAGGAATGCAAACCACGAATGAACTACACAGTAGAGGATAGTTATGTTGTTGCTTAGGATGATCAGCACCAGATGCGGAATATAATAGCATCGCTTGACCAGTAGATCATGATAAGAAAGCATTAAACAAGTGCGCCTACAATGAAATGAGCAATGAAACAAAGTGTTTCTTAGAATTTCAACAAATATAAACTAGCCAGGTCATTTTGTCAAATATATATGGAAGCAGTTGTTATCCTGGATCAGAATTTGTGGTGAGCTATGCAATGACATGCAGTTACTATCGTAGCTAAGAACAAATGAGATAGAAATTATAATGGCATCATACGAACTTATAGAGCAAGAATGCAAGCCACGAATAAACTACACAGTAGAGGATAGTTATGTTGTTTCTTAGGACGAACCAAAACGAGATATGAAATATAAAGGCATCGCTTGTGAACCTGTAGAACAATCTTTGAAAACCAACATGTCCAATAGTGTTCCACGTTCGAGCTCTATGCAAGGGGAGATAAAATAGTAACTATTGCAGATTTTGAAGAACCAAATGGCAACAAAAAAATTATAAATGAGTTAATACGAAAAGTTTCAACAGGTACTACAGGATAGCAGAAGGATGCTAGGGTAGAAACAATAGCAGGAACTTAGCTCAGGACAAACCAGATATATGTTAGGAAATCCACACTAATATTTTCCACTGATTTTAAATTTTGCAAGAAGTACACAATAGCAGACAATAAGTGTTGTACGGAGTAGCTAAGAACATGTGCATGACAATATAACAAACAAGTGGATGACATGAAATTTGTAGAGTAGCGAATGCAAACCAACAATTCTAGTGTCCTTGTATGTAACACAAAGAACAGGTGTGCCCAGTGACTTGTATGTATTAGCACCATTAAAAAAATGCACTTCCCTGCGATAGGCTTGAACCTGCTATACTGCTGACATAAAACATGTTGGAGATTTGGTTACCTTAGTCGGAGAGGCGTCTAAGTATCATCGATATCCGTACGGGTGACGTCTAGGTCACCGAGGGTGCTGCGGTTGCGGAAGCTATTGGAGTCTGGGAAGCAGATCTCGGGTCAATGTCGGCTTGAGCGTGGTGGACGAGAGCATCGCTGAGGCGGATCCAGTGTCGTGAATGGCGACGCCCGTGTAGCGGCTATAGTACGGGGCGGTTAGGGTAGCTACCGGAAGCAGGGAAGCAGATCTTGGGTAGCAGATGACACATTCGGCGCTATGGACAGGAAAGTGAGAAAGGAGGTCAGGTGTGGTGCATGACAGACTCGGTGACCTAGATCGGGTGTGTTGGACATTAGCGAAGTGGCAATGGTGTGTTGGATGAGACCGCAACTGATGAAGCTCTAGTGTACTGGTGGGTGAGAAGTATATGCTATGTGTTCCAGCAGACAAGCCAGCCGGAGAAGTGTCGCGGGAGGTTCTGGCTGTTGCAGGTGGTGGTCAAAGAGGCAAGAGAGTGTGAGCAGAGCTAGGGTTTTTTTGAGGATTTTTCTCTATGTCTGTGAGGAAGAATGGCAATGGGATATGGATTATTGGTACTAGTATCTACACGAGGAGGAGTTACTATTAATTAATGTTTGAAATCGAGGGGGAGAAATTTCGCAGTGTTTGAAATGGAGGGGAGCGAGGGAGGGGGACCACGTGATTTTGGTGCTCAACAAACTCAAACTTTAATGTACAATTCGGTGTCTAGCAATCTTTTCTATCCATCCAAAATCAACGGGCTAGAGTTTATAGCTTCCCTGAGACGGCTCTGGCACGAATGACAATGCAAGGAATCGCTGGGTGTCCTAGGGTAGACTATAGGGGTAGCTGTGTAGGTCACAATAGCTAGGTGTCCCTGACACAGACAGTGGGGACTCTTAGCATTTTCCTTTTCAAGATATACACCACCTCTTAATGCCCACATACTTTTTAAAAAAATAGAACAATTACTACTTACTCCAGATAGGTTTGACCAAATTTAAAGATCACATGTTGACTATTTAATTTTGATTTGATTCATTAGACATACTCTCCCTCCATCCTAATTAAAAAGAATGTCACAGATTTGTCTAAATTTGGATTTGCTGTTATCTGTACACTAAATAGTGACTACTACAATATGGTTGCAAATGATACAACAAGTATATCGTTTCAAAAGCTCTATAGAATGCATTCGATTGTTAAGACTACAAAATAATTATACAAAGAGAGATAATAAAAAATGAAGCCATGCAAAAAAAAGAGACATTAGGAGATGCCTTCTCCCTTCCTACTCCAATGCCAAATCTTTCATTGTGTCAGATTCGGCAATTGCAACACTGTGGCCGCCCTAAGAAGGCAAAACCTAGAACAGTCGCGACCTTGATGGCCATCATGGATGCCTTCTCCCTTCCTACTTAGCGGGGCATGACCCCGATGACCTCTGCAATGGTAGCCACTGATTGTGGAGCTCCTGGACTTCCTTCTTCAAATTTTCGCACTTAGCGCAATTGGTTGAGGACCACGATCATAAGATCATGCGAGCTTCTTTTGAAAATCCAAATCGGCTCAGAGGCGATCACACTCTAGGTTGAGCTCGTAGTTATTTTGTAGAATGTTGATGTTATAGTTGTTGATTTCATCTACTTTGGTCGAGATTCTCGCCCTGACTTCCTGCATAGAAAATTCATCATCAGTCAGAGAGGATGGAGTGCATGCAGAGAAGAACATGAAATGCCAACACATGGATAGTGCCTACCTCTCTTCTTCGCTGGAGAGTGGGCATGATTTCATCGTATGCGTTAGAGATATCCGTCGTGCAGTCAGCCCGTGGGGTTGAAAATTTGATGGTCCGCCTACCGTAGAAGATGTACAAAGCCAGTTCAACAGTAGGAGCAGACATCCTAGGAATCAACAGAAGTACAAACCTACCCAGACTCTTGGTCCCCATGATAGCCGCTCTTCAGATACTTGCATGAAGACGAGCCCTTGCCCCATTCTTAGTCGCCTTTCTCGGTCCGAGCCTGCAGGTCCCCCTGCCGGCGGGGTTTCTCCATGGCTCTAGCCACTTCCATCTTGATGTTCTTTCTACAAGACAGGTTATATTGAGACATCACTAGATGAATAAGTAAAGAAGCAAGGGAGGAGGAGTGGAACAAAATGGTTTCTGCGAAGGTGGTGGGAGGTAGTAATAGTAGCAAGAGAGTGAATAGTGGAAGCAAGATGTCAGGGTATGGGTCTCATCGCCTCCCTTTGAGCAATCTCTTCGGTCCATATCCAAGACCAGCGGTCAGGAGCGGATACCTTCTTTGTTTAGGCCATCATACTAGTGACCGAGCTACTAGATGTGAATTTTTACAACCCATCCAAAGGTCTATAATAATGTGTTGTAAGATAAGTTGACATGGAAGATTACCATAATCCCAATAAATGGTTTTTTCTGGGGCTAGTAGTATTGTACATTGATTCCGCGGTTCATTGTAGGGTTCAGATACCAATCTGTCATTATCATCAAAGCATACATACTGCATTATTGTAATGTAAATAAGATCAGGACCATGTCCCTAGAGCCTAATCATCACAAACGGTCACCAAAATTTTGGACAACAAACTTAAAGTGAACTTAGGGCTTCTTTGGATCACAAGAATTCAAAACACGGGAATAGAAAAAATATGGGAATTCGATAGGGTCGTAGGTACAAAACAGAGGATTCCAAATAGAGAAAATCTGCAGGCTCAATCCTACGCGAATGAGTGTTAGAAATAGGTTAGAGTGGATGTTGAAATTCCTATGGGACTGGGGTGTAAGAATGCAATCCATACGAATTTTGTAGGTGTGATTCCTTTGATCCAAAGGGCTTCATAAGGAAAAAATCCCTATGGGTTGAATTCCTTCATAATTTCTTTGAAAATCCTTCAATTCAAAGAGACCCTTAATCAAGATGAGAGTGCTCGTGACAGACAAACAACTTCTGGCAGGAGGTGATGTGGTCATAGATTTTCATCTTGAACCCATCTACGGTGACCTTGAACATAAGGTAGTCAACCTCCTTCAAATCATGGAAAACAACAAAGGTAGCTCACTCTTTGTATAGGACGATCTGGTCTTTGTTACGGTTGGCATGGACAACGTACTCGCATTCCTCGCATGCTTGGACCACCACTAGCTATGGGTAGGGACGTCCCTTCATGTAAGGCTTGAAATAAGTCAGGATGATTAGCATATATAAGTCATCTTGGAGTAACTAGATGTATAAGTTCCTAGCACTACAAGAAATGTTTACTTCCATAATGACTTGGCCCGACGGTCGTCGTAGAAGGCGCGTCTTCCACGACGAATTTCTTGGCTCAGCCGTGGCCGATGGAAAACTTTTTTTTCCGGTTTCGCGACCCTCTACTACGAAGGAACCGCTAAAAACATGGAGGAAGCTTGACTGGCGCGTGGCAGAAGCAAGATTTTTGTTTCCTCACGTGATGTTGACTCGCCGAAGTCTTTCGAGGCGTGTGGGTCCCGGACGTCAGTGTCTCTAGCGGACCATACTTTTTGGTCACGCCTCCCTAATTTGAACTTGATAACGTTGCTCGATGCATCTACTGTTTAGTCAGGCTGTTGGGTCCCACATGTCAGCCTCTCATTAGCAGAATCGTGTGTATGATGGAAAAAAAATTCCTTTGCTTGCGCTACCCTGATCTGAACTTGATAGCGTTACTCGATGCATCTACCATTTAATCAGGCTATTGGGACCCACATGTCATCCTCTCATTAGAAGACATGTGTCTATGATGGATTTTTTTCTTCACTCGCGCTACCCTGTTCCGAACATGATAGTGTTGCTCGATGCATCTACCGTTTGATCAACCTCATGGGCCCCACGTGTCATCCTCTCATTAGAAGAAACGTGTGTATGATGGATTTTTTGCCCTCGGACATGCCTTCGTGTTCCGAACTTGATAGCGTTGCTTGCTGCATCAGCCATTTATTCAGACTGGTGGGTCCCCTATGTCATCCTCCATTAGAAGAATCATGGGTATGATGGAATTTTCTTCTTCTCTAGCGCTTCTGAACTAGATAGCGTTGCTCAAAGAATCTGCCGTTTTCTCACGCTGCGTCCCTCATTTCGGCCTCTCATTACAAGAAACATGTGCATCCTAAACTTTTGTCTCGCTCGTGCCTCCCTGTTTCGAACTGGCAACGTTGCTTGATGCAGCATATGTATAAGGTCGTGCTGCTGGGTCCCACACATCAGCCTCTCTGTAAATGAAATGTGTGTATGTTGGACTTTTTTTTGGCCAGGTCCGTTGTTTTGACCTTGGCAACTTGCTAGGTCCCAGATGTCAACCTCCTCTATGTAGAAAACGTGTCTATATTGGGTCCCAGATGACAGCCTCTATTTGAAAGAAATGTGTGTATGTTGGACTATTTTTTCGGGTCCCAGATGTCGGCCTCGGAGTACAAAAAATGCTCATAAAGGCCGAATTAAAAAGATTTTGGGCTAACTCTGGGCGGATGCCCTATTCGTCATGGCTTATATTCCATGGGCTCTCTCCTAAATTGAATGGGCTACGGTCGGTGGCCACAAGACAATGAAAAGGCCAAATTAGAAGGATCTGGGCTATGCTTGGGGTTCATACGCTAATTTCATGGGTTATGCTTGGGCCTGCTGGGTCCAACATGTCAGCTTCTCTATAAGTGCAACGTGTGTATGATGGACTTTTTTTGGCCGTGTCTGCTATTTTCACCGTAGCAGTCGTGTATGGTCTTACTGTTGGGGCCCTTATATATGTCAGGCTCTCTAGTATGTTCTGGCTTGTGAGCCCCTGATGCAGCCTTGTATGTTCTGTCTGGTGGGTCCCTAATGCCAACCTCTCTATACAAGTATTTAAACTTTTTTCTCAAAACCCACCCTCAAAAAAAAACTCGAGGGATGCTACAAGCTGGTGAGTCCATGATGTTAGCCTCTCCGTAATGCGATATTGCTAGAAGGAAAAATGTCACACATACACATAGGCGATTCGAACAAAAGACCTTCAAATCAAATAAACGTAAACTGAGTGTGTTTCCACTACAACAAAGATATTTATAGAAAAAATATCATAGGCTGAATTAAAAAGAGTTTCGCTATTCTACATAGGCTGCTCTATGTGGGTTATACTCCATAGGCTATGCTCCATGGGCTTCTTTCTCAAATTTCACTGGGATGTGCTTAGCAGTCTCCTGACCCCTAAAAGGCTGAATTAATATATTCTCGGCTATGCTCCATGGGCTCCTTTCTCAAATTTCACTGGGTTGTGGTCAGCAGTCCCCTGACCCCGAAAATACCGAATTAAAATGTTCTGGGCTAAAGAGGGGCATAATGAGCTACTAGATTTCTTCTCCCGGTTAATAAAAATTGCATTGTGATGTGCTCGGCCGGATTCAAAACAAAGACCTCAAAGAGGGAAGGGGAAAGCGATAATTCTTTTTGGCAGATATTCATGTCAAAGTTCAGTAGTACAGAATAAGATAGGAAAATTATCAATAGATTCGAAGTTCATACTCAGCAGCACTTGACAAATTCAGCAGCATTTCAAAAGTGACCAATTCAGCAATACAGACACTAAAATACAATAGCAGTACATAGAGAACCCATTCTTGTTTCATCTCTAAAAACCTTTTTCGCGCGATCAGTTTGCCCTTTTTACTAGACACACTCGACCATTGGAGCATGCAAAACTGATGATCAAGTCTGCTTTGAGTACCTTCTTCTCACATCAATGGTTGTGTGACCCCCGTATGCAACCCCAAATGCCCAAGTCTCATCTAGATTGTGACAAGGCCATGTTCCAAAAAAAGCAAGACTATTGACTGCCCTTAATTTAAACAAGTACCAGTACATCAGTATTTCCACAAAATGTTTAGTAACAGCAACGACAAAACATTTGAGAGATTCAGTAGCTTTCCTGCTTGAAATTCAATGGTAGTGCAGAGATAATAAGTTCTTGTTCCATCTCAAAAAACCTTGGCGCATGATCAATTTGCCCTGTTCTCCGAACAGGCTTGATCATTGGAACAAGCAAAACTGACGATCAAGTCTGCTTCCGTGCGAATGCCATCTCATTTCGTCAATGCCTATGTGACCACCCATATGCAACCCAAAATTCCCAAGACTCATCTAGATAATTGTGACAATACAAGGTTTCAAAAGAAAAGCAAGGCAATCTATTGCACTTGATCTAAACAAGTAACAGTACATAACTATTAGTTCAACAAAATAGTTTGGTAATAGCAACAACAGAACAAAGGCAAAGCAAGACCATCTCCTGCCCTTGACCTAAACAAGTACTACCAGTATATAGTACAAAATACTCCGAAGTAAAGAACTAGTATTATACTAGTACTACTATGCATCCAAAATCCACCCTCCAACACACAGAGATCCCTAAGCGGTTTAATAAATTTTGTGTCAATTGGGTATTCTCCCTCACGATTAATGCATATTGAGTAACGCAGGCCCTGGGTAATATGAGATGGTTCATGGTACAACAAAAATGAATGCTTTTTTCCTCCGAATGATGCCCAACACTGCCTAGCTCCCAAGTGTGGAGGAATTACAGATTGCACCATTTCGAAACCCCAGCTCTATTGTCGGGTAATACGGAGTGATCAGGACTTTGTACAAGGGCGATGAGGACGCGTCCAGCCTAACGCACACGACGGATCTGCTGATGTGGACCGACTCATGCACATCGAATAGCACAGCAAACACCGTACCATAGTCCCCTGATCCGATCTTCTCTACTCTCGATGAGCGCGGTGCCAACAGTGGTTGAGAGATGTACCTGGAGTTTCTAAAGGAAGTAAGATTCAGCAAACTAAATTGCAGCATGCTAAATATTATAAGTAAAAAATGATAAAGTAAATATTAGTAACCGCACTGCGATAAAACATACGTAGTACTCCCTCCATTTCAAAACATAAGATGTTTTAGCTTTTGTGAACGAGTGTATCTAGACCCCTTTTAGTATATGGGTTCATTCCGAACTACACACTAAAAAGAGTCTAGATACACTCGATTCACAAAAGCTAAAACATCCTTATATGTTTTGAAATGGAGGGAGTAGCTACGGAGTACATGTGCAAGGCTATTGTTTCAAAGGAAAAGCTACTTGATCTAAGAAAGTAGTGCTAGCTCCTAGTATAGAGAGACATGTTTGAAAGGAAATGCTCGACCATTGGAGCAGGATAAACTGATGATCAATGCGTGTGTGACCCCCATATGGAACTCAAAATGCCCAAGTCTCATCTTGATTGCGACAAGGCCATGTTTCAAATGAAAAGCAATACTATCTACTTCCCTTGATTTAAACAAGTATCAGTACATCAGTATCAGTTCCACAAAATGTTTTAGTAATAGCAACAACACGAGATTTGAGGGATTCAGTAGCTTTCCTTCTTGAAATTCGATAGTAGTACAGAGAGAATCAGTTCTTGTTCTAGCTCAAAAAACAGACTCGATCATTGTAGCAAGCAAAACTAACGATCAAGTCTGCTTATGTGTGAATACCTCCTCCTAATGTCAATGCCTGTGTGACCCCCCATATGCAACCCAAAATGCTGAAGACTCGTCTAGATAATTGTGACAATGCTAACTTTGAAAAGAAAAGTAAGACAAACTGTTGCACTTGATGTAAACAAGTAACAGTACATCACTATTAGTTCAACAAAATACTTTAGTAATAGCAACGATAGAATAAGGACAAAAGCAAGACAATCTCATCTCCTTGACCTAGACAAGTACTTCCAGTATATAGCAGTACAAAATACTCCAATGTACAAGAACTAGTACTGTATTAGTACTACTCTACATCCAAAATCCAACCTCCAATACACGTATGTCTGTCGTATGTAGTGAACGTGGGATAAAAAATCTGAGGTGGTAGAATGGTCTATTGGGAATTCTCCCTCATGATGGATGCATATTGAGTAATGCATGCCCCGGTAGTAATCTGAGACGTTTGATGGTACACCACCATGGAATGCTTTTCCTTCTGCATGATGCCAGGCATCGCCCTACTCCCAGGAGTGATTGAATTGCGCATTGCACCCTCCCAAAACCTAGCCTCTATTGACGGGTGATAGACGGTGAACTACACATTGTACAAGGGCGACGAGCACCCGTCGAGCCTGATGCACATGGCGGATACGATGATGTTGCCCGACTCGAGCATGTCAAATAGCACAGCGAACACCGTACCATCATCCCCAGATCTGATGTTCTCTAGTCTCAATGAGCGTGGTGTCGATAGCGGCTGAGAGATGTACCTAGGATTTCTAAAGGAAGTAAGAATCGGCAGACTAAATTGCAGCATGCTAAATATCATAAGATCTACTACTATTATGGAGTGGTTTTGAATTGGATCCAAAGCACCAATCCTGACCGTTGGGCTGTTAGATCCAATGGTTCAGAGCAGCTGGATTCATGTTGAACATGTAGTAAGAAAAAAATACAGAGGCATGTTTTAAAGGAAATGCTAGATCATCTCTAGCGTTTTATGTAAATAAACTTGAATGGAAGATCATCATCAGAATCAAGATGGTCATATTTGCCATCTCCCACATTGTGCATACAAAATGAGTAATCCAGTGTGAACCTATCATGTTTCTTAATCAGGAAATTCTGGAAGTCTTTAGTAATCCTGACGGTGGTTGATGACGCGCTACTCTTCGGCTTAAAAAATAGGCTATCTTTGGCTAACTCCTCCAGGTCCCCTCCCATCATTAAAGGTTTATAAAAGTGCAACTCCGCCATGTACCACGGAAACAAGCATGCCATCGACCTAACTCACTGGACGGATACGGCGAGGCCATAGTTGAGCATGTCAAATCGCATGGCGAACAATGTACCATCGTCCCCAGATACCACGGTCTCTACTCTCCATGAGCCAGGTGTCAGCAAAGGGTGAGAGATGTACATGTGTTCCTCGTCGTAGTGGAAACTGCACTTCCATCGAGTGGGCTTTTTCAAGGTGAGTGGGGAGCGACGTGGGCAGGGCAGCGAACTCGTAGCCAGGCTCAATACAGTTGCGCGGGTTGTGCGGGCATGCCATCTTGTGTTTGAGGAAGTCGAGGAAGGCAGCCGTTGTTGGGGCATCTCTGTAACACCCTCGAATCGGCCCTATGCAAGTTTTAGCCCTTTCCGCCAAACCCGCATAGAAACGATTCAAGGACGCCCACTAGGCACTTTCGTGCGGGTGGAAAACGAAGTAATACCATTACACAACAGTCCTCGATGGGACCCACAGAACAGATATATATAACAACGACTCAACGATTCAAGAATACAGATATACAATACAAAGATCCAAATCACCTTGAAAACGATACAGCGTGCGAGTACGGACAAGATGCAAATTGGGCTAAGAGCCCTGAAGAATAACCAATGGCGTCCATAACCCTGCCCAGGCCAAGCCGGAAAGGTAACCCTACTAACGACGTCGATCTCAAACCTGCTAAAACAAAAGGGGTGCCGACAAAGGGCAAAGGGAAAAGAGGAGCGTCAGTACTGAGGCCAGTACACGGCAAGGCTAGAATTCGGCGGCTCTCGCCTACATAGGTATGGTGGACTAAAGCGGCAGCGTAGCATGCACTAAACAACCTATAGAGACTCGATTAACTGTCGGCTATTAGAGAGAGATAAGAAAGGCCTATTCGGTTCCATCCTGATACTAACACCAAACATACCTATCCTGGTATTTCCCCCTCGAGACCAAACGAGGAAGTCGGACCAAGGAACTCACACAGTTGGCAATTTTACTCATTCTGTAATAGTTGCAACACTTACTAATCAGATATAGATAGCATGAGACATCCTGAAGCATAAGTAGTGGGCAGTTTTAATTAACCATTCTGTGGTAGTTGGAACATTTACTAGTCAGATATAATTAGCATGTGACATCCCAAACCCAGCAGTTGTTGGCACTTTTATTTCATTCCATTGGAGTTGCGATACTTACTAGGTAGGTATAACAGGTCACGATACTCCCAGTTCCACCAGTTGTTGGCACTTTTATTACCCATTCCATTGTAGTGAAACTGATTACTAGTCACATATTAAGTCAAATTTATAGCACTACTTTAGTTATGCTTGTCTATGATCGAGATACTGTGCTCCAAGTCGTTCATAACCGCGGACACGGCTTTTAGAAAGATTTACCCTGCAGGGGTGCACAAATAGCAACACACACACGATCAACCTCGAAAAAACCAAATCAAATCCCAACGAGGCTTTCACGACAAAGCAATCACAGGATTCATAAATCATTCCAGGGGGCCACCCCACTAAGCTACCCGCAACGAAGTTGGCCGGCTCCGAGACGGACCCAGGGTTTGTGACAATGGATATAAATGACTGGGAACCCGAAAGTGTGACTGGGCTTGTCGATACCGCGAAAACGTTCCATGTTCCAACACAGTACAGGTGCTCCACGCACAATCATAAATAAAGCAGTAAGCATGGCATAAGTATAGGATAGTAATAAATCCCCAAACTACTTGTGGCCCCAAGAAATAAGAAATGAATCAAGCTCTAGCTAAGGGGGATTCATAGACTCTCCCGTATGTGGATAGTGCGAATAGTCAAGGAACAGGTATCAAGTACTCGGGGCCTACAGGACACAAGTGGGCATAAAAACCAAATAGCATATATTTCCCACTAGTGCCACTTTCATTAGTTATCACAGCAATTTAATAGTTGTAATTAAAGACATGATCATCTCCAAAACATCTACCAGCATTCCAACAACTATAGTACTCGACAACACGAGACCGCACCTGAGCAAGCAACTACGACTCGCAAGGCCAGCTATCTACCAAACACATGTAATAGGAGGTGTCCAAGGCAATATAGAGGCCGCATGGGATCTAACTGGTGTACGGAAACTAAAGCATCGTGACACGGATAGCAATAGAACAACAGGAGGAAATAAAGACTATAAATGCAAAATAGGTAGAAGGGGGAGAGATGCTCGCCTGGGAAACACTACCGAAGATACATTATCCGAAGAACTTGTTGATACTCGCATCCACTCAACGGCCTAATCCGCAAAGAAGAAAATCACTAAAAGAAACACCGGATGCACTATTTAATACTACGGCAGAAGATCGGGCATGATGCATGTATGATGTATGACATGGGAATGGTGCAAAGCAATTAGGCAATATTAAGCGGAACCGGGGTCCCGACAATTAATTAGAAGGTTCAAGTTGTTTAGATACCCCGCATTTTAAATGTTGTTTAAACACGGCAAAACATGGCATCGGTTCACTATGCAAATTTAAATGGAGGCGGTATAAGACAAGAATAGCTCGCATATAGACTCCATATTTAATTATGCGGTGAATCGGCATAATGCCCCCAAACCACAGACAGGTATGCATGCATGAACAATTTAATATGCGACAGTTGATAATGTCATATTATAAAAATAGGGCTCAGGGTCACACATCTGGGTTCGGAAGGTCTTGGGTTCCGGGGGTTCGGGGTTCGGCCTCAGGGTTCGACGAGATCGGGGGTCGGTTCGATGGGATCGGTCTTCAGAGGTCGTCGCAGGTCTTGGTTTGGCGTCGGCGGCTCATCGGACTCGCCCTGGTCGGTGTCGCTCTTGTCATCACGAAGATCTTGTCGGGTCCGCGTATCGGGTCGGTCTTAGCGTGCGGGATGAAGAACTTGTCGTTCCAGTGGCGATCTTGGCGGCCTTTAGGTTCAGGTCTTGGCGTCTGAGAGGAGGTACTTGGTGGTTCCGAGAAGGAGGTCTTGTCGCATCCGATGGATCGGTCCTCGGGGTCGAAGAACTTGGCGCGCCACGGTTCGGTCTTCGGATCTCGGTCGGGTCGTCGGTTTTCCGAGGCCGAAGGACTTGGCGTCCGAGAGACGATCTTGTCGCATCCGCGGTCTTCGGGTCATGTCGACGGTCTTGTAGTTTCGCGGCGGAGATCTTGGCATCCCGGGTCTAGCCGTCTTTGAGCGATGGCGAACTTGTTTGCCGTTGAGGGACTCCTTGTGGTGTCATATTGGGGTACTTGTCTGATATACAGGTCTTGTTCAACAGGAGGGTGTCGGCAACATCACCACTTCTACCCGCAACAGCAACACCACCACATCTCGAACACTTAGCAGACAGAAAGCTGCAGAAAGGTGACATCTCGGCCAACGGCGCTGGGCGTCCAGATGTGAAGCAAGGCAGCGACCAGAGTAGCAGGGGCCTGCAGCAGCGCGGCAGCAACAACGTGGTCGTGGCAGAGGGAAACGACACGGAAGGAGCTCCGGTTGTGGTGGACTTGGAGGTCGAGGACGGACCACATGCCGCCGTGGTCAGGGGCGCAACGGTGCCTGCGGGGAGAGGCGAGGACGGCAGAGCTCTGGAGGCGGCGCGGCGCAGGGAAGGCCTGGTGGCGCTTGTGGCGACGGCGAGGCGACCCGGAAGGAGGTCAAGGCGGGGACGGCCGGCAAGGCATGGGCCCGCGGCGGTACGGTGGGCGAGCTCAGGCCGGCGCCTGCGGGAATGGGCTTAGGCCAGCGAACACGGGGGGAGGCACGCGGCGGTGCAGATATCGGGGTCGATGGGGCTGAGCGCGGCCGGGGAAGTCTAGAGCGACTACGGCGCCAGGAGCTTGCTCGGCGGGGTCGGCGGTGTACGTCCGTGGAAGCTCAGTGAGAGGAGCTCCGGCGGGGCCAGGCTCGCGAGGAGGACCTCGATGGGGATGCGGAGGAGGCCGAAGGCGCTCGGGATCGACCCAAGGCAGCGGAAGGGGGGCTCCCGGCGACGGGGTCGTGAGGGGGAAGGGTGTATGAAGGAGGAAGACGGGAGAGAGAGGAGGGAGGTGTGCCTAGGGACGGGGGAACCAAGGTGGGGGCCGAGCGGACCAGATGCGTGGCGAGGTTGGGAGTAGGCGGGCGTCTCCTGCGCGTGGGGCCAGGCGGCGGGGAATCCAGAGGCTGGCTGTCGGGATGGTGGAGCTGGCGATAGGTTGGCAGGGCACGGGAGACCAGGTGAGGTGGGCCAGGGAGGTAAGGTGGAGGCTAGGAGGGAAAATTGGAGGGGGAAGGGGTTAGGGTAGCCGGTTGGGATAGGGTTTGGCTGATTGAGTGTTTTTGGGGGTGGCCGGTCGGGCTTTCGGGCCTGGCGGGCTGCCCCCTAAAAATAATATAACTATTTTATTTGTTTAAACAAGGCTTTTGAAATCCGATTGTAGACGAAACAAAATATTCCGGACAGGCCCGGGGTTTTTCGATTTGAATTAAAGACGGGTATTTATAAACAAAAATAGACTTTTCGAAAATAGTTTTAGACAAAACCATGCATGATGATGACGATGCTCAAATGCAATGTGGCATGATGACATGAGCATGTGGTCATGATGATGCAATGCACAAAAACATAGCGATTTTCTAGTAATGGTTTTAGCGGGGCACCACAATCTCCTACCTTTTCCACCGATGACTTGGCAGCGCAACTCCTTGGAGCATGTGGCCAGCCGAATAGCACTAGTAGTGTCCATACGCATAGCGATTTCTCCGAAGGCGTCGTCACTGAACCTGCTCCAGCCACCGTACCGAATGTTGTGTATTGAATCTGCCATTGCGTTCGGGTGGACTGGGGGCGAGGGAAGATTCAAATATGATTGTTGGGGTTTCGTGGAGGAGAGTGATGGAGGCATGCAAGAACCGATGCGGCGGGCGAGAAATGGCTAGGAAAATTTAGGAAGTGTGCGCTCGAGAGGATCCAAAATACGGCTAGCCAGCGCTGGCGAATGGGGATCGGCGGAGGTGGGGAAGATGGGAGGCTCTTTGAACGAGGGGAGTTAATTTTGCATGTTCCCTCGTTGGTCTTTTGAAGTGTGCAACTAGATCGAGGACGCCTGCTGGAGTTATAGCTAGAGTGCTAGACTAGCAAGCTGTCACGTCCTGGCTCAGTATTATACCATCTCATCACGTAGACTGTGTTTCAGAAAAGGATGTGAATCCACATTTCTACCTCGCCAGATAATGTGCATGCTATAATCGCATGTCTCGCATGTGAAGGATTAGAACCCACATACCAAAATAAAAGGATGTCAATCCTCAAGCCAGCTCGCCTAACTCTGATAAATATCTTTGTATATTTGGTTCTTGTACTTTGTAAAAGGAGTACTATAAAACTATAATAGGTGAAACTCAAAAAATAATTATAATTTTGAGCCATATCCATATAATATCTTTTGTATATTTGGTTCTTGTACTTTGTATGATGTAGTAGTAATCAACCTATTAGCTATCTATAGTACTCGCCATGCTCTAGAGAAATGACAAAGAACATTCTAGAATTATTGATAAGTGTGTTTTGAGGTTTGTGCATATCGTTTAGTCTGCTAAAGACTATGAATAGTATCTTCTAGATGCTAGAATGGATAGAATTAAGATCCAACGGTTAGCAATATTAGGATTTGCCAGTCTTGATCCAACGATCAATGTTCAAAGTTATTCGCACATTACATAGTGCTAATATTATATAATAGGTAAAGCTCATAAAATTATAAATTTGATCGACATCAATAAAGTGTGGGTGTATATTTGATTCTTGTACTTAGTATCATGTAGAAGTCATCGTTTATTAGTTATACTTAATACTTGTAAATTTTGATAACATAGTCTGACAAACGACTGAAAATATTCTAGAATGATGGAGAAGTGTGTTTTGAGGTTTGTGCATATCATTCAGTGTGCTAAAGACTATTAATAGTCCTTATCTTTTAGATGCTAGAATGGAAAAGAAGGTGTTGGGATTCGCTAGTCTTGATCCAACAGTCAATATTCAAAGCTAATAAACATTGACTTCTACATTGACACACTTTGCCAAGCCTAACTTTTACAATTGTGTCAACAACAAAAGTGTGTCTTAGAAAATCGAAGCCACAAAGCGTGGCAAAACTTGGCAATAAATTCACTCTATGACTGATGAACCATATGTTTAATAAAATGTGGCAAGCCAAACTATGGCAAAAAATCAAACACATACTAATTTGCTAAACTTTGGGTTGGCAAATTCTAGCTAGTAACCAAACACTTCAAAGTACTAGAAGCAAATATACACCCATACTTTATAGACTAGTAAGTTGCACATGCTTTGCATGCTCATATATATTTTTAAAATTATTTGTGAAATTGTACTTATTGAGCCAAAATATATAACTACCATAAAGATATTCTTCATGTCCTCTAGACAAATAACAATTAATAAAATTTTCATGTCCCAGACACCTCCGTCCATATATGATACATCAAGAATATACACGAAAATGTATTAGTTTTTCATGTTATGAAAATAGTAATATTGTTCCATTGTGTGATATACTTTTTTCACTGTTCAAAAAATCCCCCGAGTCAGCAATTAATAGGACGATTAATCGCTACTAGGGACTTAACCGTGTCGATTACCACTAATTGGTCATGTTAATCCTTTAGCCTAACTAATAGCTCTAACAGACCGATTACTAGGTATATTCCCGATTAACTATCAAACTTGGTCAAAAAGGTTACAAAATTTTCAATGCATATCGCCCGTCTAGAGGAGGAGGATAAACGGAATGAGGGTACACGCTGTCAGCTGGTGGATCCTGAGTCACTCGTGACCTTAAAGATTACATAAGAGAGGAAAAACATACATTTTTTATTTTATTCGGCTTTTCGGCTCAAGAGAAGTAGGGCCAGGCATATCGATACCCATATACTATTTTTTCTTATATACACGTGTTTTAGGTGCTAATTTGCGTAGGTTGCACCGATTAATAGTCGACCGATTAAATCAGTTAATCGTCCGAGTTGCGATTACTAACTACTGTCAAGCCTACCGAGCAGTTAACGATTATCGATTTCCTTACCATTGCTTTTTTCTAAGGATTATACACGTGCAACAAGAATGTATTTAAGTACTATGTCCCATATGTAGGATGGCTCTATCATTTTCTCCTTGGTTTATAAGAGAGATTCTTCTATTGATGTAGCTGAATATTTTAACTTGAATCAAATTGAAAAGACGATCTCATATTGTTTCCTCGATAGCGTAGATTTAGTTGCGAGATAGTAAAGTAGACCATGAAAATGAAAGTACAACCAACTCTAAAGTTACATAATTCCATGTTTTACTTGCATGTAATTGCAAAACCAACACTCCTACCGCTTCCTCAATAAAATAATTTTGTTGTGATATAGGGGGAAAAGTAGACACTTGAAACTAATAAGCCAACTGGCTAAATTGAGGTTTAGTACCATATGGATGATGAATTGGAGCTGAGAGTAACTCTACGTATGCTAAAAAGCTTAGGTTTGATAGCAGCAACAAACCATCATTTTTTCTACAAGAAAAGGTAGTACTTCATTCTACATGTTTGTTTATACAACAGATCCGACCTTAGGTAGGACCAATAAGGTCATGGCCCCACATGTATTGATGTACAGGACTGTCCCTATGGGATAAGCTAGACTTTGCTGGTGGTGTATTGGACTCACCCAAAAGTTTCTAGCTCTATCAAAAGTACTCCACTCGTGGGAAAATAGACTGGCGAATCCAAGAATTTTTAGCCATACGATCCAACAAGGTGTGCTATGATAAGCGGCATATAGCAGGGCCAACTTACGAATGAATGGTTTGGATCACTCCACCTTTGGCGGGAAACAATACGAATAGAGTGGTAAATCGAAATTTAAAAATTGTTGCACTATATATATCTTACCACTATATAGTGTACGAATAATTTTTAATATTGACCGTTGGATCAAAACTTGCGAATCCCAACATTTCTAGCCATTGGATATTCTTTTCCATTCTAGCATCTAGAAGATTCTATTGATAGCCTTCATCACAATGAATGCTATGCACAAAACTCAAAACACACTTCTCCATGATTCTAGAATTTTCTCCCTCATTTCTCTAGACCATGTTACCAAATTTCAAGTTTTAGATAGCTAATAATCATTGACTTCTAAATTATATACAATTACAAGAACCAAATATGCACCCATAATTTATAGATTTTGATCAAATTTATATTTTTCTGCTTTACCTATTATAATTTTACATAGTGATGACATGTCATACGTATATTATCTGAGTCTCACGTGCAGGGCATGTGCAACTTACTAGTACTTTATAGATGTCGATCAAATTTATATTTTTTGAGCTTTACCTATTATAATCTTACAACTATATATTGTACACATAACTTTAAACATTGATTATTGGATCAAGACTGGCAAATCCTAACATTGCATACCATTGGATCTTCTATCCATTCTAGCATCTAGAAGATTTTATTGATATTCTTTAGCACAATGAATGTTATGTGCACAAGCCTCAAAGCACTTCTCCATCATTATTCTAGAATCTTGTCAGACATTTCCCTAGACCATGTTACCAAAATTTTCAAGTACTCCCTTTGACCCATATTAGTTGACTCAAATTTTCCTAGATACAGATGTATCTAGCACTAAAACTTGACTAGATATATTTGTGTAATATCTCAAAAATATTAAAAGGAGCATATCAATTTCCAATCAACCAAACTTAGGCTTAACAAAAACTTTTAATTTTAAAAACTATATGAAGGCAAGTGTGTGTTGTTAATGATGTGTGAATGCATGATGTGCCATGTTCTATTTGTTATAAATGATGATAATTAGTTTAAGGATCAAAACAATATCATCTAGGTCAAATCAAAACCAAACCAAAGCAAAAGAAAATCAAAATATGAAGCATATATGCTAATGGTCACTTTTGCAAATGTTAACACTTAGCTCACTTGGATCATCTCAGAAATAACTCCATTTCTTTTCTCACCTTGCTAGACCAAGTGACAAATAACACAAGTGAGCTTTCAAAACTTACCAGAACAAATTCAAATTCATTTGAGGGACTTTTCAAAATTGAATCTGGTGTATGCATCCAGATAGCAACTTTTCCAAAACCATCCAAACTTTCTCCACTTGGCAAACCCTTGCAACCAGAGACTATCAAGCTTATGATCAGCAAACCCACTAAAAAGAATTTGAAAATTTAAATATTTTTCTCTTGCGGTGATTTGGTCGAACACCTTCCGAGCATAGTACAGAGCTACCAAGTCCACACTGTTTAGAGCAATGTGGCCACACTCGGCCTCCACAATTTACCCACACTCACCCGAGTACCAGCCCGTGCAGTTGAGCCTTGCTCACTCGACCAATTGACTAGTGCAAACTCGTACCCAAGCTCACCATGCCGACCCGACATGGACTGGACGCTACACGCATCACCGCACTCGTCCATGACATCTAGAAGCTAGCCGTGACCTCACCGCACGCGCTCGTGTACGCCTCCAGCAACGCCATCCCGTGTAGAAGGCAGCACAACCACGCCCAATTCTCTGTCCGCCATGCCACGCGCGTGCTAGAGCGCCGAGCAATCCCACGCAACCATGCCGCGCCTCGCTCTCCGCTCGCATCAATGCGCTCGTTGTGACGCCAGTAACCTCCCAGACATGCCCGCTTGACCCCATGCGACCTGTAACCACCGTACACCATGACGAACGCCCGCGGTACCCGAGGAGGGCATGGACGTCCCTGACCGATTGAGACCGCGCATCGCCGTGCCATTGTGCTCATGAAGATCACCAAGGAGCACTGTGTCGGCCTACCCCCTCAGCCATGCCCATAGCTCACTATAACGACGTCACCGATGAGCCCGAGTTATGCCCCAATGCTCCCTTCGCTGGGGTGTAAATAGACCCCGTCTCTTGCCTCAAAACGCACCCCACTCCACTCACCTCTCACCCAGCAACCTCTCTGACCCATCCCTGGAGCAAGACGAAGCAGGCAGCGCCAGAATTTCACCGGAGCTCGCCGCCGTAGTGGTGGAATGGAGCCAGCGCTAGGAGCCGCCCCAGGAGCCGCCACGACCCTCGTTTGAACCACTATTGTCGACTAGTTCATTCGCCCGCACTGTCGTACCTAGCTGGAGCGCTGGTAAGCCCCCGACGACCCCCCGTCGTAGAGCTAGGGTTGAATCATGCGCGCGCCATGCGAGGGAGACGATGACGCAGAGCCATTGATCGTGCTCTAATCGTGCGGCTAGGATTAGCGCATACCTTTTCGCGTTGGACCAGTTGCTGATGCGTGGGGCCAGCGTAAGTGAAGCCCGCAACATGCGCACTATGTAGTTGGGTCGGCCCAGTAATGTTGCCGCACGTGCCCACAAATTCAAATCTAGATGTTTCTTTTATTTCAAAACCCTATTTTGTAGGTAACTTTAAAATTGAATGCAAGAAGATTCACTTAACCAAATTGCATAATTCCAACTTTGTTAGAAAGGAAATGAAAATATCTAAACACTCCCATTGGATTCAAACATTTTGGAATTATAGATCACCCACAGCAAAAATAACAAGGCAGCAACTTTTCTAACTTCAAATATATTTCTAAAATCAACCATAAATGCTCTTGAGTTGATTCCAATTGTCAAAAATCACATTTTCCATGATCTATCTGAATATGTATAAATATTTAGTTTTACATGCAGTAGTCATGGGCTAATATTAAAAGAATGGCTATATAGTCATTTCTAGTCATTTTAATTATATTAAATAGCCATATTAAACTTTGTAATATAGGCCATCTACTTTAAATCACATTCCCAAGTATTGGAATATGTGGTGATGACATGTGTCAACATGATCCCATATTTTATAATTGGAGAATATTAAATCTTAAGTATTTTTCAATGAGTAGAAATTGCATTTCCAAAATAAGATAAATAAGACTATGTCACTAATTCATGTGGTGATTGAGATGATGCTAGATCATCTAGTGTGAGCCTTTGTGTGTTAAATAGAAGTATCTAAGTATTGTTTGGTGATTGTGTACCTCGTATTTATTTATAGACGCTAGTACCAACCCGGGTTACGAGGAGGAAGAATTCTATGAAGAAGAAGAGGAGCACTTCAACAACTGTACCAATCAAGGCAAGATCAACTATGCAAGCTAACCTATGCAATATACACTATGCATGATATTGTGATGCAACCTTCATTATACCAATCCCAAGTTTTACCTGCAAGCTTTACTTTTTCCCTTTACCAAAGTTCCTTAAATAGTTAATTATTGGTGAGTAGTGGAAAATAGGACCGATGCCACCCAGAGCATAGAACTAGGCTTAGGTAGTTACACTTGGTTAGCACCCCTCAGTAATGACACCCTCATTGATAGTTGTTAGTGCTAAACTAATAGGGATCACTTTAGATGGGAACACTTGGAGCAAATGATTATGAAAACCTTAGAATGACGAGTCATTCTATTAAAATGTTTTGACATGGGTTATGAAACACAATGACTTGAAAATGATGATGAATGAAAGATGTTCCTTGACTTCCAATAAAAACTGATGGTTGGGTTCAGATGCGATACCATTCCAGCTTTACTGTACAACCACAATACCTGAATTGGGTAGGGCTTAACTGGAAGTTTATGTGTCTTAGTAAGGGTTCCCTCATGGAAAAAGGGGTTAAGCTGAGGCTACCTCGTGACTGTGAGTGAAAGAAGTGACCACCTATGCAGTTTCCGGGATGGCGGATTGCCATGGCTGGGAGGCCAAGCTCATAGGGGAGGTGCCTGTACTAGGGTATGTAATTGAAAGGTTATGATTGATTATCCGCATACAAAGTATGATGATTCAGGGTTATCCCCGATGGATGTATCGAATTTTGTGGTGAAACTGTACCACCTCTACAGAGTGTCAAACTATTCTAATAGGTCATGGACAGTTGGATGACCATACTTTTCCGTTGTCAGATGTTTTTTAAAATGACTTGGGGCTTGAAATATGACTATGAATTGACCACAACAGGGTTGTGGAAATGAAAACTAGATTCCCACTTGAGTAATCTAGATAATTAAAATAGGTCTTTACTACTAAGTACTTCTGAAATAAAACTGGCTTACTACAAACAAGCCTAGAGCTTAGTATTCCTACTAAAATTGTCTTATTTGCATTAGTGATAGTTCGCGAGTACTTTAAGAGTACCCGTGGCTTTGTCCCTAGCTATTCCCATGGCTAGACTATGAAGAGGACTATCCAGAGGACAGACAACAGGATGTCTATGATAACTAGGATCATCTCCCATCGTCAGCATTGCCTATGACAATGAAGATGGAGTCTCTACTATGTTTATTTCCGCTGCTTTGATGTGTATTAAGACTTGATCATGAGATCAACTATGTGTAAGACTATTATGATTTGCAATGGATGATGTAATGTGCTATCAATTATATTATGTCTCGCAAAAATGGTATTCCTGGGATTGTGATGTACGGCATAACAAGCATCTGGACATAAAAATCCGGGTGTTCACAATTCGTATCTAGATAAAATCTAAGTCAACGAATATGGGACGGAGGGAGTATTAGATATAGCTAACAAAAATTTACTTCTACATTGACTTCTACATGATACAAAGTACAAGAATCAAATATACACCCATACTTTATAGATCCCCATCAAATTTAAAACTTTTTGAGCTTAACGTATTATATAATCTTATCTTACCACTATATACTTATCTTACCACTATATATAGTGTATGAATAACTTTGAACTTTGACCATTGGATCAAGACTGGCAAATCCCAATACTGCTAAAATTAAGTTGGATCTTCTATCCATTCTAGCATCTAGAACATTCTCTTTATGCTCTTTAGCGCAATGAACGCTATGCACAAACTTCAAAACAAACTTCTCGGTAGTTCTAGAATCATCTTCGTCATTTCTCCAGAGCATGTCGGGTATTATGTAACTAATAGTAGGTTGTTTGCTACATGATACAAAGTACAAGAACCAAATACACACCTAGTAATTTATGTACGTAGCTCGAAATTATAATTATTTTTTGAGTTTCATCTATTATAGTTTTATATAAAAATGATATGGCATATACTTCTACTATCTGATTCTCATGTGCTAGGCATGTGCAACTTACTAGTAAGATATATAAAACGAAAAACTTTGAATATCAATCATCGGATATAGATTGATAGATTCCAACATTGCTAATTGTTGGATCTATTGCAAATTCAAGAAAGAATCTATCGCGCTTACTTATAGTTCAAATTTGACCTACTTTCTTTAAATCGACATAAAGTTATTTAAGTGCATGGGCGTAGTTAGCTAATATATATAGGAAGCTTGAAATGTGCTAAGAGTAGGAAACTGTAACAAAACATGGTCCACTTTTTCTGAAAAACCGGGTGGTGGCACTTTATTTTTTGACTAGGGTATATCTCGAAGGAGTGAGATGCTTCAATAATTAACACAATTAGTGGATGTGTACATGTTACACCAAGGACCTTAAAAAAGCGAAAATTATACCCAAGTCCATACATTTAACAAAAAGGAGCCTACAATCAAGAAATGAAAATTAGTAGTCAGGTCCGGCTCCTCCACCGCGGAGCTGAGCCATGCTCTCGTGGTAGTAGTACCAGTAAGCTACACGTTCCTTGCACGTGAAACTCACATAATATACAGCAGCATGACATGTCATCAGTATATAACATTATAATAGGTAAATCTCAAAATATTTATGAATTCGAGCCACATCTCTAAAGTATGAGTGTATATTTGGTTCTAGCACTTTATATCATGTAGAAATAAACGTTTATTAGCTACCTAATAATTAAAAATTCTAGAACCATGGTCTAGAGAAACGACCAGGAAGATTCTACAATGATGGATATACAAGTGTGTTTTGAGGTTTTTCTATATATATAGCATTCATTATGCTAAATACTATCAACAGAATCTTATAGGTGCTAGAATGGAAAAGAAGATTCAACAGTTGACAATGTTGGGATTTGCGAGTCTTGATTGAATGGTCAATATTCAAATTAACTCATACACCATATAGTGGTAATGGTAAGACTAGTACCTACTTCTCATTTTTCAAGGCAAGTACTACACATAAGAGGACGTAACGGAAAAGTATTTTATTTTTTCTTTGTTTTATTTGAATGTTTACAAAACATGGTCGAATTCATCGATATGCCAATTCTTAGCATGAAGTTAGTTGCATTTTTTTAAAATCTCTGTGGTGCTTGATATATAGACATCATGGGTCCCTTCAGACGATGTTTGGAAAATTCAAGAGGAATCCAACGCGCTTACTTGTAGTTCAAATTTGACCTAATTCCTTTAAATAAAAAAAGTCATTTAAGTGGGCGCGGTTAGCTAGGGAACTTTGAAATGTGCTAAGACTAGGGAATTGTAAGAAAACATGGTCCCCACTTTTTCTGAATATCGGCGGGTGGTGGCACTTTTTTTACTAGAGTATGTCCCGAGGGAGCGAGATTCACTTCGATTAATTAACATGGTAAGTGGATATGTACATGTTACACCAAGGACCTAAAAAATGAAGATTACATCAAAGTCCATACATTTAGCACAAAGGACCCTAAAAATCAAGCAATGTGAAGTAGTCATGTCGTTCTCCTTCTCCACTGTGGAGCTAATAAGCGATGTTCTTCCTAGTAGTACCACTAAGTTGCATGTGCCTTGCACGTGAGACTCACGTAATATACAAAAGTATGACATATCATCACTATATAAAATTATAATAGGTAAAACTCGAAATAATTATAAAACTGAGCCACGTCTATATGGTCTATATTTCGTTCTTGCACATTATATCATCATGTAGAAATAAACGTTTATTAGCTGCCTAATTCTTGAAAATTCTCGTACCATGGTCTAGAGAAATGATAGAGAAGATTCTAGAATGATGGATAAGTGTGTTTTGATGTTTCTTTATATATAGCATTAATTGATCTGAAGACTATCAACAGAATCTTGTAGATGCTAGAATAGAAAAGAAGATCCTACGGTTGGTAATGTAGGGATTTGTGAGTCTTGATCCATCCAAGGGTCAATATTCAATCTTATCCGTACACTATATAGTGGTGATGGTTGGACTAGCACATGCTTAACAAAAGAAAACAATGCACTGCTCACTTTCGGTGAATCTTGTTGAAGAAGATGCACGAATCTACCAGATGTCGGAACTGTATCATAAACTACACTAGTAAAACACACGTGCCACACACGTATATACTGTATGAAATGTGATTTAACAAACATTAAGTCAATAGTATTGTTAGAGAAAAATGCATACATTAAGTCTATTAATAGTAAATATCTACACATATTGAGAATACACCCTATTGTGCTATTAAATTTTGGGGGTGGTGACATGATGGTTCTAGAACATGGTAGAGTTTGCTCTAGGTACTACTCCTTCAACACAAATCCAGTTGCTCTGAACCATTAGATCTAACAGCCCAACGGTCAGGATTGGTGCTATGGATACAATTCAAAACGGCTCCATTATACTAGTAGAGATATGATGTCGATATGGTCATCCTTTGAATAACCTTCATTCTAGTGTTTGGGAAGGAAGAGAAAAATTCAAAAGTCTGAATTCTACTGATTTTTGCCGCCAATGTCCTAAGTGGTTCCTTCCTATGTACACCAATGCACACACCGGAGACACAATTGAGCCACCGTACCAAGACACACGTGCGCAGTGTTGTGGACGAGGGAGTGCTGAGGAGAGATGGATGGTGAGAAAGCAAATGAGAGAGAAAAACATTTTTTTGTTTTGCATGCACATAAGTCCTGAAATTTACAACAACTACTACTGGTAGAGTATGTACGTTGTAAAGCATGTAGTACCTCATGTTAGAAACCCATCATAATTCTGCTCTGACATCACACCGCATTCAATTGCGTTGTCACGCTGCCCTCCCGCCCTGCCTCCCTTTTATTCTCTAAGATCCTATTGCTCTTCCGTTTTTCCCTCATGTCAGTAGTACCTCCGTCCCAAAGCTTAAGCCTTTTTTGGATAAGTCAAGCTGCGAAAAGTTTGACCAAACTTCTAGAAAAAACTATCAAGAAATATTGTATGATATTAGTAGATACCATGTGAATGTATCTTATCTTACCACTACATAATGTACAACTAACTTTGAATATTGATTGTTGGATCAAGACTCACGAATCACAATATTTCCAGCCGTTGGATCTTCTTTTTCATTCTAGCATCTAGAAGATTCTATTGATAGTCTTCATCACAATGAATTCTATGCACAAACCTCAAAACACACGTATCCATCATTCTAGTATCTTCTTCCTTGTTTCTCTAGACCATGTTACCAAAATTTTCAAGAATTAGATAGCTAATAATCATTGACTTCTATATGATATACAAAGTACAAGCCCCAAATATACACCCATACTTTATTGATGTTGATCAAATTTATATTTTTTCTACTTTACCTATTATAATTGTATATAGTGATGATATGTTAGATGTCTATTACCTGAGTCTCACGTGCAGGGCACGTGTAACTTACTAGTGTTTCATGATATATCAAAGGGTATGTATTTCATATTGTAAATATTAATATATTTTTCTACAAACTTGGTCAAACTTTGCATAGTTTGACTTTTCAAAAAAAATACTAGGCCGTAAGCCTTGGACGGTGGTATTACTATTTAGTACGCTGTCCCGGAACTTAAGCCTTGATATATAGACATTATGGGTCCCTTCACACGATGTTTGGAAAATTCAAGAGGAATGTACCAATCTTACTTGTAGTTCAGATTTGACCTAATATCTTTAAATCGACATAACCTTATTTAAGTGGGCGCGGTTCGCTAGGGAATCTTGAAATATGCTAAGCCTAGGGAATTGTAAGAAAACATGGTCCCCACTTTTTCTAAAAACCGAGTGGTGGTACTTTTTTGACTAGGGTATGTCCCGAGGGAGCGAGATTCTTCAATTAATTACCATGGTAAGTGGATGTGTATATGTTACACCAAGGACCTCAAAAAATGAAAATTGCATCCAAGTCCATACATTTAGCACAAAGGACCCTAAAATATAACACTTGGAAATTTTAGTAACATCGTCTATAGAAACAAGGGGGAGATTCTAGAATGATGGAGAAGTGTGTTTTGAGGTTTGTGCATAACATTTCATTATGATGAAGACTATCAGTAGAATCTTCTAGATGTTAGAATGGAAAATAAGATCCAACGGATGGAAATGTTAGGATTCGTGAGTCTTGATCCAACAATCAATATTCAAAGTTATTCGTACACCATATAGAGTTACGAGAGTGGTAATGGTAAGACTAGTACTTGCTTAACAAAAGAAAACAACGCATTGCTCACTTTCGGCAGATCTTGTTGAAGAATATGCACGAATCTACCAGATGGTGGAACTATTTCATCAACTATTTCATGACATTGGTTGTTCGGGTCGAAACCAGGAATGTTCATACACCGTAGGCCAATACACATTGTGAAGTAGCCAGAGCATTTTTTGTATTTAAAGGTGTCAAAATACATGTTTCTCATTTTTTGTTACCACTATATAGTGTACGAATAACTTTGAATATTGATCGTTGGATCAAGACGTGAATCCCAATTGTCATACGTTGGATCTTCCTTTCCATTTTAGCATCGAGAAGATACTACGGATAACTTTGAATATTGACCGCTGATTCATGCATGACCCGCGAATCCCAACATTGTTGCTAGTTGTTGGATCCTCTAATCCATTCCATCATCTAGAATATACTATTGATAGTATTTGTAAATCTTATCTTACCACTATATAATGTACGAATAACTTGAATATTGACCGTTGGATCAGGACTCGCGAATCCCAACATTGCTAGTTGTTGGATCTTCTTTTCCATTCTAACATGTATTATTAGTCTTTGTTACCTTATCATACCACTATATAGTTTACAAATAACTTTGAATATTGACCGTTGGATCGATCAAGATTCGTGAATCCCAATATTGATAGCCGTTGGATCTTCTTTTCCATTCTAGCATCTTAAAGATACTACTGATAGTCTTTCTTATCTTATCTTACCACTACTAGTAAGTTGCACGTGTCCTGCATGTGGGACTCAGATAATAAATGTATGGCATATCATCACTATATAAAATTATAATAGGTGGAGCACAGAAATTTACAAATTTGATCAACCACTATCTATACCACTATATAGTACAATAGTTTTTAAATTTGGACTTAGTTCTCTATTCGTAATGTTTCTCGTCAAAGGTGGACTGATCCAGACCATTCATTCGTAAGTTGGCCCTGCTATCTGCCGCTCATCATAGCACACCTTGCTGGATCGTATGCCTGAGAACGCTCGGATTCGCTAGTCTACTTTGACGCGGGTGAAGTACTTTTGATGGTGCTAGAAACTTCTGGGCGAGTCCAATACACCATGAGCAAACTCTAGCTTGTTCCATAGGGGCGGTCTTGCACATCAGTACATGCGGGGCCATGAACTTATCGGTCCCACCTAAGGTCTGGTCTATTGTATAATAAACATGTAGAATGGAGTACTACCTTTTCTTGCAGAAAAAACGACGGTTTGTGGCTGCTACCAAACCTGAGCTTTTTAGCATACGTAGAGTTACTCTCAGCTCCAATTCAACATCCATATGGTACTAAGCCTCAATTTAGTCAGTTGGCTTATTAGTTTCAAGTGTCTACTTTTCCCCCTATATCGCAACAAAATTATTTTATTGAGGAAGCGGTAGGAGTGTTGGTTTTGCAATGACACGCAAGTACAAACATGCAATTATGTAACTTCAGAGTTGGTTGTATTTTAATTTTCAGTGTCTACTTTACTATCTTGCAAATAAAGATATGGTATTGAGGAAACAATATGAGTCTACCTTTTCAATTTGATTCAAGTTAAAATATTCAACTACATCAATAGAAGAAACTCTCTTATAAACCAAGGAGAAAATGACAGAGCCGTCCTACACACGGGACATATTACTTAAATACATTATTGTTACACGTGTACAATCCGTAGTAAAAAGTTCATCACACAATGGAACAATATTACTATTTTCATAACATGAAAAACTAATACATTTTCGTGTATATTCTTGATATATCATATATAGATGGAGGTGTCTAGGACATGAAAAAATTATTAATTTTTATTTGCCTGGAGGACATGAAGTATATCTTTATGATAGTTATATATTATGGCTCAACAAGTACAATTTCACAAAAAATTACAAATATATATAAGCATGCAAATCACGTGCAACTTACTAGTCTATAAAGTATGGTTGTATATTTGGTTCTTGTACTTTGTATCATCATGTAGAAGTCAAAGATTATTAGTATCAAACACTTGAAATTTTTGGTAACTAGGTCAAAATAAATTAGGGAGAAGATTCTAGTATAATGGAGAAGTGTGTTTTGATGTAGCATTTATTATGCTGAAGACTATCAATATAATCTTCTAGATCTTAGAAGGGAAAAGAAGATCCAATGGCTGGAAATATTGGGATTTGCGAGTTTTGATTAATGGTCAACATTCAAAGTTATTTCTTATCTTATCTTACCACTATATAGTGTACGAATAACTTCAAATATTGACTGTTGGATTGAGAGTCGCGAATCCGAACATTTCCTGCCATTAGATCTTCTTTTCCATTCTAGCATCTAGAAGATTCTATTGATAGTCTTTAGCACAATGAATGCTATGCACAAACCTCCATACACACTTCTCCATCGTATTAGAATCTTCTCCATCGTTTCTTTAGACCATGTTACCAAAAATTTCAAGTGTTAGGTAGCTAATAATTTTCGTCTTCTACACATGATGATACAATGTGAAAGAACCAAATATACACCCATACTTTATAGATGTTGATCAAATTTAATTTTTTTCTGCTTTACCTATTATATAATAATCTAACCACTATATAGTGTACAAATAATTTGAACTTTGACAATTGGATCAAGACTGGCAAATCCTGACATTGCAAACCATTGGATCTTCTATATCCATTCTAGCATCTAGAAGATTCTAGTGATAGTATTTAGAAGAATGAACATTATGCACAAACCTCAAAACACACTTCTCAATAATTCGAGAATATTATAAGAAAACACCGTCCACTATTTTTTGTAAAGGGTGGTGGCACTTTAATTTTCTGACTAGGGTATGTCCCGAGGGAGCGAGATGCTTCAATTATTACGGTCAGAGAATGTGTACATATATGTTACACCAAGGACCTCAAAAAAGAGAAAAATACATCCAAGTCTATACATTTAGCACAAAGGACCCTGAAATCAAGCAATGAAATATAAGTAGTCGGGTCCTGCTCCTTCACCATTGAGTTGAGCCATGCTCTTCCTAGTAGGACAAGTAAGTTGCACGTGCCTTTGCACGTAAGACTCACGTAATATATAGAAGTATGACAGATCATCACTATGTGAAATTAGAATAGGTAAAGCTCAAAATAATTATAATTTTGAGCCACGTCTATAAAATATTGGTGTATATTTGGTTCTTGTGTACTTTGTATCATATAGAAATAAACGTTTATTAGCTACCTAATACTTGGAAATTCTCATACCATGGTCTAGAGAAACAAAAAATAAGATCTTTGTATCATATCATACACTATATAGTGTACGAATAACTTTGAATATTGACCGTTGGATCAAGACTCGTGAATCCCAATATTGCTAGCCGGGAATATTGATCTTTGAATATTAATGTTGAAAATATAGTTCATGACAATTCAAATACAATGGAATTTATATTAAACTGCAGATGTTACTAGTATTTTTCTCACATATATAGTCAAAGTTTACAAAGCTTGACTTTAAATAATCCAGGATGCGAGGTAATTGTGAAGAGGAAGTACTACTATAGCAGTAGAAGAACTACTAGATAAGTACAAAATAGAATACCATTCAGAGGAAAAGCAAGACCATATCCACACATATACTAGATCGCATCCATGCCCTACTAGTGGGCACGTGGGGTAGTAGTTGAATAATTTCAGAAAACACTTAAAATCAGAAATATAAACATTAGCAGCAAAGTCAGTTTACAGCCAAAATACACCATTCCTAGTGCCAAAAGAGACCCAACCTCCGACTACTATGTACTACATTAACTAGTAAATGAGTGGTACTCATCTACAAGTAAATTAACTAGTAATACATCATTACCATCGCTTAGGATCGCTTAGCTAAAGATTAAGATAAATGCATCTAGTCGATGCAAACATAGAAAGACAACACCTTGATATCTGATACTATCCATCAGCCGCAGTAATGTACCGCGGCGACACTATGAGGAACATCAGATCTTCAAGGATGACACTGCCGAGCGACACGTAGCTCATCGACTCAATGACCCTATTAAGCGTGTCCGTCGAGAAGTCCGTCGATGACTGCGGGTCAGTCGCACACAACTTCACCCTGTACTAGGGCCACAAGCACGTGGCCGCCCTGACGCACACCGAGGAAACGGCGGCGGCCTAGCCGAGCTCACCGATGATGAGGCTGAACACGGTAACGTCATCACCGTAGACGATGACCATGGATGGCGGAAAGGACAGTATCGGCATCCTTACTATACACTCCATGTGCTGGCCGTACAATAGCCTATGCACTTACGTTGTTGAGGTGAAAAAGGAGCGTGACCTAGGAGGCGATGAACATGCAGCCTACCTCCGTGCAATCGCACGGGCTATACGGGCACGCGGTCTTGTGGTTGTCGAGCTTGTGGTAGGTGACCATGGTGAGGCGGCCATCATGAGGTCATAGAACAGTTATCGATGCTAGCTCGTCTTTATCCATCGCCAGCTAGCTCTTGGTGGAATCCATCGATGCACCCAGCGTTGGAGTGGTTCCCTGGAAGCTCGGCTTGCCAATGTAGTACCCGCAGTCCAGAATTTTTATGCAACATTGAGGGAATGGAATATGGGGTCCCATGATCCATCCTAGAGCCATGCTCCTGCATAAAAATGTATTGTACTACTCGTAGTAATAGTAGGATATCGCCACACCGGTGGCGGCTGACTGGGTGAGGTTGTGCACTCTGCGTACTACGAAGTAGTACAACGCAAGATTTTAGTGAAGTCCACTTCAACACCATGCTTCACATAGCTCGGTCAAAACAAGCTACAGAAAGTTTTTTTGAACGAAGGCTGCAGATAGTTGATAGGTGATAGTAAATCAGGTGTCACCCTATATGGTATTGTACCAGACAAATAGATCCTACCCACGTGAGTGGTAAGAAGGTCTACGCCTTTTTGGAAATGGAGAAGGTCTACACCTAGAGAGAGATAGAGAAACCTAGAGCCTGGTGCAAAGTGTACAGTGCTTCAAGGGAGAGATCGAGGACTGCATGCATGTCTTCAACACCATCTGCATTTTATTCTATTTGCTTGTCTCTTCTAGCTCTTTCGTTTCTCGGCATGGCAGACTCATTTCTCTTCTTCATTTCTTTCTTGTGGTTAAAGCTTGTACAGATACAGAGTAGTAGTACAATTGAACTAGTACTCCAGTAATATGGAGTATATGTATTTTTATACTCGAGTAGTACTACTAGTACTCCAATAGTAATACATATGTCTTATTTTTACTATACTCCAGTAGGTAAGCATCTGCGGGTGGCGGCGGCTATTTGTGGCTTTTTACTACTCCTAGGGTGGCGGGCGGCGGGCAGTGGTGGCAGTAGGGTTCTAGTAGTACGGAGTAGTACTCGAGTACTCATGCTCATTGATTCATGAAGACTTCACTAGTGTACTAAGTCCTGTACTACTCAAATGCAGCTGTCATCACACGGTTCCTAGGTAGACGCCAGAGACATAGGTGCTCGGATGCACTTCCTAGGTGGGCCCCGATGCCTAGCGATTGGATAAATCCTTGTTGCCTGACCATACAGCCAAGGAAATTCATTTCACTACTCTCTACTATTTCTCGGTGGCTTTATTCTCACTTCTCATCTTTCCTTGCTCTTCGTTTCTTGGCATGGCGCACAACCTCCTGATTATAAAAAGCATCATAAAAGCCTCAAATGTAAAATTATAGAGGGAGAGCATCACGAAAAGCCTCACAAATTTCAAATTCTAAAAACAACATAGAAAATCCTAGTTTTTTTAAGATCATGGTGGCAAACTTGTAGGACTAATGTTTTTTGGCCTCTATGGAAAACCGGTGCTCGGCCGCCAAACTTGAACAAAGTGAGGGACAGAGCAACCCTACAAAAAAATAGGGAGAGAGTGCGAGGATATTAATCCCGGATCCAATGGTGGGTGGCCACAACGAGTGAGAGTTTGGCAAGATTCAACTTCTTGCTAAAAATATGCATGCCTAGAAATTTGACCGTGTTTTGAAAACCATCAAAAAGGCTATGACTCACCATATTTTGAAATTTTGGCTATGTTTCGAAATTAACTTCACACCTTGCGAAAATCTATTCAGTGGACCCACCAGGCAGTTAATGTATCGAGAACGAGTGAGAGCTTGGAACGATTCAACTTCTTGCTAAGAATATGCATGCCTAGAAATTTGACTCGCCATGTTTTGAATTTTTGGTTGTGTTTCGAAATTAACTTCACACCTTGCAATAATCTGTTTAGTGGACCCACCAGGCAGTCAATGTATCGAGAAAACTGAGATTTTGGAAAGATTCAACTTCTTGCTAAGAATATGCATGCCTAGAAATTTGACCGTGTTTTGAAAACAATCAAAGAGACTATGACTCACCGTGTTTTGGAATTGGCTATGTTTCGAAATTAACTTCACACCTTGCGATAATTTGTTCAGTGGATCCACCAGGCAGTCAATGTATCAAGAACGAGTGTGAGTTCGGAAAGATTCAACTTCTTGCTAAGAATTTGAATGCCTAGTAATTTGACCATGTTTTGAAAACAATCAAAGAGACTATGACTCACTGTGTTTTGAAATTTTGGATGTGTTTCGAAATTAACTTCACACCTTGCGATAATCTGTTCAGTGGACCCAATAGTCAATGTATAGAGAACGAGTGAGATTTTGGAAAGATTCAACTTCTTGCTACGAATATGCATGCTTAGAAATTTGATCGTGTTTTGAAAACAATCAAAGAAGCTATGACTCACCGTGTTTTGAAATTTTGGCTGCGTTTCAAAATTAACTTCACACCTTGCGAAAATCTGTTCAATGGACCCACCAGGCAGTCAATGTATCGAGAACGAGTGAGAGTTTGGAAAGATTCAAATTCTTGCTAAGAATATGTATGCCTAGAAATTTTACCGTGTTTCGAAAACAATCAAAGAGACAATGACTCTCCGTGATTTGAAATTTTGGCTGTGTTTCGGAATTAACTTCACACCTTGCAATAATTTGTTCAACAGACCCACTAGGCAGTCAATGTATCGAGAACAAATGATAGTTTGGAAAGGTTCACACTTCTACCTAAGAATACGCATTCCTAGAAATTTGACCGTGTTTTGAAATCAATAAAAGAGACTATGACTCAACGTGTTTTGAAAATTTGGTTGTGTTTTGAAATTAACTTCACACCTTGCGATAATCTGTTCAATAGACCCATCAGGCAGTGAATGTATCGATACTGAATGATAGTTTAGAAAGATTCACAGTTCTTGCTAAGAATATGCATGCCTAGAAATTTGACCCTGTTTTCAAAACAACCAAAGAGACTATCACTCACCGTGTTTTGAAATTTTGGCTGTGTTTCAAAATTAACTTCACACCTTGGGAAAATCTGTTCAATGTACCCACCAGGTAGTCAGTGTATTGAGAACGAATGATAGTTTGGAAAGATTCACACTTCTTGCTAAGAATATGCATGCCTAGAAATTTGACCGTGATTTGAAAAACAATCAAAGAGACTAGGACTCACCGTGTTTTGAAATTTTGGCTATGTTTCAAAATTAACTTCACACCTTGCAACAATCTGTTCAATGGACCGACCAGGAAGTCAATGTATCGAGAACGAGTGAGAGTTTGGAAAGATTCAACTTCTTGCTAAGAATATGCATGCCTAGAAATTTGACCGTGTTTTGAAAGCAATAAAAGAGACTATGACTCACCATCCTTTGAAATTTTGGCTGTGTTTCGAAATTAACTTCACACCTTGCGATAATCTGTTCAGTGGACCCACCACGTAGTCAATATATCGAGAACGCGTGAGAGTTTGGAAAGATTCAACACTTTTCTAATAATATGCATGCCTAGAAATGTGAACGTGTTTTCAAAACAATCAAAGAGACTATGACTCACCATCTTTTGAAATTTTGGCTGTGTTTCAAAATTAACTTCACACCTTGCGATAATTGTTTCAGTGGACCCACCAGGCAGTCAATGTATCGAGAACGAGCGAGATTTCGGAAAGATTCAACTTCTTGCTAAGGATATGCATGCCTAAAAATTTGATCATGATTTGAAAACAATCAAACAGGCTATGACTCACCGTGTTTTGAAATCTTGGATGTGTTTCGAAATTAACTTCACACCTTGCGAAAATCTGTTCAATGGACCCACCAGGAAGTCAATGTACCGAGAACGAGTGAGAGTTTAGAAAGATTCAACTTCTTGCTAAGAATATGCCTGCCTAGAAATTTGACCGTGTTTCGAAAAGAATAAAAGAGACTATGACTCAACGTGTTTTGAAATTTTGGCTATGCTTCAAAATTACCTTCACACCTTGCGATAATCGGTTCAATGAACCCACCAGGCAGTCAATGTATTTAGAACGAATGATAGTTTGGAAAGACTCATATTTCTTGCTAAAATATGCATGCCTAGAAATTTGACCGTGTTTTGAAAACAATCAAAGAGACTATGACTCACCATGTTTTGAAATTAACTTCACACTTTGCAATAATCTATTCAATAGACCCACCAGGCAGTCAATGTATCAAGAATGAGTGATAGTTTGGAAAGATTTGCACTTCTTGCTAAGAATATGCATGCATAGAAATTTGACCGTGTTTTGAAAACAATCAAAGAGACTATGACTCGCCATGTTTTGAAATTTTGGATGTGTTTCCAAATTAACTTCACACCTTGCAACAATTTATTCAATGGACCCACCAGGCAGTCTATAAAGAGCGAGTGATAGTTTGGAAAGATTCAACTTCTTGCTAAGAATATGCAAGCCTAGAAATTTGACAGTGTTTTGAAAACAATCAAAGAGAATATGAATCACCGTGTTTTGAAATTTTGGCTGTGCTTCGAAATTAACTTCACACCTTCCAACAATCTATTCAATGGACCCACCAGGCCGTCAATGTATCGATAACGAGTGATAATTTGGAATGATCTCAACTTCTTGCTAAGAATATGCATGCCTAGAAATTTGATCATGTTTTGAAAACAATCAAAGAGACTATGAATCACCATGTTTTGAAAACAATAAAAGAGAATATGACTCACCGTGTTTTGAAATTTTGGCTGTGTTTTGAAATTAACTTCACACCTTGCAATCTGTTCAATGGACCCACCAGCCAGTCTATGTATCGAGAACGAGTGACTCTTTTGGAATGATTCAACTTCTTGCTAAGAATATGCAAGCCTAGAAATTTGATAGTGTTTTGAAAACAATCAAAGAGAATATGAATCACCGTGTTTTGAAATTTTGGCTGTGCTTCGAAATTAACTTCACACCTTCCAACAATCTATTCAATGGACCCACCAGGCAGTCAATGTATCGATAACGAGTGAGAATTTGGAATGATCTCAACTTCTTGCTAAGAATATGCATGCCTAGAAATTTGACCGTGTTTTGAAAACAATCAAAGAGACTATGAATCACCGTGTTTTGAAAACAATCAAAGAGACTATGACTCACCATGTTTTGAAATTTTGGTTGTGTTTCGAAATTAACTTCATACCTTGCGACTATCTATTCAATTGGCCCGCCAGGCAGTCAATCTATCCAGAATGAGTGGTATTTTGGAAAGATTCACACTTCTTGCTAAGAATATCCATGCCTAGAAATTTTACCATGTTTTGAAAACAATCAAAGAGACTATGACTCACTATGTTTTGAGATTTTGGCTATGTTTCTAAATTAACTTCACAACTTGCGACATTCTGTTCAATGGGCCCACCAGGAAGTCAATCTATCGAGAACAAGTGGTAGTTTGGAAATATTCACACTTCTTGCTAAGAATATGCATGCCTAGAAATTTGACCGTGTTTTGAAAACAATCAAAGAGACTATGACTCTCCGTTTTTTGAAATTTTGGTTGTGTTTCGAAATTAACTTCACACCTTGCGATAACCAATTTAGTGGACCACCAGGAAGTCAATGTATTGAGAACAAGTAAGAGTTTGGAAAGATTCAACTCCTTCTAAGGATAAGCATGCCTAGAAATTTGACTGTGTTTTGAAAACAATCAAAGTGGCTATGACTCACTATGTTTCGAAATTTTGGCTGTGTTTTGAAATTAACTTCACACCTTGCAAAAATATGTTCAATGGACCCACCAAAAAGTCAATGTCGTATCAAGAACGAGTGAGAGTTTGAAAAGATTCAACTTCTTGCAAAGAATATGCATTGCTAGTAGGAAATTGACCGTTTTTGAAAACAACCAAAGGGACTATGAGCTTAGTAAATACTAGTAAAAGGCACATGCTACACACGTATACATACTATATGAAATGTTTTTTCTCAACAAACATTAAGTTGTTGTTAACCAATAGTCTTGTTAGAGAAAAATTCATACATTAAGTCTATTAATAATAACTATCTACACATATTGAGAATACATCATCCTACAGTGCTATCGGTTTTTTGGGAAGGGGTGTTACATGATGGTTCTAGAACATGGTGGAGTTTGCTCTATGTAATATTCAACATGAATCGAGCTACTATGAACCATTGGATCTAACAATCCAACGGTTAGGACTGGTGCTATGTATCCAATTCAAAACTGCTCCATTATAGTAGTAGAGAAATCGGGGGCAACGCGAGAGCAGCCAAGAGGATTTCAAAGGTGGTGCCATGTCAGAGCAAATTTAAGATGTGTTCCTAAACGAGGTATACTTTAGTAAAATACATGAACTAGTATATACCAGTAAGTTGGACGTGCCCTCCACATGAGACTCATATAATAGAAGTCTGACATATCATCACTATATAAAATTATAATAGGTAAAGCAAAACAAATTATAAATTTGATCAACATCTATAAAGTATGGGTGTATATTTGGTTCTTGTACTTTTTATATCATGTAGATTTCAATGATTATTAGCTATCTAAAACTTGAAATTATTGGTAACATGGTCTAGAGAAACGAGGGAGAAGATTCTAGAATGATGGAGAAGTGTGTTTTGAGGTTTGTCCATAGCATTCATTGTGATGATGACTATCAATAGAATCTTCTAGATGCTAGAATGGAAAAGAAGATCCAACAGGTGGAAATGTTAGGATTCACAAGTCTTGATCCAATGGTCAATATTCAAAGTTATTCGTACACTATATAGTGGTAAGTCTAGTAAGTTGCACGTGCCCTGCATGCGAGACTCAGATAATAGACGTATGACATATCATCACTATATAAAATTAGAATAGGTAAAGTACAAAAAAATACAAATTTGATCAACATCTATAAAGTATGGGTGTATATTTGGTTCTTGTACTTTGTATCATCATGTAGAAGTCAAAGATTATTAGCTACCTAACACTTTAAATTTTTGATAACATGGTCTAGACAAATGAGGGAGAAGATTCTACTACTAGTATGATGGAGAAGTGTGTTTTGAGGTTTGTGCATAGCATTTATTATGCTGAAGACTATCAATATAATCTTCTAGATGCTAGAATGGAAAAGAAAATCCAGCAGCTAGAAATGTTTTTCGCGAGTCTAGATACAATGGCCAACATTCAAAGTTATTCGTACACTATAAAGTGGTAAGAACAACAAGATATACCAATATACATGTGTGTACAAATTGTTGGCTCATTCTGACAATATCACCAATTAGTAGTGAGGATGTTTTTTCTGTTAAGCAAAGGACAAAGAATATGGTTGTGAATGCCACAAACCCATTTTTCATACAAAGAGGACTCATGCCTATAAACTTGAATACTCTGTCGTACTATTAAACTAGGGATACAAGAAAATTAACCCCAAATCTTCAGAAGATAATAATAAATGTAGGGGAAACAAAGAGGAGGAAAAATAAATGGGAGGCATCGCGAGAACAGCAAAGAGGAGTAGGTGATGTCAGGGCAAAGCTATGATGGGCTGCTGACACGAGGTACTAGGTACAGTGAGTAGTAGTACTAGTAAATATCAGGGTCTTTACTATATATGCACGCAAAACAATTTGTGTTTTCTCTCTCCTTTGTTGCCTCCCATCACCATCTTTCCTCCCCTCTCCCCGCATGGACCGGCCCCGCTGATCTCTCGCACGTCCATAGCTTGGCGACTATGCATATGTGCCGGTACGGTGGCTCTGTGTCTGTCATGTGTCTGGCGTGTTCGTCAGATGCATTGGTGTACATTGGAAGGAAGCATTTTGGATCTTGTTGGCATTTTAAAGTAGGACTACTAAGTAGTACTCCGATCCGTACTAGTAGTAGCAAATCAAACGTTCAAACTTGTCCAGTTTAAAAATTAATTTCACATCTTGCGATAATCTGTTCAGTGGACCCACCAGGAAGTCAATATATCGAGAACCAGTGAGAGTTTGGAAAGATTCAAATTCTTGCTAAGAATATGCATGCCTTGAAATTTCATAGTGTTTTGAAAATAATCAAAGAGACTATGACACACCGTGTTTTGAAATTTTGGCTGTGTTTCGAAATTAACTTCACACCTTGAGATAATCTGTTCAATGGACCCATCAGGCAGTCACTGTATAGAGAACGAGTGAGAGTTTGGAAATATTCAACTTCTTGCTAAAATTATGCATACCTAGAAATTTGACCATGTTTTGAAAAAATCAAAGATACTATGACTCACCATGTTTTGATATTTTGGCTGTGTTTCGAAATTAACTTCACACCTTGCGATAATCTATTCAATGGACCCACCAGGTAGTCAATGTATCGAGAACGAGTGAGAGTTTGGAAAGATTCAACTTCTTGCAAAGAATATGCATGCCTAGCAGGAATTTGACCGTGTTTTGAAAACAACCAAACAAACTCTGACTCATCGTGTTTTGAAATTTTGGATGTGTTTCAAAATTAACTTCACACCTTGCGACAATCTGTTTAATGGACCCACCAGGCAGTCAATGTATCATGAAAAAGTGGTAGTTTGGAAAGATTCACACTTCTTGCTAAGAACATGCATGCCTAGATAAATTTGACTGTGTTTGAAGCATTTAAAAACAACCAAAGATACTATGACTCACTCTTTTTTGAATTTTTGGCTATGTTTCAAAATTAACTTCACACCTTACGATGATCTGTTCAGTGGACCCACCAGGCAGTCAATGTATCGAGAACGAGTGAGAGTTTGGAAAGATTCAACTTCTTTTTAAGAATATGCATGCCTAGAAATTTGACCATATTTTGAAAACAATCAAAGAGGCTATGACTCACCATGTTTTGAAATTTTGGCTATGTTTCAAAATTAGCTTCACACCTTGCAAAAATCTATTCAAAGGACCCACCAAGCAGTCAATGTATTGAGAACGAGTGAAAGTTTAGAAAGATTTGACTTCTTGCAAAGAATATACATGCCTAGTAGGAATTACCATGTTTTGAAAATAACCATGTTTTGAAAATAACCAAAGAGACTCTGACTCACCATGTTTGACTCACCCTATTTTGAAATTTTGGATGTGTTTCAAAACCAACTTCACACCTTGTGATAATCTATTCAATGGACCTACCAGGAAGTCAATGTATCGAGAATGCGTGATAGTTTGGAAAGATTCACACTTCTTGCTAAGAACATGCATACCTAGAACTTTGACCGTCTTTTGAAAACAATCAAAGAGACTATGACTTAGTGTGTTTTGAAATTTTGGCTTTGTTTCGAAATTAACTTCACAACTTGAGATACTCTGTTCAATGGACCCACCAGGCAGTAAATGTATCAAGAATGAGTGATAGTTTGGAAAGATTCACACTCCTTTCTAAGAATATGCATGCTTAGAAATTTGACCGTGTTTTGAAAACAATCAAAGAGACTCTGACTCACCGTGTGTTGAAATTATAGCTGTTTGTTTTGAAATTAACTCCTTGTGATAATATATTCAATGGACCCACCAGGCAGTCAATGTATAGAGAATGAGTGAGAGTTTGGAAAGATTCAACTTCTTGCTAAGAATATGCATGCCTAGGAATTTGACCGTGTTTTGAAAACAATCAAAGAACTATGAGCTTAGAAAATACTAGTAAAAGGCATGTGCTACACATGTATATATACTATATGAAATGTGATTTATTAACAGACATTAAGTTGTTGTTAACCAATAGTCTTGTTAGAGAAAAATACATACATTAAGTATATTAATAATAACTATCTACACATATTGAGAATACATCCTATAGTGCTATGGATTTTTTTTTGGGAGGGGTCTGACATGATGGTTCTAGAACATGGTGGAGTTGGATCCGAACATCCCAACAATCAGGATTGGTGCTATGTATCCAATTCAAAACTTCTCCATTATCTTATCTTACTACTATATAGTGTACAAATAACTTTGAATATTGATCATTGGATCAAGACTCGCGAATACCAACATTTTGAGCCGTTGGATCTTCTTTTCCATTCTAGCATCTAAAAGATTCTATTGATAGTTTTCATCACAATGAATGCTATGCATAAAACTCAAAACACACTTCTCCGTCTTTCTAGAATCTCCTCCCTTGTTTCTCTAGACCATGTTACCAAAAATTTCAAGTTTTAGATAGCTAATAATCATTGACTTCTAAATGATATACAATGTACAAGAACAAAATATACACCCATACTTTATAGATGTCGGTCAAATTTATATTTTTTTCTTCTTTACCTATTAGTTTTATCCTTACTAATATAATGGAGCAGTTTTGAATTGGATCCATAACACCAATCCTGACCGTTGGGCTGTTAGATCTAATGGTTCAGAGCTGTTGGATTCGTGTTGAACAATACCTAGCGCAAACTCCACCATGTTCTAGAACCATCATGTCACCCCACCCCCCCCCCCCCCCCCCAAAAAAAATCATAGCATAGTAGGTTGTATTCTTAATATCTATTGATAGTTATTACTAATATATTTAATGTCTGCCTTTTTTCTCTAACAAGACTATTGGTTATTAATAACTTAATGTTTGTTAAATCATATTTCATGCAATATATATATGCGATTGTGGCACGTGCCTTTTACTAGTTACTATTTCACAAGGGATTAACTCATCAATGCCCATTGTTATGGACTTAGGTTCGAGGAATTGGGGCGCACTGGAAATCTCGATCGGCTAACAGACAAGCACATGAGGAGACTCGAATATTTACCTAGGTTCAGGCCTCGTAGAGGACCCTACTTCTGCTTGTCTGCTCTTGATTGATGATGATCTGAAGGATTACAATGTTGCCGATGGCGGTGTATGCGCAGATTAGATCTGGCGTATGTGTATGCGAGAGATTGATGTCTAGATCTATTGTCTATTGTGGCGATATGGGAGATTGTAGATCTATCTATTGGGGGAATCGCGATTCCCTTCTCGTTGGACCCTCCTAGACTTTATATATGGGGAGGATAGGTCTCAGGTACCAATACGAGTTGGTTACAAGTTAGATTCAAACTCTAGTATTGAGACTTCCTTATCTTGTGCGTTTGGGAGTCCGTGTCCATATGAGCTTCATACCACTCGAACCATCATAGGCGTCATGGACATTAGCAAGTCGTCGAGTGGGTCTTCCGTCGAGCCGCATCAGGTAGACCAATAGTACGTGCCTGTAGGGCATACCTATGTCAGTAGCCTCCGAGTGTCCATCTGAATCGTAGATTCGGGTGGAGACTTAATTTTCATGAGCCTTGCATTTGGATGTCGGAGTCGACAGTTGTGTTGAGTGCGAAGCACTTCACTCGAAAGTTCTTCGAGTCAGTCGAATTCATAGTAGTTCACAGGGATGATGGTAAACGTGTCTGGTGCACTCGACGGATCGGGACCAGTTAATTGCTCTATGGCAAAAACAACGCTACCTACTCAAACTCAAGTCCCAGGACTCGAATTCGAAAATTGCTGGCGTAGTTCGACTCATGCCGCGGAGGCCTTACTAAGCCGAA